>JAOXNO010000052.1:37021025-37094162 GCA_028565335.1 Limnodromus scolopaceus | reverse complement strand
TTTCCTAGCTTTTTTGTAGAAGTCAGATCAATTTATCTGACCTTAGACTCAGCACAATAAACTGGACATAGGATTTTGCCTTTTAAGTAAGTAAATACATTTCCCAGTTAAAAGCTATTCTTATTTATGAATCTGTCTCTAGTGAGAATCCTTCCTTTATGATTCCCAAATCCATAATCCAGGTATGGGACAGTACAGTGTCAGACCTTACTCCAGCTTCCACAGTGCGTTTGAGGCAACCCTGACTGACATGGTCCCAATAACTGTTATAAACCAAGTAACAATTAAATCTTTCACCAAATCTCTTAACAGTAACCCTTTCTGGCAACGACAGAGACATCCAGTCGACCCTGAAAATCATAGTGGAATAAGCCATCAATCCCAACATCCAGGCAGAATTTCACAAAATCAAGGCACAGGATAATGGAGGGGAAATGTTTCCAAAAGCAATCTCACATCTTTTCCATTTGTACAAGCATGCTTCCTTGGCCATCAGCTACTGAATTAACAGACCTGAAGAAATCTCACCTCTCGTACCAGGTCTAAATCTTATTATATGTGAAATTTTAAAAAGAAATAGAAACAAAATCATGCAGGTCTTCTGCCATATGGGCTCCATTCAGTTTCTACTGAAAAGTTCTCAAACCAGTCAAGCACCAGCCCACAGATCAGTGCACCCTAATGTTCAGTATTTGACAACCCTGCTGCTTAAGTTGTGAGCCACACTAGAGCATAAACCATAGAAGTTTGATATACAAAGGAAAGAGGGAGCTGAGCAAGTCCAATTTCATCAGCATTCCTCCAGCACTAGCTTTAGTTAGCTGGAGACAGCTCGTGTGGTCATACATAGCCTATTCTGGTGCTTATTGGAGCTATGAAAAAAAAAATCAGTGCTATTATTTTTGGCTGAAAGGAAGGGTATTGCTTGCTGGGCAGGACAATGTTATCAAATAGAAAAATAAGAGACCCGCAAACAGCTTGGAATGGAGTGTAAAAAATGTTCCCTTTTATTTATCTTTAGTTTCTTTAACTAAACCAGGAAAACTGAAAAAACGAACCTGACTGCCTGGAAATTTTCAGTCCTCAATAAATGTGCACATGAGAGACTGAGGAAAAAAAAATTCCTCTGAATTATGTTTTGAACATCTTTAAATGCATCGGTTCCTGTTATTTCTCTGCTCTTTAAATGGCTTTGTTAAAAGAGACTGTCCTACACTTGATAAATTCCACTTTAATCAGCAGGTGTCTCTCTCTATTTATGACTGAGAAGAATAAAAAAAATTGGTTAATCAGTCAAAAATGTATATAATCAAATAAAGAAAAACTCGTAGAAACTCCAGGAGACAGTGTCTGGAGATGATTAATAATTAACATTCCCATTTTCAAAAGGAAGTTTTATTCTTAGAGATGACTAATTTTCCAATTCAAGATTCCATCTTCCTTATTTGCTTTAATATCCTTTTAGAGCAAACAGAAATGCTCTTCCCAAAACTTCATAACTCTCAAATAAAACTCAAATGTGTTTTAATAATAACACTTGCTTTCCCAAGGCTAATTTGGAGATTGTTGTTTCCCTTGATTTATGTATTTCAATGGAGATTAAGCTGCTACTGTACAGGACAAATACTGTTCAGAAATGGATGAAATTAACTGATTATAAACACTGTACAGATATTCTTGATTCTCAAAATGGCTTCCAACTTAAAACAATACTCATAGGGAAACATTTCCCGTAATGCCATTCATAGTTTCCTTTATTCTCTCATTCCATGCAGAAATATTTGAGAATTGAGACTGAAGATTAAAGGGTTTGCTCCCATTCTAACATAAAGTAAAAAAGAATAGGTGAGGTAGGCATTATTTGATATGTAATAAAGAAATCAAGGAGCTATAGTATTTCCCCCTCTGCACAACAGATTAACAGAATTGCTGTAAACTATTCCTGTATAAAAAGAATCCAGTTTATGTTTTCTATTGGACAATGGTCAGTAGAAATTACTTGTTTAACACTTAAAACTCTATGACTTAATGAAAGCACAGCATAACCTTTAGCAGTAAACCTCTTTCAAAAAGAATTCCTGTGCTTAGACTGCCAAGTGAATTTAAATACCTTCGTAACAGTGAGAGAAACAGAAATTTCCTGTACTGGTGTGAGCCTGCGTTAGCTGCATGAGGATGCTCTAGTCCAGCTCCGCACATGAACACTGTCTTGGCCAGAGGGCTCTCTCTGGGGCTTTTACAAGCCCTTTGTTAAAATACCACCACCAAATTGAAGGTAGGATTGATTTCCCTGTCTCTGACGGAGCACACCCCTTTCTGGATACTGCTTAATCATCCCCACTAGAAATAACGCTTCCCTGGGGCTTACGGAAAGACTTTTGAAGAGAAAATCTTTTGCTTTCAGAATGTATCAGGCTGCCCAAAATGGCAGGTATTTTCAAAGGCGATGTTCCCAAAGGAGGATAACCTCCCTACAAGGTCTTTACTCTTTTGCTTTACCCAACTCCACCAGCTGAGCACTGCACCGGCAGATTAGCATGCACAGCATCCCTTTATGAAAAAGCATAAACATTTCCAGCAAGGGCACTCCGTGCAAGTCTGTCTGCTAAGTGGCTTTGCCTTCTCCTTAAGATATGCTTAAAATAAAGCAGTTCTCAGCAAAATAGATTCTCTGTTATTCCTTTCCCTGTGGAATGTATTCAGAGCCAGGACATTTTTAGTCCCTCTCCATTAACTCCTGTGAGTTTGCCTCCAGCCCCTCCATCTTTTTAGGGAAGGAAGATCTCATTCCAGGCTGAGGTGAGTGTCCCAAGCCCGCTCTCTGCTGCCGCGTTGGCGGCGCAGCCCTGCGGAACCAGCTCCCTCCACTTCTAATGGGCTCTGCGCTCTGCAGGCAAAGGTAAGTCCTGGCAAACAGATATATACCATTATTTCAAAATCAAACCAGAAAGTATCAGTGATCTGATGGTTACACCTGACACCGTAGATTAGCTTTCGGTATTCCTGTTGGATGCTTTCTTTCTGGGAAGAAATAGCAGAAGGAAACCTATTGGCTCTGTTGTTTAGTTTTTACATGATAATTAGCAGTGTTAACATGCCAAAATAATTCACCAAATCCCTTCAGATTTCTCTATGAACTATTGTTTCTGGAAGGGTACAAAAACACAGCTCACTTTACTAACATCTCAAAGGTTATTATAGTAGCTCCCCTTTCTTGCTCTGAAAAAAGAATTTCTTTACAATTAGTCCTAAAGGCTCTACAGCCAAGGCTTTCCTTGTGGTTAAAGATAAACAAAACACTCTGGCCTGTAGCCATGCATATAAAATAGTACAGATGTATAAGAATTATTTATATTATTCAGTATTCATAGCTACAGATCAGTTATTAGTTTGCCTTGAAATAATTAAACATATAAAATGAGACCAACATACACGCATCTATATTGCTAAGTATACATATATACATGTATACACACATCCTGCACATCCACCTCTGCTTCAGAGAACAGATACTGACCGAGACTATTCTGAACATAATTTCTTTTATGCGCAATGGTACAACAGAATCTACACATTCATTTAATGACACAATTGGATTTGAGCTACTAAAATTTCATCCTAGCAGAAATAACCATTTCTTACTTTGTCATAGAGTATGGATTATATACTGTTAGATCTTAACTACAATTTGAAATATTTAAAATCCTTTACACAATTCCTATGAATTTTATATTTTCCATTTATCTTTCACATTGTACAGAGGGTCTAGCTAATTAATAATACGTATTACATAAACAGAAACAACAGGAGACAATCAGAGAGAATATCCAGGTTGATGCTTCAGATCAGTAAAATCCAGCTCCTCTGAGTTCACTGAAACTATTTATATACCTTAAATAAGTTACATGCCTCAGGCTAAAGGTCCCAGAAGACTATGGCTATATTGGTAATTAGTATGCAAGACTTTACTTTCATGCCCACTTGTGGCCCCAGCTCAATCCTGAGGTAGGTGAGTGGGCTTCAGAAGCCCCAGAGGATGGGTATTGCCCAGCTGACTGCACAGAAACAAGTGCAGCTCGGCCACCAAGGGACACAGGAGCAGGAGAGGGGTTTGCCCGGCCCCAGGGTGCGTTTACCTGTCCCGGCCAGCACAGAGCTACAGGAGGAGTAGATGGAAAACATCAAGAGACTGTAGGTGTCTCCTACTTCCCTACTCATAGGTGCTTATATTTGATTATGCTGAGCACAAAATAGGAATGAGACTAGCAGAGAAAAGAATAGAAGCTTAATGAAAACTACCCTTTAAAATACCAACTGATATCTTTTTTAAAGTGTTATAAATATAGACAATACAATCTCTGGCAAAGCCCCCAAACCTTCAAATCTATAGTTAGCTCAGCAAGTGAACAGGAGCAGAAGCTAAACTGAAATTATGGTATATATTTTAAGAGAACTAATAAATCATTCATCAGCCTTTAATTACCGTACTCTATAATCACAGAATCAAGCAATAAGCATTTCATATCCAAATTGAACACTTCTACCTGGCCATTGACTAAAATTGGGAAGCACTTAAAGACTTCTGTTTTGTTTTAATTATAGACAGCCCAATTTCAGTCTATTTATTATGTCATTTGCATCTCATCCTGAAAAATACATATGCAATTCAGCATCTTTAATTGTGTGATTAGACCAATGACACTGATACCTGCAAGACTCTTTCTTTTATTTTGAATAATATTACTCTGGTATCAGAACAGATTGGTTCTGAAAATACTTACTCGCATTTTACTGCATTTTAAGAAGGTTCTTCCATTCTGAAATTTAAGTAAAAATGCAAGAAAAAAATATTTTCTTCCTTGACTGTTCCTCATTGTGATTAGCACACTTCTAAAGTGCATTATTTCTATTACAACCCATGAACTCATATCAGGGACCCCAGTGACTCTATTATGTCACCATCCCTGGAGAAAACGCTCTGTTAACAAACCTGCATGTCCTTGTAAGGGATGGAGAGTGCTAGAAATCACTTTGATGGCAGAATCTCCACTCATAATTTGTAACATGAGGAATATTATGTAAGGAGTTGGGTAGTTAACATAAGATTTAATGGCATTTTACTAATTCTGCGAAAAGGTTAATTAAGGTAATTCAGAGATAATAGAGAATTGTTTTAAACTAAATGCCAAGTTTTGTTAAAACTTCTCAGCAGCAAACCTTACCTTGATCAATTTTTCCTACAAAGAGGATACATTAGCCATTGTGTGGGTTTCACTGTCTTAGAGTGTATTTTTTCCACTTAATACTGTTATGCTCTTGTAATGCAAGGAAATGTTTACATAAAAGAACATTCAATTTTAAGTTTCAAAAAAAGACCAGGACTTATACTCTATGAGAATAAAGTATACATGCAAGATTGCCTTTTTATTATGTTAATGTAACCTTAACAATAATGGAGAAACTCTGAGACATTTAAAGGTTTACTCAGTCCAAAATATGTATTCAAATTCTATTTGAGTTTGCCTTGTCTTACATGGCATATAGTCTAAATAAACAATCTTGATAGTCTGTTTAAAGCATGACTACGAGCAACTTTTGGCATTCAATTTATTCAATCACACCGAGACCCTCTATACTTCCCGCAGTATATTTAGCCAGTGTATAAAAGTACTCTTCATTAGAAGGTCTAACGAGACTTGAAAATTAAAGTTCATTTTTAAGTAGATGTCCTTTTGAATATGTAATTCTTTCTCCAGCACCTTTGTTATCAATACCTGCTCCCCAAAATGGATTCAATTACATTACAGTGCCCTCACACATGATCTTGGCTGACTTCATTATTTTAAGCAGGTTAAAAATAAATCAGCCAAATCTGTCTGCCTTTGATATCAGTGAACATTTTTCCTCTTGGTTTCAGTTGTGTTGGTGGCATAATTGGTTGGAAAGTTTTCAAGACCTAGAGAGTCATGACACTGTATTATAAGTTTCCTTAGTGGTGTCTCTCTGAAATAAGAGTGGTATGCCTCAGCATGCTGCTAGAGGTACCTACTGCCAGAAAACTTAGGAGATTTGGACCTTACCTTTAAGCATTGCATTTCTTTATTTATCTGAGTCCTACCATATGCCCAGAAAACCCAGTTTTCCTGTGAATATGCGTTAGCATGTCAGCTAAAGAGAAGAACCCTACAGAGAACATAATTTTTCATAAAAGCCTTGTGTTAACATATTGCTCAAGGCTAAATGTAGAAATAAGTATTAGAAATGCAATACTGAAGGTAAATCTGGAACTGTATCTTTAACCTTACCCAAAGAATCTTGGGATCTGCCCAACGCTGCCAAAGCTCAAACAAGAAACATGGCCCTGGAGGATAAGTCCATGAGCTCCCTGGGAGGAAACATGTATTCCCCTTACATTCCCCCAGTTACAAGACTGGGCTAACTCTTGGATAGAGAACTCGTATGTAGCACTTCTTCACTGTTACAGCTTTTGCATCCCCAAGAGTGTTCATACTAAGAATATGCTCGCGCTTCAGACTTCACCACAGTGTGAAATTGCTGTGCTGCCTGGCCCTGCGAGCCTGGTGTAAGCTATGTCCTGTGCTTCAAAATTACACCCTGCTTGCAGACCATGGAAATAGGAAGCTATGACACTCTTAAACCACCATCATAAAATGGCAGCTGCAACCCACTTTTGGCAACCAACCGGCCATCTGGCTGTCAGATATATTTCATATATGCATTTATGTATACAGTATGCTGAGAGTGAATAGCATGGGTGAGAGAAGCTTCCTTACCATAATAATGTTCTCCAGCTACAAAAAAATTGTCACGAGAATAGCTCAGTTTTCCTTTGATAGCACACACACTTTTAGGTGTGCTCTGGTCCTGAGCATTCTATCAGAAACACAAACTTCTAAGCATATAATTCCACATCCAGATACCACACGGTCCAGTTTTACAGAGTGTTTTTCAGTTTTTCTAGAGGCAATGAGCCAGTCTTGTCAAAGAATAAGATCAAACTGATGTCGGGTCCTTGTATTTTACCAAGGGCAGAGAGCTGACATTATTCCCTTCCTATTGAAATCTCATGCACATTATCTTCAGAATGTAGTTCTTGTTCATTGAGTTGATGAAAAATAACACCCTGAAGAAGCTTGCAATCCATACAAGTTTTATATCTTGACATACAAATCACAAATGTTGACAGTCAATACTATCACACTCTACACAAAGGGTTTTTTCCATGAACTTGGGAGAAATACAGCAGTCACTTGAAAAACCATGGCATGAAAACCTAAGGTAAAAAAAAAAAAAAGTTTGATTGTTCTCTAAATGTAAATGTACAAGGGAAAGAAACAGAAATGAAGTTTTGTGGTTTTTATCAGTCCCTGTGCTTTAATTCTGCCTACTGGCTTTATTAGCTGGATCTCACAAGACAGGATGTGAATGTCAGCAGAGCTCCTGGTACTGCTGTGAAGAATAAAAAGAAGGTCTTTCTTTTTTTAAAAAAAAAAAAAAGTTTATTCTTGTTTTAAAATGAATACATGTGGCTTATAAAGAATCTACTTTATTTTTGCTGGAAAAGTGAGGATTAATTTAATGCTGGGGCTTGATTTGTTAGGGCTAGGATGAAAAGCTGCACAAGCAATGTGCGCTCGCAGCCCAGAAAGCCAACTGCATCCTGGGCTGCATCAAAAGATGACCTCAACCTGGTCAGCAGGTTGATTCTGCCTGTCTGCTCTGGTGAGACCCCACTTGGAGAACTGCATCCAGCTCCGGGGCTCCCAACATAAAAAGGACATGGATCTGTTGAAGCACATCCAGAGGAGGCCACAAAGATGATCAGAGCGACGGAGCACCTCTGCTGTGAGGACAGGCTGAGAGAGTTGGGGTTGTTCAATTTTAAGAAGAGAAGGCTCTGGGGAGACCTCATTGCAGGCTTCCAGTACTGGAAGGGTCTTATAAAAAAGATGGGGACAAACTTTTTAGCAGGGCCTGTTACAAGAAGAGGTAGTGGTTTTAAACTAAAAGAGGGTAGGTTCAGACTAGATGTAAAGAAGCAATTTTTTACAAATCAGGGTGGTGAAACGCTGTCCAGAGAGGTGGTTGATGCCCCATTCCTGAAAACATTCAAGGTCAGCTTTGACAGGGCTCTGAGCAACCTGAACTAGTTGAAGATGCGCCTGCTTATTACAGGGGGTTTGGACTAGATGACCTTTAAAGGTCTCCTCCAACCCAAACTACTCTATGATTTGAAATTCTGGAGATACTGAAGAAAAATTAGGGTATTTTGAGTGCATGTGGTTTTATAGCTCTCTTAATAGTGTTACTAAAAAAAATTATAGGACCTGCAAATCTGCTCCTAAAAGGCACATTTTTCCTGGGGAGGTTAGTTATCTGTCTACTCAAGCCCTGTGCTAGTCTTCTGCAGATTCTTGGGAGAGGCTTTGAAGTGGGAGCAAGACAAGTGCCAATATCCCGAGCAAGTCTATATATAAATTCCTCTGAATTCTGACACGGGACTTTGCAAATATGCATAAAAGGCCAAGAGACAGGAATGTAACTTATAACTGCATTCATTGAGAGGAAGAACATACCCATTCTCTACCTGATGAGCATCCAAGATCAACCGAACTTTCTGAGCTCCCTGAGCTTTGTTTTAGGGAGATCCTTAATACCCTAGGACATGAGTTGTAAATGCAACTATAGTTATGCTATCAAAACCAGACCAGGGATGAAAGTCTTGATTTTACAATAACTAAACACAGATTGTCATGATATTGCACTGAATTTCAGAAACCTTGATTTACTTTCTGATTTTTGAGTAGTTTCTATTCTAAGCAAACAATTGCAAATTCTGAGTTGATAAAATGTGTCACAATATAAATAAATGTTTGGAATATTCAATTTCTTCTGTAATTTATCCATGGCATACAGTTAGTACCTCTCTAGCCCTCTATAAGAAGCTATTTAACTAAATGTATTAATAGTTAAAGAATGATGCTGGGAGATTAAGACCAGGAGTTGAAAATACAATGCATGTATTAAAATTCCATAATGCTAATGCTCTTTTAAAGAGCAATTTCTGTAGAGGAATTTAACAAACATTATGGCTTACAAAAATGATGGATGCAAGTTCAGGACCAGACCTGCTAACAGTGCTGCAAATTTTTCCTAATACTAATTTGACAGTGTTTCATGGCTTTGACTTTCAGTTCTCCATGCTTTGTTACAGCAAGGTCCATAAGATGTTTTGCTGGTTAGATCTATTCCCATCTTAGCTTAGTTCAGAAGCACAAGTGCTACTCAAAGGTCTAACAACTGTGAATAAGGACCAGCATGTTATAATTTTGTTCACAGCCATATTTGTCACTCTACTGAACAAACTCTTACATGGTTGTAGCAATGGAACAATCCAGCATATTTCCCAGCAAATTCAAAGAGCTTCAACATAAATTTAATTCTGTGGTTGGCTTTTGTTGATTTCTTTTGCTAATTTTTAATGAAGATTAAATGCAGTTATCTGAAATACCTGTTCAGTTCTGGATCCTTACTGCTGCTTAATAGCTTCACTACCTACTGTAAAGCACAGCTTCCAAATTAATGCATAAAAAACCTTCCAGGTTATTTCTACTGTATGAGTGACATAAAAGCATCTGATGTTGATAGTGAGTTCTTACCACAACACCATCATTACTATCAAACAGAAATGTCTTATAGTAAATAAGTATTTGCTTATTGCTTATTATCAGGACAGCTCTGTCTGCATCTTTGTGTTTTTATGTTGAATTCCCTAGCAGATAATTCTGTGAGGATAGGACATCTTACAAACATATTTCAAATCTCTCCACAGTATCTTAAGACACCTCTCACTCAAATTTCCACTGTAATGTTTGCTACGTAATAGCTTAACAGACACAATTCTTATGAAGACTTCCTTGTTACACTGGGTGACTCTTGCCCTCTGAAAGCTCTAGCTGTCCAATTTTTTCCTCCTGCAAAAAACTAACGAGGCCCCTTCTGTACTGCTCCATATTGTCAGTCACTCTTCATTGAAGGGGTCCTTTAAATAGCTTTTCTGTCATAGAAGTTGGTCTAAAGATGTTAACTTAGTATACAGAAAAAAAAAATTATTCATTCAGCTTAATTACAAAACCTGTTTCTTTTTATAACTCTGTAAAATCTATTTGGGTGAATAGTACTCTATGTTACAATCTTATTTTAGCACAGAAATTCTTCCAACCAGTATTTTGTTCTGTTCATTGTTGGGAGCAGTATTGTTCACTATATAACAGTAATTATATTTAGTGTACATCCTTTTTCTATTTTTGTATAATATTTTGAATAAATCAAAACTTGAAATAAAACAGGCTAACAGTTGTGAAACTGTATACCCTATGTTTCTTCACTAAAGATGGCTTAAAACTAAGCTTCTAATTTTGAACTTTTGGCACATCCTGTTTTATGCTGACTTTGCACTAGTAAATAAAATTATATGTAAGTATATACATACAATAAATATTCTAGGAGGTACAGCTGAAGAAGTGTTGTATTTTAAACCCTTTCTGTCATATTACACATGGAAACGCCAACTTGAATTTTGTGTCAATCCAAAGCTGTTTTTCACTAACCATTTGCTTTGATCAAGTTTCAAATGCAGGCACCTACTGAAGCCCAAGAGTTGAAGAGGCATGCCTTTTGTAGCATCTAGCCCTATAAAACCTGGTTGAGGTCAAGAAACATTTTAATGAAATGTTCTACTTTTAAACAGCGTCATTATCAGATTATTTTCAAGAATAAGTTCTACTCTGACAATAGCTTGTATCTGTAGACAGTTTGCTGAGGAGTAAGCTATGTTCTTTTTTCTGTCTTTGAATTATTTAAATATGCTCAGTCACAGTATTTAAATGGCTAGTGCTTGTTATATAAAAATTGAAATCTATAAATTACAATACAAATGAATGGCCTTCTCATTTTTTTTCTCTTAGTAGTTGATTTTTTTTTTTAGTGATAATTTACACAGTCAGAAAGAGAAATTCTCACCATTGTTATAAAGTTCTGTCAATGGTTTTCAGGTAGGGGAACCCTTATAGCAATATCCAACACAGAACATCTAAGAGAGCTTTTTAAAGTCCTATTTAAAAAGCCACAGGAATATTGTAGGCAGTCTTGATGAATTCAGCAGCACCGCTAACATGCTTAGGGACAGATATTTTCATGGCATTTGTAGACCAATGCTTAAGAGATGGTTATTTTCAGGTGCTGAAGCTATTGTGGGGTTTGTTTTTTTCAAAGAATCAAAGTATTTTCTTCATATTTCTAATGAGACAAATGGAAGACAAGAAAATCCAACCTTCCTCCCCCCAACTCCCATCAGAACACGGGAGATTAGCTCACACAGGGGTCACATTCTAAGTTATGCAAATAAATCAATAATTAACTCCATAAATGGCTTTACAGAATCATGCAAGTGTTAAAGGAAAAGCTAGATAATTCTTTAGCTTTCAAAAATGGCTTTGTATTTTATTCCTGATAATGGTCTGTACTGTTCAAACTGTACTTAAAGCTCTTTATTCTGCTGTCGAATATATGTCCTGGTTCTCAGTACACACTGACACAACTGTAACAACTGGAGGCACCGATTCTAGCTCTTTCTAGTCATACCACATGACTCCACAGGATATTCTCCATTATCCTACCTCTACAGAAGGACCTTTGGTCCAACTCTGACAGGGTGAACTGAAAGGTCTGTATCAGAAGGGAAGTGGGAACTAGGTGCAGATTACATGACTGTAAATTCCTTGTCTTACTAGAAAAGATGAGCCAACAGTTCCAAGTATTTGATTTTGCTGTTTTAAATAATTATCAAGAAAGACTGCTTTTGTAAAAGGTACTTTCTATTATTTTAAGAAAAATATCAAAACCCAACAAATTAAAGGAGTCTTGCCCAAACTGTTCAACTGTACTTGCTCAATGAACCTACATGATTGATCTCATTTTTCTGAATAATATATATTAAAATGCCAGCATACAGCAGGGAAGGGAAAAATAAAACTGATAATAGAACCCTACTGAAAATCCTATACAGTTAATACACTTAGGACAATGAGCAGATCCGATGATGCAGACATTGACAATTCTACACAGCCAAGGGCTATTCTTGCAGGGAAACCCAGAGTCAGAGCTCTGTGCTGCTATCATGGAAGCCACATTCTAAATCAGGGAAATGCATGGCTGGCGTTACCACACACAGGTACCTGGAGATCCACCCCCTGAGAATTTTGAGGGTTGAGGACATGGATATTGGCATGTCTAATATCTATAATATTAGTCCCAAATACACTACAAAAGGTAAAGGGAATTAATACAAAATAAGGTTTATGATGCATACCGAATTATCATAGGCTGACTTTGCGTTATCAACTACCAAAAACCAGTGGATGGAGATGTCTAGAACAAAACAGCTGATGCTCTGGATCAGCACCCAACCTTACGCATTTTGACAGAGTTACTTCTCTAGTGCCATGGGCTGAATATCCATTAGCTACTGGAGCATATCAGACAGACACCTGGAGACTATCACTTGATACTGTTTCATTCGTAATTATTTGAATTTCCATGTTCTGAGACTCCTCCCTGATGTAAGCAAAATTGCAGTGAATAGTAATAGCCAGATTTCCTTCAAAGGGCCACACAATAAGAATAAAACAGTAGCATAAATGCATCTTATAGCTAAGGCTATCTTTGACTCAAGTGCTTTTCTGCAGTGGACATTGCCACTATGAATAAGTACTCATCAGGTCAGAAGAAGCAATCAAGAGTACAATTGCTGCTTTAATTATTCCATTTGTGATTCCCTATCATGAATACCTTTCAGCAGTATCTAAGAAATTCCCAGATGCTCCCCTGAATTCAGGATTAAGATGTTTCCTGGCATCTTCCCTTGGTAGGATGTAGGTTTTTCCTACGGTGCATGGACAATGTCAGCACATGTGCATGAGCCATGGGGCCATGCACAGCTGGGAATACCCCCTCTTTGTTACTTTAAAGGTGGTAGATATCTAATGGAATCAAGTCTTCAAGTTTGCCTTTTAAGTATATTCTTATTTTTATTATTTTTCAGCATTTAGATTGCAAGAATTTCTAATATATGTACAATTCTGCTATGCTACCTAGAAAATAAAAACCTTTGAGCTTTAATAGGAAAATCTGCTCTCACATACCAACATGTTTGGGCTTTTTATCCTGAAAAAACAGAGGATATCATCACAACATCACACCTGGCTCAGTATCAAAGTATTGTTGTGTTGGATATTTTTCTTGAACTCTCAATTGATCAGATACAAATAAGAAACTGTAAAAAAATAACCCTCCAGAACCGTTACAAAACAGCGGCAATATTCTAAGGGCCTGACTTCACAATCCTTTACTACATTTATGAAACTAAGTTTTATCTAAGTGCTTATTAGTATTGTCTAGTAGAATGGGATATATCCTTATGAAAAAATTATTCATTTCATTTCAATAATCTCTAAAAAAGTAAACTGAGTCATCTTATCACTCTGTTGATGACAAATGGTGTCTACATGAGAATTTAGGGATCTAATTAGTCACAGCTGAAGACAGGTGAGATGAACCCTGCCTTTAATGACTTGCAGAGCAGAGTTTTACTTTCAAAATGAACACCTGACTCCTTTACTTGCTACCTGACCACAAAATGAGTGTCAGACAACCTTCTTGTCAGTCTGTGCAATATTGCTAATAAAAACATTTCTTTGTTCAGAGCCTGTGCATTCTCTTTCCCTTCAGTGAGGGTAGCCAGTGGTAATCAAGAAGGTGGTTCTACAATCATACCACTGAATTACTCTCAAAAGTACAGAGCTGTTCTCCCCACAGCAGAACTAACACAAATCAAAAAGTAGTCTCCCTCCCAGTCACACCAGTGGCTGTTAGCCTGAATATCGCTCTAATCTCAATTGCTTTGGTTTTGATTGGCAGCAGTAAGAAAGAGAAAAGGCTTAATGTTCCTTTTTACAGAACCACTACTGACTAAAGAGGGACTGTTTCTATGTAGGCACATTTCATCATTTTCATAAGTAACAGTTTGAGCTCTAAAATAAAAATAAACTAATATTGGTACATAGAATCTCAAAAGAAGTAAAAGTGCACACTAATATCCATGCTACAAAGATTAGGTAAACATTAACAGTTTTATAAAAGCAGCAAGTAAAGACTATGAATGCTACATATGGCTTCATATTAAGTTGACTGCCTTTTCACATCTGACCTGAGCAAGCCGAGCTCTTTATAGCAATTGCTTAGTTTGTTTAAACAGGGTAGTAGGCAGGGACCAGATCCGCAGCTGCTGCAACAACCCAGCTGAACTCAGCACAGCTGTACCAGTTTACATGTGCTGGGGAGCCAATCCTTACTCCTACTAAACTGTTTAAGCTATTCAACATAAAAATTATTGATTACATTCTAAAATATCACTTGGATCATCTTGGATTAACAGAGACCTTCAGAAATGGTATTGTTATAGCTCTCCCTTAGAATAAAGCACAGATTCAAATTACAACAGTTTCAGGTCTAACTAATATTTACATTCATTAACAATGTCCAGAAAATATTGATTTTAAATTGTTTTTTTGCCTTCATAGCCCAGCAATTATGTCAGCTGTTTTTGAATGAAAACAATAATTTCCTCATATAATATAACCATATATGCAAACTATTGTAAATGCAGAGTTCATGTTGCAAAGCTTGGCATATAAATATAACAATTGTGAGATATATTTCCATGAGTGACATAAATGAAACAATAAATTTATTTGAATCAGTATATTACAATGAGAAAAAAAAAATACAAGTTTATCAAGCAGCTCTCTAGTCAACATCAAATTTCAGTTCTGCCTAACACTGGGGGCTCTGCAAGGAAATCCAAAACATATAATTCAGGTTTTATTCTACAACAGTAAAAACAAACACCACAAACACAGAAGAAATCAGGAAGAACCCACCTTAAAAGCCAAACATGTAGAAACTGGGAGCCTTGGGCCGGAGGAAAGCTTGCACATAACGTGCCCTGCTCCTATACTGCCTGTTAACGTCTGCCACCAACACCTGGACGTTCAACTGGCCCAGCACAGCAGTTTGTCTGTGTTGCACAGGTTTTGTCTGCGTAATTTTCAGTATGTATAAAACCAAACACAAATAGTTTTAAAATGGAAGGAAAATGCAGAAGAGTTGTTAGTATCTTTTGGATAAGACCTTAAAAGAGATGAGCGCAACAGCTAAGCATAAACTCATACTACTACTACATCACTTCATTAGTGATTGTCCCAGTGTATCCCTCACCTGTATTTGCTATGTTTGACTACACTTGGATTTTTAGCACTAAGCAGGTCACACAAAAATTAAATTTTAAAATCTGAATATCACTTAAATGTTGACCCTGCTGTTCCTACAGCAGACTTCAACCTTTAGAATGGACACCGCATGCAAGAGTGCCTCTCCATGCAAGGAGACCAGCAGTCGGGAAGCATATGGTGTGTCCAACTGGAAGATAAAACCACCTGAAGAGCTCCTTGTCACCATCTCTAAGAAGTGAGGAAGGCAGCCGATTAGAAGGAACGGGTGAATCAAACACTTTATGCTTCTAAATGACAATGGGACCCAGCACCTGACAAGCGTTACCTGTGTGTGTTACCTTTGCTTTACAAACTTTTCTGAGGTTTTTAAACAGTATTTGCAAGAAAGCTTTAGCTTTACACTGCACTCACTGAAATCTACTGGAATTTTGGCTAATTGAACTTCACAGGTTGCAATGTTCTCATGCTAGATAAAGGCATCAAGACAGGGAGAGAAATTAAATGCGTCCAAGGTCACCTAAGAAGTCAGCAGGGTATTTGGCTTCCAAAGCAGCAAAGCAACAAAATTCTGCCTAGTGTGACACATTTAAATTTAAGAACATTTATGACCCATGGCATTAAGTGGATTCTTAAGTGTTTGGCTGAATAGGGATGGATTTAAACGCATTTTAAGCATCCCTCTGAATTCTGGCTAAGATATTGTGACTCTGCATCTTTTAGTTCAAAGGCAAACATTCATAGTAGGACAATGGTGTACTGAATTTTTCCCTACTGATTTTTTTCTTTAAGTGTATTTTATTGTTTCTTATCTCTGAAATATTTATTTTCCTTTGCTCAGTTTCTTTTCATAGTCACTTTTTTTCTTTATCCACAAGTAATAAGTAACAAGGGCTTATTAATTCACTAAACACTGTATTGTTGGATAAATTTTTAAAAGGAAAAAAGTATTAACCTTCAGGAACTTCAAATAATCTAGAACTTCTGCTTACATGGAATTTTATCCTATCTGATTTTAGGAAAATTCATCATTATGGATCAATACTATTGCTTAAGAAAATATGAAATTACAGGTTAGCTCATTGGTCCATAGGAATATGAACCGTCATTGACTATATCAAACCACAAGTCATAATTCTAAGGTCTGAGTCCCAAACAAACCTGTTCTTCTAAATGCAGAGCACGAAGGACAGTGAGCCACAAAATTATTTTCTTATTTCTGAAGGGTAACTGAATGCCATCCACACCAGGATGGCAAAAGAGTATACTCCTCCCTTTTTGTGTGGAGTGCTTCCTAGTTGTAGAAGGTGTGTTGAATTTATACTAAGGGTGCTATGAGAGCTCCAGGAGGCTGTAGATTTCTAGTCAAGACTTCACCTCATCAGAAGCAGTGACTTAGAGCACAGGAGATAAACACATATGGTGTTTGTATTCCATGATAGATAAATCCAGCTGTTGCAGGAAAAGCCTCCTGAAAAAGATCTCGTCAATGATCACCGCTGGATTTACCAGGCTCTTGTAATCCCCATAAGCTCCTGATTGTGACCTTTGTTCTTTTTGGTAGTTTTCATTAATTCCACAGTGTTTGTTGTTTGGTTTTTTTTTTTTAGAAAAAAGATTATTATTCCATTCTTGCTTTCTGACATCGGACAAGAAATCCTATTATTATCTAGGAGAGAATCCTCCATTTCTGGCTTTACGGATTGAATTCCAAGATGATGTTTGGCAACAGCGTGGCAAGGCATAATAAATTGTAGTCTCTGTGGATTAGAAAATCTGAGAAATTTGTAAGTAATTGGGTTTTCTGTTTGAAATATTGTATTTGGAGACTTTTAAATTCAAGAGTCAGCCATCAGCTCTAAGTTTCTGGGCATCAGCTATTTTAGATCTTTATTCCATTTTTAATAGATAATGGGTTCAAAGAGGTGCCACTTTCAATTCTCAACACAAATCTAGAAAGAGCCTTCATATATCTTTAATGGGCATTGTATCTCAGATTGAGTCTTTGAAAATAGTGCAACTTTTTTTCATGAAGATTCTTATTTGTATTTCCCTGGAAGTTCTCTTTCTACTAATTTTTTGAAGAGGAAAGAGGCAATGAACAGAACCTTACTGTAAAATGAAAGAGGCATAATGAGAGTGAGCTCCTTTTTTGTTATCATTACCTGTCTTTTATAAAAACAGTAGTTGACAATTATACGTCCTGTTTTCTTGACTGTAGCTCTAAATTAAAGGGGAAAAAAAAAGTTAACAACTGAATTTCATTATGTGTACTAAAGGGTCAAATGCTATTCTTCACTATATTTTTGAAACACATTACATTAGAAATCAAATTCAAATAATATCTCTAACAGAATATTTCCATTTAATCACGCGAGCAGGACTTGTAAATAACAGAGTTCAAAGCTTTGGAGCAGATGGTCTTTCTGTTTTAATTCTTTATCTGATCTGCTGTGTGCCAGTAAATCTCTGTGTTTCATTTGCTTGATTTAAATCCCTTGGCTATTCAGGACACATTGTGTCAAAGCATTCTGCTGTGGAATTCTAGTTGGTTTATATATGCTCCTAAACTAAAAGAAAACATATGTATATTTTGTACACACAAAACCCAACATGATAAAAAACACAACACACACACAAAAAATTCTCCCCTGGTGAATTATACAAATTCTCTGTATATGTGTTATGTATATATATATACACAAAGAGGAGGCAGACACCTATGGAATAGGCCAGATTTCAAAAAGTGTTTACTAGAAATGCAAAAGCAAAAATATTTCTAACTATTTTAAAAATCTTTCTCTATTTCAATTTTAATCCATCATTTAATAAATTTATTTTACCAAAATAGGATTCTATTGGTTTAACTTCATTGCTACTAATCACTTGCACTAACATCAAAGTTCAAAGCGTTGCACATAGTAGCTGTGCCAAGTTCACTTTGGCTGACTGTTTAGATTTAATAATATTGTTTTTAAAGGATTTAACTCTGCACTACCTTGTAACATGAATGAGATAGCCTCTTTTTGAAAACTTTATGGAATCATAAAGGTGGCTTGAAAAAAAACGTAGGTCTTCTTGACATCTTCAATTCCCAAATGTGATTGTAAAACCATCCAGAGAGATGCACATCACCTAATATTGAGTTACTTGGAGATGTTACGTTCAAATACATCTTCCTTTTCTCATTTGAACAATTAATTCAGGGATGAAATCATATGACCCTAAGAATCACTGATAATATACACATTCCTATATATAGCCTGAGATTTTTGAAGAAAGCCTCTTAATTTAGATGCCTGAAACCCACAGATGGACTTATTTGAAAAATGCATTACCCTTAGTGGTCTTTGGATTACGTCAGTGGAATTTGGATGGGAAAGGGAAAAAGTAAGTATTCCAAGCCATATATCTCCCATTTAGCACTCCCATAATCTTCAAAAGAGTATTCTTCTTGGTAACAACAAATTGTATTTGTCTTTAAAAGACTAGATGTTTTCTTTTATAGTGGGGTGCTTTTTTCCTTAGAAGACAGTTTTGTTAGCACAATCTATCATAAAACAGCCTATTTGTTTCATTTCATCGGAATATTTTTAGCATTTACTATGGAATGACATGATAACTATGATAACAGCCCTTGAAAAGAAAAGGGAAAATCTGGGTTACGTGTGAGCACTGATGGACAGGAATCTCAGCCATGGAGGAAAAATAGTTTTGTCCTACTTTCTGAGCAGATGAGAATTAGAGAGAGAATGAGCAACTTCCAATTTTAGGTCAATATTTTCACCCAGGGAGAACTCAGAAAAACATATCATCCTTTGGCATGCAGCAATTGTGTCCAGGGAGACAAAGACCATACTGTGTAACCCTTGACACGGTACTAAAATAAAAACAGTTGTCATTGTTTATATACTAATTAAAATAAGTCAGGAAGAAAAAATATAGGGTGCAAGGTTATGTCTCATTAGCTCTGAAACTACTTCAACTGGCCACTTGCTCAGATTTTAGCGCACAGAGGTACATGAACCTCTAGCCATTCAATCATTCACTTTTCAGCCCATCTGTCTGTCTAGCTACCTTTGCTCATGAGAAATGAAAGGGAAAATGAAATGCTGGAGCTACGTTGAACCTTGATTTAATTTTGCAACCATATATTATTCATCCAGAAAAAACAGTTTAAGGTCATTGTAGATAATATAATTCCCTAGGGGCAGGGCAAGGAATCTCAGTGGTTTTACAGACACACAATGTCCATGTACTTTAATAAAAATCCCTTGTATTGTTTTTGTAAACTCAGCTCTGAGTACCTCAACTTACTTGTTGCTTAAGCAAAACTCCGTCATGCTTCAGTGCAAAAATAGAAACATAGTAAATTATGTTAGCTAAGAGCAAATGAAAGAGGAAACATTACATATTTGGAAAACATCTCTAGCCACTGACTATGTCTATGTGCCAGTGATTTGAAAAGTTGCTACGTATAATTCCTTTGGGAAGTCAGTAGGTTTTTCTGTTCCCTACTTTCCTGTGCACTGCTAACCTTGAATCAAAATGAGATGAACTGCATTGGAAACGTCAGGAAACTCAGCAAAAAGTCTTAAAAATAATCTGTGGCTATTTAGTGCTGATCATAACGACTGGGTGTACTTGGTGCACCAGGGGACTTTGATAAACAAAATTTCTGTTTTCTTTGTGCTTAGGGAAATCATTGCAGCGTTTACACTGTTATAAGTCAGGCACTTATCCAAAATGACTGCCACCTTGGAAGTTATTGGCAGCCTTAGCTATGAATGTCATTGGTTTGTTGGGTCACACAAAATCCTTCCCATGCTGTTACAAAGACAAACAAATCGTGTATTTCTTGAGGACGAGTAGAATATGCAATATTCGCTTTAAAAATCTGGATAAATCTTTCAACAGTTTAACTGTAACACAGGATACCAATTCAGGTTATCTCTGACAAAAAATACGGATTTTGACCTCCCTTGGAACAGCATCATAGGAGGGAACAGAAATTGGACCAGCGATGGCATTGAGAGGGGAAGAGGGAAAGTAGAAAGCATTTGAAATCCAGAAAGTGCATGTTATATAAGGATTATTTCCACCCCATGGATGCTGGTGGTGCTTTATAACTAACAGATAATGTTGACCGAGGAGTTCATTTTATCTTTCCACTAAACAGAGCTAAGAAGCTGACCATGCTGTCTTTGTGGCAATTGGCAGTGCCTGACATCTCCACAGAAGGCTTGGAGCTGGTGAAAGGTGCCTTGAGCTGAAGGCACGGTAACCTGTGGTGGCAGGTGAGCGGCTGCGTGAGGCTTTCCCAGCATACCCGACACCTCCCCGGACCTGATGCGTCCAACTTTCTCCTTGTTTCTCCGCACGAGTGTCAGCTCCCGCCGAGCTCACCCAGTTTGTTCACACCTGAGGAGAGGACGGTCGCTGGGGAGGGGGCGGGGGTGGGAGGGTGTTAAATTGACGTTAACTTCAAGTAGAACCGTCCCTCTCGGTGACTACAGGTGGGCCAGAGCCGGGCCACCAGGGATGTCCCGGGCGGGGGGGCAGCCGTGAGCGCCCCTCCCGCCGCGGGCTCCAGCGGGGCGCGGGGGCTGCCCCGGCTTTAGTCCCGGACCGGGCACCGGGGGGCCGAGGGGCTGTGCTGCCGCCAGGTCCCCGGCGGCCCCGTGGGAGGGTGGCGCAGGGGGGCTGATAGCCCCCGAGCACAGCTCTCGGTGGAGCCCTGGGGCCGCTCCGGGCAAACGTGGCACCTACCGATAAAAGGCGTGTGAAAGTGTGGGAGAGCCACCAGGTCGCGGAGCTGATTTCCCAAGGGTCTCGCCCAAAATGCATGTTACCTGGGTTTAATTAGGGTTGCACAGCATCTCTGTCCCCCTCTGGCTACATCCATTTGGATGATACCGCCTGGTCCCTATAGGTATATACAGTCTATAGGCACACACACGTAGTACTGCATCCTCTACATTTCTAGCGAGGCTTCATTCATATTTATGCTGCGATTAAATATTTGATCAAAGGTTGAATGCTAACGCAGAACGGTTATATTTTTAATGCACGACCCTTAAAATAGACTGTTTTGTAAACTACAAGTGTCTGAAGATTCCCAGTGCAGCCTCCCCCCAGCCGTGCAGCCTCCCCCCCAAATAAAAATAATGCTGCAGATTGTAGAAGGATTTGAGTCTGCAGCCAGAGAGAAAGGGATTAGGGCGAGAGCACTGGAAGTTAAATTGTGCTGCATATAAAAAATGGGCGGATTGGTCTCTAGATGAGAGCTTGGTACCACCTTCCTTTCTAAAATAAAATCTCTCTGGCATGAAGTCACAGCCTATTTCACATCCGGTTTACCCTGGGACGTATTACTACTGTCTTGGTAAAGAGAAAGCTTTTGTTGTATAGCGGCGGTCGGAATATTGGGAAGAGAAATTTGGGTGCCAAGCCCGGAGGAGCGGAGCAGCGGCGGCGCCGGCGATGGCCGAGGCGGAGTGAGCGGCGGAGCCGGAGCCGCGCAGCCTCCGCGCCGCGCGGGCGGGAGGGCATCCCCGGCAGAGCCGGTCAGCGCCGCCGCGGACCCGCGCCCGAGGGGCTCCCGGTAAGGGCGGCCGTTCGCTCCCCCGCGCGCACACACGCACACACACACACGCACACACACACACGGACACGCACCCGCACCCCTCCGGGCGCTCCCGGCTGCGGGCACCGCGTCCAAGCGCGCAGGCGGCTCCTCTCCCCTCTCTCCGCAGGTACCGCCGGGTCGGGGTGATTTTTTTTCCTATCCCTTCAGCTTGAAAATCCGCAGCGATCGATGGGCATTTTAATTTATCTTGTTATTTATTTTTCAGCCTGGACTGGTTTCCACCGGTCGCTTGGAAAACGTTTTCTGATTTTGGGGCGCTTGGGTTTTTGTTGTTTTTTGTGGTTTGTTGTTTTTTGGTTTTTTTTTTTCCGCGGGAGGCGGTGGGAGGGGTGGCTTTCTCGGGGTGAGGGGGAAATACAAAGTTGAAATGCCGGGAGGAAAACAAGTCTCGATACGCGACTCAGAAACAGGCAAATCTCTCGCCCGGGGTCAAAAATGCATCAAAATCCCCCACTCGCCCCCTCCCCCTTTTTTCCCTTTTTTTTTATTTTTTTTTTTCAATGGGAGCTGCTGAAATTCTCCCAGAAGCGTGGCTCATTCTCCCATTTTGAATGGGAGAACCAGAGCTGGTTTCACAGGCGGTGCGGGCTGGGGGAGGCCAGGGGCTGGGGGGCTGCTGGTGTTTAATGCTCCTTGAAAGTCCTTGTTAACATTTGCTTTCTCCAGCTGCAGGAAACTTTCTTTCTCCAGGATCTATAGTGCCTGTATGGGTTTATTGAAGCAGGGGGGTGGTGTTGGGAGGAAGAACAGGCGTGGAACTCAACAGATCAAGATAGTTCAGAATAATTCACTTTCCGTTCTTTATCCCGGGGAGCCTTTTGCAAAGGCAGAAGTTGGCAGGACTGGGAAAAGGGGATTTTTGAAGGCACAGATGTTGCCTTTCCCTTTGTAAGGGGGCTGTCACAGGGCAACTTAAGATGCAGTCTCGTCCCTGAAGATCTTTATCCATGCTTTCCTGCCACATCCAGCTCTTTCCTATCCAGTTAGATTAGCTCAGCCCCACTCAATCTTATCTGCCGATCATTTGCCTATAAACGCATTAATTATATCTCATTGCTTACATGCCGCTTCACAATGGTATTTCATTGATTTAAATTGTCCCTGAGAGCGTGCAGTGAATTGGGGTAGCTTTATTTAAAGGTACAAAATTTCCATGGACAGTGCTTCGTTTTCTTAGGCATTTAAAAAACTCCAATTCACTACTGGGGGAAAAAAAAAAGACTTCATATTTTGTTGCTCTTATTTAATGTAATGAATACTAAAAATCTACTGGATTCCAGCACACAGCATATATATATATGTAAAGGGACCTGCAGCATCTCCTGAGCAATCAGCTGAATCTGGAACACTGATTCCACAAATATCGGCTAACTTTGTATTTTACGGCTTATTAGAAAGCGAAAGAAACCTTCTGAGTTGTGTTACTTTTTACTCAGAGGTAAACTGAGAGTAACTCAGTGAAGTCTGGAGAGAGGGCAGGAGACATTTGGAGAGGAGGAGAAGGCTCCTAATGCAAAAAGATTTCCTAGTAGCAGAGACTGGTAGAGATTCAGGAGATGGTGTGTAGGTTGTCAGCACATGGTTTGATTATAAATTGTGCCCTTTAGCCCAACAAAAATATTAGTGTGCATATGTAGTAGCACAGAGTCAGAATCTGATCATTTTGCTCCTTCTCTCATGCTACTATTTCAGGGAAGAGGAGAATAGTAATATCTGTAGAAGAAAGTTGCTTCCATCACATCAAAGCAAAGCAGTGGCTGTGAGGGAAGCACAGCTCTCCTCAGTCACACTACCACGCACTGACACTTTCCAAGAGGTTTGGAAGGACTCAGGCTGGTTCAGGTCAAACAAAAAAACCCTACACTTGGTTATCTGGAAATGTTACGGAGGTACCCTGTCACATTTTCAACATGGGAAGAAACTGAGTAAGAATTGCCACCGAATTTGAGGACAGCAGCTTTCACTCAAGCAAACAAGAATACACCCTTACCCTAAAATAAATCCCACCCTAAGTCTCTGTGTCTACAAGTAGAAAGTAAACAGGAGAACAGGAGCCAAGGCCACACTCCCTTATTTTGAATGACATGAGCCATAGTATTGTAAGGACTTTTTTTGTCCACGGTACCTGTTTTGATGTAGGGAACGTTGATGATTATTTTCCTTCTAGTTTCAGAGCCCACCATGAAGAGATTCCTGGTGCTTTGTGACTGCCTCTGGGCCTGGAGCCTCCTTCTGAACGCACTGACTGAAAGAAGGTGGGGAGATACTTTTTAATACACCAACATATTTTAGGAATTCCTAATTTAATATAGCAGCATAAGAGAAATACTGTACGGACTGTACTACTACTAAGTGTATTGGGGGAAGTTAATCCCTGTTCAAATCCCAGCTAAACCTAACTAAGGAAAGACTGAAAGAAAACTACAATTTGTTTGCATAACATCTTTTTTTCAATCTTGTGAAGAAAAAGAAGCAAGAGCTTTCTGAAACAAATTGAAACAAAACTACCTCTTAAACACCTGTGCAATCTTTTCTACTCTTACATAATGACTGCTCAGAAATACAAGTTACTTTAGAGGGGAAAAAAAGTGTAATTAAGTTTTTTTAAAATCTCATTTAAGTGCTTTTTAGTAACTTTATTTTCCCTGCAAGCAGAGGCAAACCTTTCACTTCTTGGTTGGTCAGGACTGTGTCCTAATTTAGTAGCTGTTTTCGCAAATCTGAAGTGGACCTTCTTGGTGAAGGGAAACCGCTTGGATGAAGAAGAATTTGTAGGCTCAAACCCTCTAACAGTTTATGTTTGAAAGACCATGCTGCACTTAATGTTTACAGCATACTTAATGTTTACACAATATACGTTGAAATCTAAAAACAGCATTAGTATTATGAACAATTTGTAATCATATAACACCTCACCTACCAACTAGTAGGTTAACTGAAGACTGTAAAGCAGTTTTGAGTATACTTAAATACTCTCTGTAATTCAAAAGTCAGTAAAGGTGTTTAAGAAGACTCACAGATATATTTCTGTATTTTAAAAATATTAATGTCCTGTCAATAATGCTACCTAATGATCAAAAAGCAGTAGAAATTTTGTATTGTCAGAAGTGATCCCTAAAAGATGTATTTGTGTCTTATGCATTCACAGCTCTAGATAAACTTATCTTCTGGCTACCTGGAAAATTTTAAAGAGTGGAGTGGGCAAAGGGGCTAAGGTTCATCTGCACAAGTGCTTCCCCTCTCTCTCAAAAAAAAAAAACCTAAAAAAAATAAAAGCAGCTGATTCATGATATAATTGCTGTATTGAATATACACGACATTTTAGAAGAAATACCTTTATTTTGATAATATATTAAGAAAGGGGAGATCTGAAGTATTCATTAATTACTTCATCTGGCCTAGCTAGAGAATTTTGTGAAAACATGTTTATTATATAGATATGTGTACATATATATGTGTGCATATATTTATTACATCTATAATGTATGCATGTGCAATTTTAAAGTGAGAATTAAAATGCATTGGACTAGTGTTTAAAAATTATATGGTGTGTCACTATTATAATGACCTGTAGATGGAGTTAGTGCACAGTTTTTTTATTATACTGGGGTTTAATATGAAAACACAAGCGCATAGTCACTTTTTCCTCAAAATGTACACACCTTACATGAAATGTATCGGTTTCTAAAGCTATTTTTTCATAGTAACTTCCCTCACCTTTTCTTTGGGAGTGTTGTTATTCCTTTATGATAAAAAACAATTGATGAATTAGATAAAGTGTCTGTGACACAGAGAGACAGTCTTTCCATATCATTCTTCTTGTCATAAAAAGCCAGCATTAAGACTATTTTAATACTTGTGTTTTGAATGAAAAATCACAGTCCCTCTGGAGTTACAGTATACTTTATACGTAAACAAATGTTCATGTTCCTTCTGCTGTGACCATGTCAATTTGAAACAGCCCTAACGGTGCTTTTTACCTCTGATAAAATGGTGGGAAGAACAGGTAAGGGTAGTGACAAATGCGACACCCAGAATGGAAGCGGTGTGTTGTACTGCATCCTTTTCGACTGCACTGCCACTAGTCCATCTTTCTGATGCCTCTTCTGCAAACATACTCATTTATTTACCACTAAAATTTCTGAAGTGTTTTTATATCCTTCTGCTACCTTAATCCTGATGACCTTCTGCTATCCTTGAGATATGTATGTACAGTAGCTTGTTTATTGACAATGAGTGATAATATAAAATTTAATCCAGTGAAAAGCCCTGTGTTGCAATTCTACATAAAGCGTAAGAAGAATGATCCTTTGAAAGAAATGCTCGCTGGAGACAGCAAAAGAACTTGTTATTTGGTAAAATACAGGAAGCATAAAAGAAAAAAATATTAACACCTGTGACTTAAAATGCATCCGTAGGAATGAAAAATAAATTCAAATTAACCTTTTTTTCATTAAGTGAAAGTAAATAATCTAGCTAGAGGAAATCCTTAATATTTTTAAAAACTCTTAGAGATTTTGTCTTTTCCATTAGAAAAAGTGATTTAGATGCATTAAAAAACCCTGAAAATGGTTCCCTACAAAATCACATTCTATTGAAATAAATAAAAAAAAAAGTTAGTAAAACTTCTATTAATGTCAGTTTTAGAATTGTAGTAATTTCAATTTGTAGTGTTACTTATTCAAACCTGTACTGCAAAATAGCTTGGAAGCATTTCCTACATTCAGTACCTATATTCAGGGTCTCTCTCCTCCTTCTCTCTGTATTTGATACAAGTGGAATACACGTGTGGGATACTCAGAGGATGTTTGACTGATGCAGCCTACAGAAAATAACTTCACAGGTATTTTAATAGAACCAGATCATTTTATGTAACAGAATATTCCTCACAAAGACGTTCTTTGCTGGTTAGAACAGGAACAAGTGGCAGAGCACCGAGACCCCCACATCGCCGCAGCCGTATGGATAACGAGCTGCCCAATGGAAGAATCCGTTTTGTGACTAGACCTGGTCCTAACAAAAGGTTTTGGCAATGCACTCTTTATCCAGTTCAGGAGCAATGTGTGCGACAAAATGATGTTTTGGAAAGCAGTGTTTTTGCTTTTAGTCATGATGACTACACATGTTTATAATGGAAGTCTTCCCAGCAATGAATGAAAAAAGGATACTGGGTTTGGCTTTAAGACAACTGTAATCTATGATTAAGGGCATCATCCACAACTATTTGGTAAAGGTTTCAGATTTAAGAAAAAGGTTGATTCTGATGTCATTTACAGCAGACAGAAACCACTAAGCCCAAAGATTTCATTCTGATTTGTGTTGATAGAAGTAAGATCTTGGTAAGAGTTCAAAGAACTCAATTTTACCCTGGTTCAAGCAAAATTTCAGGACCTTTGGCTGAGTCAGAGATATACGTTAAGGATCTGTAAGCAAAGCTTTATAGACACGAGGGATTTCCATATCAACAGATGGTTTCATTACACATTTTCAAGGAAAATTTGGAGGTATTCCTTGAAATCTAATTGCTAAAGGAAAATGGGAAATAAAGCAAAATTATATCTTGACCTATGAAAATGCGCACTTACTTGATTTACTTCTGTATTCATAAAGAAGACATCTCTGTATTTTTTTAATCTTTGTTTTAGCATTTAATTTCAGAACTTAAGTGTCAGTGTTCTAAATTAGTTTATCTTTCTTTCTATGCAAACCCTTTATAACTATTGTGAATTAAACACATTATCTTTTGCTGACAAATGAACCTTTTACTGAGGAACACATATTAGGATATTATAACTATTAATGAATAGTGACATAAACATTAAGGAACTGACATTCTATTTGCTCACTGAATATGGAGAGGCACTGGTTTTCTACGATTTTACAAAAAATGTACAATTTGAGAACAAAATGTTTAAGTAAAATAACTCTATAAAGCACTACAATCTTGTTCTATGGAGGAGATTTTGTGACCATAAGCTAGTATAAGGAAGATTATACAGATTTTGGAATTACTGTTTTGTAAGGCTATTGGTGCATCACAGTTTTTCAGTGTTAACTGTTCTGTATTTCAGCTATGGACAAACCTCATCACAAGATGAACTTAAAGACAACACCACAGTATTTACTAGAATATTGGACCGTCTGCTGGATGGTTATGATAACCGCTTGAGACCAGGACTGGGAGGTGTGTTGCATTATAATTTTCAAGGTCACATGTTAGATAGAAATTGGTTAAAGCAATGTTGTTTTTCCATCTTATATTTATTTTAATTCTGTTTCTATATACATATAAAATAATGCTGATATGTAATGTCCACTTTTTCAAAAATTCCATGTCTTCTCTGTCTTTCACATACTTGGGTTTTCTCACACTTATACCCAAAAGAAGAAGGAAATGGTTCACAATTCAAGAAGACCTCTGAATACGTATTAAAACTTGAAATGTATGAAGAATAAAGGATGATAAAATATGACCTGTGACCTGACAAATGACAAGTTTATGAAACAGGCCTAAATAAGCTTCATAAGAGGATTTGGTTTTAAAAGTGAAAGCATCAATCAACCTTAGTCATAAAAGTCTCACAGAAGTTCATAAGATTTTTTTTTTCTACTTAGGTATGTCACAATTCGTTTCTGTAACATTTTGCCTTCACAGCTTGCTAAAATGCCTTTCTTCCTCTGCTCTTGATGCTGAATCCATAAAAAGGAATAAAAACACATAGCAATTACATCTTTATATAAATGTTGTTACAAAGCCTACAAAGTCTTTATCAGCACCCCTATGTTCACTCTTTGATCTGTTCCACTACGACATGACCCCAAAATTGGGTCTTAAAAGCTCATTGTTCACAAACATAAATTTTCTAAACATACAAGCACAAATCTGTTCTTTCCAGCGCATGGAAAGGTTGGTTTTACTTCTGTCAAATATCTTTCTTTTTTTTTTTCTTTCGGACTCTTCAGGTAAAATAAAACAAAGCAACCCACCCCACAAAGTATAGTTCAACCTGTTTTCATATAATAGCTCTCAGAGGAACTGCATTATAAGAAGAATGAGGTATGACATTAAGAATTCTTATACCATTTCCTGGGGATGAAATGGAAGGTAAACAAGAGTAAGCTTATTCTGTGGTTTGAGGCTACTGTCTTGCAACAGTTCTTGAATTGTGAGCCAACTTCTTCAATGGTTTGACTTCACTGACTTCAAGGAATGGCTAAAGATAAAATTCTGTTTTATAAAGTACTAATTAACACATTTTAAAATGGGTTGGTCTATAAATTCTTGTGTGCAATTTCAGATAGTACACAACAAAGTAAGAATCACTTTTTACTTTTATCTACCAGTAGTTTTGCCTGCTTATTTGTACTCCCTTGGACTAGTGTAGAAACAAATGCTCCTTAATCTTTCATTAATGCAACTGTACAATTCAGTCAGCTACTATATCACAGTATATACATACATATAGCAGAGAAGGCAATAAATAAATGAAACTCTGTAAACTGTGTAGAGTCTGGTATATGCCTACAAGAAAAATGTGAGCACATGATGATTTCTTACATGAGTTTTGTAGCTATTATGATTTAACAGTTATTAGAAGAGGAAACAAAGGGAAACGAGGGAAGTTATTTTCTCTCATTCTCTGCCTTGCAATGTAGAAAACTAAGCACATCAGTATAGTGTCTTATGTATATGTGTTTATATATGTTTCTGAAGCCAGATTTCAGGGGTGTACAGGGAGAAGAGGTCCATGTACCTCATGAAAGGATCACCTAGTCCAATTAAAATGTAATCCTGATGGAAAGATTTTTTAGTATAACTGCTTCTATAGGAGGAAATGAGTGTCTTCATAAACTTCAATAGCTATTTGCCTCATGATCAATTAAATGCAAAAATGAGCAAAGCATGGGAAATATGGGGCGGAGGGTAACCAAGGATTAGAGAAGTTTAAATAATCTTTGCATGTTACCTTGTTTGAATTGTGTTGCATGTTCCTGCCTGTAGCCAAGAACCTTGAGTATCACAACTTCCCTGCTGCTCAGTACACTATAGTTTCATGGTGTCAGTGTAATAGAGTAAATTTATCTGTTATATTTGTGAGCTTTGAATACTAGAACTAAGAGTACCAGGGCTTTTAAAAATCCTGAAACTAATGAAATTGTGGGCAGTGAATTAATGTTTAAAATTAAATGTAGTAAGAAGTAGCTTTACTCTTTTGACTCTTGAATAATGCTTTTTTCCAAAGACATAAGCTATAGATTTCAAAATCTAGTGATGAACTTCTAGGCCAATGTTTTAAATTCTAGTACCAATTTATAATAAAGGGTTTGCTCAGGAATTTTAAAATTCACCTCTGCAAAAACTTCTTGCTGATGTATCTAAATATGAGCTAAGATGACCTGCAGTTAACTGTACAGTTAATGACAGTAGTTAACAACTCAAGATGACTCAATTTTCACACTTTGTATAATGGGGAAATGTATTCTGAAATGTTAAATACGTAAAAATATCCAATGAGAAATCTAAATCAATATATCAACTACAGCCCAGGTTTGGGAGTTGGAAGTTCAATAGCCTTCCATTATAGCATGATCTATTGCTGGAAATTTTCAAATTTATGTGGAAGAGCAGTGATTTCATTTTTCTTCCCAACATCTGTGATTCCTTATTAGATATTTCATACAGAACACAATTTTTATCTAAAGAGAAAGGTAAGAAACCTACCAATATAACAGCATTTACATAGATATAATTAGATCTAGAAGTCAGTCATTGCATATTAGCTGAGAATTTAGGAGACCAGAGACCCTCATACATATATGTTATGCTGATAAATTTTACGCTGTTATGCCCAATGTAAATCTGTACCACTAATTACACTATAGCACTCTTCTAATTATCCAAAATTGTCTGTTCTCTTCTTCCTATGTCTTCTGAGAAACAGTAGATGAAGTAAATCATTGCATGGTACCGTTTCTTCTACAGAAAGGGGCATATTGCAGAAAACTCTCTGCTTATCCCTGTACGACCTCTCCTGTAGTGCAGTTTTTCAAATACATACACCTACAGAAAAGAGAATTCTGGGCATGAACACAAGGAGAAAAGAGAACCCATTTCTCTCTTTCTCATCCATGGAAGAAAAGGTAGATGACAGACTTTCTTCCATCAGTTTATTTGTTTCTCCTTCCTTGCGTTTATGTATATGCATGAAGAATTCAGTGACAAAAAGGAATGTTTACTGAAAAATTGTAATGAATTGCAAGAGAGGTTTGATCTTGATCTTGCTCTGCTCACTTAGAGGAGGAATATCTTCCTTTTTGAAATAAACACCATGATTTCTCTATCCCAGGTTTGCAAAATTCCTATTAGTGAGTGATGAACAGTTTCATTGTTTGGTAGAAATACCCTGGTGAGGCAGATGAGGCACCATGAAGCCAGGAACATGCTCCTGAAGAGATCTCTTTTCAAAGATACACTGTTGGAGCTATACTATGTATTAATTGGAAAGCCAGGTTAAAAGGTGGAGCACTAAGATAGTGAAAAATTTAGAGGTGCTGAATTTTGAATCACTCTTTCAGCATGCATGGAATCAGTGCTATATTAATATTAAGTCCCCCCTTTCATTTTTTCAGATCTTCTTTTGAGTTATCACTTCAAAAGGAAGACTAAAAAACACATATGCTCCATAAAAAGTATGGGAATGAAAATTATTATTCATCAGATAACCCAATAAGACCGTATCTGAAATTAAGTGAGCAGCTCTGAGCATTTTGCTGTTAAACAAAGAAGGAATTATTTCTCACAAGCAAAAATATAAAAAAAAACGGACTACGTGTCCCACAGGGAAAAATTACAGTGACTGAATATGTTCAGTATTTAAAAAATGGCATCATGGCTAAAAATAATCTGACTTTTTTTTTATAAGAAACACGCAGCACTATGTTATGCATTGGCACATTTGCACCTCTTATCAATAATTATTGATATAAATTATGTTATTTAGATGTTTGCCTCCTTCATATGTGGGCACAGTCACTTAGTCAGACATTGCTAGGAAATAGCATCTGCTGTACCCATCCATAAACACAGACAAATAACTACATTTACAGTTATTTATGCCTGGAAAATAGAACCTTCAAAATGAATGTAGAAACGTTCTGAATCACACTAGAGGACACCTATTAACTCTATGAGAGGATAATAATTTACAAAACGCAAGGAGGAAGAATTGCAGAGAGTAACATATTGAAGCTGAAAAAGAGGAAATGATGTTAGACATTAAGAGAAAAAATAAAACAGCGAAGTCATTTAGGTAATAGCATAATTTTCTGTGGGAACTATCTGGATCCTAGAACTACAGGTGATCAAAAATAGGCTCAATAATAAAGATGCTGTTCTGTTTTCAAATACACAGTCCTGAACAAAATAAGGGATCAGATAGTGGTGGGAAGGAGTCAAATAAGGAGAAAAATTCACCTCAATGTTTGGTGACCTCTCATAGTAAACCACTATACCTAGAGTGGGAGTTTAAAAGAATTGAATAGCAACAAAAAATGATGGAAAAAGTAAGTTCCTCAGATAAATGGGTAAGACATTGCCTTTTGTTCTGGGTTGCCTTCACGTGGGGAATAGAAATGAGCCATGAGATGCCACCACGGCAGACAATGGAGTGCCACAGTGGACAGAGGGCGGGCTTGCACAGGGCAGGTTGGTTGTACCTGGTGCTGAGATTCATTAAAATGAAATCAGGTGCAGCTACAGATTTTTTAAGACTATCACTTTTGCAGTACACACATCCCCTCTCTAAAACTACAGGATACCATGTGGTCTGTGACCTTTTAACTTAGAGGAATTTTAAATGTGGTATAACCTTTTGAGTGGGATTTTGTAGTAGAAAGATTGTTTTAATACAGAACTAAGAAGAACAAGAGTGGGTTTGATTAGGCAGACCAGAATCTTCCTAAATGGAATTTGCTTTTATAGTTGGGTCAAATGCCTATTAGGTCATCCCAAGTAGATTATCGACATTACTGCAGTATTAAACAGAATTATACTTGTTTTATGCTATCAGTAAAAGCTATTTGTTGATCTCTCCTGTGTGATGTTTATCAAAATTGAGTGTGACTGTCCTTAAGTGGAACGTCGGTCCATCTCAGGCAATTCATTACTTCCACAGAGTGCTTATATTTAAAGTGATGGAAAACAAACCTGACAGTATTATGTTAATTAGGTTTTAAAATTCAGTTTTATGAGAACATTATCTATAAATATATGATAAACTTACCTCTTGGTGATTGAGGTCCCAATGGAAATTGTTGGATTTGAACTCATATCTGAACTAACTTAAAGTTTAGGGAAAATATGGTTTTGGTCTATATGCGTAATAAAAATTTAGTTAAACCTAAATGTTTCTACTCTAAATGTAAAGACAGTCCTATACTGGACCCCTACACATAATTCTGTAAGTGAAGAAGGACTAGAAACTGTGTAAAAACTGAAAGGGCTGATTTTGGGTTTTTTTTTCCTCTCTGTAGGCACCACATTGATATAAAGACAACTGTAAAAAGCCACAGAAGACCCTAGGAAAATTGATTTAATAAAACAGTACAGATGTAGGGAGGATATGAGCAGCTTTGAGCTGTTACTTGGTATGGGGAGAGCTGCCATGACACTGCGCAGCTCTCAGTAAGCCCCTCCTAGCAGCACAGACTACAGCTGGGTATCACAGGACAGCTCACTGGTCTCCCTTTTGGTCTCTACTTTCACAAAGGCAGCAGCACAAATTTCTTATGAATGTATTTGTTATGGTTCTTCAATCAAAATATTTCACCAGATGCAGCCAGGGTGATTAGTGTATATGCCTTTTTTTAGTAACAATAGCGTATGCTGTGTATGCATCTAAATTCCTTTCATTCAAAACCATAGGAAAAGTCATCTCTATTTTAATGATTACAGCACACTCTTACTCAAGACACGCAGGAGGAAAAAGTGCATTACGAAAAAAGATGGAATTAATTTAAACCACAAAAATATGCAATTCAGATAAGCCTTGTCCTTCAATAGGTCAGAAAGGGAAATAATTAATGTATAGTTTCCTATGATAAATAGTCTTATTTCCTGCTGTTTAAATAAACTTTATTTCTTATTTTGTTCTCAATTTGTAATCCAATCACAATTGTAGCAATAATGAGCTCCCTGGGAGTTTAAATCAAAATATTTATTGTTATTAATTTTGAGAGTTTACCTTAGTATAGCATCATTAGCAAAACACAGAAGTTGTAAACAGTAAAATTACAGTAGTTTACACTGACTGGTGGTTTCATAGCTGCATGTGGATTAGTTGCCTGAAGCTGTGTTCCAGAGGGTCCAGGTGTGGTACTCACTTGCTATTTTGCTGATCAGTAACTACTTGGACCCTCTGGTTGCCTTACAGTAACACTAGTAAGTCATTAATAATTTTCTTGGGGTTTTTTACTGTTACATATTCTACAGATACCCCTATATTACTTAGTCCTGGTTCATGAGATAGATGTTATAGTCAAGAGACATGCTTAACGTGGCTTTACAACTGAATGGATTTATCCTCAGCAGTCTGCTCAGCTCCTGACCTGAGCTTGTTTTCTTCAACGACTTAGAATTTTCTCTAGTTCTTAGGGATATTGTGAAGGTCTTGAATATAGCTCAGGATTTAAGGATCCTGAAAAATGCATTCTGAGCATTTGAAGCACAGTTGAAGCCTTCCCATGGTAATCAAGTTGCAAACTGAACATGGTTAACCTTGATTCTAAATATATATCCCAACTGCATGAGTAAACACATGTCCTGTGCAGGAGTGACTCACAACTTCTGAAGCTCTTAACAAAGCACAGTTGAATCATCTAATTAGTAAAACTGTAAACAAAAATTTCAAAACTTCCATATGGCTTTGGAGGGGCTAATCTTTTTCTGTGTGTTCATACACATTTTTTCATTGCTCTTGAAAATAAGGTACATATCAAAGAAAAAAAGAAATCATTCGGTGCTGCGTTTAGTGGTTTTATCTGGATTTGAAGAGGCCTAGGATTAGATGCTCTACAAAAGTGTAATCAGTACGAAGATAACACAATCTCTTGTGAGTTCACAACCTGAATTTTCTAGTATTACTTATGACTTACATGCCACTTAAATTATTTTCAATGTTATATAGAAATGAAAGGCATCACTCATTTTTCTGCTCCCTTGGAAATCTTCTATCTTACTGCCAAAGCTCTTAGTTTCCATTTTGTGTCCTCTAAGTGATTTCCTTAAGCCTCAGCCTCTCTACTATGACCATATGTCTCCCCTGACGAGCATTCAGGATACCACTACATGATACGCTGCTGGTTCAAAGAGCATATTCTATGTAGTGTAAGGTAAATGAGTTAGCTATATTGCATTAAATAGAGGCTCACTCAGAGCTGGGACTCTGAGTTTACACCATTAAGGGATGAATGCATTGTGCCTGAAGAGCTTCTAGCATCTTCTATCTCCTAATGATACCAGTGGAAGTGCCTCAATAGAAAGGACATGGAGAGATGAAGAGTGAGGATAAAAGATCTTTAAGAGTGTCATTTGAGCTTTACTTTTCAATATGTAAAAGGCTAATAAGTTTCATCACAATATTAGTTTCTCAATCTTAAGAAAAGTGGATTCAGTAGCTGGAACTTAAAGAATCTATTCAGCAACATTTTACTGGACCTTGTGAAATCTCCATCTTCTTTTTCTGCCAGCTGTTCTATGCAAGACCACAGCCTCTTGAAATTCTGTGACAATGATGGGCTGAAGGAGAGAATACTTTTTTCTTCCAAGCCAAGTAATTTCTTGACAACCACATGCTTCTTCCAGTAATAGAAGGTTAAACTCTCACTGTGAACTTCTTTAACTCCGGAGCCAATTAGATGCCAAGAGAACACTTAAATTTCTTTAAGTCAGTAGAAAAGATTGTAAACAATGATAAGGTCACACATTAATTTCACTGGACAGCCAAGGAGGAAACTTTACCTATCCAATGCTTTTGTCAACAGTCACTGTAGTTTGTACACGTCTCAGACACAGATATAAAGAACAAAAAGAGTAGTATTAGGCATTCAGCCACATCACAGTATTTTACTTTATATGATTATGAATAATACATTGGAAATTTCATGCTTTAATTTTTTTTAATGAGTCCTGGAGATTACTTTTGCTACCACCTAATTTTTGCATTAACAGAATACAAGTGTCATTCAGTGAATTAGTAGAATGACAGTAGAATCAGATCTAATATTACATCTTGATTATTGCTGTCTCACAAAATGAGATATTTTATTGTATATATATTAAATATTTATATTAAATTGCTTACATTTACATATATTTACAAGTTGTAGACTTTTTTGAGAGAAAGTGAAAAAACCTGTATGTGCATGGTAGAACACTGATTCTCATTAGAACTTTTGCATTGGATACAGAAATGCATACTGTTTCTGACTGCTTAACCTTGATTCCTTATTTCACCTCTCTTCAGTCGGAATTTTCTTGTCAGGTGGAAAAAATCATACTTAAACTGTCCAAAGTCTTTTAAAGTCAGGGTTGTATTAAATTATTTTTTAAACTTAATTATTCTACATTATTTAAATAATAGTTATTTGAGAAATGTACCACCCTTCCATATTTGAAATTTCTACCAAAAACCCCACGCTGGCTTGTATACCACTCTAGTAAATGTATTTGGACTTACATCACGGTAAATTCTGAAAGCTGATGGGGTTAGCTCCACTCAACACTGTTTGGATTTATGCCTCCAGGTGGTGTTACTCCCTGCAGCCATATTTAAATCAACAGAGTTATTTTGATATATGGTATCGTGGATGAATATTTTGTGATGTGTGGCCTAGAAAATACCAATATGTTCAGAAGTGACTGACGCTGTGTGAGTGCATGTAGAGAGGGAGGAGAGGAAGGGAGGAGGTTAAGCTTGTGCGTTTCTCAAAGTGACTTTTAACAGTAGATCCACAGAAGCCAGATGTTTGGCTCTTTCTGGAGATCAGCACCATTTTAGATGTCTCAGACTCAGCAATTGTGACCACTAAAATCATTAGATTCTTCTGAAGTGGCCAAGGGCATCTGCCATGGAGCAAACGTACATCCTTGAAACCACAAAGAAGTCTAACTTTATGGTACAGCATATACATGTAATCTGTGTTATGTACATAGAATCATAGAATGGTTAGAGTTGGAAGTGAATCTAGAGATCATCAAGTTCCAATCCCCCTGCCATGGGCAGGAACACCTCCCACTAGAGCAGGTTCCTCAAAGCCCCATCCAGCCTGGCCTTAAACCAGGGATGGGACCCCTTCCAAGAATGGGGCATCCACAACTCCTCTGGGCAACCTGTTCCAGTGCTTATTATTTATACTAATCTGTCATTGAGGCCTATAAAACAAATTTGGTGATTTAAGGGAAATCTAATGTTAGTGCCTGTATGAATTTAAAAAGAAATCCAAACCATACAAACTATACAAACTATAACATTTATATCTAAGTCAAAAACTGCAGCAGAGAAGTTTAGCTGATACTTATTTGGAAAAGTTTTAACTCCTTTTTATTTATTGCAGTTAAGGGTAATGCAGCCATTTATAACTCATGCCAATAAAATATCTTTATGTTTTTATACACCGTAATGTATTTGCTCTCTCTCTCTTTCTTCTCTGTTCCTGTGTCTGAATATAGTAATACATAATTCATAAGCCCAGGGTTAATTATTAGAGACCTTCATTCAGCTTGCCCAGAAACACTGAGTACCAAATGAGACTTTTGAGTACTGTGTAAAATATTCAGCACTGTTTCTATTGTCAGACAAGAAGATTTATTTGTCAAAGAGTGAAAAGATTTACACAACAGTGGAACTACAGCTGCTGCACTGTGGCATCAGAAGCCATGTCTCAAAAAAGTTCTGTGGAAACACTGTAATAAAAAAGATGTTGCTGACAATATTGACTGTGAAATTACATCTAGAAGCAATAAATTATCGGGACGGTATTGTAGACCAATTTTAGAATGGCTAATCAAAGCCAATAATATTTCTATTTATTGTGAGAATTGGTTGTGCTTAGATCTAATGAAGACTGTTGATAGACACTCACTGTCCTAATTTCCTGCTTCATCAGAGCGTGTAACTGAAGTGAAGACTGACATCTTCGTCACCAGTTTTGGGCCTGTTTCAGACCATGATATGGTAAGCGATGGCATATATTTCTACAACATTCATTTTCTCTTGTCTTTTTAATTTGGAGGATGAAAGATCTATGCAATAACTCATTTACTCCTTTTAAGGTTGGGCTTTTTTTTAAAGCCTGGATTCCAAAATTCTGTCAGCTTTTACGTGCAACCATTCCTGCTAGCTGTGACTGCATTTAAGTGCCCTGAAATTAGCAGCCTCAGTCTTTAATAATGTGTTTTAACAGACCTTATATTTGCTACATAATATATTATGAAATGCATTAGGGTTTGGATCTGTATTCTTCTGAGAGTGATTGCTCAGGTCCTTACTGGTACAGCACTGACCCAATTTGCTGAGGAAGATCATCATCTTAAAATGCAATTAACACTTATGCCTACAGTGTGACATCCATACAGTCTAACCTGTATTTTTATATTAAAAGCTACTGATCAATGGGAAGCGACTTTCCTAGATCTTGGCTGCTGAAAGAGAAGATTAATGAGAGAGTTAGTGTCACTTCTTATGGAATGAATATTAAAATCAAATTGCTAGATAACTGCAGGGGATGGAGAAGTTCAGAAAACTGAAGGAAGATGTTGTGAGCCCTGGTCTTAAGAGATACTAAAAACTGTGTAAAAATACAGATAAGGTACTTTAAATTGTGCATATAGATGAGGTCTTCACAAGTAGGTTGCTATTGACAGGGAAAGCCTGGTCTGCAGCTACTAGTATCTGCTGGATCCTGCATTAGGATGAATACTGGAAACATCCTCATTAACACAAATTAAGAAAAGAAAACATTTCAACATTGTAGCTGGCTACATTTAGCTAAAGACATTCACCAAAAGAAAGATGAAAAAAGAAAAAATTATCACAGGAGAGGAAACACGTTCCATTTCTTACCACAAAATCGACAATTATTTAATTTGAACTAAAACTGTAGACAGGCCTTAAGTACCAGGTTATTACAAGTTTCTGACTACTCAAAACAATGTTAAGATATGGAATAACTGAGAAAGTAACTTTTACAAGATAGTATATTTTCCTAAATGAACTTGGCAAGGACACCATTTTCGTGAGGGCTTGGAAAATAACATTTATAAAACTACAGTTAAATTTATAATTGCAACTGAGGCATGATATTTAAATGAGAAAGAATAGTTTGGGCACCACAGTCTTTTTGACCAGTCATTCTGCTGAGAAGACCTACAACAGAAGGGTAATCCAGGGAAAAATTTAGACTGGGGACTTGTCTCCTCAGCACATATATACAATATGTCTAAATACTATATATACCATGAAGAAAAAATTAAAAAAAAAAAGTTCATTCAATGACTTCTAGCTTTTTGTTCTGTGATAATCTTGTGAAATTACAGTGTCTACTTATTACTTATGGAAAGAGAGGAAATTCCTTGGATTAAAAATTGGTAGAAACTAGATACATCTGCTATTTGTGTTCTGGTAATTGGTGCAGCAATACACTTTACCTTGTTTTCCCATTTCTGTCTCAAAATAGGTAACCAATCACCACTGGACAAACTGAAAACTTCAGAGTCATGTGACTAAAATATATATTTTTTTAATTTAATAGTCTGAACTAAAACTGTAGCAGCTGCAGTTTGTAAGTGATCTGAGGTTGCTTCATTTTTGTAGAGACCTGTCTTCTTGGGACAGGTCTCTTGTTAATTTCCTGAAAATTAACATAATTTAAAGTATCGGGCTGGACAAAGATGCTTGTGGGAGGCGAACAAAAAAAAGAGCAATAGATATATGCATGTGAATGTATGCTTTCTATTAATATTTATTAGAGTTGCTTTCTATAAGTCAGCTGGCTAAGCTATTGTTTGCTCTGTTAAGTCAGGTTTACCAGAAAACTCCAATAATGAATGGTGATCTAATAAACAAATGGATATGGACGCTTTCCTACATGTAGACATACGTTAAGGGTAACTGATAGGCCTGCTGAACTACCTGGGACTACACATTGTTTGGCCTTCAGTGCCTACTTATAATTTGTAGTTTCAGGTGATTTAATTGTTAAGTAGAATGTAAAGCTAATTTGACATTCCTAGGACAAACAGATATTTGTATAGGATTTAGATTTTGAGGAAGAATAAAATACTGAAGCCAAAAATAATCTACTTTCAGAATTAGGGATAGGTATATTTGAAAAAAAATATTGACTTCAGCTATAATTCAGTATAGCTGAATTATTATAGCGTAAGCATATAGCAATCAGTACCTACAAAAGAAAATCTCAAAAATAATTAAAAATCCTTACCACATTGGTTCCTGATTTTCACTTAAGTTAAACAGGAGAAAGAATTAATCATTCTCTTAATAAAGTGTGTGACCAAGAAACACAGAAACAGGTGTTCATATGTTTTGAAAAGTAAGGAATTACAGAAAAGTATTTAGTGTACAACTCCTACTCACCTCCCCTTAAAAAGTAACGTGTGTGCAGCCTACTCATGCCAATGCTTTTGCTTAAGGAAGTGTGAAATCAGAGACAGAAAGAGTTTATATTACTCCATATTACTTTTAATGTATGTTTAGTGCAGAGTCCTCTGTACATACTACAGGTTGGCTGCAGACACTATCATTCGAGGGCTACCCCAGATCTGCTCCAGTGAGCAGATTTCCAGTAAGTGTAGACTGGATTGTGGGATTTGGTCACAGGGAGACCTCCCAGGCAGCTGTACAGGCACACGGAGGGAATGATACGCTGCTGTCTGTGCCCAGGACTGGGAACTGGCAATGAGCTATTCCAGCTGACGCCATATGTTATGAAACTCCAGCCACAGTGAGACATCAGCATACCTAGACCATCTGTTTGCAGGATTCCAATGAGGCAGTTATATACATAGTAGGTTGATATATCAGGGAGTACATGGTGTTCCTACCCACTCTCAATACACTCTTTTAAGAGCAGCATAGACATAACCTGTTATTCTATAAAGAGAATATCTTGGCTTGTTCTTAAACTTGTGAATAAAGTTGCACTGGAAAAAAGCACTTTTTAAAATAAAAATATTCTTTTTTGGAAGAACTTTACAGGATTTTAGGCAGAAAGACTTGTCAGTCTCTCAGACAGTGGATTGAACTAATCAACAGATAACTGGCTATTCTCACATGACTGTCTTTTTTGTGAAATTTTTGATGTATATTACCTGGAATAAGAAGCATTTTAAAATTAACTTTTTTTTTCATAAAGACAGAATTGTTTTTTCTAGTAAACCTTCATTCCCTCTGCTTCTGTACTTTTTGTCCCTCCAGAATAAATTTCTATCTTACTACCTTCCTGTACAGCACCTCGTCTGGTGAATAAAGTCTCCAGGGAGAGATATCAGAGGAGTAAATTAGAAAACATTTAAGTTAAAGTGTTCTAAATATTCAATGCCATACAACTTCCTGCCAAAGTGCAGATAGAAATCTTCTTTCTTTACCTGCACACTAAGGAATGAAGAGTCTCCACTATGGAGAATTTATTCCAAATTTCAACTTGCACGTATGTTTGCACATAGACCAGTGTTATTGTACGTGGTTTGGAGAAAATCCTTCTGTTCCCTTGCTCTGCATGGAACCCTCCTGCAGAAGAAAGCCTTAATCAGAGTATCTGATGACTTGATCTTAAAGATCAGCTGTCTGTCAGGATTCATTTGAGGAGAATTATTGTACGTGTTAAAGTGGGTAGTGAAAGCTAAGGAGCTGAGAAACCTCAGCCAAAATGAATTCATCCTGTATGGTGCAACAGCCTGGGATAGAGAAAGATTCAGTCTATGCCAGTCTATACTTGTCAGCTACTTTTTAATTGAGTTTTGTCTTATGCTGTCAGGTGCCATATCAAATCTCTCAGACTGACTCCTTATTCTTTTCCAGCATAAGAACCTTGTGTTCATATAAAGCGAAGAACCAGACTCCCTTCTCTCAACCTGTATCACCTCCCACTCACCTCCTTCTTTGCAGCTGAAAGAGATAAAAAGGGAATGGCTTACATGCACACTGAAATGATGTCACCTTCTGGGCATGTCTTTTACCTTTCCCATGCGTGTAGGAGGAAATTTTCTTTGGAGTTAGTAAAACATGGAGGAAATACAGTATTTTAATGCTATCTACTGCATTTTAAATCTCCTTCTCTCCTACTCTGCTACACACCTGGGACAAGATTTTGCACACAGTTCAACCAAAGGCCCCGACCCAGCAAAATCTGAAGCAAGTAATTGGCAATAAGTGCACAACTGCTGTCACTGAAGCTGAACAAATCCAGGCTTCAGCAGCTCACTGAGCATGTGATTAAAAAAATGGAAACACAATTAAGCACCAAAATGATTCACAGATCTGGGTTGTAAATTAGAAAACAAAAAAAACCCAAACCCACAAAAAAACCACAACTAAAACCAAACCCCAAACAAACCCAAAGTAAGACCACCCCATGGAACTACAACATTTCCATGCTGACAAGAAATTTATTTAGGCATTTCATGCCCTAAAAACAAGAAAAACACACCACCAGTAAAAATCACCATTCTACACACTGATAGTTTACCAAGGAATAAACAGCTCACAACTGCTAATGCTGTACGGAGCATTGCCATTTGTTAAAAAAAAAATAAAATCAAGTCTCAGGGAGTCTGCCACAGTGAGATTTTGCATGCTCGATCCAGAATGTCTCTCTTTACTAACGCATTCCTTGGGACAGCTCTTTTCTTTATAGCTGCATGTGCCTTCACACACAGGAATTCCCTTTATTTCAGGATTTGCCATCTCCATTTTCAGGAGATCTCAGCAAAGGTTGAGCTTCTCAGCCAAAAGATAATCATGCAGGGTAATTTTGAACACTGTTTGGATAGCTACATTTGACGTTTATCATAATATCATAGCCACAAATAATAGAAGGAGCAGGATAAAACCATACTGAACTTTCCTATCAGAGTGGAATTTTTCCCTCCAAAAATATTACCGTATACTGCATCTAACAGCAGTTTTTCACATTTTCACCCTACATGCATTTATATTTTTTGTATAATACTTCAATATATTTTTCCTAATTTCACCTTCTCCCTCTTAACTTTGTTTCTGTTGCTTTGTAACAAATAAATTCTTTCATTTCACAGTGAGTGTTGGTTATTTTGATTCTCACCATGTACACGGGCTCAGGCACTACTTCTCTTCCCCACTGGCCCAGTCCTTGCATAACAGAACTATGATTCTCGGGACATAGCTGTCCTCGTCTTATTTTGTTTCCACTATATTATATCTCAAATTCTTATCTAACTTTTGATATACTATTCTCCCTAACATTTATTCTGTTGAACACAGTAATGATATTGTAACTATTTAATAACCAGCTTCAGGTCGAATGTAAGTAATATAGAGAACAAACGCTCTGATAATTACTAATTTCATTAATAGTCATCTTGCTTCTATGGAAAAATAAGATTATACTTTTCAAGTTCTCATATTGCAACATATGGCATATATGTGTTTCCTTTTTTTCTGAATTGATGTAGGAATACACTATAGATGTATTTTTCCGCCAAAGCTGGAAAGATGAGAGATTAAAATTCAAAGGACCTATGACTGTTCTCCGGTTAAATAATTTAATGGCCAGCAAAATCTGGACACCTGATACCTTTTTCCACAATGGAAAGAAGTCAGTGGCTCATAACATGACGATGCCAAATAAACTATTACGAATTACAGAGGATGGGACATTGTTATACACAATGAGGTGAGCCCTAAAATATTATATCCTTCATTTAGATGAACAATTTATCTTGTTAAAGCATTATATTTTCTGAAAAGGAAACAGATTCTTTTTTGAGCATAATTTGATTCCTGCTTAGTAATTATTTTCACAATAGGCCACGGAATGATGGACAGACTATGACATTTGCAGTGTTGGTTGTTTTTTTCCCTTCCTGCTGAGCTACCTTTCCACTCCCTGGATATGTCTTAATGCTTGATTTTAAAAAGGTACCTATAGGACTACGAATTAATCATTTTCTGAGGAGCTTAATTTGGGGTTGCTGATGGAAAACCTTATCAGCAAAGTATAATAAAGCCTGAGAATTTAATATACTCTAGACTACTAGATTGTGTACAAGGGTCTTTAATCTTTGGATCCTATAGAAAGAAGATTCTAAGAACTAGCAGCTGCACACAGAATTCATTACCCATTCTTCATATTTGTCGTGCTTGGGAATACAGAGCATGACAGTTTAAAAATAGACATTTTTTATTCCATTCATAACATGAAAAAGACTTAACTAAAGCATTTGGAAAGTTAGGAGAAAAAAAGAGAAAAAATTATTTTTGTGCTGGCATCACTCTTACTGGAAATACGTTATTCTCTTCATGGATAACTGAACTTTAGCTATCCAGTTGTCAACAGAGGAGTGAAATAAATCCTTTTGAAATAATGATACAGAGTCATGGAAATATTCTCCATTAAAAGACTGCAAATTAAACAATGAAAAAATAGTATGTTGTGCCTACAGAGCTACGCATGCCCCATTTATGTCTCCCATGGAATCAAACAAGGTATGAAGTGATTCTGTGGATGCAAAGTCAAGATGGATAGCTTAGTACGTAGGTGAATACTGAGCTTTCTTTTAAAGATGTTTTTAAAAGCAGTACAAGTGTTTGGAGAAAAAGTCTCCAGGCTTTTGGGAACCTGTCAAATATGTTCAATTTATTCTGCAACATCTTTCGGGATTGCCTAGCCTATAGTAGAATCTGCTTGGCTGGTAGTAATACAAGTCCAGGTCAATTTTTCTTGTCTTCCTAAATGCTTGGCTGTTAGCGATTTAATCCACAAGAACACTATCTTGGCAGCACATTGTTCACATACGTCTCTTTTTTTGACCATAACCATTTCTATTTGCTCATCTTTGCAAGTGCTTTAATGCAATCTTCTACCTAGTATTCAAGTATTATTGTTCTTTCCTTGTTCATGTGTGGTATGTGACTGTTTCTAGTTTATTTAATCTCTTTATTGAGAAACATGTTTGCACCCAAGCTGGTAGCAATGAAATGATTTCAGCAAATGTCTGAGCATCCAGAGTGGGCCAATTTAACAATGGCAGCAAGGAAGCAATTTCAGTTTTCAATAGATTTTAATCCTCATGCCAAGTTAGAGGTCTGAGCATGTCTTCGCTGTACAGTGAAACATGGTAGAGGGGCAGAGCCAGTCACACTGCTGTGCCTGTCAGTACCCCCAGCCAGACAATTCAGGTACCATTCTAGCTGCTAATTTATCACATAAAAGATACTGTACTATACTTATTTTATGTATCTTAATAGAAGTCTATTTGCTATTTCTATGTAACTAGAATAAATGTGTCCTTTTGCTCATTAATCCATTATAGATTGACTGTGAGAGCAGAATGTCCAATGCATTTAGAAGACTTTCCTATGGATGCACATGCTTGCCCCTTGAAATTTGGAAGCTGTAAGTTTATTTTAAATTGAGGTTTCTCCCTATTTAGGCCAATTTACAATAGTATTTTGCAATTGAGAAAACCTCAAGGTTTTAATCTTGTGTATTTTTCACTTTTTTGTGGGTGGTATTTTTATTCTTATATATATTTATATTTAAAATAATGAACCTCTTCTATGGGTCTTAAATATCCTCCCAGTGTCATGCCTGGATATACACAAAAGCGAAAAATGACAGTGCTCTAAATATCTAGAAAATTAGTTTGTCACACAGAGAATGCTGATAGTGTTATAGTTGCTTTATTTTGCTAAGACCCCAAGCCAATTTTAGAGAAAAATAATACAGACCATGGATAAGTGAATTGATTTAGGTGAAAACAATTCCCCTACCATAGTCTTGGCACGTTTAGAACAAAATTTTTCCTAAGATTATAAAGTATTTATATTACAATCATGCAACATTTGTGGATGTGAAAAATCTCACAAATCTCCACAGAGTCCTATACTTGCAGCATTTGTAACCTCAGATTAGTGAACATACTGGGCAAATTTTAATATAATTGAAATCAGTGTAATAACTGTAGGTTAAGAATTTCCCCAAAAACTTTAATTTGAATGAAAACCAACCTGACACCAATACTTTCAAGCTTAACTAAATTTACTATTTTTAAAAATTAAATATGGGCGCCCTTCAACTCTTCAAGTAAAAAACAAAACAAAACAAAACACAACAGTGTAGAGCTGTTTTACTCTGGTTGGTTCAACACAAACAAGGAAGACAAAATGTGTGGAAGATGTAATAGTGTACAAATTGCTTCCTCAATGGCTATTTTTTCCTAGTAGAAATGGGTCGTTTCACTGATAATGGGTACTTAGTTGCTTGATCTATTTTAGAAGTCAACAAACAGAACACCCGATTCATTCTTCACACGTTACCAGACAGGGCAATAATTTACTTTGGGCTGAATAGCTCTGTGTTTACCATGAGAAAGGACTGATCTTTTGTCTTTAAAGAGCTACTTGCCTCCTAGATAAGATTTAGAGAACAAAAAGCTCATACAAACTTGGAGTATAACTGACAAGAATAGTTTACTCCTTGAACGTTAAGTTTTCTTATAGCACTTCCAATAAATCTCTCCAAATCTCCTGTGAAATAGAAGAGGGTTGGGGGAAGCCTTACTCTACCTAATTATAGGGCAAATAGCTGCAGTGGGTTCTTGACAGTAACAGGAAATCTGTGCACCTGAGATCCCAGTTAGATCAGGAGTGGTCACAGGACTGAATTTCTTTTGAAATGCACATTAAAGTGTTTTTGCGGACTGCATGTTGGATCAGGGACGTGGGAAGATGGCTGATCCTGCATACAACATGCTAATGCAAAGTTAAACCATCAACAGTTTTTGAACAAATGTGAACTACTAGATTGAATTTTTATAGACTTGTTAAGACACGTGTGCACAGCCTAAACACCAGACACTCTCTAGTCTGAACAACAATTCCCTTTCTTTTTTTCCCTACAATGAGTTCCTTCTGGCCCACTGTGTCCCAGATCAGTACATTCTTAGTTCACAAAGCACATGGCTTTCCAGATTACTGAGGATCTTGCCGAGATTAAATGATTAAGAGATGCAGAAAGTATGAATTAAAAGGGATAGATAAATATGGATTGGAATACAACTCCAGAACCATATAACAAGGTAAAAACAAGATAGCAAAAATACATGCAAGTGTATCTGCATATCTTTTGTATCATACTATACATAATTATCTTAACTGAACAATAAAAAAAAAAAAGAATCTGATATTCCTGATTGAAAGACGATTTATTACACTAAAGTGAGAGGTGACAACTGGCATTCTAAGCTGAGTGCAGGCACAGTCTGTCCTGTTTTACAGGCTATTCTCAGGAATTTTTTGTTTTGAACACAAACTGGCTACCGTGCTAGATGTCCTAAACAGGACCTAGCAAAACAAGTAGCCCCAAATGCTGGGAAGGGCCATGAGACAAAATCAAGGATTTCTCAGGGAAACTTTGCATTCCCCTACTAAATTCAGGTGAGCTTCTAATCTGGGATCCTCATGGAGAGGAGCTCCTTCTGTAACAGGGTTTTATTGCAAACATGGCATTGGGAATTCAGTTGCTACTTATGCAATATCTGAATTAGAAGCTGAGGATGGAAGCTAAACAGAGCACCGAAGCTGGCAGTTACAGGGCAGGGTAAGCTCATTTCCAGTACTGATGAGTGTACTCCCTTCCTCTGACTGAATCCAGTGGTTCTCAGCAGCTCAGGAAATCAGTCCTCTCTCTTCCAAACTACTCTCATGTTCTAGAACAAGTAAAATGCTTGAAAATTAATATTATTATTGCCACTCTTTATGTGACTAGATTAGCAAGGAAATTCTTGTACTTACTGTGGCCATTATTTTTAAGGTCAGAATTATTAAGATGTAAATTTGCATTTACCATTGAGTCCAGAAAGCTATGTACATGTTACAGTGTTTGGGGAATATGAAGTCTGAGGGCAAAACCACCCTTCTGCATCAATAATGCAAGATCAAATGCCATGCAATTAATTTACCAGCACACTCCATCCAACACCACCTCTTCAATTACTAACTGTTATCTCTTACATTGAGAAGATAAAATTACTAACTCACAAACGAGGTCAAGTGATTCAGATTCCTCCTTTTCCTTTCCTGCCTACCAGTCCTGAAAATCGGGTAAATCTCACCCTGTAGGTAGGAGTCTAGTGTCATTTTAGATGCCCTAAGACATCCCATCTGGCTTCCAGCTGCCTTTGGTGGGTGCAAGCTTTATGTAGGTTCTCATCACACATTTGGTCCCATATGTGTCTTGGATACTCTTAGGTGTGAAGAATGACACTAGATGCCTCTATGTAGACAACTTACTCCCACCCTAACTGCTCAGAGTGAGAGCTGTCAGACTCCAGACTATACAAAATCACAGAAGATTTTTACAATGGGACTAAGATTAAAAATATTTATATATAGTTTGATTCCTGAAATAACATAAACAACATACTAATAACAGCACAAAACACCTGGGTGGCACATATCGTATGCTACTGAACTATCCATGTAACATACTAGACTACTCAGGTTTGAAGAGTCCACAGTATTTTCTTTTGCATTGTTCAAGACTGAAATAAATGTGAACTTGAGTGTGAGCATTTCCCAGAAATAACCAAAGCAAAAAAATTGATTAATTGTGATTTAAACTCACTCAAGCCTAGGCAACCTTAGAAATGTCTGCTATACCTGTTACGCTGCGAGGGGAGGATAACATCAAATGCAGTGCTCTAGCCAGGCTGATGAGAAGATCACTGAAGCCAGTCTGAGGAGGACTTATTTTCTTACAGTGGCTCAGACACCACCACACTATGACAAATTGAAAAGACTAGGGCTCGTCTTTCTTGACAGTAGTTAAAAGTTAGAAAAAGAGCTGGAGTCCTAGCATGCCCATGAAATTCCACATCTCACTATTGTTTCTGATTATTCAGATTTTACATAGGTAGGAACGATGTAAGGGAGATAAAGATTTTCATGCCATTAAGGACCTTAATGCAGCCCTACAGCAAATATTTAGCTAATCATCATATGGATAGACCTACAAAATCAGTTATATTTCCCATAGATAAAAAGTTCCAGTAAGCTAGTTGTGGGTCACTACAGATAACTGAAGAGAATTTAATATTCAAATTACTGCTTAAAACATTGTTCTTATAAAGCTATAGACAATAGAGGTGCAAAGCTGAAATGCAATGTATTTTTTTTAAATTAGATGCTTATACCAGAGCAGAAGTTGTGTATGAATGGACACGGGAACCAGCAAGGTCAGTGGTTGTGGCTGAAGATGGCTCTCGATTGAACCAATATGATCTGCTTGGACAAACTGTGGACTCCGGAATTGTTCAGTCCAGTACAGGTCTGTGAAAAAGTTTTTTTGGGAAGGGTCATATTTAACTGCCAAAATATAACTTAAAGCAGGAGAAAAAATACAAACACCAAAGACTGAGAGAGGTAAACTGCAATACATGAGCTTCGGATTAGGAAAACATGACTCTGAAAAGAGAACACATCCTGGGATTATTTTCCTACTTCAACTGGTGCTTAAAATATTTGGACAATTAAAAAGCTTCCCATAGTGACATATCCAGCCAGAAAAAAACAGTAATTTACATTATAAGAAGCACTCCTCATATCCTTATTGTATTATCTGTTTGCTATATAAGCTCAAAAAAAAATAGTATATGAATCCTCAAAAGATCATATTCCTGGAGGCAGTGAAGTTGCTAAAAGCAAGCATATAGTTTCTCAAGGAGAAATTTATAGAGTGAAAAAAATATGCCATCAAATCAAAAACTGTCTGGAACATCCAAACAGGATTTGCATGTCTTAATGCTAGTACCAGCTAAAACGCCAAAACTATTAATGAGATACAGAAACATAGCTGCCATTTATACTCTTATATACCTGTAACCCTGAAACTGGCTAAAAAACTTTGCTTTTTTTTTTTTTTTTTTTCTGTTTTTAATAATTTGGAAGGGGTACGAAGACCTAAATACAGTAATAAACTGAGCACTTGGCATGAATGAGAGCTCAAAATGTTGACTACATTGACTGTTCAATGGACCAAAAGCAGCACTGCATTAGGAGAAGTAGTTGTATTGCTTTGAATGCACCTGATGTTGTGACTGAACTAGAGAAGTACACTTATACCTGCATACACCAAACTTTCTAGTGTGTCATTCACAAAGTTAATGAATGTTAAAGGAACAGTGAGTCCATTTAACATGAAGCCTAATTTGTTTATTTATTGAATTATTTATTTTTTATTATTGAATTGTTTATTTAGCTTGCCAAAATATGCTATATTAAGCCAAGAAAACTTCTCACAGATGAAAGTTTCTAGTGCACCAATATTCAGGTTACTGCTTGGAAGTTTGTGTTCAGCTGATGGAATCATAAAAGAAGTGGGATGGCAATAATAAGGATTTTGCATAAGAACAACATCAACACAACTGTCCCATAGACTCACTGCTTCCATTATTGAACACAGAGTCATGCATTGGACAAGTAAAAAGAAAAGAGGAGAACTGCTGGCTTGCCCACAGCTGGAAACATCACCACTGACTTTTGGAACCAGTAATTCACCCCAGCTGCCCTTTGCTGGGAAGTCAGTAAGATTTGTGAGGAACTGCAAGGATCTTGAGCTCTTTGCTCTTTCTGTTCTGAAGCTACTCACTTGCAGAGCTGTCGGCAACCTGTGTGCCTGCCCTTTTGCATTCATTGCCAATTCTCTGCTTGCTGGATACATTGTCAGGGTGGCAGGATAATCACAAGAGACTCATAAGCTTGGGAACATACCTAGAACAAGTAGATAATACTATATATATCTCAGAGGGATTAGGCAGTAACACGAGAAGCAGCCTATAAATTGCTAAGAAAGGCAGATAATGAATTTTTAAACAGAACTAAAGGCAAATACAAGAAGTGTAAAAATTCTTCATACATTTCCATGAAGAAACAAAAAAAATAGTTTTGTTCGTGATAGTTTATAGGTTTGAATTCTGCCTCCTTTCTGTACCTTAAGAAATTCTTTACCATGTCTATCTATAGCTAAATACAGTCTAACTAATATTTCCTAAAATAAAGATGCTGTTGTCTAGATGCAGACATTAAAAAAAAATTTTTGTTTAAAACATTAAAAAGAACTAAATATAATGGTTATCAAAACTAAAAATAAGCCCATTAAAGAATCTTTTTAATATCAAACTTGCAATCCTCTTTAGTTACTACCTGATAAGAATGCACAGTTGTGGAAGAAACACATTTATTGCCTGTAAATTCAATGTCTCAAGGAAAAAAAATTCTTGATTTCCTTTGGAAAGCCAAATGCTTTGCCTTCCCCAAAATCATGGTGGGGATCAGAAGTAGTTAATAATCACTTTTCTCTGCATTCAGGTAGGTTGGCAGCTAGTCTCAACAGAATCCTCCAGCACATCTTTGTCCTCTGATCATCTCTGTTTTACGATATGACACATGTAATGAAAATTATGAAATCCCTCCCTACTTTCAGAGTTGTGGATGATGACTCATCTGACAAAAAGACAAAAGGAAGGGAAGACAATCTCTACTTAAGAGTTCTCAGCACCTTGGTTAGGCAAGAAAATGAAGCTCTCGTGCAGCTGATTCTGTGGATCGTTAGAGGAATCTATAACATCTTGGGCAATTTTAAGAAGATATTTATAGCTGTCTGGAATTCCAGACATGTATTTTCCAAGAATTTGGGTGTAAATGGGTTACTTTAAGCATTTTCAAAACTATTAAATGATTTGGTGAATCCATAATGTCTTTCTTTGCTAGTAGACCATCTGCTATCCTTATATCTGGATCTAGAACAAGACAACTAAAAATACTCTTTTTTAATGACAAGGCAATCTTGAAAGACTAGAACTTTTTATAGCATAGTTATTCATATTGCTGGCAATGCAATGTGCAGGAACTATAGGCTTAAAAAATATTCAGTAAATGAAATAATAATTACTGTTGATGCTTTTTGCTTAACCAGAGTCATCCATCTTTTACTTGTATGTAAAATTCCTGTCACTCTCCAACTACTGACTCATATTGACTCAAAGCGTTTAAAATGATCTTTTTTGCAAGCACCTTAACAGATGCTTAAAGGGCTTTCTTGTGCGAGTTTCTATTTACATAGAATTATTTTGCCCCCTTGAAAATATTGCTTTGCACTGAGAATCATCGGAATTTATACTCACCATGGTGCACTTTTTCCTCAAATTCTATAAATCTGCTGAGAGGATACTGTTCTTAAAAGTGTTTTTTATTGGGTTATATGGCATAAATAGTAAATGAGAATGAATTTGTTTTAAACCAATGGCACAACAAGCCTTACTTTCTACCTACAGTGGTAGAAGAAGTATTGTTATAGCTAAAACTCATCAGGCATAAGGTTTGAGGCAGGGACTGTGATGCACATTAACTTCAGGTGCTCACCTGATAAACTGGGTTTATTACAAATAGTTTACAGAACACTGAGTATTAAGTTTGGTGTAACTTTACTAAATTATCAACTATTTTCTTCTAAGGACACAGGTTAGTTTACACCACTGGAGCATTGATTGTGATGTACTGTACAATTAAAGGCTGGTTAAAAATGGCAGCTGCAGAAGTGTTGAGCACAGGCACAAACTCTTCCAGAGCACTAGAAGTACTCAAATGTGGACAATCACTCAAAACATTAAGATGGAGTTGCGTGACCATTTTTAAATGCTTCATATTGGGTAATACATATAAACTAATTTAAACTTTATCAAATAAATAAAATGAAAAACAAATTTATCTGCTTAACACAGATATTTGTAGAACGCTTTAGGAATTCCAAGGAAGCTAAAAAGAAATACCCTTCTTTCTAACTTCTTTGGACAAGAGAATAAGAGATAAGAGAAAGTAAGATGCATAAGCTACAGGTTGTGCTACAACTTATGAGAGCCTAGTAATCAGACAATACGAATATAGGAAATATTTTGCTCAAAATCTATCTGAAATTTTAGCTTGTAAGGAATTTTATGGCTGAATTACAAACCTTTAAAAACAGAATTACAGAGGAATTGTTGGGAAGTTACACAGTGGTCAGCAGCTGTCATGAACGTGACTATGCTTTTCAATTAAAGAAAGCAATAGAACGTGGGAAGCTGAAGATTCAGTAAATAACTGGAGTACTTTCATGTCCTGCAGTTATTTAAATAAATCTCAAAGATCTACTATCTTCTTATAAGTGATGCAATCCATTGGTACTCTGGAGACTTAAAAACATGGTTTTGTCTTGTAACTGAACTGTAGGCATTATTCTAGGCCTATGCTTTGCCTGTTTGACTCCTCCTGGCATTACCTTTAGCTGACTGCTAGCTCAGACCTGCTGCGATACTTAACAGATGAGAGTAATCCCTGTCTTTTTAATTGCCTTTATTCTTTGAATCTTGTTCTCATTTTCCGGAGGTTAAAAATAAAACTTTGATAATTTAAGCAGCTAAATAAAGCTTCAGAGTACAGTGGTGTGTTCACTCTGTATTCTTAGCTTGCCATCTACAATCACCGAATTAATTCTGACATACAGAGTTGTGAGCATTCTATATCTGATTGCATTAAAATAGCTTCCCACGTCATATTTTAGTAGATAAAATTAAATTATTTGCTCTTCTAGCCAAGGCTGGCACCTTTCATAAGATCATAATCTCTAGTACAGAGGAGAAGAAGGTTGTTTCAGTGAAAGTTAAAGAAAGGTGGGCAAAATTCAAATAATAATGCCCACTATTCTACTTCTTCCAGTCCTATTTTTGAAGAAAATTTTCTTGTATATCCTTTGCTTTATCTCTTAATTTATAATTGATTCTCTTTCCCCCCTTTGCTACTGTCTTTTATATTGAAACATACCAAGAGTATTGTCACATCTTATTTATAAGCTTTCCTCAGGGTTATACATTGAGCAAGATTGTTCAAACGAATGTTCTTCTAGACTCTGAATTAAAGAAAAGGGCATTTGACATGCTCTGTGCATAAGCAGTCAATGTCTAGACATAGTTTTTCAATCCAATTTAAGCTTTTCCTGTACAAGAGCAAACTTCTCTTTCCAACTGCTTACATTTTAAAATAGAATAACAGTAATTTCATGTGTCATCTCCAAGACAGAGGTTTGCATTCAGTTACATGTCGACCTGTTTCTTTCCTAAGATGTTTATTGCGTAATACGAAAAATCAATCTATTCCAAAAAAAAAAAGTCACAACAATAGGTTTTCTAATCTCTTGAGAGTATAATGTTTTTCAAAATCCATTTTCAATGATGTAAATGTTTATAGAGTTATATAAATACTTAAGATTCCTTTCAATTGCAATTAGAATACCCACCTCATATGTTTTTGTAGCACCCAAAAAGTTAGCACCAATGAAAATATTCTGTGTTGTTCCTGCATTGTCCATTTACTTCAGGAGAGAATAATCATTTAGTAAACTACTGAATTAGCAGAACAGGGACACTTAATCTTCAGAGCACATAAAGCACAGACAGTGATAATGCAGATAGACTGACATCAACAATTAGACCTTAAGCCTGGCCCAACTGAAACACTTGTGAGTGCCGGTCTTGATTTAGTCTTTATATGATATTTACACACGTACATTAATGTGGATTTCCATCTTCTAATGGAATAAGACCTTTCACAAGAGGCCTAAACAGTTAATGCAGACTTTCATTCACTACTCAGAGATGAAAAGATGTAAATTTAATTAGCATTTCCCAGAACTGTCTAGCTTTTATTATTAGTAGAAACTTCAGCACCTGCTTTATTAAATGCTTTATTCAGAGCTGACCCAATTTGATCTGAGGACCTTTTTTTCTTCTACACAACGGGAGTGAATATAATGAAAAAATAGTTCCTATAAAGCCCTCTAATTTGTATATTTATAAAATCTTTAATGTTCTTATTTTTCTTGTTTTTAGGGGAATATGTTGTTATGACTACGCATTTTCATCTGAAGAGAAAGATTGGTTACTTTGTCATCCAGACTTATCTGCCATGCATCATGACAGTGATACTGTCCCAGGTGTCCTTCTGGCTTAACAGAGAATCTGTTCCAGCAAGAACTGTATTTGGTAAGCAAGACCTAGAAACTGCTTGGCAATCATAAGCCAAATAGGTTTAAGAAATTTTATGGTAAAACACGCTATTGGAGAACAGCATGAGCCTGGACATAGTGCAGTACACAATAATAAATACGTTTCATTGTGAAGATGTAGCTGATTGTCAAAAGAGACCTGAAAAGATCTTACGTAACCTATTACAGTTCAACTTGTTCAAAACAGTAAGTATTTCTGACAATGGCCGTGACATTTATGGTAGGGATTGTCAAAAAGGCTTTAATCAATGGGTGTTGGTCATTTGACATCCTTAGGCCCTTTGAAATTTCTTATCTAACAAATCTTTTCCATCAATCCCTTTTGCAGGCTGCTGCTAAAGGTGGCGTGTTGAAATTAGTGACAATTTATTATGCTTACAGTGGTGAATATGTGCACTCAATGAACGTAGTAGGAAAGCAATCTAAAGGACTCTCAATTTACACAGTTGGTCCCTAGTGTTTTAAGCACAGATTGCAAATGTTTATCTTAAAATTAGAAAAAAAAAACCTTAGCATTTTCTTTGGAAATATTAAGTCAAGTACATAATTAAAAAACAAACATAATTAAAAAAGAAAAACAAAACCCCAAAGGAAACAACAAACAAAAAGAAGATGTAACAACTCTTCAATTAAGGAAAATAGAATCTGTGGTTTCTGCTAGGTGACCTAGTCTTTTTTGTGATGTTCAGACGGGACACCTGAACAGGTGTCTGGCAGGAGGAGGTGGAGGAGCACACAGCTGAGTTGGCTTTTACACTAGATTTCCTGCCTCAGGGCACTGCTGGGGCAGGACACTGTGGGCTCTCCTTTGCTGAAGAGAATCTATCCATTTACACTGGACATTGCAAAGTCAGAGTCACAAGGCCTGATGTTGAGAAATGCAAACTCTGAAACTCTTGCTAAACAAGAGCTATTTATATTGACCTTTTCTGGCACTCTTCACAGCTGTGCTTTAGTTTCCCAATGCCTCTGGAAATCAATCACAACTTGCATGGCTTTAGACCTCATGAACCAGGTAGAGGCTTTCTGTTGATATGCTGATGTGCATTACAGAAGAACGGTTTAGACCACGGTATAATTATACTGTTTGGATTAATATCTAAAATTAGTTCTGAATTTTTATCATCAACTTCACTGAGAATTAACCTGTGATTTTTATGGACCTCTGTAGTCAAAGCTACTGAAACTGTGACTATTTTACCTCTTTTTGCACAGGCCATTTAAAAAGCAATGTCAGATGATCAGTCTGAAATGCTTCATTGTCCCTAGATGGAGAACAACATTTCCTAGTTTCACAATGAGTAATATGTAATACTGCACAATGTTCAAGCTGCTATCTGCAAAGGCTCAAGAATGCACACAGTTCTGAAAGTTTTCCTTTTACAAAAGGATTATTTAGTAAATGGTCTTATATTTACTCCATCATTATGTACTTTTTCATTTCTTAATGGCAGTGAAACAATGTTTCAGAAAATTTTGCGTGAAGATATATACACACAGAAACACAACTTACATCTTTTAGCTCACTTAGTACCACAGATAATGAAATTTATAAATCCTGTTTTCCTACTATGTAAGAGAAACAAACTCACTAGTAATGAGTCAAAGACAAGATTAGGTTGTCTCTCAGGGAAGAGAAACTGCTTCCTCATTAGGCTTCACTAACAGTGAAGATGTTCCTTCACTAACAGTGAAGATGAGCTCACAAGACACATTCAATACGTGACATTGCAGTTGTCAAGGTAACTTGTGGACATGTGATTTGATGTAAATGTCTAGCCTGCGCTTGCAGATATTTTTTTCCAAGCAGCTGCAGCAGAGTGAGTTCAATACAGTCCTGCTCGCTCGCTATGGCCAGCAAAGGGAAAAGGTCCATCAGCAGTTAGGAGCTCTGACATCAGAAATGCAAATTACATTATTATTGTTCTTACATAAATTCCTTGCTATTTTCAGGACATCAGTGAAAAAAGGGACAGAAATCTGTAAAATCATCAATTCCAATAAATCTAGTGTTACACAAAACTTAAAGCATTTGAGTATGCATTTGAAGGAACATACACCAAATAAGCCAAATAAAAACAACCGTGTTTTTAGTTTTCTATCTAAATATTTTAGAACTGTTGTGAGAAAGGACTAAAAATGTTAAATTGTTACATCTGTAGCACAATTCCTAGGGCATGAATAAGGAACAGCAACAATGGTTCTCCAAGTAACAGGAAGCATGAAGTAGTATTCACTCCACAACTCAAAATATTATTTCCACTCCAACTTTAAAAATATTATTCTACTATAACAATATCAAATAATAAAGGTATAAAAGATGTTTTGAAGATCCTGCAACTTCCACAGAACTTGAAATCCAACATTCTCAACTAGCAACTGAACTTAAGTGGCAAAGTTTATAAGAATTAAGGGTGAAGACAAGGTTTTCCCATCTATCTATTGTAACAGTTGAGAAATGAAGCACAAAATATAGCCACTGACCTAAAGACACTAAAACTGTTTGCTTTGCAGGAGTGACAACCGTCCTGACCATGACTACTCTGAGCATCAGTGCAAGGAATTCACTCCCCAAGGTGGCCTACGCCACTGCTATGGATTGGTTTATAGCGGTGTGCTACGCCTTTGTGTTTTCTGCGCTCATCGAGTTTGCAACAGTGAACTACTTCACAAAGAGAGGCTACGCATGGGATGGCAAAAGTGTCGTTCCTGAAAAGGTAACACCACTTAATATCTATCCCAACAGGTCATACTGTGTCATGCTTGGTCGCTATATGGCGGTCTTGTAGCCCATTAAAAATTCTCATTATTTACAATAGTAAGTCATTATTCCAAAAGAGTTTCCTCATGTGTTCGCACACATCCCTTCTACAGATAAACAATAATTACTTAGACATTGAGTACCTAAATACTACCTCTGATATACTGGATGATATTTAATGCTATTAATAATTTAAAAATTTACTGAGATTTTGACTTGTGTGACTGAGCAGAAAGGAGATAAATACGGATTTTTTTCTAAGGGAAGGCAATTAATTTTCTAGCATTCAAGCAAGAGAAAATGTGGATAGCTCAGTACAAACGTAGAAAAAAAAATAATCTTGTGGCTGTTCTATTTGGCAGTTCCCAAATGTTGCTCCCCAACATGAACTTCAGGACTGCTCTGTGATCATGACCAAATAAATCTCTACAGGACTTCATCTTTCCTTTCTTTTGCTTCCTATCATTTCCCTATTTCTTTAAAAATAGAAACATTATTTCTACGTGTTAGTCTATAGGATAAATTCATTTGTTTTGGGGGAAGCACTGACAGTTGCATTGAAAGTGTGCAATCCTGATCTGTACCTGAATGCAACAGAGAAACATCCCTTTAGTCTGGGATGAGACCCAATCTGTAAATCACAGGTGCATCAAGAAGTTGTTGAGGATATTTAGGGGATGAAAGGGAAAGTTTCCCATTTCCTATGAGTTACCACGTCAGCTGCTTCCATGAGGAAGCTCATTTGGTTGCTGTTTTTTGGCTGGGTTTTTTTTTTTTTTTGAAAGAGATCTTGAAAGAGACTTTTAACTTGCCTAATTGGTTATTATGAACATTCACAGACTAGAGACTCAGCAGAATAAGTATTTGGAGGAGCAGATGTTACTCACTGGTATGCGAATATATGTGGTTAATTCAGGACTATATGCTTATAAATAATTATATTTTTTTTTTTGCTGTAAGTCAGTGAGAAAACAGAAATAAAATTATGTTTACACCATGACAACTAATACAAAAGTATTGTACAATATATAAGTGAACTAACAAAATAAGCTTCCAGTAATGAGCTGCACGACTGGTGGTGAATACTGAGTTTTCAGATACTGATGATAGTTTTATTGAAAATAATTTCTTTGATTCTTTGTGGTTCTCCTGTCTTCATGATAGCTATTGTAAAAAATGGGCTGTATTAATAGAATAAAAATCTTTAAATATTAAATATTACCTTGTTATTATAACCTACCTTGTAACATAGTTACTATACTCAGCCATTTCATTTGTTTCAAGAAAATTACATTTTCAGAAAAAAACACACCAATATAAACACAATATTCAAAACCTGTTTAAAATATTGGAAGATGTATGGCTTTGCATTCCTCAACAGGTAAGGGTCTTCATGTGTCATGTGATATAAGTCAGCAAAGACATACTGGTACCTGGCAGAGTTCAGTGTCTGCAGACTTAAGGAAAGGCAAGCAAGGCAAACTAACAGCGAACAGAGCATTGCAGCTTAATAAAATTTAGAGCACTAATTAATTGTCATATTACTTTTTCACAAAGTTGAATTTGACGTGAAATATTAAGACTCTGACTGGTGTCGGGGCTTTCTGTGGATCAGATTCCTCATGACACTTGAATCTATAGAAAGGGTCTCCTCTGAGACTTCTGTGAAGCTGTTCTTCACCTGCTGGATTTATTGCTGCTCATAAGAGCATCCGGCTGAGAAGGAAAGAGGACTGGCTTTCTACCCAAGCAAGTGAGTTAGCAACCTTTCTGCTCAGGAGGAAAAGAACAGACAGATAACTAAAGAAAAAAAAACAATTAAAAAAACCCTCAAACTTTCTGACATTGTCTTTTTTTCTCTTCTGAGTATTTTTTTCAACCTGTTGGTTCCACCTATTCAGCAGAAATATTCTAAGACAATTTGAAGCTCTTTCTTAGCCTCAAGTTAAGCTGAATATTGTTGTGAAATAAAGAGCATCTACACCAGAATTATTACATGAATCCCTCTTCCTATTAAGTAGCAGAAATTTAACATTTCAGCCTTCATTTCCTTCCTGCATGGGGCTCCAAGCCATGCATCAACAAGCCTCTCCCCACTTGCCCTGATGCTTTTGCAGTTTCCCTTCACATTCCCTGCAGGAATATCTGCTCCCTGAAATGTTCACCTCTTCAACAACAACTTTCACCAAAGCTCCCTACAGGGTGGTCTGTATAGCTATTCATCTCATCTATAGTTGATCTGTCATAAAAAGTACTGTGCCTACTTTTAAAAAATATTGCCTCTATGGGACATCTTCTTCTTGAAAACAGAGAATTATATTTGCTATCTTGTGAAATGACATAACAGATCACATTCTGTTGAGATTTTCTCATTAGCCATATCTTCTTTTTTTTTTCTTTCCACAAGGATAAGACAGATAACATTCGCCTATGTGGCAAATGCTGCCTAAAGATTTTCTAAGCTCTTGGGAATTTTTTTGTTATCTGTTGTTTTCTCATAATCACAGGAATTTGGAGCAAAGTGTTGCTTTTCTTTACAACTCCTTAATGACCCGCTACATCTCTCTTCTATGTTTATCCTTGTGCTGTGGCTGGACGAAGGGGTTTGACTATCTGCAACAAGTACAGTTGAATTCTAACTGGTAACCCCAGATGTCAAAATTTCGGGTTTTTTCCTACAAGTAGACCCCAGAAGTAGAATACTAGAAAACATAAGGACCCAGGGAAAAAAATCTAGATATTCTTTCATACCAATAAGTTCTTCTCCACCAAAAGATTTTCAATATGTTCTTGCTTTAGCAGTATAGGCAGGTGGATGAAAAAAAATCATATAGCTATTTAAATTAAGTCCCTGTATGTGGAATGACATTTCAGCCATTATGATCCAATTGTAACATTCAAACAAGAACATTAAGTTTCTACTCCTTACTGCATATGCTTTTGGTGTAAACCATTAGTGAATAGCATAAAAAGTGGCAGCTTTGCATTTTATTAAATAATCCACTCTTTTAGTGCATGGTCATATGATTTATTTTTTTTACGTCTATTTTTATGTATTAACTGTGTTAGAATGCATCATATATCATTATTTGTCTCAATATTTGAAAGCTACATTAAGAAATTCACTGTCTTATAAAGTTTTCGTCCTGGTCAAGAAGCATAGTTGATTAAAGGAATATTGGATTATGAGTGGTTTGTCACTGCTGATTACCATTAAAGGTAATTTTGTCGATCAGCAAACCTAGCTATCAGTGTAAGTCCTCATTACAGTATATCCACCATCTAATTTGCTCTAAATAATACAAGTAATGCAGATGGGTGATTCTGTCTTTGTCTTCACTTAAATATTTTGCATGAGTCATGGGTCCAGACACGAACTTCTTTCTTACAGCTTACTACAATTTGTGATATCAATCCAATTAATTGCAAAATTTTGTGATGCTTTTTCATAATCTTATCTGTTGAGAAGATAGTGAGAATAAAACATTTTCTTCTTTCTTCAGCCAAAGAAAGTGAAGGATCCTCTCATTAAGAAAAATAACACGTACACAGCTGCAGCTACGAGCTACACTCCTAATATTGCAAGGGACCCTGGGCTGGCAACCATTGCTAAAAGTGCAACAATTGAGCCCAAAGAAGTTAAGCCAGAAACAAAACCTGCAGAACCCAAGAAAACTTTTAACAGCGTCAGCAAAATTGATCGACTATCAAGAATAGCCTTCCCATTGCTTTTTGGAATCTTTAACTTAGTCTATTGGGCCACCTATTTAAACCGGGAGCCCCAGTTAAAAGCTCCAACTCCACATCAATAACCTCATTTATTCATATAGTTCTGTTTTGTCTTTTGCTCTGGGAATTGCTTCCCGTTTTCATATACAGTAATTCCCATTTGCTTCATTGCCTCTGTCTTAAAGAAAATAAAGGTTTCTTTATTTAACAAAAGGTAATATATATCTGTATATTTAAAGAAATAAAACTAAAACTGTGAGGGAGAGAATATAAGCTATATACTTTGGAAAAGTGACTCTGAAAACAGGAAAGAAAGAGTTGTAGAGTAATAAAAAAAAAAGGAACCATTTGTAGATAACTTAGTACTAAATGTCCCCAAAAGATATTGTATATGTACGTGGAAAAGATATTTTTATTCAAAGGATTGTGGGGAGTGGGAAAATATTCTTTATGATGTTCCTGATGCACATACCGTACCATTTATTCAAATACTGTTTATAATCTTTTCAAGGATGTAAAGCTTTCCATTTGCTGAATCCCATAAGATGTTATTTTCCTAATCCCTTTTCTCTTCTATATTCCAAACCACCTGACTTATAATATTAAACAGTCTTTAAAGAAAAAGGAAATCTACTCACTCTAGGTACAGTTTGTGACTGTATAGCACATAAGATCTAATGGTAACAAATGCTTTAATCTGCTGTCTCACTGCAGTCTTGTTCTAAGCATTAAGTTGTCACTAGACTAGATTTAAAACCAGTTGCACAATCAACTGCAGATCCCAAGTTCCCTCTATCACCTGTGTAATCCAAACAATGCCCGGTTGCTTTTACAAACAGCTTTTACTCATCACTATGTTTTAGAGAATTAAAAATACAACAAACCAACAATTTTTGCAAGCTCTGGATATGTTGAATGTATTCTTTTATAAAACGATACATTAAAAAGAAGCTTTAGACTGAGATTTATGAATAGCAGAAAGACAAAATATAGTATTTAAATAATATATGTAAATATGCAGCATGAGATTGTACATTTTTTTACTTTTTTAAAGTTGTGTTCTTAAAACATTGTGTAGGATTCACCTCTTAGCTCTTAATATGTTGTTAAATGCTCAATAAAACATATTTAGAGCCTGAATAAAAAAACATAATCAGTGGTACTGGAAAGCCTAAAAAATAAATATGCAGAAAGTGCTTGGAATTAATTCCATTTGTAAAGTGGTCAAGTGTACAGTAGCTTGCAATTTGACAATGTCATCCAATGTATACTATTAGATTAATGACTGGTCTGCTCAGGTCATGCATAAATACTAAAGTATGGGATTATATTTGGTAGGTAAAATGGTGAAATATTTGTTAAGACAGAAGTTCATCTGTATATTACTGCTATATTTGCTGATACATAACTGTTACAATAAGTGATGTAATATATGTAGCATTAAATACAAAAAAATCATACATAAAAGAATGTACAGGAAAATAGATTTTATTGAGTAAACTTACTACATTTCATTTTTACTGTAGCAATATATTTGTAGGAACAATATGTAAGGGCTTTAAATACAAGATGTCCATTTTGCAGGTATTGTGCTCCCCTTAAAAAAATTCTAGTCAGTATCATACTGCTGATTCTTAGAAATAAAATTTCAGATAAAGATTTTTCAAAGAGATGGGAAGACTGGTGAATATTCACAAGCATCAATTAAAAACCTTAATATATGGTACTGAATGAATTTTAAAACAATGCTACATAAGTCTCCAGAGAAACAGCTACTAAGAGTCAAATTTCATAGGCAATGTTTTCTAAACTCTTTCTCAATAAAGCAAGAAGTTGATATTCTCTGTCTACAAAAGGAAATAGTTAATGTTTTATTTAGAGAAGTTTGTTTGTTTTTTTTAAACAATGCTTCATTGTCTAACATTTAGTCCTGTCTAAACTTGATAAGTTATCTGATTGGAGCTTATTAAAAGGGGGATGTTTCATCTTCTGGTATCATGTGTAGATATATGTATAGAAAAAAATAAACTATGGCTCTTTAACTTCTGTGTACTTGTTTATCTTGTTATTTTTGGCGTTAAACTAGTGTGTTCATTTAGGGCATTTTATCTTTCTAGCAATTCATAGCTACCTTTTGGTCTGCATTTTGCACATTAGACGTGAATATTACTTAACTAGTCTGCTTTTTGCTATGCAATGATTGCATTATATCACCTCTTAGTTAGTCTATGCCAATAGTATTATACTGTATAAACCTGATTGCACAGTTGATCAAAGACAAAGTATTCTCTATGTAGCTTTTTTACAATGCTTTGCTAAACCATGTAATAATAGTAAGTCTTCCTTGAAAAATAATGATACACTCTTATAGAGGACAGTTTCTGTTTACTCCTGGGATAATTTTAAAAAGATGACATTGAATGTTTATTGCACCTCAGTGCAGTGATGTGGCAATAAAACCTAAATCTAATAGAGGTTGTTTATGGCAGAAGCATGTATTGCTTTACAGAGTTTAGCAAAAGCTCTTTATTTTATGTCAGACTGTAATTCTATTATAATAATAAAGCTAAAAATGTTCAATAATGAAAGTGAATGTTTTACTTTGGTTTTCTTTAGTTACTGCCTTTTATGACACATTGCTTGATAAACTGCTATTCATTCAAAAACTTACTTTCTGTGGATTTGGTAATGAATGCAGTTTTAATAGAACTAATTTTTTGGCCAGTGTTTTCCAGGGACAAATATAACAATAGGAATGTGTCTGAAATCTGATCTCATATTCAAAAAAGATAGTTCAGTCTGTAAAACGTATATCCAGTAAAGCAATTAATTGAATCAGATTAACAACTGTTAAGGCTTAGTACCACAACAATGAATATGATATAGGTTAGGAACAGAATAAAATACATTGTCTTCAGATAAAATGGCAGATAAACCAGAGAGAGTAAAAATGTGGGTATTTGTTATAGTTTTCACTGCTTAAATAAATGCACAGATCTAAGAAAGATTGTTAGAAGAGAACCTTGGGCTGTCTAAAATAGTATTATTTCAGTTATTTAATGAGTCATAGCGATAGCAGTCAAACAAGCATACATATAGCTTGGAATTTTTAATTCCCAGCTCCACATTCTTTCCCACATACTAAAATGCAGAGAAAGGAAAAGTTGTTCCAGTGCATTCAGCCCTCAAATTTTGTTGGAAAAGTTCCTGGAAAGCAAGGCTCATGCTTTTAAGTAGGGGGAGACAACCAATTGCGGACATACAGTTTTAGAAGATTCCAAGCAGGAAAGGTTGATCTAAGTGTACATACATATATAACAATATTCATAATCTTCTTAAGCATGAGCCCTACAGAAGAATTCTTCAAAATGGAAGGAAAGATTGTCTTATAAAAGACACAGATTCTATTAACTGATTATTCTTTCCTCTATTTTGAATGAGGATAATGCAGTCTGAATGCCTGTTCCTTGCCTCCTCCTCCTAGATGATGAATCCCTATGGAAACCCACACAGGATTTTCTGGAGGAGCATGGCAAAGAAAGTGGCAAGTGACACTGTTTGAACACCCACCTCCCATGTTCACATGCCAGATGCAGAGCCTACATGGGGATTCTCACGCCTCCTTTGTCACTGCTCAGACATTTTTAGGCAGAATTTCACTTGAGTAAAATGAGTGAAAAATGTCTAGATGCAATAGGATTTGACTCAGAGAAAAACAAATAGCACTGTTCAGCTTCACAGAGTGGAAGAACAGCCTCGTCAGATGACAGATTCACGGTCACCACACAGTCCAGCATGACACCCTGACATGGCATTGCTGTGTTTGCTCTGATACAGTAAGGGAAGCTCCTCCAGTTTTTCTTGGATCATCCCTAGAAGCTACTGCAGGACTTTCTTAATGACTAAAAACCTTTTTTAGATCACCAGTTACTTTCTTAATTATATTCTTTCTCTTGGACTGAGACCTGAAAAAAGTGATTTCCTTTTCTCTCTTCTTCTTTTTTTCACCAATACGATAAATAAGAAAAGCTTATGAAACACCCTAATGGCTAGAAAATGGGGCACACATGCTTCAGGGAACAAATAATAAGAGAACCTCTTTCAGACTGTTCTTTGTATCTGAATGACTGTCCAAATAAATTAGTGTGACTGGGGAAAGTCAAACCTTTTCTTGGAGGCTGTAAATCAGTCATACTTTAAAAGATAAAAACTCAAGATCTCCTCAGACTTTCTGTAGCAGATCTACAGAAGAAAAAAAAATCCTCCCGCTATGCATAAACATGACATAGCTTAAATAAAAATGTGTTTGCAGTCTTAGCACATGAATCTTGCAAGTGAAGTGTATTATCATCTTGTCAAGCTGTTGCTGTCATGTTACATCTGATTACAAACTACGTCAAATACAACAAGAGAGGTAAAAGCCTTGAAATGACATGTTTCTATAAGCTCACTCACTCTGGCTATAGGCCCATCCAAAGAGGCAGGATGACTTCACAGCTGCTGATAAACTTATTTGATTAAACTGCTTTAGGGCATTTGAAGATGCTCTGAGTAGATTCTGCGCTTGCAGCTGTTACACGCATGTCACCCACAGACTAGAGACATTTCCCCTCAAAAACCCGCAGACAGACAGATCGACCCGCAAAGGGCACTGCTTTCCTGAATGGGCTGTCAAGGGAGGAAAGATGGATTTGCTGAACCCTTTCTCCTGTCAAGGACATTTGAATGCAAACAGATATGATTAATTTCTTTCTAAATGTCCTCATATATGAAGTGTTTCGTTAACCTCAAATTGGACAAGCTTAAGGATCTGAACCAAGCCTAAGATGTTAAATTTGTTTAGAAGTAGTTTGCTAATGGTTGCCCAGAATGCACTATCTCCACTACATGATAGTTTTACATGTATGCAGCATCTGCTTAATACCAGGTGGCTAAAGTATCTCATAGGAAAAAATAATTTAGCTGCTACAGGATTAATGCCAATTAATTCACATTCTTTAAGAAAGTCCACACACTTACGACTCCTACTGCATTACTGCCTGTAGCAGCAGAACCACACTTCTAAACAAGTAGTTTGTAAGCTTCTAGCATTGCTCTCCATTGGAGTGATATTTCTTAATGCAACTAATCTACCACAAGGATATGAAAAATCCAGAAAAAAATAAACAGAATGAAAATCTTTTATGATCATCTAAAAATAAAAATAAAGCCCAGTTAAGCTACAATAGAAAGATCTTTCTTTTAAAATAAATTACTTTTTTATGAAATGCCTTACAAAAGCAGAAAAGTGGATTTCAGCCAAGAATCTTTTACATTAATTCACCTTTTGTATAACAGAAAAAGCCAACAGAGGCCACTGTAAATATCTCTGCCAATTTTTAGGACCTGCTGTAGAGACAAAAATTTAAGAAGGAAAAATAACATTTTTCAATTAAACATAATCGACTAAATTAAGAGGTCATCTCCTTTTTGGATGAAATTGTTAATTTCAATAGCTTCATGAGGCATTTCTGACAGGGTATTTGCTTTGATTTTTTGCTTGCAACTTCCAAAAAGTATAAAAATTGAGAAAATTAATTTTAAGAACACTGAGACAGAAGAGAAAGATCACTATGGATAATATAGAGAACTGGCAAATCACAAAGATCACTTCCGGATGTTTGTCACAGCTTTAGTCCTGATGATTAACCAACCATCATCCACCCCACCATCCCTATACAGCACTGGCCTTCTCCTAGCAAATGAGTTACGAAAACAACAAAAAAACGTTTGAAGTGGATACGAGCAGAATTAAACAAGTCCTTGATGCTTTTGAAAACCTCACTTGTTATTTCTAGCCATGCACAGAATGACTTCTAAAAGCATACTAGTAGTGCTAAAAATAATTATAGAAGAAAGCAAGAAAAAGATCATTAGGTTTTGCAGCAAGCTCTGCTAACAAAATTTGCTGAGTATAGATTTTGCCAGAGCATGAGGCTAAAAATCTTATTCTTGCAGACCAATGAATGGTGCCATAAATATGTAAGTTGTAAGCCACACCAACATGGGTTTCAAGCCTTTGAAAAAGAATTCCTGGTTACATTTACACAGCTGCAAAAGATTTTATTACTTATATAACAAAGCTTGAAATTTTTATTGAGAGTTGTCATAGATCTGCATGGAGCTATTGACCAGACAAATTAGAGACACAAGTTGATTATTATCTTATTAGGCCTTAGTAATGGCAGTAGAAACAACAATTAGAAGTTCAAGTAAATAAATTCTGTGAAGTACTTCTATCACATTATTCTAGAACTGACATCACTTATCTTTCAAAGCAACTTTTTTAAATATCATCCTTGATTAATTGCAAAGTAGAAGATAAAAAATGCAAGAATATTAATTTATTTACAGCCTTAGGTTCAAAAGAAATAAGCAAGCTTCAAGAAATATGACCATATACCTAAAGAAAAGCAGTTTTATCTGGCTACTGCAAGAAGTAAACGGAAAGAAGTCTGTAAATAAACATGATTAATTTCTTTATAAATGTCTAGAGATAAGAAATAATAATAATTCTCTGGTGTAGCACAAGCTGACATATTTATTACTAGACATAGTGTACTTAACAACAAGAGTTGTAAGACAATAGGCTGTTTTACTACTGCTTCTTAATGGGAATTACATGAATAATGAGTCTCAGGAGGCACTTACCAGTGATAAAGGTAAATATTGGCTCTAAAAAATGTCAGACAAGCTATTATACCTCTGTATTGCAAGCAAGCTATACAGATTATTAGCTATTATTTTGCTTTATTATATCTAGTATTTAATAGCTAGGAATGCATGTTTAAAAGATAAAAAGACCGATGGTATCAGAAAGCATGGTCAACGCAAATGGCAGATAATAATTTCTCTTCACATTGTAACTGTGGCTGGGTGGTATGATTCGCTAAAGTAAAGAAAACTGGGTTCAAGGTCAGCACAGTGAAGGATCATGAACTGAAACCAACACAGCAGAAACTGAATTGTAGTGCATCATGTCCCCAGCCCCAGTTAAAAGAAATAGATCTTCTTTCTACTATTACTAATTTCTATGTAGTAACAGAGAAGAACTTGCCTGAGATTTCAGCTCTGCTACTTGAGCCATTACGCACAGAGTGCCAGCACTTTGCACAGTTAGAATGGACACACTGTTCTCATCAGCGTACATGGAGAAAAACAAGGACACAAAGAAACTTTGCCTATACAACACTAGAAAGAATTGAAGGCAAGAAGGCTGTAAAGTCAGAGGTGAAGCAGCTTAGCACAGGTTAGGGGAGGCTGGCAAGCAGGGAACACGTGCATCTGTATGATGGGAGAGGAGGTGACGCTGTAGCTGCCACTTCGCGACCCCTGGTCAGGCCAGGGCTTTGGCAGGAGCCAGTGCCTGCCCAACTTCCCTTGACTGGTCCCTGCTGTGGCCCAAACAGGTCTCCCTGCAGGAGTGACCTGACAGAGCAGGATTGTACCTGTCATGTGTTTCTGGGGAAAATCCTACACCTTAGTGTGGGACTGTCTCTGTGGTCCCCCCAGAATGAACATTGTGGCACCATCAAATAATAAGGCAGAAAGGGGCTCCAGAAGGTTGTCCTTGTCCAGCCTTTGCTCCAAAGGGGGACCAACAGTCCTCACAGAAGTCACCATTCCCTATGACTCAAATATTCCTATTAAGTGTGCACTGTATTAATCTGATAATTTCCACAGTTAAACTAACACGTTTCAGAAAGGTCAAGAAACCATTAACATTGAATGTATGCTGAAATCACTCCTGTGTCCAAGAAAGTAAAGGTGAAAAAAAGGGCAGATCAAACCACAACTTGTTGGTAATAGTAGCTACTAATTCAGGATGTCTGGGATTTAGGGAACTGCTCATCTAAACATAACTTTCTGTCCACTTGTGCGCAAAAGAAAAATATTCACCATGGTCACACCACCATAACTCTGGTGATATAGTCCAATGGTTTAACTTTCCAAGGACCTAAACTACCAATTCTTTTTCTGGATGAATGTGAGTAAGTCACATTTTCTGTAAATGTACTGCTTCATTGGTGAAATGGTAATAATGATGTTTATCTGCTTACAAAGGCTCTGAATTCATATTTCCCTCTTTATACAAATGAAGTTTTACAGCAAGAATTATCTTGCACTTCACTGGGTTTGAAGAAATCAGGCAACGATCCACTCACTGTCCTCTCCCAGATTTCTTGTATGACCTTCAGATTCTGCTGAGAAAAAATGTCATGTATCATCTAGGTATTATTGCTATTAAGCTGTAACAGCAACTAGAATCTGTGGTAAGAGATTGGGACTTCTCAGCAGTGACTGCTGTACAGAGGTAAGAGGCAGATAATTACAAAAAAAAAACCAAGGAGGAAAAGATGGAAATCTCACCACAGTAACAGTTATTACGTACAGTAGAAGTCTCAGCAGAGAAACATGTTATTGATAGCCAAAAGTCTAGCCCGTACTAGACAACAGTGTACAAGAATATTGTGGATAAGGCAGCTTTAGAAGAGAGTTTGCAATTAAACAAGAATACATTTTATGGAGACTTTTCTCATCCCAGCATGTTTCTAATAAAATAATCTAAGATTCTTGAGATAAATTATTCTCACACAGTTTATGATATTCTTAGCAGAAGTCTAAAACAAGTTCAAAACAACTTTGGTTTGTGTACTTACAGGGAAGACACATTCCCTGTCTTTCAAGGGGATTTCGTCATACAGAAGAAAGTTTCTGAAGTTTGAGTCGCCTCTGTGGTGCCCGATTCCCAGCTGTAATACATTTCAAAAGAACTGTCTCAACTCTACCCATGAAGCTGTCGCTTCTGTTGTCCCAGAAATCACCAGCCTGACTAACATTTTTTCTGCCACTCGTGCCACTGCTGACCAATGCAGTGCAATAGGTCAAGGGCTATAGTTGTAAAGACATGCCAAGATTAGAAGAATCAATTTGAAGCCAAAAGGCAAAACTACTGATGCAGAAGATTACTAAATACAACCAGTTGCCTTATGGCACTTGAGTCTTCCAAGGAGGATGCTGTGAGGCTGCTGATCAATAAATATGAAATAAGGTCTTACGGCAAGTCAGAAAAAACTAAGATTTTTTTTTTTTCATTGCTCCTAATTACTATTTGCTTGGGGATAAAATGGCAGAGTGCTTATCTGTATAAAATACATTACAAATATTTCTATGGCTAACACTATAGAAAGAGTGCAAAGCCTGGTGACCCTTAGACAAATTTACATCAGCTATGGGACTCTGCCAAGGGCAAAACGTCCTTTGGGAAAAACAGCTATGTCTTAAATACATATATTTAGAACTTAAATTGTGGAATAATGAGGGGGCTCTCTCAAGCCTAATGAAACAGTCCTAAACCTTTAATTCAAATTATTAGGACGCTGTTACAATATATTTTCTTAATGTAGATACATTTATACACACATATGTATGAATTTTCTCCCCAATCTCAAAGGGTTCTTCTTTCTGCTGCGGCTTCAATGTAAATTTCCACTTAAACTTTGTTGTCTAGTCAGCTACAAACACAACAGGATTCATGTAGGGGATTATGTAGTTTCCACATTATGTAGTTTCCTCCAAAATTTTGTAGAAATCAATGGAAAGTTCTGGGTTTGGTACCCTCTTCAAACTTACCTTTTTCTTAAAGGAGTGAAGTGTATTAGAAGCTCAGGTACAACATCCCACTACTCAACGGCTGCACCATCTACTAAGATGGTGAGTTTTGATTTATTAAATTTAAGTCTATTTATTAAGTTCTTCTCATAGACTTCAACAGTGAACCAGATCACATGATCTGAAAACTTCCCTTATTTGCCTCACTGTAATTGTTAACATTTTTGATAACAAAGCACAAGAGCCTCTAAAAGTCATTTTTCTGGTTTGGTGTTTATTCTTGCCTAGTGCATTTAAATATCTTCAGTACCTGAAAACAGCATGTTTGACTATGACTGCTCAGTGCCACTGAGAAACAGGCATGACAATCGCTATCACCAATGTACCTTCCAACCCCATTTCATCTACCCAGCTGGAGCACTCCTCTGATTTCTTGTGAAAGCATTTGGCTGAGAGTAAGCTGTGAGCTTCAGCACAGCTGGAGTCAATCAATCTCTAGGCTGGAACCACAATTTTAAATGAGCCAGACTGAGCACCCCATGAATGACGCACATTTCAGTGACCCCCAAAACTTTGTTCCAATTTCCCATGGAGATAAAAGGTGAGCTATTCAAATGTGTGAATGGCAATTATGTACCTAACCCAGAATTCTGATTCTAAAGGGTTATTTCAACTTCTGATAGAGCTCTTCATTTCGCTTTGCTACACCTTTGCCACCTTTTCTTCCTCCTTGCTCCACAAAACAACTGTCTTACTACATGGGCATACTTGGTTTGACAGTCTTGGGGATTTCTACAAACCTGTTTTCAAGCTGTGTTCACCTAGACAGAGTCATCACTTGAAGTAGAAAAATTCAGATGGCCAAATGTGATCACTGAGCACAGGATGGCCAGGTATCTCTTACTTAACTGTAGCTAATAACTCAACTGTGGGTGCTTAAATGAGTTTGGGTCTTGGACCATACAGGCTGAAATGTATTTTTGATTTTTCACTCGACATATCTTGTTAAAATAATAAATCATGGAAACACATTTCTCTGTGATATTAACAGAACATTTGAGCTAGAATTTCCTTGCAGATTTCCTCTATTTTGCTGAACCTTCAATTACCTGTTTTTGTTTCAATCTTGCTTTTGCTAACATTTGTTAGGGCTGAATATAGGGAATAGACTCGGGACAAAAGTGAGATGACAGATTGTTTCATGCCACAAGGGACTGTGGGATTAAAAAACACAGAGAGCTTGTGGAAAGATTTAGTGGCTGCAGGCAACCTTGTCAGGATGAGAGAGCAACAGTCCTGGGACAGCAGTGCCCCAGAGCTGTGACTTGTAACAACTGTGTATGGCCTAAATGTCTTGTTCCCCCCGTCATTTAGTCATTTCTGATCTAGTCAAAGGAGACAGTAAAACACAGAAAGGAATAACAAAGTAGCTGCTGCCCTCCTGCCCATTCTGAGCACCTTATCCCTAACTAACACTGCCCTTGAATTTAAAAAAAAATTAGCTTTTGGAACAGGAGTGTCTTGTTACTAGCTATAAGATGCTGGAACACATCACCAAACTGGATCGTTGGCACGGGTAGCCTGAGTACTCCTCTTTGCCTTCTCTC
>JAOXNO010000052.1:36969370-37020925 GCA_028565335.1 Limnodromus scolopaceus | reverse complement strand
GTCCAACCCCCCTGCCAAAGCAGGTCCACCCAGAGCAGGTTGCACAGGAACGTGTCCAGGTGGGTTCTGAATGTCTCCAGAGAAGGAGACTCCACCACCTCCCTGGGCATCCTATTCCAGTGCTCTGCCACCCTCAAAGTAAAGAAGTTCCTCCTCATGTTTAGGTGGAACTTATTACATTCAAGTTTGTGCCTGTTTCCTCTTGTCCTGTCACTGAGCCCCACAGAAAAATAGACTGACCCCATCCTCTTGACACCCTCCCTTTAAGTATTTATCAGCACTGATCAGATCCCCCCTCAGCCTTCTCCAAACTAAAAAGACCCAAGTCCCTCAGCCTTTCCTTACAAGAGATGACACCCCTGTAAGTATCATTCTTTCTACAAACATCCAGCAAGGGAAGCAGCAATTTGCAAAGATAAGGAGTGAGGAGGGAGATAAGGTACTTTTCAGTTTCACCAAGTGAAGTATCTCAGAAAAACAATGTTTATTCGTGTTTAATTTGAGATCTAGCAATGCTAACACCCCCCACTGTAAAGAAAGTAGTAATTGTATATCTCTTGTTGATCATGATTTACAGTTGATGTTAAGGTCTTGAAATGGCAGGCTATTTAGTATTATAATAAAGGATAAGACAACAGATATTCTGACTTTATCTTTTAGACTGCTCTTTTCCAAGTGCATGAAACAAGTTTGCCCCTAATGAGTGATCAAAAAACCACTGGAATTTACTTTTATTAGATCGCCCTTAATGAACAGGTACTTTGAACATCAAGCTTCTTGGAGTCCAAGCCTTTATGAGTCAATAAAGTACATTTTGAAAAAACTGAATTGGGAATATCCATGTACCATTGCTTTAGTCTAAAACAAATACAATTGCACCATATGATATGCTAGACTCTGAGCTCTCAGTATAAAAAATAGCCTCTTAAATACTCAAAGATAAAATTTCACTGGCTGTGCTCATAAGGTTTCTTCTGCAGATTTTAAAAGATACAGATGTACTTCATTTTGAGCAATATATTCTTGCTCTAAAAGAATTGTGATAAGAAATTTTAGGAATTTTATTTCAAAGTGAATAGACAATATAAAATGCTATGAAAAGAAGTGTGGAAGTCTGAATATGATGACTAAAATGCAAGGTTCATAATGTAGTGCTATTATTAATGTGGTATCAAGTGATTCACAGGAAATAAATAGCTGACTGGAAAAAAATCCTGCTCAACTTCCACAAATTAATAAAACTTATTATAAACATTAGGTATATTCTGCTATATAAAACAAGTTCTCACATCTGCAGACTGTTTTGTGTTCTATACTGAATAGTATAAAAAGGGTATTCTGTACAAAAGCCAAAAGATGAGCAGCAAGACCTGTCAGGGGGAAAAAAGAAAAGCAGCAAAGTATTGGATTTCAGAGATTTCGATGGAAAATTCTAAGAAGTGAAAAAAGCCTTATGTGGAAGAAAAGGAAGACTCAAAGAGCCTGCAGCAGAAAGACACAGGGAACAAACTCCCATCCCCCAGTAAAGAGATTTAATGTACATTCTTGGTCTTACTATTCAGCTGTATTTGCATATCTTCATTTTTGATTCATGTTGAGAAACCAAGATAGTGATTTTTATCTAAGAAGTCAGGCCCCTCGCCAGCAACATCACAAAACTTTTGTTATTGTAGTAATTGAGCCAACACACAAAATTCAAATTGGATTTAATTCCCAATTTATTTGGAGGAAAGACGTGGAAAAAGGAAAACATTCCTGCAGCTTAATCAAGGTAATTGCCACTATCATCTCCTCCTGGCCAAAAGATACGAGGAGAAACTGCAACCCTGATTAGGAAAATCAGTTTGAACCATCCAGCTTTAGATTTGCATTCAGAGTTGGAAATTATGTGGGTTATAGCTGTGGGGTTTTCTCACCTCAGCATTGAACAGAGATTTGAATGATGTGATACAGTTTGCAGGTTGTGTGCATGATGCTGAGTCATGTGTGAAGAAAATGCATGCTGGAATCAGGCTGGAATACAAGGGAAAGGTTTTTAGTGAAGTAACATTTTCAACTGTAGAGAAATAGAGGATTTCAGGGAGATTCAGTGGCCCTATTCATAACTTAGGTGGTAGATTTAAGCAAAAATCTACCTTCTTAACCTTATGATGTGATTAAAGACAAAGCCTCAATTAATGAGGATTGTTGTAATATGATTTGAAGTGGATTATAGTATCATTTTACTTCCTGGGCTTAGATGATGGAAATAACAGATGAGTGCAGATACAAGTAGGGTCTTTTTACTTAGCAATAAAACCAAAACCTACAAGACAAAACCGGGAAGGATAAAACAGAAAAGCAAGCGAGAAATTACCAACATGTGGACGAAGCTTATGCTGCTGCATACTGACCAGGGTAGGGATTTGGGAGCTACTGCTGAAAATTTACAAACTTCACTCCAATGCACTGCTGTCATGAAGGAGGAAAATGAAAACCAGAATCAAAGCTCCAAAGAGACAGAAGTGGAATATAAATAAGAAAAAGAATTGGTGGTGTTGTGTATTTTATTCTCACCTACAGCACTAGGATGTAAATACAGAAGTCCTGTTCACCTCTGAATGAGAAAATTGAGACAAGGAATGAGAAGAGGTTACCCAGCAGTGAGTGAGTAGCATAACTAAATACATCATATTACTTATTAGTAATCAGAATTAATTTTTAAAATATAGTAAGTTTAAAAATGAAAAAGTGTCTCTGATAGAAAAGGAAAGACTAAAATGTGTGGAAAGAACAAGGAAATCTGTGCAATAGTTGAGAAAACTAAACATAAAATGCTATGTTACCTGTTTCATTATGAAGCAGTAATCAAGTTAACTAGTCTGATTAATATTATGCAGCAAATTCAAATTAATTATCCTACTGGGTTACTTTCTGCAAAGGTAGAATTATTGTTTATCAGAAAACCACATTCCAAATCCAAAGTGAAGGAAATTAATCTGCTTCATCACCAAATCCTGCTGACATGCCAAGTGTAAACCTCTAAGGGCTAATTCTTGTTCATTCCGCAGACTGCTCAGAAGCCTACAAGCTCCCTGAATGGGAGTCCTCATTGTACATTATCTTGATCAATGACCAGTTCATTCCAGTAAAAGAGATATTCCGAAATGCTGATTTAGATATAATGCCTATTTGGTCTGCCTTGGGTGAAACACGAGTTTCATTTCGGCACAACAGATAATCCAGAGCCCCAGACAAGAAAGTGGCTTCGCAGAAACAGGCACTATACAAAGGAGAGGTTTTCAGGAAACTACCATTAGCAAAGCAAGGAAAAGAAAGGTTGGAAAGAGAATCAGACACACAGAGAAGAGCCGAGCAGATCAATATCAGAAAGAAGAGCAGATCATCTGAGTCTTGTTCAGGATCTCCCTTATACGTAGCTGTATCTCAGTCATATTCAGAATATAAAATTTCTATCTTAGGTTCTCTTTTTCTTCTTTTCTCACTGACCCAGTCATTGCTTTTTCGCTTGTCCTGTCAGACACTGGAAGATGGCTAGACAACAGACTGGAGGCTCACTTTCCAGCTCTGCTGCAACAATCATCCAAATATTTCAGAGGGACTGTATATAACTTCTCTATAAAATTAATCTCCCTCCCCTCAACAGACTCTTGCCACTCTGAAATACTAAATAAGTCTCTCCTGAATGCCCATCATAATGAAAGTGCTGTAGCCCTTGTTATAAATAGATTTAAGTGATCTCAGATCACTTGCTGCGTCAATCTACCAGATAATCTTGCTATCACAAAGGGATTATTCATGAACGGCCTGGAAAATTACGTTAACCCACAACGACTCCAGCGTCTTTAAAGAGCAAGATACCTTAAAGTAGTAATTTCTGTTCTTAATGCTTATTGATAAGAGGAAAAATCTATACTTGGGGGAGTCCCTTTTTCTACTTTTCTTTCTCCAGATCTAAATAAGATGTTAAAGAAAAACGATATTACTAAAAAACAACAGATACTGTCAAAAAATATATTTTATAATTTCCTAATCTTCCTTCCTAATTTTGACTTTAAGATAACAGAAGTCAAGGTTCGTTCTAAGGCATTTTCTTCAACATAGCAGAACCCAAGTTCTTTGTAGTCACACTCCAGTTAGCTTGTGATCGACAGCTGTCAGACTAGTTCATAATCAGGATTCTGTATGAAGACTGAAGGAGAAAAAAAGGCACAGAAAACAGAATTTTGGCAAGTAATCTGGCTACTGGTAGTTCACTGAGACTTTTTTGTTGTTGTATATACTTACTTATTTCTAAGACAGGCATGCAAAGTAGTAGTCAGCTTTTCCATATCAGAGACACCTAGTGAAGTTCATAGATAAACAACATCATCCAGGAATGAAAAATTAGACAACCTCATCCATCAGAATTACATACTTCAGAAGGGATTTGTGAAATAATTTAAAATACTTAACACAGCATATGCAAAGAAAGTAAATATACACAAATATGTAGTATAATTTTACAAACAATAGAAAGGGATTTAAATACTGAGAATGAACATTTCTAAAATCGAGTGCCTTGCTGTCAGGCTTCTGAGAATGTAATGTTTTACTTGTTTATTCAAACAAAGGGGAGTTAGCAGGAACTGCCACCTATTCTTCCTGAAAGCCACATAATTCATCCCCAAGATTATTTATTCTTCCTCCCTTTATTATTATTAATATCATAACCAGAGCCCATACTACATTGTGTCAGGTACTGTACAAACACAGGCTGAAGAAATGAGTGTGGTCTTACTGAGTTTTCAAACCGAAGTTCAAAACTAGCGCCAGCCATTTTGACACAAAAAACCCACTCTACACTTAAAGATCAGTGTAGCTGGAAATCACCAAGTGCATTTCAACACCTTTATTTACCTGCCTGCAACAATTCCTTCACTAGACCACATGGTAGTGTTTAAATTGCTATGTTTTACGAATTCTGTGCTCTGAATTTGGCCACCATCAACTAATCTAGAAGAACCAGCTTGGTCCTCATAAGAAACAAAAAAGCTGTCATTATATTCACAATTACAGTTAATATAATCTCATTCTGGACTGAGAACAATAGCCTTAATTATCACTTTCTTTGCTTAAAAATTACCTCTGTGTTAGGCCTTCTCCTTCCCTGTGTTCTCATGTGGAGAGAAAGAAAAAACTAAGTATTCTGGAGGGTGACAGTGAGACTCAGTTTGGGAATGGCCTTGTCTTACTGTGCTGATTTCACTGTGCTCCTAATTGTAGCATCAATAGTCATAATTAAAATGTCACCAAGAAATTAAAGATGTTCCTACTCAGCAACACAAATAAAGCTCTGCTTATTCAACCAGAAGAAGGATTTTTGACACAAAATACCCTTCTCACACATATTTAATGAGCTCATTTTCTAGGGAGGATTAACCGATAGAATGTTTGGATGGAACTTAATTATTCTTAGTGAGATAAAGTAACAAATTAGGGTAGACTGTGTGGATTAGTAAATAAGTAATTTATTTTTCTATAATTAAGACCTAACCTAGAATACCAAGATGGGTTGTGTTATCAAGAGACTGTAAGCTACATTTTTCCCAGCATTCCTGAGTTCCAGCATGGTAGTTTATAATCTACAATTTAAGGGCATTTAAGGAACAGGAGAAGATACAGTTAGAAAATGGGTGGGTTCAAAACTGCTATGTTTTTGTGATAAATATTTACATATGAAGTAGGTTTGCTATTCAGATTTCAGAAGCGCTTAAGCTGAAGAGGCCCATTTATTTTCAGAATCATGAGAAGACAAAACGATAGTCTTTTTATCTGCTCCATTGTTTACATTAATTTTTTTAAAGATTAAGAGATTAGCATAAATTAGCTGTATCTATAGAATCACAGAAAGATCCTTAATACAGGTTGCATAATTGTTCAAAGACACTAGCAGTACTCCAGTATCATTATGCATGGTCATTCAGCATCCCATCACGAGGCTAGAAGCCACAGGCATAAAGTCTGAGATTTTCTATGTGATTTTTAAGTCTGAAGTTTCATGAAGAGTTTCAGATCAACGAAAGCTCTTGTTTTAGGTAGATCACCCACACTCAGCTTTTTTAAGCTGCATGTCTATGGCTGGAATACATAAACTGGAGCACCATGAAACAAACACTGAACCATGCTAATGAAAATTGAGAAGTTTTCAGTTCGGTTTCATCTGAACTGAAACAGGCCTGTACTTTGAAGCCTACTCTATAACATCATTAGTAGTTATACACTTGGAGCTATTGAGCAATGCTCCAGCCATACCTTTCTTTTATTCAGGACTTAAAGCAAACAGGAAAGGCATCAGTATCCAAAGCAGGCACTGTTTTGCTCCTGCCAGGGAGCCGGAGGGACCACGCAGAGCAGGCACGCCTATAGCCAGTCAGTAACACAAGTTCATATCCTCCTAAAACTCACTTAATGCCACTGCATTCGCATTTACATTCGTAATCAAGCTGTTAGCTGTCATTTCTGAAAACAAGTCCATAAATTATGACTGATCATGTAAATTAGAACACCTCATCATTTGCATACACTCTCTAAATATATATTAAGTCTCAGTGCATGGTGGAAAGGTGTGGAAGGTCGTACTGTTCCCAGTGCCTTGTACCATTAGAATTTGAGGAGCTGCAATACTGCTCCCTTCACCCCACCCCTTTAACACCCAACAACCAGCATTGCAGAAAGGACATAACTACAGCCTTTTGACATTTGGGAAGATTGCAATTTTACTCCAAGAGTTTTCTTTAATTTTCAGGTTTTTAACCTCACATTCTTTCCCTTCTGGTATTTTTCTCAATAAACTGACAACTAATCAACCAACAGGGTGCGATGATTAACCTACTGTGACACACAAATCGTCAAAGAACATTAGCCATAAATGCTACAAAGGAAGATATATTTGACTTTCACCTTTTCCACTGAAGCCTGAATACCTAGATGCTGCTTCTCTCTGATATTTTCATACCTTGTCTATAATGCTTCTCTGGCCTTAATCATCCTTGTTTGTTTTTGTCCCTGCAAGTGGATGTTATGTCCTGAAAACAATTACTCAAGTTGCATGTCTGCTTGATTATTTCAGGAGATGGCATAAAAATGGATGTCAGACATATCATGTCTGTGTTAAACTACTGGGCAATCAGTCAACAGCACAGAGGCGGAGGCAAATGATTGACTCCAACCTGGTTTCACATTGCTACCCTTCCTTTCCACAGGCAAACATAAAACAACCTTGCATGTCATTAGTTATTTAGCTTAAATCAATTCACATACTCTAGTCATATTTGCCTGTATCTAATTGCAGCAATATTTTTTCTATACATTTATTATTCCTTTTCTGCAAGACAAAAACATTTATCTTATGGTAAGCTACAGCTCCCCTACCACAATTTCATTTCAATAACGGTTATCTTACAGTTTGCTGCTGCTGCTTCTTTGCCCTAAAGCTTCAATATTCTTTTCTTAAAGTTAACTGCAGCTCCTCAAAAAAACCCCAATGTTTATACCCATACACCTTGCTTTGTTACTAAGGCTTCATGCTTGCCGACACCAATGACAAAGAAGTAGAGTACAATCTAGTCACCACAGGGAAGATACAGTAAGGGACCATATTGGTTTTTGGCTACCATGTTACCCTACTCAGTTCATAATCTAGTACAGCCCTTAAGTCACCACTTCTCAGAGAGACTACCTCACAAGTTGTATTACTAGGTATCTAAACTAACCATAATAAAATGCTTATAACTCTTTTGTAACCTTCTTATAAGGAATTCAGGTAATTTTGTATTGGTGAATTTTCCTGTCCTTTCTTCACTATCTTTTTTTTTTTTTTTAAAAAAGAACTCATATGCAAACACTGCTAAATAATTATTCTATATTCTCTTCTTGGATCACAGAAATGCACGTCTGTAAGCAATCATTGTGGGAACTCATTAGGAACACATCCTGTCCATGATCTATATTTTATTTCCTACTTTGGCTTTGGAATGACTAGTTTTCAGTTTTTCAAAATAACTTTCAAGTGTCCCATCTTGATTTTCTAAGCTTGCATTTAACAATACAGTATGCTACCAAGCTAAATACCTTATACAAGCCAAGTAAGACATAGAAGTTCTGAGTGAATTTACTTACATTTTCTGTAGCTCTTTATAAAATTGCATTAAATATTTTATCTATCTCAAATTCTTATTTTTGTTCTGAGGAAAATAACCTTGAACTGGAACATATTGTGAAAATTCTTTCCTTTGAAGTGTGCTCTATGCTTTTGAAAGATATATCTTTCTGGACATCACCACAGATTATTTTGCTCTTTTGTGGAAGAAAAAAAAAAAAAAAAAAAAGAACAATCCAACAGATTTGAATTAGGAACTCCCCCAAACAGTTACAATATGCTACCTCACTTCAGAGAGAATTTTTGTCTGCAAGACCTAGGCTGCAGTTCCAGGTTTTTCCTACGGTACAGTTTATCTTATATGTGGTGTGTATTCTTATTCTTTTATTAAACTAAAGAACTTGTTCATAAAAAGCAAAGCTGCACGTTACTAAGTTTCTGATGATGACCTGCTTGCATTATAGAATTGCTTAGCAGGTAACTATATAATGTCTTACCCTCCAGAGAAGTGAACCAGCAGAGGTTAAGTTGCAATGCAGCTATTTAGATTGCACATGCTGATTAAAAGCCCCTGGCCTGTTTATATTAACTCACATTAACTCCTTACTACAGGTACAAAATGCCATCTCAATCATAGAAAAGCAAAATGAGCAAATATCAAAGACACGGGGAGTAATGACAACTGATTAATTGTGTTAACAAAACACAAAATACTCTAACTGAATATTGGGCAGAGTTACAGAATTAAACAGACATGTCATTATACAGTCAGTGACCTAAAACTGATTAATCTGCCTTTTCCAGTGTATATATGGGGGCATCTGTTGACTTAGTATAGAAATCATAATTTAGCAATTATTCCCTAGGCTGATTGTGTGTTCAAGTCTTTTGAGATCCATGTCCAAGGTTGCTGCAAAATACACTACATTCCTAAGTTGCATTTTCTCTCTCTATAATATAATGACAACCTTTTTGTCTTACTGGAACTAGGCAATGCAGGTTCTATGGTAAGATACATTAACTCATGAAAAGAGGTTGTTTATCTGCCAGACTCGTAAAGGTATCAACTCATTTTCAATTTCCTCGGATGTTTGATAGCAAATGTCATTCAGCATCCCATTTGACTTGTTTTTCCACTAAAATAATATACAAATAAATTAATATCAAAAAATTAAACAAAAGCAGCATATATTCCCTCATATACAAACTTCTTTTCAACTGTTTTCATTCCTGCCTACCTTTTGCATTTTAGGTTTGGTGCTATAATTTTGCAAAAAAACTTGCTACTTTGTTTACAAGAAAACACAATATGCAAAAGTTTCTGGTCAAAATAATTTAATTCAAATGTTTTAAACAGGATTGAGGAAAATAAAAAAAATAATGTTCAGGCTACTGTAATAGTTGGCGAGGAAAAGGCTTCCAGCATATCACGTAGCCAGAAAGACAAAAAAATGGAGAGTTAGCAACACATTAAAGTGACTATTTTTTGTAGACCTTGAGACTATTTCTAGTACAATTTCACTCTAGACAATTGTTGTTCACATCAATACAAGCTGAATGCAAAGTTACTGCAAAAAAACATCAAATCAAAATTGATAGTGCTTTATGTTTACTGGCAGTTGGTTAAAGGGTAACAAAAAACACTGGACAAGAAAGAACCAGAGCATGAGCTTTCTCTACAGTCAAATTCTGAACAGTGTAACTAATTTAAAACATTTTCTATGTAGAAAAAAAAAAAGAATTGGAGTTTTTAGCTCTTGTCTCTCACTAGAAGACTCATACAAGATAGATGCACAGGTAATTCAGTCAGTGAGGATAAGGAGGTTTTTACACAAACAGGTAAGGAGCTTTAAAAAAAAAAAATTATTATGGAAAGATTATCCTGAATCTGTCAATATCACTAATAAAATATGATTTGGAGTAAACCTGTTATTAACCCAATAGATAACATGTGCAATTTGCATTGCAATGTAAAGAAGGATTCTAAACTGTTTTCCTTTTCCTCTCTTCAGTTATGATTTTATTTGAGACAGCAAGACCTGCACAAGAAATGGCTTTGATTCCTCCTAGTATTACCATAACTCAAAAGGAAAAAGAGCATCTAGTCACCTGTCCTGCCTGTCATTAGAGGCTCTAGGTTGGAAACCTGTTACCATGAGACTCACTAACATCAGCAGAAGGAAGCTGTCTGCGGGGTCGGGAGCGCAGAAGGCTGCTGGCAAAACCGGCGCCAGCTGGGCACAGACCTGGGGGGAGCCTAGAGGGACAGACAGCTTTGATTCCTGCTGCCCTTGTACAGGTCAGGCTACCACCTCCTGCCTGTCCTCCAGCAATTCCATACACTCCTGCACATTTAACTTGAATTTCCCTTGCTTATTTAAAGCAAAATTGGGGTAAAATACTAGGCAGTTTGATGTGGCTGAAACAGAAGGTAAAAAAATAAAATAAAAAGGACTGAAAGAAGCATCTTTCACTGGAGAAAAGATTAACTGCTCTAGTAAGAAATGCATAAAGGAAAGGCTGGTGTTGAAGAACTCCTGGAGAGTCAGGGAAGGCAATATGAGAATCTGTTTGCATGTAACATTTTTGAAAGTTTTGGTGAATTTGAGCTTCTCTGTATCTGTATAAACTTGAATATTAGAGTGTTTTCATAGATTGTAGCTCAGATTTCATGAAGAATGTGTATAGCAGAAAAAAAACCAACCAAAAAACAATTCATAACAATACAGCCCTAACTCACATTAGTCAAAGGTAGCATTATTAGGCTCTCAATACATTTATGATTCCATTAAAAACAAAACAAAACTTAAACTAGGGTAACAAATGGCTTAACAGTGTCAGGGCAATGACAGCATACATTTTTAGAATTTATACAGCTTTCCTCAGACAAAACTGAATGGAGAGATTTGAAAATCTATGTATCATTGAGAAAACCCTCATTTTCCTTCCCAAAAGAACAACTGCAGGATGCCTAGCTATGAAGTTTTTTTCTGAATTTCTCCTCTTTCCAAAATTTGTTGCATCGACTTTTAAACACCACAATCTTCTCAGAACAAGTTGCAGCACAGTAGTGATTGTGACTACTTACAGCTACTTACAAAAACTGTCCTTTGCTCCACTGGAAAAGGGGATACACATGAGGGAAAGGAGATGTTGCAATCCAATTCATAAACAATCTGCCATCATTTATTCTGCTCAAGCCTAAACAGTGTCACCCTACTCCTCTTTATTTTGAGCTTGTCACTTAGGGCAATCAGATTATTGACCTCTTCATCAAGCATCTCAATCTCCACTTCAATTAATTGCTTATGTTTCCTTCTGGGAGTGAGGATATCCCTGAACCACAGTGACAGATGAGGGGAAGCTGTGAGAGGCTGCTCCCAAACTCATGACTGTTCACCCAAATTCCTGGGCAGGCCCTCAGAGGGTTTGGACACGGCACTTTGGCACACTTGCACCTCATTTGAAACAGGAGCAACTATTAAAGCATTCAGCTCAATGTCGACTCAATGTCGACTCAATGTCATCAAAAAGTTAAGCTCTGAGAACCCTTACAAATTTCAAAGGAAAGTCGAAGTGAGGCAGAGGTTTCCATATCTCATTAATCACTCACTGAATTAAAACTAGGGTGGTCAAAAAGCTTTCACCAAAACAAAGTTTTGCTCAGAGAAGAAATTCAGAAGGCATGTTGTTGTTGCTACTGGTTTTAGAAAAGTTCTAGCTAGTATAGACAGGAATTTTCAGTGATGCTTTTGTCCAACAAAAGTAATTATTAACGCTTTGGGCGACTTACAATCCCAGGACCCATTAGGAAAAATGAGAAAAAACCTGATGCAAGAGGGCACAAAGTACTAGCCTCCTCTCAGGAACCACTGGATCTTTGTGAAAAGGTAAGGATTTGGAACTGTCATCAAGGAATATTCAGTTTCCCTTAATACTCCTATAATAGAAAACCCTCCTCTCCTCTGGGAGATGCTGTTAGATATTCTTTGCGGTCTTTTTCCTTTTTCATCTGCTTTTGTTTTATTCCAGCCAGTTTATTTTCTCCATGTTAGGAATTGCTTTCCTTTGACTTTTACTTAGCTGCATGTCATGAAACAAAGTTATCACTGATAAGTGAATCAAAAATAATGCATGGCTTCAGTTTGCACTGGGCTTGTGCGCTCAGGAGCCAACACTGTACCCACTGAACATTAAGTGGCTCAAAAAGTGCAGAAAACCATGGCAGGCTCAGAAATGGAAGACTAAAAGGTCTGATGCCAAGTGTGTGGAAGCCACAGTGACAGGTGAAACCTGTATGAGTATCAAATAGCTACACCGAAAAATAATAAGAAGAAAAATAAAGCACTGTAATACCTGTATTAGCCTGGCCATATTTTTATGAGGACAGCACTGTATACACATAGGCCTAAATATATCTGCTTGTCTTTTTTATTGCTTGGATCCCAATGAAATATTATATATTATTCCAGGACTTCTGTCTTTGGTGAGGAGGGGAAATCAGAATTCAGAAAAATTAATTCACTGGATTTGGAAAAGGTTGAGACGTTCAAGGCTATCTCTTGTGATCTTTTCAGTCCAAGAGCCCCCAAATACGTAATTGACACTTATAATTCCACTAGTCTAATGTGTAATTTTTCTCTTTATAATCTGAAGTATTATACATCAGACAAAGCTGAGCAATCAGTGACCCTTTTCAAACTGCTGTTATTCTCTGCTGATACTGGGTCTGCTCCCTACAATCCCAGTGCAGGGGAAATTCCATTCACTTAACAACCTTTCTCAACCTTATCTCTTGAATTAACATAGCTGAACTCCGATTCTTCAATGAAAGGGACTTTTTGGAACCATGATTTACTGCCAGCTCTATTCAGTACAGAGGGACTTTATTGTGTCTCATTTCCAGCTTGCTCAAGCACACCAGCTTGCAAAGGTCATGTCAAACCTCACAGCTACTACCCCCACACTCTCTGTCATGTTAAGAAGCAGCGGAGAGAAGAGAGTTAACACGTGGTGGGGACAGATTAACTGGAAAGCAGAGAGGGAAATCTGTGAGAAGTTTATGCAAGTTTCAAAAAAGAGTACAGTACATCTTATAATTGGGAAGTTTATTTGTGCAGATCTACTTAAGGACAACTTACCTAACATTTTGATGTATAACTGTTTTAAAATGGACAACTATTTCCTTTGCAAAGAAATTTCTGAATTAAAAGCCACCTTTCCAAATACCAGTGGTCTCTGAAAGAACAAGAAAAAACTCTCACTGTTTTCCTGATTTTAGCTATTGACAATGTTCTCCCCCCTCCTCCCTGTTGTGAAAGGGTGAGTTTGGGGTATGAAAGAAGGGAGGAAAAAAATTAATTTACAAATGTGTTTGCCAATGGTTAATAAATCACTTGAGTAGGTGAGCCTGTAAAATCTGACCGCCCTCTCAGAAGCAAAAAAAAAACCTTTAAGATATGTCTGTGGATTTTGCTACTTTTACCATTCTCTAACCAAATGGTTTTTTCCAAAATATAACTTTTTTTCTTTTTAGCACTGATTTTATCTTGTCATACTACAGATGCAGAGCAGAAAGCAGCTCATTGTTCATTAATCCTGGTTCACTCAGCCACATCCCTTAAGCAGCTATATACTAGAGAAGATACTCAGCATTTCAGCATAGTAACCCTGACAAATTCAGCTGCTTATAAAAATCACCAGCAAAATGCATTTTCAGTTTTAGTCATTTTGAAGAAACATAGCTAGTTCATCACTTGACAGCTCAATATTAAGAAAAAACCAAAGCAATCAAGACCCCAAACCATGTGGGTTTTGTTGCCAATATTTAAATTATTACTTAAATAAGTCAGTTTCTTTAGGAAAGATATTACTTCATACTTTTACTCCCCCATACAGAATTGAGGTAGACTTTCTCTTACTCTCCCCATTTCACAGATGTCTTTTTCAACTAGAAAATTCAAAAAGTGGAGAAAACAGTGATTCTACTCAAATCAGTAACAAATCATCATTGACTTTGAGAGGATCAAAAAATGATTACATGCATATGTGTGCAATGTTATTCCTGAGTTTCCTGTATCTCTGTAAGAGTAGGAAGTAAGTATAAACAGGTAGACTGATCTTCACATTTCTCAGATGGTCCTTCTTCAAAGATTCTTCTATCTTTGAATTTTTAGCTTTGAAGTGTTTAGATTCAAGAGAGCAAATATGATTATTCTCTGGGAGACTTGAACCATCTTAAGATTTTTTTTTTCAGAAGTGTTCTACTTATAGCAGTAAACTAATTATATGCAATTAGAACACAGCAGAAGACTCAGGAGAAGCTGATAGAAAGCTACGAAATCATAATAGAAAGGAAGCATAACGATTTTTAAATACAGAGTTCCATCTTTCAGTACTGATTTTTTAAACCCTGCATTGTATAAAATTAGATAATTTAATGTTGCCAAATGAATATGCATGTATATTTTAAATGAATTAACTTACAACTTTGTGTTTGTTTTCATGAATATTCTAGCAAATAGCCTAATAGGAGAAACACTGGAGAAACTGCAATGCCAATATCAACGTTACAGAATATTAATAAAAATGTGGTCATGAAAGCAGACTCATAAATACGAACAGCTATTAAAGAAATTCCTTTTTTTTTTCCTACCCAAAGAGATGTACACTTAGATATAAGTACTTGGGGTTAGATCAGTTAGATTAGAAAACAAGTAGATCTCAAGTGACTTCAACATTTTTATGTCATTTTTTAGAAATCTACTATCCCTTTTTTTCTTTTAAAATAAATTCTACCGCTGTTTTATCTGAGCCCAACTGAGGTACTAAAAATGGGACACACTGTTTGAGAGAGCCAAGTGACCTTGGCCAAATAGTGAGATCCTGAAAATCTTGTTAAGTGTATTAATCCATAAGCCAAATTCCAGCCATTCACTTAAGCCCCAAAGCAACATGATGTCTGCTGTGCAAACATACATATTGCCTGTCTCCCTCAAAAAAAAGTTACAAAATATTTCAGCAACATTCACAAAAGAGAAAAAATTCCCATCTATGTAGTTTAACTGATATCAAAGAAGCTAAACTCATTTACCCGCTCACGTCTCTACTCCACCACTCAAATGACAGGACTGGTACTAGAAAGGAGCAAGTGGCATGGTAGCATTCATTACTTAGGTTGAACATTGCTGTTTTCAGCATTGCATTTACAATTAATACTGTCCTTTAAAGTTCCTACAACGTATGTAATTATAGAAACACTATTTTTCTCTTACTATTAAGAAAGAACCTTGGGAAACAAAACAAAGACCCTGCTGTCGGCAGAGAATGCCTATGCCGCTCTTCACTGCTTGATGCAAAGGCTGGTATTGAAAAATGAAAACAGTAGCCTGGGGGCTGGGAACGTCATCTGTCTTCATTAACCACCATCTCCAACGCTATGGACTCAGAGATAGCTCGAGGGGAAACAAAGTGCCACAGAAAAATGTCTTCCGAATAAATCACGTTTTTAAAGAAACAAGTCAAGCACTCAAACAAATGGCAGCCAGCTGCTAGTGTTAAAAAAAGAAATCCAGTCTTTACTTTATATGTGTGTTTTTCAAAGCTTTTCAGCTTGTAATGGGAAATTATTGCCATTTGAAAGCAATCAGCAGTAACAAACCTATTTGGCACCATCATACATTATGTCACTAATCAGAGCTTCTGGACACAGGTATATAGTTTACTATTCTCATCCTGGACCAGTAAAAAGATTCTAGACATAATCATACATGTGTATGATAAAGGGATTTTAGTACTGTACAGTTCAGTGCCTGTCTTCTGTTGATCTGTGTTCCTGGAGAATTTAAATGCTAATGTTTGGTTAGCAAATGATTCCCCTCAATCCTTCATATTTTAATCGTAGGAAAGCTAAATGAATGAACACTGCTAGATGATTTCACAGTGCAATGGAACCACCATATAGTCAAACCTTCAAGTCTGACTATATAAAATGTAAGTGAGAGGGTCTTACTGATGTATTTTTGCCTCAAGCATATAATTAATTTGAAAAAAACCCTGATTTTTCTTCAGAATTTTCAGGTATAGATTTCTGATTTTAAAAAACCCCAGAAACTCTAAGATATGGAGAATCACCTTGTCTTCCCAAGTTAACCTCTAGAGGTTAACTATCTACCCTATTAAAATGTTATCCCTGATTTGCATCCTAGGTTTAAGCAGTTACATCTTCGATATCTTATACTTCTGGTGGGTTAGTCCCCTAGTATTCAGATTTTTTATACATATGCTTAGTGTATAAAGCGTATTTCCATCATTGTACATTTTCCATGTATAAAGAATATTTCCATCTACCTTTTGTTTTTGGAAGTGACTCAACTTTTCTAACTCCTTTTAATTCTCTTATCAAAAAAATTAGATCCAATGAGCGAAAAAAAAAAAGGAAAATCCTCAAAAGTTCTGATAAAGTGTGCTGAACAAGATTTAAAGAAGAATAAATACTGGAAAAAATGTTTTAGGAGGCATTTTGTTGTGCACTTGTTTCCACTAAAAAAAAGTAACACCATTGTTTTTCTTAAAATTTCTCTTCCCCCCCCCTATTCTGTTTGGTAAAATCCCTTTTCTAGCTGATGTAAATCTTGGTACAGTGACAATATTTTTGCCAGCTTCATATTAGCTAACCCAATTTAGCTGCCAAATCCAATCCAAACACTTCTGCCTATTCATGACACTGAATATAACTTTTAAGATTCCTTTAGATCAGTTCACTGATCTTTCAGCTTCCTGCTTCAAGTGACCATGCTGTTTCCTCACTTCGAGGAAGTCACGGGGAAGAGCAGAAAGCTATCTGAGCTGGAGCTCCCCCATTTTGAGAGAGGTGTTGGCATGTTGCTCATGATGAAAAATCATTATTCTTAGAACATGTTTCTCTCTGGCATCCACCAAAAACATGACTTGTCTCTAATAACAGCTGTCATCTCATGGACTGAGAAAAGAGTAAGCTGTGCTAAAAAAACCCCAAAACCACTAATCCTTATTTTGTTGGTTTTAGCTGAGTGTCACCTCCGTATGACTGTGTTTCAGTGCTCTGCACAGACACACCACCTGCTCCCACACCCAGCATGTGGCTGTGGAGACAGTTGCTACGAGCTTAAACACTGCTTGCTGCAGAATTGTCCCTCAACATTTTCTAGTCTTCCAAAAAAACTCTACTGTACTGCACTTGGGCTAGTAACCATCACCATCTTCAGACATTCAGTAAAGACACACACCCTTGCTGTACACCTAATTTGTCAGCTCAAAGTATTTGAGACTCCAAAACCCAGGAGTTCATTTTGCTGAATGCAGTCCTGAATGTAATTTTTAAAAAAAGACTGGCTAACTTCCCTTAGCTTAATGAAATGGAAGCAGGATCTGACAAAAATACCGAATTTGGCAGGAAGAGGAAGCTTTTACTTTGTAAAAAAAATTGTTTTTTCTGACATTTTGACAAACTGCCAAAGAACAGATGAGCTTCTAAAATACCAGTCTTTTTGGATCATATTCCCCAAACCCCTCAGATTAAACCAGGAATCCTACAGCGTGGCACTCCAGAAGTAGCTATTGCTATAGTTTGCCAAAGATTTTTCTGAGACATACTTTTCCATATGTATGCCTGGGTTTTGTAAGCCTGTTTCTTCTAAAACTAAAGAAGCTGATCTGAGAGGGGGTAAATGAATATAACTTGAGCATAGTTGCATTTATTTTACAAGCAGAACTATCTGCCAAATTATGTGTGAGCTGCTAACTGGCATCAGAAACAGGTTTGGCCTGGCCAGTGGCAGCATACAGATGGTGGGAATGCCCAAGAACGGGGTCAAGACACAAAGAAGTATGACTTATTTCAAAATTATAACTTTTCATATTTTAATTTAAGATTCAGTCACACTTAATAGAAAACCTTGCTTTGCAATTTATCGTTTTTCTTCCTACTTAAATATTTTAAAAAATTCTTCCCAACATCTAAACAAACAATGAGACAGGATTTTGTATGAACTAGCCCCAAACTTTGGGCAGAGCCCTGAGGAGCCTACATGTTGCATCACTTTGGCTGTACTTATTCTTAAATCACAAATTTCTTCTGCATTTATGAAAAAATTGGCAGCATCATGGTCTCTGTTCCCAGATAAGCTGTAGGATGGGTGCAGGACTGGTTTTCCATCAGCTAATTCCCTGATGCTCGTTTGAGCTCTGAAGACTTCGAAAAAAGGCTCAGAGCAAGCAAAAAATCCCACCATGGCACAGAAAGAATAGAGCAAACATGTGATCTGTCCTTCAATTTCACTGGACACCCCACAGGAGACCGACAGAACTTACTTTATCCAAGACAGCCACCATCTCTGAGTGTGACCCTGAAGAAGACATACTAAAAATACAATGGATGGGTGTGTGCAAAAAGATACACCTTATATAAACACCAAGTTCTCTGTCTCCAAAATTTTTATTCATTACTCTGATAAAACTCAGTTTTGAAGCCAACACACCTTTTTGGTCATTCTGAGTTGCTCACTGCAAAAGATAAAGTCTAGGGACTCCCACTCTGAGCTCTGCCCAAACTGAGTCTTAGCCTGGCACTTTATCACTAAAATATGACAATCTTGTAAAATTCAGCATTGGTAAGGCTTTATGCTGTGGGGTAACCAAGATGTATGTCTGGAAACATGAAGACAAGGCATCCTTGTAAAAGCACACAACAAACTTTTAGAGAATAAATCAACTCGTAAAAACTAAGGCAAACTAGAATGATGTGCTGCTTGCTAGACCAACACATAGTTAAAGAGTTACAGCTTTAGACTGTCTAAATAAGAAAAGGGTAGTGTGTGAATAGATGAACAGAAAACAGAGTGATCTAGACGGGTCTCTGTAGATCAAGTGAAAAGTGAGAATTCAGTGCATAGCGCCTTTATCCCCATTCACTGCTCTTTAAACTAGGTTGCCTTTTACACTATGGACAAAAATGAACAATAAAACCAAGAAGTCTGACAAGCTGACTCAAGCAACAAGTTCAGCAGCTTTCCCATATGCTTTCAGTTCTCTATTTCTGGCATTATCTGCTATGAACAGAAACAAAAAATACTCAGCCGACAGTTAAGTCAAAAATTTCTGTCTGCACATCTCACATTTAGACACTTTGGGTGAAGTGGAACTCCTTTAAAGGGGAGTGGGGTGCGAGGGGTCTCAACTGCAAAAATTGTCAGAGGTAGAACAAAAATGAATTGAAATAAAAGTGCAAATCAAATCACAGCAGAAATACATGTTCAGCTGCAGACTTGTGAAAAGAGTTGTTGACACAGACTTGGAGTCTTTAAAAAGCTCACTGCTTTTGTCAAGCTAATGGCACAATTATTTTAAGTGAAGGTGTTTCTATAGATATAAAACTTGCAATTTCATTTAGCAGCTTAGCTTTTTGGAGAATCAATCAGATAACCTGATCTTTGTTCATGTCTAAAATACAGTGCATTGCACCACCCTTTATGAGGCAAGCCCACCTCACCTTATTTTTGCAGACATTTCTACTGAATTAAAAGAGGAAGAGAAGTTTGGTAGAAATACCACTGCACAAAACACTCTTGGCAAAAGGTTTTGTCCAAAATACTCAAAGTTTGTAGCTTTATTTCTACCACATTGAAAACTGAAATAATGGCCAGCTTGATTCAGGCCACTATTTATAAAGTGATACAGCAGTGACACTTAGACCTTAAGTGTTGTTTATTGTCATGCAGGAAGTGATTATACAGCAAATACCTTGTCTTGACACTGCTTGTGGGAACTGGAAGATTTTGCTTGTCTCAGTTCAAACCTGTTCTTTATAGAACAGAAAAGCCTAAAACCAGTCTCTCTGCAGTCAGGATGCTAGTTGAGGAAAGACAGCATTACCTACAGCGTATGCTGAAAAGGATAGTATTTCATTTACAGAATGTTAACTGTTGTTGGAACAGTCATCAACAGCCATGTTTTCTCATGATTGTGCAGTTCTAAATGCAAAGTTTGGAGTGACATTTGTGGAAAATAAAACAGTTTTTCCCCAAACTATGCTGCAAGGTTCTAAGAATCAGCTGTAAATTGTTTTGAAAATAGGCAAAAATAACTGGTGTTTGGTGAAGAGGAAGGTGACAAAGGGAGAACAGGGCAGACTATCAAGTCAAAAGGGCAGACCAGATAAAATTCCTTTGCCCAAATGGAGAATGGAATAGCACAAAGAAAACTGTCCTAATAAGAAATTATAAAAAAATATTTTTTACTTTTCATGCTGCTCAGCAGAAGATAAAAAGATTGTCATAGGATGACCTGGCAAGTGAGAAGTACATGGCAATTAAGTACCAGTGGAAGTTTGTAATTAGTAGCTCCCCACTCTATATGATTAGCTTGGAAATGAAAGCAAGTTGTCTACTGCTTCATTGTAGACTTGAAGCGACTTAGATTTAAGTTATACAAATTTTCTCATTTAAAATTATTTAGTGAATAGTTTATGTACCATAATTACACTGATTAAAAGTAAATGCTTAAGTTCATAATATAGACACCCCGGACATACTGGCTCTGTAAACAGACTCGTAGAATTGTCTAGGTTGGAAGGGACCTCTAAGATCATTGAATCCAACCATCAACGTAACACTACCAAAAACACTACTAAACCATGTCTCTCAGCACCACGTCTACCAGTCTTCTAAATACCTACAGGGACGGTGACTCTACCACTTCCCTGGGCAGCCTGTTCCAATGCTTAATAACCCTTTCAGTGAAGAATTTTTTCCTAATATCCAGTCTAACCCTGTCCTGGCACAACTTGAGGCCATTTCCTCTTGTCCTTTCACTTCTTACTTGGGAGAAGAGACCGACCCCTACCTCACTACACCCTCTTTTCAGCTAGTTCTGGAGAGCGATAAGGTCTCCCCTCCTTTTCTGCTGGAATTGGCCTTCTCCTAAAATGACTAGAGAGGAAGCTTATGCGCCTTTCAAATTGAGATTATTAAAATTAAACAAAGGAATTCTACTGTATGGCACTCCCTCTGTGAATGGAGAGCCTTTCTCTTTGGGAGATTTAGCAAACTGTAAGTCCTAAAACTTTGTATGAATAAACATTAAGGAAATGCAAATCAGTTGTACCACACCCTTGTTCAATGCTAGAAAAATTATACTTCATGACTATCCTTTACACTGCATTTCTGACTCAGATAATGAAGAATGTATTACCACTGCTTCTCTAAGACCCAGAGCTGTGTTTGCTGAAAAGCCATGTGCTGATGGAATGGTATGTGCTGCCTGGTCTGGATTTAGTTCTTCCTTCACCTTGTCTTCTGATTTATTTATTTAAATATTAGACCATGAGAGAGCAAACTAGACTCATACACTGCTGTAGCTCAGTCAGTTCTATAGATTCAAAGAAAAGTGAAAATAGAATTGGGCCTACCATGCCTTAGCTGAAAATGACCAGCTGTCTTCAAACTCTGACGTTAGCAACATATGCCATTTTTATTTATCACAGCCACCCTTCTGGAATATGCAAGAACCAAATATATGTACACATTTTGACCAGGGAGTTAAAAACACCCATGGAAAAAGCTAGTGTTAAATTTGCTGTTTACCCTGCACAGCTCTCACTATTCAAATTAGATAGTGATTATCTAAATAATGAAATACATCACAGGATTCCAAAGGGGTGGAGAATCTCTATATAAAGCCATGCACACTTCTTTTGACAGCCTTCAGCAGAGAGACATCAGGTATGAGCAGCTTTGTGACAATGTCCATCTGTTAAAATAGCCCCTCAGAGATTATCACAGCTGGATGTGAAACAGCAGTCCCCAGGGAGCTCTTATTTACACCTGTGATTGAAGTGCCCAGCAGTAACGTTGTGATAGAAAGCTGCTTTTGCCATAACTGCCATCTGTTTCTTTGCCAAGCGCAGTTCCACCGATTCAAATGGCCAATAAAACTTCCATATTTCTTTCATACAAAATATGAAAGTCTTTAGTTACAGCTTGTAGAAGTCACTAAGTGATAGTTCATTAGATTACAGTAACTATTTATTTTAACAAGCTGTGATTATTTCAAATTCGCTTCAAGGTGACTTTGCTCTATATTAAAAAGAAACAAAACAAAGAAGCAGAATAAAAGCCTAACAGTCTCTCCCTATCAACCCACTACATGCTGCTGTACCCGGCCAGCCCATTCTTTTATTGGCGACAGCTCGAATTAAAACACATTCATCTGTTTATTGAGAACATTTTGTCAGCTTAGATTACGATTCTGTTTTGTCATCCTTACCCAGATCAGTGAGGCATGCTTTCAGCTGAAGAGATGACATAGGACTGGGATCTATAGGACTTGAATCTATAAGACTTTATTATAAACCAAATATTGAATTTAGCCCAGCCATCTTTTCATTGTGTAAATGCTCACTGCATACAGAATTGACTTTGCAAAAGGAGCAGCTTTGCACTTAAGTTACTGCATGCTAATATAGTCAGAAAGAGGATGCATTTCTGAGCAGCCTAGCACATCACTCAGCCCTTCCACCAAGACACCCACTCAAAGGAAAATTGCACCAGCTTTTGCACACACCTGAAAAGCATCACAACAATTTTTTTTCAGGTATCCAAGTATGGATTTCACTCTGTAAAATCATTTGCAGAAGAAATCCACACTTTTCTCTGAAATATTCCAAAAAAATTTCTTCCAGATAAATAAGTACCAAAGCCTTTCAGTAACATGGTGAGACCATACAAATCAGGAAACACAGAGTAACAAATGCAGGGAAACTTCCCTCTACCCCTTTCCAATTTCTTTTTTTTCTTTTTTATTTTCTCTCTTTCTGTTAGCTCCATTAGGAGGAGCTCTTGCAGTATTTGGCCTAGATCAGATTCCAGTTTATCTAGTAACATTCAAACTAATTGTTACCCAGTAGAGACATATTCAGCTTTAAAAGTGAGAATGAATACATTTCAAGAAATGTGACTGCAACCATACAGCTTTTCATTAGTATCACGCACAGACAACAGTTTGACCAGTAAAAAGCAAAATGTCACTATAAGAAATAGTACTGCTAATATTTTTGTGTTTGAGGGCAAATGCACACCTTCAGACATTCCCACAAGATATCAGCCTTGAAGAAGCATCATATTTTTTTTTTTTTCCAGTAACACAGAAAAATGCTAAATTATGAAATATAGGCAGAGTCACTCGTGAGCCATACCCTTCGTGTGACCACAGTGAAAATGTATCTTCAGAAAAAAGTAATGACATATCCTGGTATTGCAACAAATACTATGGTACTGCGTGCTCCAGTTTCTGGTATGTTTCACAACTCTTGTCATATTCCTCAACGGCATGGAACTGGCAAAATTCAATGGATAACAATATAAAGGTGGTTCTGAGAGATGAAATGGAATTCATGCAACTCTTACCAAACTACAGGAACATATGTGCAAAGACTAATTCCTGCACCCACGAACCATAGGACATGGAATCACTGCACACTGGATGCAGTGAGGAGATAACATTCAGTTCCAGAACAGATAATTTCAGTACTACTGACTTCTCTAGAACTTGAATTATTTAGTAATGGGCACTACTATGCAGCAAATCTTCTACTTATTTGACCAACTCAAAATCTGACACTTCATGAAGAAGGAAAACCCCCGAAAATATTAAGCTTCTAAGCAACTATTGCAATTTGTTTCAGATGTGTAACTGTGTGTAAATCAAAGGACAAAAACTGGAATACTAAGTTCCTTTAACAGTCAGCTGGGAGATGTGTAAACATCAAAGCACATACTTAAGTGCTTAAATTAAAATTAAATTTAAATTAAATTAAAATTAAAATTAAAATGACTTAAATTACCTAAGGAAGGAAGTGTGAACCTCCTCTTGAGTCCAAATTAAAAAATTTCTATATGCAGCAGAAGTAACTTAAAGAAAAAATTGAATTAATGTTTTTAAACTATTTTTTATAAGTATTTCAGCTTTGGCAGTGGTTATATTCAATGACATACTTATCTCCATGGTGGATCTTTTTAAGTAAACTCAACTTGACAGACATGCACCATTAGCTTTTTCAGTAAAATAACTTTTACTGTACTGTTTGGAGAAAAATAGGATTCAGTGTATCATAAACCTGTCCAATCTGATGAAAATGTCTAATAATAAGGTGACATTTCAGCTAGTCCTTGAGTTCTCAAAGTTTCTCATTTGAAGAAGCTTACATTTTAAGTTTCTCAGAATACGGATCAATAGTAAAGAATGATAGTTTAAAATAACATTTTTCAGTGCCAGAAGCTGCTATATAAATTTAACTTCCCGAGGTTGGTTTGTTTGTTGGGTTTGTTCTGTGGTTTTTTCTTTTTTTATTATTTTACAGCTGATACCATACCCAAGTGTGAAAAATATTTTCAAAGCAATGGATAGTTTAGTTTCAGTCTCAGGATCAGGTTAGCAGAATGCTGAACAAATGTGGAAAACTGCAGCTGAAATTTGATTTAGCAGTTCAGTAGCCTTAATGTGCGTGCCTTCCATAAGCAATATTTGATTCATTCACACAACCTAACTTGTCTTTTTTGGGGATTCTAGAGCAAAACCCTTTAATACTATTCTTACTTTTCCCTAATTGCAAAGGTACAATTTGATAAAGAAAGAATTGACAGCTTATGAATGGAGAAATACCTAATAGCTTCATGGTCTAGACATTTTTGTCTTAGAAATTATTGGTTTACACATTGTGCAATACCACCTTGGGACATAGAAACCCTTCTCAGTGCGCAGTGCAGCAAGGTCTACTGCCTGTTATTCTTGCCGATGGCCTTTCCACACCACCTCAAATGATGCCTCACGCTGTTCCTGGGAAATATCTACAGGCTAAGATGAAGAAGGAAAAATTAGATCAAGTATCTCTCAGCACTTTTCACCCTCTTCAGTTCCTGCCATCTGCTGTGTTTTACTAAACCTCCACAAATTTCACAAATTACAATGATTTAATCCAAAAGGAACATGTTGGAGGGCAAAATTTGTGCCACAGCTTGTCCAAATATCTGATTATGTTGTTCTTTTTTTCTGATAGATGTATGGGTACATGGTAAATAAGTTGTGAAATATTTTAAAATATAAATACTTTTTAAAGAGACAATTTGAACACATTTCTTCATCTTCTACAGACTAAAGATGAAGTGACATTTACAGCATGGAAATTCTAAAACCAAAGTTTGCAATACTGAAGGTCTAATTTCAAAGGCAAGGATATTCATATTTTATCTGAAATATGTATAAGCAATCCTGCAGAATACATATGAAAAGTTTGAAAAACAATATCCTTTTTAAAGGGCTTCAGTTACTAGGCTAGGAATGCCAAATAAATAACGAGTTAAATTCTAGCCCTCCCATTGAATTCATTTATTGTTGTTGGTTCATAACAAATTTTTAATGAAATTTTAAGTTAAGTTTTTGTTGCCTAGTAAATATACATAACAACACTGTTAATTACTTTCAGATGCCCCATTCATTTTAAAAACTACAAATAAATTGGCTAGACATAAATTATTCATGTAATTCAATAATCTGAACATTATTTCTTGCATGACAAGTTACGAAGAATGCGAATTGCCTAGGTGCTATTTTTCGCCTTGACTCAGTACTACTCCTTTGAAAATGCAGGGCAATTTCATACTTGATAACATTTTTCAGAGCTACTATTTTCATTAATTAAATAAATGTTTCACAAAGACAAGTCTAATGAGAGATCGTATCTTGTGAGACAAGTTAAAAGAATAGCCCAGTCATTTCTGTAATCAGGACACTTCTCTAATTAGATTTATATATAGTATATGTAGTGCCATTGTCAAACATCACGTACTATGGAAGAAAAAGGTCCAGTCGTAGGAGCATTAGAATAATCACAATCGTTAGATTTATCAAAACCCCTGCATAACTCAGCTAAGTGTTTTAGGCCAAAGAAAAAGTAGATTACTCTTTCTCTGGCATCTGCCTTCTGTAAAGAGCCTTACTGATTGCATAGATAAAAAAAGCCTCTATAACATATCTTTGTTCACAATAACTATCGTGATAGCCTAATAACGAAGGCCTAGATACAAGTCTGAGCAATAAAAATGATGCACAAATGAAAGAGCCATAGTCTAAGAAAGGAGACAGCAAAATGGAAAACGTTTGGTTTTGCCTAAAGAGGAAATGGATTCATTGGTGAGGACAAGTCAGAAAAACATATCATGATTTTTACATTGAGCAGGTGGAATCATGTCACACTGTCATTCTAGAGGTGGGCTGAAATGTTTGTGCTTGCAAATAAGAACCTCCAGAAATATGGCACGAAGCTGGAAAAATAAACCAGCAAAAGTCTGGTGAAGTATGAAAAGATGCTAAGGAAAATGAGTGACAGCAGATTAAAAGTCAAGAGAAGACGACAGTGACAAATAGCACGATAAATTTTTATTACAAGGAAACATAGAAATAAATAAAAGACATGTTCTTGCTCTGTCATGTTCATATACTAATGTACTAGGATGCTTACTTATGCTGACTATAAGAGAAGTTGCTCCTCACCAACTGGGTTAATTTTTTCATGCTCTTCTTAATTATTACTGAATTACACTAATTCTAAGCCAAATCATCTAAATCCTGCAAAAATAAAATCGAAGGCTTTGACTTGAAGTTCTTTTGTGATATCAAACATTTTATACTGTTATTACAGAATATTGATAATGCTGTAGGTCCAACATATTCCTGATAAAGTTTCCCTCGCTAATTCCGCAGGAGATTCCAGAAGGCCAAACTGACATTACTGGAACGAGATGATTAGCCAAATTAAATGAAAACTGAAGAACTGAGTTTCAGTTTTCAAACTGAATGTCTGTTTGAACACTTGATCCCTTGAAAAATATTTTGACATCCCGAGAGTTCTTCTTTGCTATAAAAAACATGTTGGTAAATTCAATTGCTGGGTTAAGTTAAAATAAAAGATAAACCAATAATACTCCAAGAGAAGTTTAAGAACAATTGAATCCCATTGTAGCAAAAATCTGCAAAGGCTACAAATACCTAAAACGATACAAACAGTTGAAATCTCTTAGAAGTTCCATCTGCTATAATCTTAGAGCTAGCCTATTTGAATTAGATTTCAAAATGCTGAACTTAGTCTTGAAAATGAATGTAGACTTCTTCAGACATTGAGATGTTTTTGTAAAAACAATGTTAACTCTTCTAGTGACAAGACATAATCCATTATAAATCTAAAGGTGATGAATAGGATCAGATCAAATTCAGTTGATGAGCTGCTTCTTCAATGGCCACTATGATCCCTAGACACGAGTGACAGATCAGTATCAATTCTCTGACCCTGGCTATGTCAGTTCCTATTTCCCTCATCCTAAACTCAATCCTTGTGGCAACATGTGATGTTTTAGAAAGTATAATTCCATGATACTGGCCAGCTTGTACACACACTAGATTTAAAACAGCATGATAGAAAATGGGTTGGTCTCTTATAAAAACCTTACTGCAGAGTCCAGTAATGACTATATGCATCCAGAGAAAGAAAGTAGAGTTATGGCACAACCATGGGCAGAAAGTAGTCAAAAAGGAAAACAGGCAGAGCTTTACACATTTTTAAGACAATAGCGATTAAAACATATATGGGATTCAAGTTTTCAATATTTATAGTTTCCAAACCTACATATAGGGACAACACTTACAAATTCCAAAACCAAGGATTATCTGGTCATCAAAAGATAAATTTTCTAAGTTTTCTACTGTTTTTTTCTCAGATTCTATTTAAAAGGACAGTTATTTTGTGCTGTACAGCAAATTACTTTTAGTTTTCTAAGTATTACACTTATGATAGAGAAGATATCATGTACTTTTCAGAAACTATTTAAAAACAAGTTTGAATCTAAAATAGTTATTAGAAATAAGCAATTTTAATAATGTGTATGCATAAAAAGGCCTAATATTTAATCAAATACTCCAGTACTGCTAAAACTGTTTATAATTGGAATATTCCTGTTCCAATTGTTCTCAAATGCCATTCCAATAGGTACATTATTAAATTTTGAAGTTTCTTCCTTCTACGTTGCACAGAGCACCTGGCAAGCCACTCAGATAAAGAATTTCTCTCACATTGACTCTAATTATTGTAGCATTGCTAGGTAATGCTGCTGCTGTATAGCCTTATAACAATTTTAAAATTTTAAATATTATTTTTCACAAGGACTCAGAAACACCTGGTAAGATGTCTACTTTACAGATGACTAAACTAAAGCAGAAGTTATTCACTGTATCAGTAAAGCTAACCAATGAGTTTAAATTGGAGCTAAATCTGAGCTCGATGATCTTAATCCCACACCTCCACTGCCAACTGCTCTTCCAGGAAATACATAACACTAATGGAGCTCAACATTTTTTGTAGTGCTGTTTCACACATTTGAATGCAAACACATACATTTCCTTCAAACATCCACCTTAAGAGCCTGTTGCATGAAAAGGTTAGACCATTAAACATATCTTGGCGAGATATCTACTCCTCCATTAAGTTATACTTGAAAGCTAATGCAAAAATAGGAACAGGAGCAGAAAGAGTGTTGATTTAAATGGAAGTTTCACCCATGGTGTTTACATCAAGAGTGACAGCAAAATTACTGAGCGACTTCAACATTCATACATTTGGATAACTTCAGGGTAGTCAGTGTAACAGAAACAGCACTTGTGCTAGACAGTTTCTATAAAGACATTAGAGTTCAAATGATTCCTAAACCAACAGTAGACATGGGATTTTTTCTGTAATTATTTTTTTTTTAAATAGAGGAAAATGGATTTATTATAAAATACATTTTACAAGAGTTTGGAAAGGTTGATAAAACTACAAATTGCTATTCTTATGATCAGATAATAACATATGTCAAACAAACCGGGGTAAATTGATCACCTATGAAACTTGGAAGTAAAATTTCCCTTATTTCTTGTTAAATTATGCTGCCAAATCCTTGAAGTAATATCACAAGTCTAATTTGCATTCATTTATACAATATTTTTCCATTTCCCATCTCTTTAGTAAATACGTTTGGCGATTCTGTTTTCAAACCAACAGCTACAGAATTCTCAAGCTTTTTTTTCCATTTAAGTATTCTTTGATTTACTATATTAATGACAAAACTTGGCTATTTTACTTTCTAAAGATTTGTAAGCTTAAAGAGAAAATAATTTAAAAAGAATTACAGAGGGAGTTGTTATCTGCTGTTACCCAATTAGATATTCCTCGCTGAACAAAGGTCCTGGTATAAAAAAAGTATCCTGAACTTAAGTATTGAGAACCACTTACCTATTCCCTGATCAAAAAAGGCTGTCTAATCTTCTCGTCTCCAGTTTATCTACATTATTTAAACCACGCAGGTGTCCTGGGTGTAGATGTCGAGGTTCTGGCAGCAGGGGTGCCCTGTGAGAGGAGGCCAGGCCTGTCCTGTGTGGAAGTGGCCATTTGCAGCAGCTGCAGCAGAGCCCTGAGGGCCAGGAAGTGGCCAGAAGTATTTTAATTTTTTTTTTGTCTTTCTCACTACGTAAGCCTATTTTAACAGGCAATAAGTTAATTTTCCCCAAGGTGAGTCTGCTTTGCCTATGATAGTAACAGGTAAGCAGTCTCTTTGTCTTTACCTTGACCTATGAACTTCTCCATCCTGCTTCTCCCCCTGTCCCGCTGGTGAGGGGAAGCGAGTGCGCGGCTGGGTGGGCAAATGGCTGCCGGCCAAGGCCAAGCCACCGCACCAAGTCAGACCTTCTACTGCTTGATTGCACCCAGGGGCTGTGGCAAGACACCCCTAGCGCGGGCACACAATGTGGTATTCAGTCATTGCACCACTTTCACTTGGTCTTTTAAAATTCTGTCAGTGAGGGTAAACTACTGGTCACAATGAGGAACGCTTTAACTGTTACAAGTTTAACAAACAATAAAGAGTGAGACTTTTTAGGAGGTCTAAATAATTCCACTTGCTTGCTGTGGATCAACGGAGGGGCTTTCATTTGGCCCTCATCTCCTAAGGGCAAGGAACACTAAGCATTGAGATATACCCCGAGTGCCTCCACATGAAGTCTGAGGAGCAAGAGAAGTCATAGTAAATTAGAAACAGCAGAGAAAAATAGAAGATATTAAAAGATATTTGAAAGAGTATTTCAGGAAATTTTTCATGGATCTTCAGTAGATGAAACAAAGCTGGTTTAGCTTCCATATCAGATTAAGTTTCACTATAAAAATAAGCATCAAACCAAGACAACAAGCACAGAATTCCCTCTGAAAACATGTAGTGAAGTTATTTCATTTTTAAAATGTGAGAATGCACTTACAACTTCTATGAATTTAATCAGCTTTTTTCCCCCTGTAATAGCAGCTTCAAAGAAATAATTTTGCCATAATTTAGCGCTGCTCTTACAGTTTTACTTTTTAAAATGTTAGGTATTAACTACTTTCTGCATACTACTTATCTTTTTCAAAAAAAACCTAAAGAGTTTTGCCACAAAGGATATATAGAGAAAGCAGTCCTAAGAGCTATTTTTAAAAGCTTCTGTCAAACTTCTCATATACCGTAGAACCAATTGGTTTCAACCATATGTATAAATTTTATCAGGTACAGTGACCTTACATCTTCTGAACGCATGTGCTATCAGGCTTTTTAACATGCAAATCTACTGCTCTGATAATGACCACTTCTGTGCAGCAGGCTGGCTACTGCTCAAGTAAGTAGCCCTGGGCAGCCTCAGATCCATAGAAAAATGTTACTTACTCACAATGTGCTAGTTTCTCAAAATAACAATTTAAAAATCTACCAATACCATAATTTGTAAACTAACATCAAAACACCAGTATTTTTGTGACAGTTTTTTCAGAGATATGCTACTCCTGGAACCTTCTTTCATCAAGAAGTCACAGCAAACTAGGCAAGAAACTAGTGAAGATTAGTACATCACTTTCTAAATAAGCCAGTCCAGATCAGAAGTACTAGCTGCACTTTGTATGAAGTGAGAGAAGAGAACTAGGTGCTACCTAAAAAGTAATCAAATATAACGAAAAGATGTCAACAAAAAACATTTTACTGTAGGCTACTATAGCTTTTCCATTACACTACTAATAACAAATATCATGGAACAACAACTGAAATTTGAACACTCGCTTCCTTTTAACAGCCTCTAGCCGAGTTCCCCAAAACCTCACACTGCATTCATAGCACTTACCTCTCTCTCCTCTTAGTAACTAAACCCAGATGTCCATTTACTGTCCATACCAGTTTGTTCTGGTACCAGTCCTTTATAGACTCTGATGATTTACCAAAGTGGCCACACCTGAGCACGTTCTCTTTTTCACTGAGGATACAGTCAACCAATTGCAGACATGATCTCCTAATTACAGACTGCTACCTAGAAGACAGCCTCTGCCTTTCCCACAAGTATTTCTATAAACTAGAACTCTACAGAAAATAGTTCCACTGCAAGTGACCAGAAGCTGGATTTCAAAGGTATATAGGAGTCTGAACATAGGTATAAATTTAGTGCGCTTTCCAAAGCACTTCCCCCCACTGCTGCACCATCAATTAAGTTACCAACAAAATTGAGGACTGATGTGTAGCTAACTGCAAACAAGTGATACTAATGAAAGGTCCTCTTCAAAACCTCAGAAGCAAAAAGAACTCTTTTTTTTTTTTTAATACTGATCTTATAATTCAAGAAGAAAGGGCAGATGCTCCATGACCTGAGCAAATTCAATTCATGAGACACTGAAAGGAAAGTGATGGTTACAGTATAAATGAAAAGGTGTCAATTTCTCTACTTTTCTGTTTGGTGAATTTTATTCCTCTTCTCCATGTTTTGAATCTGAATATCCTTGTCCCCTCTAATGATAATTTGTCTAAGGAACTTCCATTATTTTTCTCCTTTTTTAATAAAAACTACATGCTAGAGATTAAAAAGAATTCCAGTTGGTCAAATTCAAGATAGCCTTCAATGTTGAAAAAAGAACTCTACTGATTTCACCATAGTTTTCTTTGCTTATAGCGCTTCAGCATTTGGCTTGCAGAAATTTTTCAGAGTAAAACACACACGCAGAAAGACCATCTTAACCACCGCCAAACTCAAAATCTGTTATCTCTGTTTTAAGAGAGAGTAAGATGAGGTAGCTGCTATGAACTTTGTCAGCATCAGCAGCCTTATGGCACATGGCTGGAAACTTCCAGATCTAATCCAAGAGCAAGTTAAACTTTCCACTGCTGACAGAACATAAGGAGCAATCTGAGGGCAGAGTTCATCTGGTATCAAGTGACTGCCAACACTGATGCTTCTTCACTATTTCCACATTATTACCAAATAAAAAAATAACAATTGTAAATAGAGTTAAAAGCTAGGTCCTTCTGAAGGGAATTAAGAAATGGCTTCCTGGGAAATGTGGTAAGAGTAAATCCTGATATAACTAAGAGCAAATGTTCAAACTTTCCTTGGCATAGAATGTTTAATAAATTTTATTTCAGCAGGTGAGGGGCAAATTGGAAGTGGAAGGCTTGAAAAATTATTTTCACCACAGCAGATCCAGTGCCATGGCTCCTCATTTGTGGTATTTCATTACAAGCCTTTCAAGGGACCCCGGTGCAGAAGAGAGTCCACTCTAAGAATAAAGTTATGCCCAAGATATTTGTATTTGTGAGAGGCTCAAGGGACTGGAGCAGCTCTCTTTTGAGGAAAGGCTGAGAGACCTGGGCCTGTTTAGCCTGGAGAAGGTAAGACTGAGAGGGGATCTCATCGATGCCTATAAATTGATGCACCAGGGGAGGTTCAGTTTGGGTATCAAGAAAAAAGTTTACACTGGAAGGGTTATTAAGCATTGGAATGGGCTGCCCAGGGAAGCAGTTGAGGCACTGTCCCTGGACATATTCAAAGACAGGTTGACATACTGCTTAGGGATGTGGTTTAGTGATGGTGTGGGGGTTTTTTATCAGAGTTAGGTTGATGGTTGGACTAGATGATCTTAAAGGTCCCTTCCAACCTTCCAACATATGATTCTATGAAATATCTAAAGGGTGAGTGTCAAGAGGATGGGGTCAGGCTTTTCTCAGCAGTGCCCAGCGACAGGTCAAGGGGCAAAGGGCACAAACCAGAATACTGGAAATGCTGTCTGAACATGAGGAAAAACTTCTTCACTGTGAGGGTGACAGCATTGGAACAGGCTGCCTGGAGACATTGCAGAGTCTCCTTCTCTGCAAACCCACCTGGATGTATTCCTGTCCAACCTGCTCTGGGTGAACCTGCTTTGGCAGGGGGTTGGACTAGATAATCTCCAAAGGTCCCTTCCAGCCCTTTGCATTCTGTGATTCTGTGTCCAGAATAAGGTTTCTTTCTTCTATGTGACTAGCATAGCAATAATAACTAAAAAATGAATTTGTCCCATCCTGTTTGTGACTGGAACCAACCATGAATTGAAATTGTATACTTTAAAGAATAAAGTTTCAAGACAAAATATTTTCTTCCTGTAAAACTTAATCATTTATTCCTCCTTGAAGTTCTTCATTATTAAATATTATTTCTTAAATCAAATCCTTAACCATAAAAATAAATTTCTCTAATGTCTCTCAGCCCTATTGAACTTTTTCCTATCTTTGGATCATTTTCATGCTAAGCGCAGATAAAAGTATTTTTTCCACCAAGTCTTTTGATTACATTCAGTGAATAATTTCATCCAAAGTATCCTAGAGGAGCACTTATGAGTGTTGTCTTACAAATATGCACTCTTTAGTTATTAATACTTGTAAATTTTAGTCTATATATTGTAAGGATTATCTAGAAAAGAAAAGAAAAATTCTAAAGCACAAGCAGTCACTGGACAAAAACAATTCATCAGGAAGTGGCCTTTAGTATCTAGTGATAATCCCCCCCAAAGGAAGCTGAACTTCAATTTTAAAGTGAGAGAAAAATGGATTAAAATTCAAAGAATTGTCTCATTGCATGCATGGCTTTATTCTACCAAGAACAAGTTTTGCCAAAGGAATGAATGAATCAGGCAGAAGCAGAAATCAAAATAATCTTTTCGATGTCTATTATTTAACAGTGTGGAATGTTCTCTCGTCAAGGTCACCTAACTGTTGTATATCGTTGCTGAAGGGGAACATTAATTAAAATCACTGATGATGAATACTGCATCTTTAGATGTTAATAAATGAAACTAAATGCCTGTTAGATTTTCCAGAAGTCAATCACAGCTTTAAATTAAATATCACCCTAAATACCCCAAACTGGCACACAGTGCTTTACTAAGATCAGTACTAGAATACAAATTCAACAGAATGGCAGATTAATACATCATTCTGAGCAGATTTTTTTTACTTATTCTTCTCTCTTCGTTTGGATACCTTTATTTCATTTTTTTTCCCTTTTATATATAGATACATCAGCATTATCAATGTTTCCCATTAATCACATATCAAGTAAGTGGTATGTCCCTGTTACCCTTGAGAAGAATACTGTCATGTAAGTTGTGATATTGCTATGGAACCCCATACAGTTTCCATTTACAGGCCCTGCCCTTAGAAAAACTAATTTTAGAGCCAGCACATTCCTTCCTCTTATCTCTTTCTTATTAGAGTCAAGGTTGCAGGATTCTTCTTCTGGTTACTTGTATTTTTTTGCTAAGATATGAGACATTCAATAGAGTTTGTCTAATTCAACTATTCCACTTTTCATTCGGTACTCTATTGTGATAAGTGCACATTTTAATTTTCTAGAGCAGAAGCAGGTTTCTTGCACTTACTGCCATACGTGCAAGCCCAACAACAGTACCAGGGAATGAAAACCCCACTGAACTAAACAACATGCTCTAACATAAATAAAACCAACAGACCTGAATATTACAAAGATTTAGAGGTTGTGTCTGTTCCCACTAGTAATACGTAGCATCTTCCTCTCATGCTAAGACTACTTCACTCCAGTTTCGTTGTTTATACTTCAGAGGAAAAGGGCGGCAGTTACGTTATTAGTTGATGCCTTCAGGAGCCTGGTTTTGGTTACATTCTCTGCTGTTGACTTACTGGTGACTGAATGCAAGGCACTGGCCCCAAATATCCAGTATTTGTTATCTGGCTTTCAACAGATGAATAGACCGTTGGATGATAGTATCTTCATGAATATGGAGCTAAGCTTTAAACTGTCCTGTTTTTCCTGCACATCCCATCTGCACATACAGCTTATCAGGCTATTGGAGCCCCAGTGAATGTTGCAGGTAGTTACTTTCCCAGGTTTTGGTTTTTTTCTATGTTATGTTAGTAAAATCTTAATCAGAAATCCAAAGCAGTGAAAGAGCATAGCAAAAGACAAATTCTGCCTTAACTGGGAGTTATCATATCCTGAAATTCTTTTACTAAGCTTTAAGAGCTTTACATGTCCCAAGTTCTTAGATTTCCTAAGTAACTTCCAGTGCACCACTTTGTTTATTGAGCTAAGCATGCAATGAAATAAAATAGTGTCTATTTCTAATTTTCTCCCTCCTCCCCTTCCAGCCCTAAATACTAGCTCTAATCAGTCAGGCTCACCTTCTACATTAACATGCCTTATCTCGTGACTGTTCAGTCTCCCTTCTTATTTTTTTAGTTGTTATTTTTGTTTGTTTTACCATGATGATATGATTTTAGTCTTTTACTTTTTTCCCTCCTTTTCCTCTTAATGAGAAAAAGAAGTATCATTTACCTAGGGGATTCAAAGAGCAAATAGTTAAGAGACATTACCTGCAATTTAAAGAACAGAGTAATTAATTACCTAACTCTACATTTGCCTTCCTGGTACATCACCTCCCAAGTTCAAGCATGACTGAAGAACATCTGAGTACAGTACAGCCTGGCAAGTACTCAGGCACCAAGGGCATCGCTCAGAGAGAGAACAGCTATATAGGATAAGATGAAATTACACTTTCTGGGGGCTCGACTTGCTTCAGAGCATTGTGAAAACTATTTCTATTTCTGTTTCAAACCCCCTAGCTAAAGAAAATCTCAGCTAGAAAACCTCATTAATGTTTATTATTGTGGAGTGGGACTTTTAAGAAAGTAGTCAGGAGTAAACTTTGAAGGAAACAAAGTTAATGAGTTTTTCCAATTCCTTCCATAGCTGTGTTCAATTCTTAAAAGTTTATTCCTTGTCCAGGATTACAATTTTCAGCTATTTAAAGTTTCTGAACTGCTACCTTTTACTACATCATTGTATCTATCAGAGCTCTGGTGACTGTGGCAATTAATATTGCTGGTCCCATACTTCTTAGAAATTTTAAAACCCCTATTCTTCAATAAGAATTGAGAAATTAAAAAAAAAAAAAAAGGTGAAGCTGGGGGAGGCAAAAATAAGGTCAGTTGTCAGATAGAGCCTCTTCATTCCCTCCATCCTTTGCACAGTCACCTGCACCACAGTTTGGGATACTGTAACTGTCCTTTCATGGAAGCATGTTTTCCGTATTGAGCTGCAAACTTCTGATCCCGCCAATGTCTGCTGAATGATGTGCTATTGAATTTTGTACCAGCCAGGCTCAGATCAACTCTTTTGCTTACTCTCAGCTAGAGGTCTCCTAATGACTTAGAACTGGAAAGTCGTGTATTGAACATATCCTGTCTTGCTATCTACCAGAAGCTCAAACTACCCCCATGAATTCCTGCCCAAGGACAAGGCAAAGCAACAAGGACATGCCAAGTCTCTTCATTTACTCGCTCACTGTGTAGGAAAGAAAGATAGTAAGACAGAAAGACCTCAAATTGTTCATAAACAGAAATTTGATAGAAACAAATGAATGTGATTTTCAATAAATTATCTAAGCCCTTAGATAAGTCACTGACCATCTGGCACTTGGCAACATAATAACTCATGAAATTACTTTGGTGAAGCTGTGGATTGAAATGTTACATTCTTTCTCTCTTTTGCTTTTAACTGACTCATAACCCTGAACAGCTTACAAATTCAGTCACAACAAATGTAATAATGACTCCTATCCTCTTCACCGTCTTAAATTCATTTTTTAATAGGACTTTTCAGCAATCCACAGTGACATGTTGTAGGTGGGCTAGTAGCTCAGAATAACTTTTACATACCTTCTGATTTCATGAAGCATTTGAAATAGAAACATGTAGGAGGGAAAACCCTTTGCTGATACATTGTTTGCAGGTCATGCTGTATATGCCCCTATATAATTGCAAGATGACAACGTTAGCAGTGCTAAAATTAGGGATAACATTTAGAAAAAAAAAATCTGCATAAGAGGTTTAGCAGTTTCAGCTTTCCAGAATACCATGTGATTGGCAGTTGATACCAAGAATACAGCAGATAATTTTATACATAATCTAAAATTGAATTTGAGCTACAAAAAGAACAATCAAGTAGCATACTGCTGTAGACATTTGTACAATAATACTATGTTCCCAGCCAACAGAACAGAATTTTTAACATATATATGTTTCTCTAATTTTTAAAAGAACTGTTAAAATTAGATATTGACTAGTCAGTTCTGAAGACATAGACTTAATAAAGCACTTAGGATTGATAGAAATTTTCTTTGATGCACATGACAGCACTTGTCATTTTGGAAATTCCTTCCACCATTTTGGGAGTTTTCCAAAAGCCTGAGCTGAAATACATTGTTTAAAATAAAATAAAATTGTCTTTATGGAAAAAAGCAACAAAGGTTGAGTAAACAACAGAAAAATAAACATACCATTATCGAAATGTATAAGCAGGAGTAAAGATGTACAGACTAATAGATAATTTAGGATTATCTGATGTAAAAGAAAAATCTCACAGATAAGTAGGATACATCATTTGTTTTCTTAAATTTTATGTATTTATAGCATCATATACTTCTTGTCTTTCAATTCTTAATCAGGCTGGCTGAATTGCTCTCTTGTGTGCAAGCCTTTGAGTTAGTAAAGCTGGAATTCCTTCCTACTATAGACCTGGGCTAGGAAAGCTCCACTCCTAGACTGCAGGTCCTCAGCCTGACCACTGCCCCCTAACAGTGAAGCATTTCATCCACCTTCCCCAAAGGATGCACAATCTGGTACGTTGTCAACTCTTTGGCTGCCACCTGCAGACGCTGGGAGTCAGTACTGCTGTCATGAGCAGTTGTCTTTGTAAATGTCCTTGTAACATGTGACTGGTATGTTAGATATCTAGAAAAGGGGCAACGAATGACACCGAAGTCAAACTTCTGCTAGTGGAAACAAGGCCAGAATGTTACTCCATTGTGGGGGTTTTTCAGTAGGAAGTACTTCACGTAAACCTGACTATTATTTTAATACAAATACTGAATGACAGAAACAAAGTTAAGTTTATGAATGTTGCAATGTTATTGCTACAGGCATGAACATTTAGGATTTAGAATTTTGAAAATCTAGTCCAAACAGCTTCCTGGCATTTTTGTAGGTAGGTTACCCTCATATGATAGCAATCAGTTCTCAGACTGACTTGAGAATTTGAAATAACTTCCTTTTATAAAACCACAAATTCCAGCCTTTCTAGCAAAGAATAAAATAAATATCTACAAAACAGGAATGTAATGCTAAAAGATCATGAAATGTATATGGATGAAGCTGTGAATATGATTCCCTGCTAACAAAATACGTCTCTAGTTTCCTTCCATCTATGATTAAGTCTCACCTGTCAAACTAATAAATAGAATCTATCACTGTAGTAGCTAAAGCCCTTTATTTGCAGAAAGTAAAATTCAATACTTGTGCATCAAAGGAAAACAAATAAATCTGTGCTTAAAAAGTCCTTCATAAACTGAGTTGCTGCCATTTTTTACACATACCTATCACTAAGAGGGTTAAGAGAACATATATATTATGTGTTTAATGAAAATTAGTCATATAATTATTTATTAAAGATATCATAATATGAAATAACTCTTATGTTTTCTTAATATCTTCAATCCTATTGAACAAGAAGTGTAACAAGACAGACTTTCCTTACATTGAATGGCATTTAGATATAGTGTGAATAACATTTGAGTGGGAGGCCTGAGTGAAAAGAATAACACTTCCATTTGCTTACATGAGCCTTATAGAGTAAATTTAAAAAATTGAGATACTACCTGATGTCACATTGATGGTTGACAACTCCTAAAGAAGCCAATAGGACCAATTAAATCATCATGTTCACCTTCCTCCCCAGGAAGGAAGTAAAAACAAAAGTAATTATTCAGAGTTTTTGTCAGGATTGCCTCTGGGAGCAAAAGTATTTCTCACTATCAAATAAAAACATGAAGAAAGATATACTACAAGTAATGGAAACATTTAAGTAGCAAGTAAAGAAAGAAGTAAAACTCCAGACCAATTTTCTTACACCTGGCATAGATGCACCAATTACAAAACTTCTGTCATTATGTCTTGATTTGTATTCTTCACGGAAAACAGAAAATTACGTGCTTGTTGTGAAGAACAGCTCATCTAATCATCAAGATTACTTGTAAGTGTTACTTAATAATGCTACCAAACTGGTAGAGGAAATGATGATTTGATTATAAGTGGCAAATATGCATACAGTAACTGCTGTCATGATGTCATAGTTTTATTAAGAGGATCTGGCTTGATTTTAAGCTAAAGAGAGTGCTACTGTGATCCTATGCACAACAGGAAAACACAAATGGGTGACTAAGATTTCTCTAGCAATTAGAAGCCTAATCTGACTTAAATTCTTACTAGTTACTTTAGCTGTATTACAATAGCACTCACAGCTAAGAACAGAATTGGCACATATACTTCATACATACTTCAGGAACTGGTTATTTCTTCTGAGATCTTACAATATACTTTGAAAAAATAAAGAAAACGTGCTCTTTAACTGTGTTTTACACACAGGGAAATGAGACGTATAAATTCTGCGGCAGAAGAGGTAGCACCCAAGTTATCTACCTATTTGTGTACTACCTCCTTCATCTGTTAGTCTTGGACGGAGCCTAGAAGTAGAATATCTTTGTTCCTATTGATTAATACAATAAACCGGTATTTACCAGATACTTTCACTGCAGATAGGTGATTCAATTTCTATTAATTTTTCTAGTTTTATCCAATTCAGGCAGGGGATTAGAAACAAAGAGACTGATGACAACACTACAGATCTATTCTTCCTCAGTTTAGCAATAGTTTAAAAGAATCAATAACATCACATAGGGGAAATGGTGAGTGGGCACCTTACTCAATGTTACACCACAACACACTAGTTAGAAGGCTTTTGTAGGTGCTGTAGGTTGAGATCCCTTTATGCAGTAGAAAGAATTGAATTTAGGTGTTACACAATGCTGGACAAATTGAGTTTTAAACATGTTTTTTCCCTAAAAAAAAACGAGGCCGGGTTTTCCCTGTGCTTTTGGCAATTTGTGAATCTACCTCTTCATTGCCTTTGCTATTGCTTCAAGTATTTGATAATTTAAAAAAAAAAAGAAAAAAAAAAGGGAACATTCAGGTTGTATGAAGATTTTATTTGGACTAATTAAAATTTTCTTTTCTGAACTCAAATCACCACTTGTTTGTACAGTTTTAGTAATAAAACCTGAATACAAAGTAATTTTCCATTTGTTGCTGAAAAAAGTGAACAAGTTTAAAAGAGTATAAGCATAATCTGAAAGCAGGATAGAAGAACAGGAAAAAAAAATACCGTAAATTATTAGTGGATGTTTTATATCCACTCACATGTTCCTTTGTATTCATTGTGAATGTTTCGTGTTGATATTGATTTAAAGTTGGCTCATAAAGTATTCTGGTGACTCTAATTCCTACTAGTAGTTTGGGTTTTTTCTTGAAGCATATAAATTGTCATGAAAATTGCTGTACCCAATTTCTATTCCCAATGCAAATAAACTACAAGTTCATTTATATTACTAATTTTTTTAAATTGTGATTCCTCTAGGGTACTTTGAAACGTTTTGAAACTTTCTATTCTTACCCTCCTGCACAATATCAGCCACTTGCATCATAATTTCTAATGGAGGTCATATGAGCATGGTAAGTAAACATGGGAAAAAATCACCTGATTGCTGAGCTCCCTTATACTCGCCCAAAATGAAAAATCCTTGTAGTTAATCTATGTGTCTCTTGTTCTCATTATTGAACCTTATTTTCAAAATAGTGGAAAAGAGCTTATTTCTAATGAAACTGAATTAATACCAAGGGAAAATAAAAAGGGTGAGAATCAAAATAAAGCTAAAAGGCAGGTAGGAATTCAGAGGCGACTAGAGAAGTAAAATGTTATCAGTGTTATGCTATGAATATCCAAGAATAGCCGAAGACTCAGTATATTACTCTCACTTTTCTTGCTCATAATAGACAGCCTAATCATTAACTAATACATACAGAGCTATGCATACTTACTGTTACTGTATTTACAAACCCTTTAGTCCATGATAAATATATTTATAGCTGTATGATTTACCTTGAGCCAGTGCAAATCTACAGGAAAAGTAGTTGATTTGGCACCAGAGGTATTCCTGACTCTAGCAGCTACTTGATCTATATGCACACAGCAAAAAGTTTGAAAAGTTTCCAGAAACACAAGAACAGAAAATACTCAGTACAGAAAATCTTCATGGCATGCTTTGTACCTAGTTTTATTTCATCTGTTTTTGTAATGTCTGCTCAATCAAGGGGAATAAGAATAGATTGTATACTTCCAAAATTAAAAGAGTTTATAAAAGATCACGGAATATTGTTTTTGTATCATATGATCATGATATTTATGGTCTATTTCAGTGAGAAGCACTCTTCTGAAAATGAGAGATACAACTACAATACCTAACGCGATTTAAACAGTTGCTGTGGATGATAACTGACCATTTAAAGGCCTTTTGCCACTCAGACCCACCTCTAGATTCAGTAATACAATGGCAGACTCTTCACCTTGACTTGAGGCTACTTTACTGTATTTCCACAAGAGTTTCTCTCCCTCTGATAGGATTAACGTACATTGTCAATTCAGCAGAGCCTGAAAAAATTTTATGGGAACAATTCTATCAAAATCAATTACATTTAACAGGTATTGTTATTTACTGTTTGTTCAATTGCTATGGGAAAATTACCACTTGACTCTTGGCTTCAGATTTTCCTCTCTAACACTAGCCTAAATAAGAATTATTTTGCAACAAAATAAAATTATCCTCCCTGGAAATGAGTCACATTATTGTGGTCTTCTAGGAGGTGAGCATCTGTACATAAAAGAACAGTTGAATATATATATATTTCTTAATTATTATGTATTTCTCCTTCTAGTGTTATAAAACCATATCCAGAGTAAAATAAAATAAATATGGCACAAAGAGCAATAAATCAGATCAGATGTGAAAATACATTTAAGCCGTATACTAATTAATTATGGACAGATTTATTTATAATTTCATCTGGAATTTGATGAAATTTGATCACTCATTTGGTGCGCATACTTCTGGAATTGATACAAGCATTTTTCAGCTAAGCTAAGACAAGTTAATAATAACATGAAAAAACAACATCACTTCCTTTAATCTACTCTGAGACATGACGATAAAGATGAGATATTTCAATGCTAAAGAGTACAGTATTGTCCAAGAAAGTGAGGGTGAGCATAGAAAGCAAACTTTCCAAAAAGCTGCAGAGAGAAAAAAATCCCTTTGGTTGAGTCTAGGCAGTGAGTTATGTACTTTTAAAAGTCCATTTACTGAGGTTTTTCTCCCTATTACGTCTCTGATGCAACATAAATCCCCCCAAAATTAATGGTGTGCTTGATTTTATCAGGGTGACTATTTTTTACAGATTCTTGCCTGGTCTTTGAACAACAGAATAGTCACAGCAAGATTTAGGAAGAAATTTAGAATTTATTGCAGGAATATAATCCAGTAAGTCTGGAAAGTCACTGAATGCATGCGAAAGCCTAGCTCTCAAACTGAATTTACCAGCAGTACTCTGTCAGTGAGTAGGCAAGTAGGCCAACGGAACGTCTACAAGAAAGAGTATGGAGACTGTAAAAGACATCTAAAAAATGCTTGAAAATCTGAAAAATCCTGCCATTACTGTTTAAAATTTATGAACACTAGAGGTTCAGCTGAAGTGTGGATCTGACTGCAGTCTGGTCTTCTGATCTGAGTACAGCACAGCTCTATTTTATAATGTACTTTATTTTAGTTCTTAATATATCTATTAAATTAACCAATGAATATACTTCATCTACATAAACCCCTTTGTCTATATTTTGTCTGAATCTTGCTCTCATCAATGTTTGTCTATGCTTTTAAACAAATATTCCTGGCATAAATGGGAGCAAATCCAGAGAAAACATTTTTTTTATTTTTATTTTTATGGTATAGACATAGCTTCTAAAAGCAGAGAGAAAGAGTTTCTTCTCACAACTAAATCTGTTAATGGTGAACATCATTCAGAGAACTCTAAAGTCATGTTATACTAAGAAATTATGTAAGGTAATTATCCAGTATCTATCTGAAAATACTTCTTTGAAAATATACAGTAAGAATATATTAAACATAATTACAAAAACAAAATATAAAGTTACATAAATAAGTCATTTATACATTCATTCCCATTCCACAGGTGAACATGACCCACCATAGTAGCTCACAGAAGAAGTTTGATTCCTACGACATTTTGACTAGCGTATTGTAAATGACATATTCTTTGAATGGCAAAGACATCAAAAGGTAAAGGAAATGGCTATTTATAGTGTAGGGGAGCATTACTTTGTTCAAAGCTGTGAACGTAATGAAACTATCTGATTATCACTATGAAATAGGCACAGTCATAAAGAGGTTTATGGCTATATTCTGAACAGCTGCTCAGGTCTTATCTAATTGGAAAGATGTATTGTAGCCAAACTAAATGTCTCAGTGAAATGTGTTTAATGCTTGTATTAAAAATTGCTTTAGACACGAATAGAGAGATAGCATGTCTTAAATGAGTAAGTAAGAAAAGTTGCTTAGCTAATATATTAGCGAAGAACATCTGACTTCAATACTAAAATTTATTGTCTAAAGATGTAACTCATATTGTGTTTTGGGCCTTAATAGATTCACAAAAATGCTCAATTCTTTGGCAGGTAATCATGAAAATAATTAAATTCTTTTTCATTTTACCCTTTCTTCATCCTCTGTTCTTATTTATATCTTCACTGTATTTGTCCAGACTCAGAAAAGGATTCAAGGACCTGAAGGGAACTTTCATTTTAGGTGTAGGAACCTGTGTTTTGATGTGTGACTCTTGACACAGGTCATTCAGCTTCTGTGTGACCCTGATGGGGCCCACATGTCGTCAGCAAGAGATTCCTGATGCTGATTCTGTTTTTAGCTCATCCGAGCTAATCAGCCTGATAAATGTTTTTGGAGCGTATGCAATGAAGAGCGTTTTGACAAATTTCAGATATGGCTGATATCTCCTTTAATCCAGGCAGGCTTGCAATTTTCTTTAAAAATAAATATCTTTAAAAGATTCATTTCAATTACAGGTTCAAGGTCCTCTTCTACCTAAATAAATTCAAATCTACACTGCATACCTCCAAAGAGCACATCCTAACCAGTTGCTTAAAAGCTAAATACTTTAAAACACTTCAGTGTTTTGGATTGCAACTTTCTCAGGCATGATACATGATTAAGCCCTATCCCAGACTATTTTCAGAATCATTGCATCTCTGGTACTACTCTTTACATTTTAAACATGATCTACAATCTTTAATCTTATATGTATAACTATGCTTTCATGTAATAAAATAATTAATATAGCTGTGCTTTAATATGATGCCAACGACAATTTAACAATCACCTGAGGATCTGTCCAGTTTCCATTCTACATAATGACACACACACACAAAAAGCTTTTCTTTGTTTGCAGCCACTATGTTGAATAACCTTTCACTGTGCAGAATATGCAAGTGAGTCTATTCTGTTTTTCTTTTCACACAATAAAATAAGAAGTGCTGCCTGAATTCAATTGGAAGTTTCTTGGCAATGTTACAAAATTTCGGGTAGTAACTGAGATCCTAAATAAAGAGTTAGATATTGGAAAAATCAAGCATGAAGTGTGGTAGACAGCTTCAAGCCAGAAACTAGAGACACTCCTCGTTCCTTTGGAGACACATTGTGGCAGAGTGTCTCTGATGGATATTGCTGTGAATTTAATTTGCAAATGACTCATGCAGATCTGATCATGTTAAATAATAAATATTATCTTCCAAATAAATGCAAAAGTCTTAAAAAGCCACGAAGAGCAGATATTCATAATTATTGTAGGTATCCTTGCAATTCCAATTTACCTAATTAACCAGCTTCATGTTGAAATTGGTACCATTTAGCAGTGTGATTTTCAGTTTTCATATCCATACAAGGCAGACAGAATAACTACCATTTATTAAGGCTATCTATTTACTTCATTACTGTAGCTGAGCTTGGATAAGAGAGCATCAACAGAACATTTCTACTATTAAAAAGGTTGCTATTTACCTTTTTAGTTTCCCTCCTACCATTTTATGTAATATAATATCTAAAAATGCTAACTTAGGCCATCTGTTCTTATTCCTGTTTCCAGCACACTTCTTTTTTTCTGTTTCATTCCCCTAGTTTAACTCATTTTAGCAGTACTGGAGCTCATTCTGTGACATTTTGCTACAGGGAAAATCCATGTTTATTTCCATACAATTTAATAGACCCAATCAAACAATGAATATGCAAATTCTGGAAATAGCAAGACTTTTGAAAAAGAGAGCTGTGAAAAAAAAAGAAAACTGTCTACTTATAAATACGGAACCAAAATGTTAGAGAGCAGCTGTAATGAATGTTACGACGCAGAACAAGTATTATAATTAGCCTCTAGACACTACAAAGGAATATATGAGACACTGCCCAGATCAACAAATAGAATAAAGAAAATATGATTTAATTACACTAAAAAATGAATAGGGACAGAACTAGAACTGTGTGAAGTTTTACAGATTAATAGTTTATTCACTGCCAAAAGGAGGAAAGAAGTGACGAGAAATATTTGCATATATGGATGGCATTTCAAGCAAAAAAAGGGAGAATTTTCTATTTCAATATTTTGCTTTCTATGTTGCTGAGAAAGACAAGAATAAGTGGCAAAAAAACTGGCCTAAGCTTGGTTGGTTATTACCTTTGGGATCCTGATGCCAAGAATTTCCCAGCTGCTTAAGCAAATTTCTGTCCATACTTTGAAGCAGTGTAAAAGCTTGGGAACGTGATCTGACAGAACACATCTGAAAATTCAGTTAAACCATCCATAAACAAAATAGAAGGAAGTAACTAAGCAAACATGTTGTTATGTATAAATAACTCCAGGTCCTTGTGCAGTCATTTGTCTGTTTAAAAGAGCCTAATTTATTTGTTTTCCCAGGATTTCCTTTCACAGATGCTGCAAAGAGATTTTTTTTCCCCCCTCTTTCTTTCTGCAGGATTGTAACTGCAATGTCCATTAGGGAGGATTATTTTGAGAAATAGTTTCCCCATCTGTTGTCTCTTTTAAACAGTGTTAAGTAGTATTTTTCCTCTCCAGAAAAACTGTCCACATATTCTATTACCACTGTGCAGCAGCAGCCCGAAATGAACACCTAGGAAGTGCAACTGAGTAGAGTAGTCTCAAAGAACAATGTTTGTTTAACTGAAAGTAATAATGGTCTTATATTCAGATGGAAAATTATAATAATAAAAACAAAGAGTACATCTATTAATGCACTGTAACCTGTGGCTTTAAAACCTTTAGATCTCAACAATGCACTCTTGCCTGCAAGAAATGCCACTTTTTGTTCTCCTCTCTGGTGAAGCCTTAGTGGAGAAGCGTGGGAGCTGGCAGCACAGGGGCACAGCAGTGCGCTTTCTCACCCTTCAGGGAGAAATTGTCCGTGAAGCACCAGGGTAGCTCCATGTTTCCCTGCCTGGGTATTTCAAAGCCAGACTCTGGGTGGTAAGGTGTGCTTATCTATTTCAACAGTGGAAACAAAGAAATTTCACATGTAAAAAACTATTTCAGGGCCAGTAAGATAATCAGCTTTAAAACAAGTTCAAACGTCTGTATTTTTCATTTCACATATTTCCACCGAGGTCTGTGAAATTTCAGTTTTGAATCTAAACTCATGATCTTTGCCACACCTCTCCGTATTTTTCCTAGAATCTGTTCCATAGACCGTCATGAATAATACATAAACAACTAAGTGTTTTGCTGGTGGTTATGCAAACTTGCTACCTCAGAGGCATAAAAAATTGCTGCTGTTATTCCTTGGTATTGCTCTGAAATGATACAAAACTTACTTAAGAAGTATCTCTGAAAAAAACAATCATTTCATTTCCTTTTGAATTCTAGTTTAAATAGTGGTGCAGGCACCCACTGCTAAACATCCAGATACTAAAGCAGCAGGTGAGCCTTTATTCCTGGATTCATTCTGACATCACTGTTGTTGACATCATCTGACAAAGATGAAAGTGTACACTCCATTAGTTTCTTGGCTTATTCTTTGGGGAAAGTATGAAAAATTAAATCAATATTTGATGAATGAAAAAATCAAAAGTTTCAGGAAAATATATCTTGGTTTATAGCTTCTGAGACACTATTCTAAAGAAAGAGGAGTTGTGTAACATTTAACCAATAATTAAAAAGTACTTGAAAGCCTCCTTCTAATGGTTTCTTGCAGTGTCAATTCACTAGTGGATTCACTACTGTGGCAGAGGACAGTACGCTTCATTTTCAAGTGGATAAATTTTCAGATTCTCCCATTTAAATTTCTGTCTGGGTTCTACGCATCTAACAGTAAATACAGGGATACTCAAAATGAAGCTTCCTTATAGCCATTGGTTTAATTCCATTTTTCTTGTTTTGCTTTATTTTTTAGTAATATATACATTAATATTCATCTTAGTCCAAGCTCCTGGAATAATAACACACACATCTCAAGGCCTTCAGGTTTCACACTAGGTAATGCAGCCTAATCATGACTATCACATGATCAATTTTAATAACAGCACAATTATTTAATTATTACCATTGCTAATAATAATCAGTATCCTAACCTGACAAGACATTATAGTGGTTTGTATGTTTAAATTTATTTGATCTTACTTTTTTTTTCCAGTTATTTTTGCTCTAAAATGCAGTTTAATTTACTGAAGTTCTAATGGGATTGTGTTGAAACATGAACTCATTAGTTTTAACAGCCCCTCTGATAATAAAGCCTTTGCTGTAAGAGAACTGGGAAACTAAACTAGCTTCCTTTGAAAATAAAGGCAGTTTACAGGTTTGGGGTTTTTTTACCATAAGAAGGTGTACAAAGCACCTAGCATACATAGCAGGCACAAATAAATAAATAAAAATATACACCTGGGAAGCTGCCAGTGATTGTTATTTCACAATTATTTTTTTTAATGTAAAAGAAATATTAATTATAGTTATCTCAGTCTGGTTTAGCTAGCAGCTTTACATTTTGCAGGTTGTTGTTAATAAAATTCTATACTACAGTAGACTGGATGCACCACAATCAAGTTTGTCACTGACACCAAACTGGGGTGTGCTGTCCATGTGCTGGAGGGCAGGGCTGCCATCCAGAGAGACTTCAATAGGCTGAAGGAATGGGCCAGCAGGAATACCACGAAATTCAACAAGAACAGACACTGCATATGGGCTGTACTCCTTCCCCACCAAGGTAAGGATTGGGGACTGACTGGCAGGGAAGCAGGAAGAAACGGGTGCACTGTGTCCTGGCAGTGACAACGGCAAACAGTAAGAAGGTCATCATTCACCTTCACCTGGCCTCATAAGACCATATCTGAAGCACTGTGTCCTTTTTGGGGGGCAAAAAGTACAGGAAAGTTATTGATAAACTTGAGCGAGCCCCCACAGGGCCGTGAAAGTGGCTGCATATAGAGCAGCTCCCCAAGACCCCCTGGTAGGGACCCCCAGAAGGCAGTCCCAGAGAAATAGGTCATTAATCAAAGCAGGGTTAAAAATAATTCACTATGAGCACCATTAAGGATTGGAATGAATTACCCAGAGAGGTTGTGAAATTTCTATCCTTGAAGCATTTTTAGACCTGCCCAGGCAAAGTCTGGTTTAAATTCAGTCAATGCTGACACTGCTTTTGAGTAGGAGGCGGGATGAGAGACCTCATGGAGTCCCTTCCTGCCTGTCGTCAGATTCCCAATGATGTACCCAGGCCTCAGGTTTCAGCCTGATGATAAGTTACTTTTTTTAATGACGGGTTTTTAGATCTCAGTCCCAGTTCTGAGTGCCTTATACTGCTGAAAAAGAGTCAAATCCTAAATTTGTACAATTTCTGTACTTCCTGTTGCCGTATGGCCTCAAAGCAGCTCCTGAAGACTCATTTCATGTGAGAAAATAAACTGTGGTAGCCAGTTAAGGACAAAGATGTGAGTGTAAGCATTCACAGTAGGGGAAATGTTTATTTCAGTATACATTTAACTTACTAAATGGCATACATGGATGATACAGACATACATCACTTCATTTTTCCTTGATGAGTCACTGTCTAAAATATATTAAGAAGCTTATATTTTGGGGCATTAGGATTCTTTAAAACTTAAAACCATAGAGAAACATTGAAACAGAATCTGTTAACATCGGTAAAAGCTAGGATCTAGTCCACAACTGGGGTTATCAGGCAACCTACATTTCAATGGAGAAGGGATAGTTTTTTGTTATTATATGGTTCATGTCATTTATAGATGCAAAAGAGGACGCTATAAGGAAATTATGCTACTCCTTAATGTTTCAAACACACAAAAAAGACAAGCAGACACACAAACAGGAAAGAGGAATAAAAGCCTTACAGGCCTCTTGCAGTCCCAGCAATTTGAAGAGATTTTTCAATGCAGTTACAGTTCTGAGTACGTTGTAATATAAGACCAAATAACATGAAAAGTAATAAGGTTCAGGTTTTTCTTAGGAATATTTTCCTGAAAGTCATTACTTAGCAGTGGACTTTCATGTCAGAACTTGAGAGACAGAGATGAAAAGACGCTATAAAATTTATATACATCCTTGGAAATAACTATTTTTCCTTCATTTTCTTTTGATCTTGTAAGTAATACTCCTAATGTCCCATCACTTTTTCTCCATTTGCTGTTTAACTCGTATGCCTGATTTCTCATTACCTTTAATATGCGTAGTTTTCCTCATTATTTTTTCTCATTTAAATCATGAAAATTGCATACCTTTATTTTTGTGGCATCAAATGTTTTCACTGTCCTTTAACCTATTAAATGAATTAATTTCTATCAGTTCTTACAGATAAAAATATATGCAGGAGACCACTTTTTTACTTTCGTGTTTAAAAGCTTAACGGAACAATTTTCTATTTAATTTCAGCTCATGTTTTTAACTTATACATAGCTCTTATCTATCAGTCATAGAAAGCAACATTGAGGGGACCTCATATACATATTTCACCTCAGAAGACTGTTCTAGTGCTCTGGGATTCCCACCATAGGAAATTTTTTCCAAGTTATCCAAAGATAATTAATCTAAGAAACTGTGATAAATCTCTGTCATCCTACAAACCAGAAATAGCAGCGATTGCCTTCCTCATTCCACCAGTACATATTTGAAAACTTGGCGTAATTCCTCTCAGCCTAAACTACCTTTACGTCATTTTTTCACTTTTCCTTTGAAAACATTTTTCAAGACTTCTGGCCATTCTTTCTGAACATTCGGAAATTCACTGTATTTTTTTCAGATCCACTTCTATTTTTTTAAGGTCTAATCCTATTGCCTACCATGCCTAACCCCCTCCTGGTGCTGGCTTGGCATCCTTACTGAATATAGTGAGGATATTATTCATACTATCATACAGATCATTAATTGATATATTTAGTAATAAAACATCCAGAATAAACACTTGATGAATCCTACTCAGTACCCAACTGCATTTTAAAAGCAAACCATTGAAAATAACTGAGAACAAATTTCTAGAAGTAGATCATGGATCCCTAGTTTGCTCATGAGTGTATCATACATGGTATCAAAAATCCAGACTCAAAATGTGTACTCCTTGCCTGCGAGCACATGTGGACTGTTATCAGGTATCATTTCCAACGTGTATTTGCATCCACTGTACAGAATGTGTTCCTTCAAAATGCTGAAAGTTTGTTTATAGAGATCAAAAGAGGTTACTCTGAGCAGGAAACATGGTTATACTATGACACTTCTTCTTCAGCATCATATAAAGGGAAAAACATGAAGAAAAAACAAGCCAACCATATAATGCAAATGTAGACATGAAAAACAGATGTTGAAACTGCTGGAAACAAGTTCTGAAGAGAAGGATCTGGGGGTCCTGGTGGACAGCAAAATGACAATGAGCAAGCAGTGTGCTCTTGTGGCCAGGAAGGCCAACGGAAT
>JAOXNO010000052.1:36946808-36960645 GCA_028565335.1 Limnodromus scolopaceus | reverse complement strand
TTTGGGGCTGCAGGCTTTCCTGGCCATTCTAGTGTCAGAATCACCTTTTCCCATTTTTTGGATTTGGGCGCAAAAACAGCCAAATATCCGGAGGTGACTCTCACATCCTAGCAGCTGAGATCTTTTAATGTTTTATTTCTTTTACAATTGTTGTCGCTCTGAAACGAACAGGGAGGGTAAGCTGCGGGTGTGTATGATGGTGGTACATGCCGGGTGTTTCACAGAATTTGATGCCATATTAACGACGCCTTTTATGTCTGAATTATTGTTTGCTACAGTGCATGGAGTTATAATGCAGCTGTGTTTTGTGGGCAGAATGTCAGTGCATTCACGCTTGTTTTCACCTAAGCAGCCACATCATGGCTGTGCCTGGGCTGAGGGCTCCGAGGCGCCGGCTGTTCGTTCTGTCTGTAGGGAGCCGGGGCGAGGCTGTAGGTCCAAGGACAGAGCCGCAATCCCCCCACAGCCCTCCCTGGGCTGGCAGTGGGGCGCTGCCCGTGGCCCCCAGCTACCCCAGTGCTTTCATGCTGATGGAACAAGCAATGGGATGTAACAATCTTCACTGATCATAAGAGATTAATGTTTACAATAGCATTTACCCCCCCCCAACACATGTACTGTTTGAAGACAACCTATGCATGCTACATATGTGCATTGTATACATGTAAAGAGGTAAAAATCTTAACAGCAGAGGAAGCAGTAGTTTATATGTGGATGAGTAGAAAGTGGAGGGGGGAGTGAGCATTGCTGCAGTGCCAAGCATTACGCTGAACCAGACATTCTCGCAAAAAATTGTGGACTGTGCATTTAACAGGTTAGATGAGAAAGTAGCACTGCATTGCAAAGTACCTGGCCTTCTCAGCGGTAACAGACTGTTCCTTACAGCTGCATAAGCCATGTTGTCATTGAGACATCAGAGAAGTTAGTGCACACTCTCTTTTCTACTACTAAGGCTGTATGAATACAGGCTCCTCGTTCAAATTTACCTTCTTTCTTCTCCTCTCCTTTTACCTGGACACTACTATACTGAAAAGTGGGTTCCTCCTGTTTGCTTTTGATTGTTTGTTTAAGAAAAATCAGACTTTGTAGTTGCAGTGGTAGGATTTTAGTTCTAAGCAAAATAAAACGCTAAAATTATTGGCCAGGGAAATTAAAAGTTGCTGGGTTTCACAGCAACTTTCTTCACGTACAAAGGGCTTTGTGAAGAACTCCTGTGAAAAGAAGCTTAAAATGGTTGAAATGGAGTAGAAAGTGAAATAAAACTTGGTGAGCCTACCATGAGGAATACTTTGTTATTGGGAGTAAGACAGGTGTAAGCTAACTCTGATTCTTACACAATCATTTATGATCACCATGTGAATACAGCAATGGAAAGTGAGCTTTTACAGGGTTTCATAAACACAGGGTCTCAGAATATTTTGACATAAAACTTCCACTACAGTAACCCCAGGAATTTATTTTAACACACTTCCTTCTTTTCACTCATCATTCAGAATAACATAGCCTAGGAGGAATTTTGCCAAAATTATTTCATAAGCTTTCAAAGAAACTCTTCATAATGCAAATTAAAGTTTTATCTCAGTAAAAGACTGCCTTCTGTTCATAGCCATCTGATAGCCAACATGGTTTCCTCTGACAGCTTCCTGACCTCATAGTTTTAAAGAACAAATAATGGACAGAGAAACAATATTAAAAAGCTACAAACAAAAGGGAAAATTATCCGTAGTGCTTTACGAAATATTTTAAATGATTCAACATGCAAATATGATTTTAATTCTAACAATCAGGACACTTTTCTCCTTCTGTTGTGGAAGAAACCTTACTATTAGTTTTGGAAACTCATGGACCAAGATAGAGTTACAAAAGTTGAATTTAGATACCATTTATCTATAGCCAGAATCAAAGCTTTTATTTGTTAAAAACTCATCAAACACTTCAGAAAGAGGGCAATATCATTGTATTATGAGTCACTTGTCTTGGACACTGAAATTCTTAAAGGCCAATGCAACTGAACACTAATGTATGTGCTCCATGTTATGTATGTGGCTAAAAGTATTGACATCAATCAGAATACACATGAAAGTTTAAGTATTTGCAGAATATGATTAAAGTAATTGAATTAATGAAAATTGATTACCAATATTTTGAGGAAGTTTTTCCCCTCTTAACACAAAAAATACTATCTAGAGAAATTAATTGTTGCACAATTGCTGATATTTAGAAGAGTAGAGAAAGAAGAGGAAAGTTAAGGCATCATTCAGACATTAATGGAAGTAGCTAAAATTCTAGCATTGACTTCAGCAAACCAAGATTTGAATGAACTCAGAACAAATTACATTACAGCACTGCTTTATCCTTACAATAATTTTATGTATTTTATTACATGCAGAGACTACATCCTTACAATTGTGCACACTAAAGTTTTAGGTAGTGCTTTCTTCCAACTTGTTTCTTGGCATGCGTAATTGTACTGCAAACTTCTTGCATAGAGCCCCCCATCACCTCATCACTCAGGCTACTCTAACAGCACTGTGCAGTCCATCACACTGACTGAAGCCGTGTTTCAGAGAAAATGAATCAAACCAAAATCCAAATGTCTGAAAATTGTGCATGAAAATCTTGGGGTTTAGAAACACTTTAAAAATGGAAATAAAATGGTTTAATATTTGCACATATCAATATGGAGTTTAACTGCAAGTAATTATTTCATTACACTTATTGAACATATAATAGGTAATTAATATGTTACATGTAATAGAGCTCACTTACCAGCAACGTTTCAAATAGATTTGAAGCTATACTCTTCACACTATTTGCATATAGGTTTTATTAGCTATTTTTTGCATAGTCCTTAGCTATAACAAATTGTCAGCAAAAATCACACAAACACAGTGCAAAGTAATATCCAGATGTGAAATTTGGGACAGTATGTACTTTTATGTTTTCACTTGCTATAACTCAAGTAGTGTCCTGGCAATGTTTCTGTGCTGCAGCTAAATACCTAAAACTGAAAACTGACTGACCAGAAAAAAGCACAAATAATCATTTTAGCATGAAAATACTTTGGTGCATATATGAATATATGTATTTTTACTAGTAAATTACTGAACATGGGAGTAAATAAAATTGTTTTGTTCTTGTAAAGCACTAGCAGTGTTATCTGGGTTCTTGCACTGGGTGATAAGTGATACAGTAACAATGATTAAAAGGGGCATGAATACCCCTGAGCTGAACAGTCATTTAGCATTACTGTAAAGGTTGCTAACATTGGTTTGGTATTAATCCTGGAGCTGTAGTTATTCATACACAAGTTTCCAATGCGTTCACACAGTGTAGAGCAGTAATATTAATTCAGAGGTCCCACTGAAGTCACTCGGAGCATTACTGGAATAAGATGTTGCTCAGCAAGAGACAATTTCTCAACTAACAAGGAATGGTTCCTTTTAAAGAAGTGTAATGACAGAAGATGCGAATCTAGGTCCTGCTAAACGGTGACTTCATCTTTCTATATCATACTATGATATTAAATATTTAGTGCTGACTGGCCTACATACTACAGTGTTTGTTTCAGCAGAGTGGAGGACACAGGCTGTATGGACACAGGACATGCAATCTACTTCAACATTTGAGGGGTAGTAAAGAGGGTGAGACTGCCTTTGAGTTTTGCACAGCCCTGCTGCATTCCTGACTGCTATCAGCTGGGATACAAACTTGGAACTGTTACTGTGATAAAAAGAGTACAAAAAATGCTGATCTAAAGTAAATTTGAACAATTAAGTAAAATTCTCATTATCTCATTATTAATACTTTGATGGGGCAAAAAAGATTACAGACACTCTTTCCCTACTTGCAAGTATAAAATGACTTGGAGATGCGGATTAAGCCCTTTAACTAACTTCTGCTTTAGTGACTATATCACCTAATCATAACCTGCATGCCAAAATTCATGTATTCCAAAATACTCTAATGAATATGGAAAGTGAAGTTAGAAAGTCATTCAGAAAGTTTGAATCCTTGAAAATCTGAGAAGTGAAACTTTTAAATAAAAAACTATAGAAACTAAGTCCAAAAAAAATAGCTTAGGAAATGAACCTACTCTTTTAGTATAGCATTTCCCATATGACTCATGTTATACATCTTCTTCATGGCCATCCAAATCATGCTTAAACTGTTCTTGATTAGTGCTGATCTGGAAGAAATGTCTTGTTGATTTGGATTGTGGTTGTATTGTTTTCCTCTTTATGCTACGTTTGCTCTGTGGGCATATGTCAAGAAATTCTGTACCAGTTGCACAAAAATTTAAAAGGGAAGAAGACTCTGACAGGAGTGAGCAGAGAAGGGAAAAGAAGCAAATGTTGGGTCAAAGGAAACTCATTCCAAGTCTCAGTCCCAGTACAATTAAATTCTTATATACTTAAGTAATGACCACCACTTTCTCCAACAAATAACTGAATTGTTAATTGAAAGCATAATAAAGGATTAGATAAAGCATTAGACACAAGTGAACAGTAACAGATGCACATGATTATAGGAAGGTTGATTTTTTTTTCATATTTTGCTTCTTATGCCTGCTTAGAATACATCTGTACTGATCACTATCAGTACAGTACCTTGTAGAGACACATTCAAGTAAGCTCTGAAAGCAGAGGCAGTTTTAAGGCCGATCCCCTTGACTGGCACTGTCCTGCAAAGGGGAGATGCACTACCTCATTTGAAGCGAGCTCAGTACCCTGTAGCTTTTCTCTTATTATGTTCAGCCACTCCAGCTATAAATTCCCAGATACACAGATTCTGTTAGGGTGATCATTTGATAACTAGACTGTACTGTGGTTCTCTACTTCATTGGTATGGTCTGTACTGCTGTGCCCACAGCCCCACTCACAGTCTTATACAGCAAAAGAGCTAGATTATGTGAGAATGGCAGTGAAAATACAATGCTAGCTGGGGGCTTGCTTAATATGAATTTGGGCTTAGAAAATATATAAATTTAATAAATGATTGACATAGAAATGTTAGAAGTGAAGGTTTCTTTCAATTTTCATGTTTCATAGCCTATCTAGTGATGTACTTTTTAATGGACATTTATTGCAATATAAATTCCCTTTAACACAGATGGTAAAGTTTGATTGTCCATTTTCCCAGTTATTTCTCCTAAGAAATCAACACCCTATCCTACACCTAATGCTGAAAATCTCGCAGTTTTCGGAATCTCCTCACATGATGGGCCTAGTTTTATCCTCTCAATAATTCCTGACCCAATGAAGTCAGCCTGTTGCTGAGGGAAATTTTTTACAGGTAGTTACATCTTCATAAGTAAGAACTGGGAAATAACCCAAAGTTAATTTATAACTCAGTAAAAATCTTCAAGTGTTTCTTACACTGCATAATGCTTTTACTTTTTGCAGAAAGCTCTCAACCTCCATTCCAGCCAACTGATTTACAATACATCTAGACACCTTTTTTCTTCATTCCTTCTTTTTTATTCTGTATACAACATCAGCTTGGACTTTACACTCCACTTCAGCCCACAGACTGTAATGTAAATTGATCTCAAGTGGCACATAGATCTTGTCCTGGCCTTCTGGACATAAAGGAATTTCTCTATTCAAGAATAGAGCTTGTTTTCCGTGAATGGAAGCTCTGAACAAGAACTAGGGAGACTTTGTGGCAGTAAAAGAGAAAAAGACATGTTTATCTCTTTTTAGAAAAGATATGACAACTGATGATAGAAATAGACATCCGGGTAACTTCACTGGAAGTAGAGGTATGATTCTGGGCTCAAAGGTAGAGGCTGTTTACTTAAAACAAGATACATTCTTTATATGATGAATAAAAAGACTGCAGAAAGTACCAGGAAAGAACCATAAATTTCAGAAAAAGAAGTCTATCACCATAATCAGGTAACTATAATTATTATTAGGTAAGGAAGAGCCTGTTGCACAGAATAAGACTAAAACCAAACTTGTTGATCACTAATGAAATTAGGGACTACAATTACCCCCGGTGAATATATCCAAAGCACAAAAGCCAGGGTGAGGAACAGCATAAAGCGTCCATTCTAAATGCACGGATTTTTTTGGACTCTAGACTCAATACGATGAGTGACTTCTGATGACGCAACATTTGTTGCATATTTCCTTTTGATACTGGATTATGGCCCGAATTGTCATGATGCTAGTAAAAAGCATACCATTACAGTCTGAATTCACCTAGTGTGTATACCTATAGAGGCACATTGTCTTTACAGGTGTTTTATTTAAGTGAGCTCCTGGCTCAGAAGAGCTCTGGTGCAGTAAGTAGGAGCTCTGCTGTTGTTTGAACTGGGTCCAATTTTCTATTTGTGATGTGCAGAACTAACCTGCTTGTTTGATTCTTCCAATTAAAAAGAAATTCAGCTTTGCACTAAGCCAGAAGGTGTAGAAAACAGCATTTAATATTGTCTTTGGAAACAAGAAAATAATATTACTGGCTTTTAAACTTGTCATATGAAGTGGTTAGAAATTCATTTATATCAGAATATGTAACCATCTCCTTCAATGTGAGAAATGTACAAAAAACTATTTTTTTTTATCCATATGAAAAAAAGAGTGGGAAGAGGGAGATAGTGGGTACATATTTTCACAAGTTCCAGCACCTGCCAACTGGCTGAGACAAGCTGAGGTAAAAGAGGGGCGAAGGTGGTAGCTTGAAGAAAGCTATTGAGAGAACAGTGAGGATTACATCTAGCGTGATTCTGGGGTATTTGTATAGTTGTGATGGGAAATTAATATGCGAGTCTTGTCAGACTAAATATTGGGTATTCAGTCTGACACACGGTGATATCCTCTTATTTATATAACTGGGTAATACTTTTAACACAACTACTGTCAAAAAAATGAGGCTTTAATGCTGCTGAAAGCCATCAGTGACTGCATAAGCAGAAGAAAAATGTAGCAAACACCTTCCCATGTAAATGACTACCTCAGCTCCATAACACTTTTTCAAATGATGTCCTAAGCAACATGGAAAGGATTGACTACAGAACCATTACTTGTTTTCTCTTCTATAAAGGGCACAAAGCACCAAACGAAATTATCATTGGCTGCCTGAAAACTTATGAAAATGGTTTTCTTTCTAATCAGTGAGGTAATGCAGAGCCCGGAGATTATGTAGATTCAAAAAGAAAAATACTTCAAAGGCCGCTAAACGCCGTGGTAACATTCTGTTACAGGAACTCTCTAGCTGTATGTTTCTGGAAGTGGAGAGATTTTGCTAGGGAAGCATTGTTTTATTCTTGCTCTGATCTTTTGCTCTTTGCTTCTGCTATTGGCATCTGCCAGATGCAAAATACATGGCACAATATACAGCTGATGTGACCCAGAGTAATCATTATTAATCACATTATGATTACTGCAAAGTGATAGCGGGTAACAGAACTTCAGTAATTTAAACAAGAATCTCAATTCAGCAAATGATTATCATTAAGAAAGAAAATCATTAATGTGCAAGTCAGATTTTCTTATTTACAGGATCAGTTCTATTTTTTCAGATTTAGTGGAAGGACATTTTCACACATATTCAGTGAAGTACAACAAAATACGTAGGCTTAGCTGTGAAATCTGGCCATTGTATATGAAACTAATATTACTCTTACAAGAGAGAACTTTCATCTGTTCACAGATAGCTAGCAAAACATTAAAGAAATAGCATTTTTACAAAACCTAAGCCAACATATACAGATTATTACCAGAAATAAAACATCAATATATGGGAAAAAAGCTATTTAAAAGACATGAAGAATAATAATGATCTTTTGGAAGGAACGGAATGAGAAGATACCTACTTTTTATACTTGCATTAGCTCTTTCCAAATGATGCAGGTAATCGTGTATGAAATTGTATTTTTACTGAATGTCATCTTGGACTTTGGTGCGAACCTGTGAGATGAAAGGCCAGCTTTTTTCTGATCTTTTCATCATCTTAAGCTTTTTGAATGTTCCATGTTCTACAGAAAAATACCTAAGGTTCTATACATTGATAGGAAATGCATCTTAAAAAGAATCTCATGTATACCCAAAATAACCTGACAGAACTCCCTGGAAAACAGAGGGTGACATAAGAAAATGAGTTTTCCTTCAATAGTGATTCAATTTTACATTGTGTAACACAAATGGCATGTTCTGGTCATATGAAGCTTTTGTTAATCTGTAGTAAGATATCTTCAAATCTAAACAGAAATCTGCCTGCTGCAACAGATTGAGGATTATCTACTTAATTCCACTTTCATTTAATTCCCTTAGATTATTTTTCAAGAGAGAGAGAAAAAGAGATAGGAAAAAGAATGGAAAGAGAACAATTAAGAACAATTAATATTAATGAGATAATGCTAGAAAGCCTTACTAAACTAATCAATGTATTATTCAATATATTAGTAAGTGATAATGCGCTTCTGGGACCTACTGATCCATGCATACGTTTGATAAAGCTGGAGAAATTGTGTCACCAAACCAGAACAAATTATACTCATAATGGTCAGATAAAGACACCAGTCATCTCTTGGCCATTTCGAGTATGCCCTGTGAGAGGGTGGTATAAGATGTACTTTGCTTTTCCTCTCCAAAAACTAAGACACAAAACATTTTACACTGTAGATTAATGCTGAAAAGGCTTCAATCAGGTGTACAGCAGACAAGGGACAACAGTTCATCAAAGAGCCTGGAATCATCTTCCCCCTTCTGGTATCCTGAACAATGTTTCCAGTTTCTACTTTCTACCAAAATTTAGGCATTCAAACACCCTCTCTGTGCAGAAAAGTAATCACCTGACCCCAAAAAATCAATTAATCAATAATATAATTCGATATGCAGATCATTAGCTCATGCTTATTTGTGGCAATGGCCAATATTTTCAAAACAATTGTGAAACCATTGCCCAAATAGATAATCACACCAAAGGCAAACAAGCACACAAATGTCAGTGAATGAAGAACGCCACCAAATAATTGATATATAATTAAAATCACAGTCAGTTTGACCTACAGATGAATCACTGATAGCTCTTAAAGTTACTTAATATAGAGAGTAAGGCCTTTAGCTATGAACCCAGAAAGGCTGTACAGTAACCGTGAGTAGAAGGCAGAACTGAAGGAGATACGGAAGTGAATTACAAAGGCTGGAATTATACAGAATTTTTAATATAGTGACAAGAAGCCTGCTATTACTTCAAATAGAAATCCAGTGCAGAGATTCAGAAAGATGAGTTATTATGATCAAATTAACAAAGATGACAAATGCAGGGCAACCTTTGGCATACAGGGAAGACAGCATGTGTGTAGGTTTTGGAAGTTAGAGTCCAGGGAAATGCCCCACTCTAACAAGAACACAAGTGAGAAAGCTGGTAGTAGCTCTGAGTTACACAGTAAAAGGAGAGGGAAGCAGAGAAAGTTATAATAAGTAACTTTGGTTAGAGTAGTGGTCATGCTGTAAGATGGCTTGGAAAAGAAGATGAGGCTTGTGATCCATGTAATAATATCTACGCTGCCAAGAACTGTCTTAGTGACTGAACTTGAAGACACCTTTTGGCTTCTGGATACATACAGAAATAATGCATTTTGCTCCTACAGCCTATGAGGGCTGCGAACCCAAATACGTTTGAGTATTACAATTTGGTTTTGTAATATAGTAAAGGAATCACTATTCTCTTGGAAGGTAAGGATTTGGAAGATGGAAAGGTTATCAGAAGTAAAAAAAATAAGGCTGCTGTTTTATTAGACCAAAATTATTAACTAGTATCAAAAACTGCATTGTATTGGGTAAACATATCGGGACATTTGTAAGCTCTTTGGGACAAGGACAAACCAACCTTCTGTTAATCATGGTTTTTTTTCATTTTATTTCCCTGGTTTCTAAATGAATGTTAAAAGACCTCACTAAGCTGCTTTAACGACTTAAACCGTGCACTTAAAATGACTTAAAACCTTAATAAAGCTCTAATGCAGCACATGAGATTAAAGTTACTACAAATCTTTAGGGCCAAATTCTTAACTTCCAAGTCCGGCATAACTAATAAGGCTCTGAACACCATATTTAAGAGGCAATTTTGAGCAACATGAAAATACTCTTCTCTGCCACTGGTTATTGTGATACGGATCCACAACTCCGCCTCCTTGATGTCAAAAGGTTGTAAAACTAAGAGATCTCTGTTTCACCCAGGTGAGGACGGTGTTTCTTTCCTCTTGAGAAGCCACCACTGCCTCTAGAGAGAGTTCATTTCTCAGAAATTAAATTAAGCAATTCCAAATTATTTGCTATTAATATCCAACCACTTTTAACCATTTTTACACCCGCCTAATACGCTCTTACCACTTTATATCCAATCACTTTTACTCTGGGTACAATTCATAATAAGGATTATTTCTATAATGAGTTCTAGAATTTACAATTATTAAATATTAGCATATTACTATACACATCTAGATATTATATGTGTGAAAACAAACTCTATATGGATTTGATTTTAAAAGGGAATAGGAATAATTTTAGCCTTACAGATTTCAAAAAGTGGATTTTATTTTAAGCTTTGAAATAAAATTAATCTTTGGCCAGAAACCAAGAATTTTAGCTCACATGGTAACTTTGGAAAAGTTATGAGTATGTCAAGGCTTTTGGAGAGTATTAGAAGAGAAAATTGTTTGCAGCTTTAATCATACAATTTGTTAAGGAAGAAAAAAAAAAAAGAGGAAACACGCTATACCTGTAAAATCAATTCTTCTGTTATGGTCCCCAAAGCACTATCTCTTTTTATACCCCTAGAGTAGATAAGCAGCAGAGGTGATTAAATTCAATGCAACACATATTCAGACTAAAAAATGAAAAACGTGTTACCTGCAAGTGTTACCTGCATATGCAATATTCTGAGCTCCTCAGTAAAACAGTAATTAAAGGATTTAATGAAAGAAAAAACAAACCAGAAGCTTAATAGTCAAATTATGTCCAATCATAAATAGTACATATTTAAATGGGATTTCTCAGTTTACCTGCAAGAATTCCAAACATCATGTCTGCAATGACACCTTGGGAAACTGGCTGAGGCAGCTACACTGGGGTTCATTTTGCAAAGTTTTAGACATTCAAACCTTCATCCAGGAAAGCACTTTCACTCATGTTTAAATGTTTACCAACATTGTTTTCTGCACCAGGATCAGAATACTGAGCAGTTGAAAGTATAAAAAGCACAGTTCTGGAAAATATGACAGATATAAGCTAAAAATGCCAACACTGCCAGTAAGTGTATTCCAGTTACGCACTCTCTTCTAAATAATTTCACTGGTAATGTCTCCTGGAAAACTGTCGGCCTTGGAATAGCACCTGTTCTTTATTTAACAAATTATTTTGAGTTATGTTTGCCAAATTGCCCATGCATTTAGAAGGATAAATTGCACATAGAGTTTTTGCTTCAGTGGCGTCCAGTAGAATTTCTTCTCATCAATACTCTGCCAGTTTTTCTGCATAAGTCTGCAGCTCATAAAAAGTTGCTGGAGCAGGAGCAAGGGAAACTGAACATGAATTTATCTATGTGGGAGATATGCTATGATTAGTAAAACATCTTTACCCTTCCTTAGCTTCTGTTCATGTTCCATTAATTTCAGGGGTTTGCCCCGTTTGTAAATTTTCAAGTCTCTATCCTCACCTGATGGTCCCACCTGGCTTGAGTCATGAAAAAACTCTTCCTGTTTTTAAAAAGTTCCTAATTATACAGTTTGGATAAGATCCAGAAAGGACCAAAAAAATTTCTGATGCATCATGGTGCCTCCTCTGTACCCTTAGAAAGAGGGGTCTGAAACAATCTAACAATCTGCATTTTGCAAGTTAGCTTATTCTTAATTGCCGTGATGCCTTGTGCGGCTGCCCTTAATATCTTCCTGGATCTTGCTTCAGTACTCACAAACAGTACAATCTCCACCACATGCAGCTGGTGCTCACATCTCTTAAATGGAGCCCCCACAGTTGGGAATGGACTAGTTCAAGATGACCTAGTAATGTCAGATGGTGGCAGCTGCCTATCACTGCTTGGTCTTGTACCGATTCACCTTTAAAACTTATTGCTGTCATGCCTTGGTGGGTGCTCCACAGGGCTCTGAGAAAGGGCCAAGGAAACCTGCTGGGAATCTGGACATTGTGGCCTGAATATATGGACATATTGGTTTACATCCAAAACAGTTTCTGCAGCACATTTAGTAGATTGTTTGACTTAGCCACAGTATGGAGCTGCAGTGAAGATGAGGAGAGAAAATACGCCCCACATACCTCTTATGTAATCTTTTAAACTGAAGGAAACACTTTCACTTCTGTATGTCTTTCTGTACTTTGTATCACTCTCTCTAGTATCTTCTGCACTATATATTATTCCAGTGCTAAACATATTTTGAAATTCTAGTTACGTGAGTCTGCATCTCCTAGACCTATGTTCTCCTCTCCAGGAATTTCAGAAGTGAATCAGTAATAGTTGTACCTTATAAACTTGGTTCCCAAAGCAGTTTTTCAAAATAATGCTTTTGGAATATGTTTATAGCTACATCCACTGTTACTGCTGCCCCTTGTAGCCAGTTCCACACATTAATCAAACCCACTGTTAGCTTTGGTTTGTACTTGGTTATTGCTCTGATTCTTGCCCTCTTTTTGAGCTATGAGGCATCCATCTTTCTCTATCCCTGAATACCATCTACTGATAAAATAAGTTTCTTTCCTTTTCCAAAGACAAACTTCTCTGATCATAATCAGGACAATGACAATTTATAAAACAAAATTCTACTACACTGATGAGAGATAATCAAAAAAGGTATGCCAAAATATTTCTGGAGGAAAAAGAAAAGTCTGGGAGATATATGTTTGTATGTGTGTGAAAGAGAAATTGCTCCTATTTTCCTGGTGTTTTGACTAGCCTTAATAGTCACATTTAAATATAAGGGATGGGAAGATAGGTTTTGCAGTGATCATTATGCCTAGCCCACTCAAATGTCAAAAATTTCAGAGCTAGGTAGAATTTGCATGTTATGTGCCTTACATTTTAGTTATTGGAGACTGATAGAAAGACCGAAAAGACAGAAATAAGACACTGAGTGAACCCATACACAGTTTCTTCTCATTAAAATAAAGTTGCAGAGTCACAATACTATACATTAGTTAGCAACATTAAAACAATTTACCATTTTTCATTAAAAGATTTGAAGTTCTTGCATAAAAAGCTGAATATGCCTAATATTGACATTATCTTTTTATGGAATAGATATCTGAAGTATGTGCTTTACATCTTTTTCTGTATCCCAGCACTGTTTTTTGAAATTGTGTTCCAAAACTTCTATTATAGCGGAGCATAAATAGAAAAGGAAGCTGTATCAGCTCAGCATCAATATTTACCTTGGAAGGAACATTTGGGAATTGTAGCATGTAGCCCTGCAATAGGACATTGCCATTGCTAATGACAGGCCATATTCTTTGCACTGGGCTCGCCCAGCCTCAGGAGAGACGCCTGTCAGGCTACTGGGGCTGAACTTCTCTTGGCCTGCCCACAGCTTTGTTTTACTTGATTTAGCTGCCACAGCAACTTCTCTAATTGATTAGGCATGTATGGCTAATTTGTTTGACATTTTGTATGGTACAACCATAGTTTTATACAGACAATAGTAACAAGCAGTGACTCTATGAATCACAGAATCACCTAGGTTGGAAGGGACCTTTTAAGATCATCTAGTCCAACCAAAAAAAAAAAAAACCAAAAAAAGAACCACACAAAAAAACCACCAACCCAACACTAATCCATATCCCCGAGCACCATGTCAACTCGTCTCTTGAATACCTCC
>JAOXNO010000052.1:36883782-36946708 GCA_028565335.1 Limnodromus scolopaceus | reverse complement strand
AAAAATGAGTTATTTACATAGTTATGTAGTGTGGAGAAATGCAAGCCTAGTATGACAGCACAGGCCTTGAGAAGTGGACATGGAATGCAGCAGAGAGAGGTACAAGCACGGGGTGACATTCCCATTGAATAACCCTTCCTGGGCTAGCAGAAGTGTTAACGATCCTTATCCAGAACCTAGAATGTTCATGTACCCCACAGGATTAAGGAGACCCTGACGTGAAGCCATCCTGAGAGTACCAACCACCAAGGAAAGTCCATCAGAATTCCACAACAAAACCAACATAGGCCATTTCATCAAAATAAATCAATCCCATAGGGGAAATTCAGGCACACTTGTTGACAATTTTCCTACTCAGCTGACATAGAGACATTAGCTTGCCACTTACATTCTTAATGTATCACACATCTACCCTGTTATCAGAACTAAATTCCACATCCACCCCTGCACAGTCTGTTTTATGAGCATGAGTGCAAACAGCGTCTTGCATGATATAAGTTGGGTTTATGTGGGAACACATGGGTTACTATTGGTTACCATGCATTAAAAATGAAGTTAAATCAGAAGCATTGTTTAAAAAAAACCACAAAAACCAATTTAATTTCCACCATTTGCTTACACTCATTTTGTGAATGAGTTAGCTTCACGATGAGTTAATTAAAGACACATGTATCAAGCAATTATTTTCAGTTCATTCAGCTCTTGTCTTCAAGACACATTTCTGTCTAATAAACATTTCAGTAATGATACTTCCATGATCTGAAAGAAGCAAGAATTAAGAATATACTCAGAATAAACCTATACTGGTTTTAAATTTATTTTTGACGGGCCCCCTAATCATTCAGGGTTTGTCTGACCCACTTGGTTTACGAAAGTGCGATGATGGAAGTGTGATTGCCAGCAATGCAATGTCATTTCCGATGGCATGGTTAGTGACTGTTTCTTCCTCCCTAATAAGACGGTTTACCATCATGCCTAGTCTTCACAAACACAAATTATAAGGCATATTTATGTGCCCATTTCTGCTGTAAAAATGGTTTACACTTACATGCAGAGATGATATAACTTGGCTTATCATATCAAGTAGGACATTAGTCCTTTAACTGGGGTAAGCATTCAATGTTCCTGACTCCCGACCCAACACTGGGAATACCACATTATAGTGCTTCGCCATGTTCTGAGACACAAAAGACAAGAATCCGCAACAGATTTAATTCTAATGAGGATTTATATTCAGTTTAACTTGAGCTTTAAAGCTCACACCTGTAGAGGTATTCTAAAAAAAAAAAAAGGTATTCTAAAAAAATCTAAAATCTAAAAAAGGTATTCTAAATCTACTAAATCTAAAAAAAATGCTCAGGTGGGTTACTCAACAAGCAAAACTGCTGATATTTCTAGCACCTGACATATTTGTTTTTAAACATTGACAGATAGTGACACGAAGATTACAACATCATGAAAGACTGATTCCAGAAGTTACTTCCTTCTGGGTGAAATCACCATACTGAGGAGGGGAGAGGGAGAGGGAGAGGGAGAGGGAGAGGGAGAGGGAGAGGGAGAGGGAGAGGGAGAGGAGAAGAGAGGAAGGTAAACGAATAAATAAACCTTCTGAGGTTCACATAATTCCACAGTTACACCTTTTACAATTAGATATAGCTACATAATTTCAAAGAAAGTAGATCAACTCAAGCTAACCCTATGATGCAGAAGTATACCTGAACCTATTTCTACCTTTTCTATTTGTTTCTATCGAATGCTTTCCTTCATTTGCCACTAAAACAAGCAGGCATAACCGCAGCAAAAAGCGATATGTGAGTAGATTATGTAACCTCCAGTAAACAATGTAAAAAAAACCATATTCATACAAAATTAAAGCTAAAAAAATTTTGAAATAATAATCTTAAGTTAGGGAGGCTTATCTGAATCATCTGATCACATCCTAGACTCCTCCAGAGTTCTCAGAAGTTATAAATGCTGCACTTCAGGCTCAGGCTGTTCAAAATGAATGATGTATGCTTGTTTCTATAATTATCTCTCTTGTTCCTTACTGCCTATACAAGTTTGGTTCATCCCTCCACATTTTGCTGTCCTTATGGGGGTAGTATATATTTCCTCTCCCTGCCCACAGGTTTTATATTGTGGTGTAATTCAGTTTTGGTCAATTACATCAGTTTGTTCTGATAGATCTGAAGATGGAAATCCTTTATCAACCTATTTAACCGATGTGCCTCAACTTTCTGCTGGAGAAACTGATTCTAGACAGGGTGCTAACATTTCAGCTTTTGGTTCTTTGCCAAGACTGCTAACACTGGTCCCTGTTTCTGGTAATTTTGGTGACAATTGGCCATGTGCCTATTTTGTTTGCACTAGAAATATTTTAGAAGAAACAACAATCCTCATGCTCACTCACGACTTGAATCCAATTGGTTGTGAGATGCAAAAATTGCACTGAAATTTTTCAGTACAATGAACTAGAATACACAGCAAATACTACAAACCAGGTTTACTGGTAGCACCCTCAATAAATGCACTCCAAAGGGCTTTTTTAAGAACCATTTTCACAAACTTACAGGAAGGAAATGAAACTTACACCTAACTTGGTGTAATTTTTCATTTTCAACCTTTCTGCACAAACACTTGCTGCAACCACATTCAGCTAAATATGCAAATATGGAAAATAGATGCTTTAACTATAACAATGAAGGGCTAAAATGTATGATATGATAAGGTGCAGTGGCTAATGTTAGTGTATGTCTTGGGGAAGATGTAGAATGACTGTAAGATAAACCAGTCTGATATGACCGACAGTTTTACAGCAACCAAGACAAAAACATCGTTGCCACATAATATTTTAGAAGTCTGTAAAGAGGTTTACGAGTTGGACTGCTTTACTCAAAACAGCTGGCAAGTACCAGTGAGGATACTGTGAGTTGCTGAATGACTAGAAGGCGGCCTATAAAATCCACAGCATGATACTTCGGTGCTGTGCTGCCTGGTACCATCTCATTTGGTGGAAAACAGTGTAAATGTTCACAGGAATCTGGTAGGCCTTTAAATCTCAATGTAGGCATAGCTTTCTGAAATGACGTTTGATTGCTGGCAATCTTGGACCTTCACGTACTGTAAAGATGACTGAAAAGTCATGTGCTGGGAGTCCTCATCTGTGCTACCCTAGTGCCTTCTGGGTCTTGAATACCCATTTTGAGACTTGTGTGCTCAGACCCTACTTAATCATAGTCTTTCAACTATAGCAATTTATTTATAAGAATTGTAGCATCATTTGAATAATTTCTTTCTTGTACACTTCAGTACCTCTGTGAGTTAGGAATGACAGAAAATCTCAGCTTTGTTTTGCTTTTAAGCAGTAATCATTTCATGACCAGTTTTTAAATACTTTACACAATTTGAATAGTCCATGGAATAATAGCTGTAGCAGTAGCAGTTTCCTAGGAAATAAACTTCTACAGGTGACCTACCTAAAATCCTACCTACCCAAACCGTTAGGTAAAGGTAATAACTATTATCTTTCTCCTTGTGAACTTCCTCAGCCTTCGTCACCACATGACTACGTGGTAATACTCCATAGTAGCCAAGTCTGAAACAAGCTGTTCTGGAAACACTCCAGAATCAAGTATTTCAGGCTCTTCTGGAACAAAGCTCCATCCAGGAACCAGAACTGCAGTCTCACCAGTGCCAGAGCTCTAGATGGAGGGAGCAGGACAACAAGACACTTTCTCTGTGATTTCTTAGTCCAAATCTCTCAACGCAATCTCTGTTTCCTCTTATGAAACTTACGATAACTGACTGGATAACTTTTCCTCTCTAAGCAAAGCATTATTCTGAGTTTCCATCTCTGATGTGGGAATTGACTTGGGACGAGATTAATTTTCACATTACATGATTTGCAATCCTGAGAAAAGGGAAGGTTTGGTATTGTGACAAATATTTAGTAGTAAGAGAAAATGGGGACTATTTTTATGGTACAGGTAAGACCATGGTTGTGAGCACAGCTTTAGGATTTAAATAATACAAATGGACAGAACAGAAACACAGAGAGAGAGAACTCAGCATACAGCTTTGTGAAAACATTTTCTATTTCAATTGAGATAGCTTTCCTTAAAATATGATTGGCAGTCAGCAAGAGGGAATATAGATACAGTTTGACTTCCACAGACACTATAATCTCCTGCAAATACGCTATTCTCTACGTAGTCATATGTCACATCTGCATACAGCATCTCTGTATCCGCAGTGGGAACAAGGAATATGTCCTTCCCTCACTGTGATCGTATTATCATCATGAATAATGTATGACCTATAGATTAGGGTAATTTTTTATGTGCATCAGAGAATGAATTTAGCTTGACTATTCATTAAGGTAAACAGTACTGTTAGGTAAAATAGCAAGCCTTGTTTCAGTCCTTCTCTGAGAGGTATGAAACATTAGTGCTTTAAGTGGAAGTCTCACTGTATGCGTGAGTAGTTTATTAAATCTTCGCTGTAGGCTCTGCAGCTTCTACAGCTTGCTTGGTATAAAAGATGAAATTGGTCAGATTTTTTTTGACAAATAAATGTAAGTTTTTCATTAAACTAATTAGTTGTTGGCTATTAAGTGCTGCTACAGGTCTTTTGCTCTAGGCACTTTGTGGCTACTCTGATTCTGCTTGTAAACAGCAATGCAATAGCAGGCAGATTTCAGCAGGGATAATTGACTCTGGTGTGAAGTTTCTTAATAGAACACTGGGAAATAGTTACAATTCATTTTCTATATTTAGAAAAGTTAAAGGACAGAGCCACAGCAGGGACAAATCGGCATATCTTATTTAAAGTCAACGATAGAGATTTTGACCAGCTAAATACATGACCTCACATCTGAACATTGAAAGACTGAGCAGTCATGATAGGTTTTTGCATCAGAGAAGAGTATCATTTCCCTTCTACTATTTGTAGCAAGTTGTGAAAAGCAAGTTCCTGTGGATTAGGAAATATTTACCTTATTTCAAAGGGATATATTTTGTGAGTTATTGTTCACTAATGAAATGAGACATGCCCAGTCTGACCCTCAGTTCAGACCGACAAATTATTGCTCCTGTCTGTAATTTGAAATAATGCATAGTGTATCTTTGCCAATGTATGGTAGTGTCTTTCCAAGAAATGCTACATATGATTCTTCTGGAAATTATTACATTAGTGTGTCTCTGATACAGAGATGTCATGGAACAGCAGAGATGATCAAAAGTTATAATGCTGACTTTATGTTAGCAATTAGCTACAACATAGAAGTTTCGAAATAGGTAATTCACCCTTCATTTTAAATTTCAAACTAAAGAATTTAAGACAAAGGGCTTGAAAGGATAATAACATAAGACAGCTAAAGACCATTAATATAATTATTTGTTAAATTTTACTAAAATGATGATCATTTTTATGAAGGTATCATTCTTACTTCCATGGAAATGAAAGAAAAAAATAAAAGAAAGCACACTGAATCTATTAGAAAGAGGAATGGATTCCCAAATTATTATGTTGACTTCCATGGTTTTAGACTGCTAAGAGAATAGTTTATCGGCACATTAAAAGACCGCCTCTGACTAATGGGCTTTTCCGTATCTTCTGGACAATGTTCAGAAAAGAAGATGGAAAAAAATCATTTTCCTAATGCATCAGTGATTTCTCAGCAGAGATATCCTCTGGGACTGATTGAACTAATCTTCTACTCTTTCAACATCTTTCCAGTACAGAAATACTGCCTTTAGTGCTAAGAGGTCTTTAGAAGAGGCTATGCCAAGGAAACAGAGCCATCTTTTAATTAGTTTTTTTATGCCTTGGTTGGTGAACCCAGTTCTATCTGCAGTAGGCACAGAGGTACCCACACAGGTTACACTTGCTCCATGAACGATTAAATGTTGCCCAGATGATATTGCAAAAAACTTACGGATGATGCGCACTAGCAAAGATCTGGAGAATCCGGTCCTGAACATTTAGGTGGTATAATATCAGTTTGTATTGTTACACCTCACCAATGAGCACTTGAAAGAGATACATAAATGTTATAAATCAAGTAACAACTTCTTTAATGCAGAATTAGGAATAGTACGTGTATTTTATAATGAGGAAGATAAGAAACATGAGTTGAGTCTTTTTAGCCCCTGACATGGTAAAAACCTCATTGGCAAAATGAGGTTTGTACGTAATTGTAGAGCGAGACACCAGTTCATAGATCTTTGCATATTTTATCAAAAAAATAAAATAAAAAAGACTCAATCTTGTCATCTCCCCACATATATTCCTCTAGTCCAAATAAATGCACTTTCTGATCTAAATTAATAAATGCCTATTAGCATGTAGTGATTTCTGCCCTCTATCTGCTTTGTGAATATGCATTTCAAGTAATCTGACATGCATAAAGATTTCCTCTGAATTTTAGGCACACTTATGGATTTTTATATACACACATATATATATGTAAGTAATTACAATCATAGCTACCTCAAGCAGGCTTAGATGGCAAACTGAACAGGGATTGGACCAGATGACCTCCAAAAGCACCTTCCAACTTCAATTATTCTAAAACTTGGAGTTTCAAGTTTGGGTTCTGACCCTCTTAAGGCATCTCTTTTCCAAACAGGGAAGCTCGATCTATGTAGAGCAGTCTTCCAAACATTTTGCAATGGCATTACTGACCGAAGCGGGATTATCTCAGTGAGATCTTGTATCAGTGTCTGAAACATGAACTTTCGAAACATTATACTGTAATCTGCAAATATCTAAATATGCGTTTCTTTGCATACCTATATTACTAGATTTGAAAACTTCTAGCAGTCACAAAAATAAAAACATTTTTCAATATGCATTTGGGTATAGTCTAAGTTTTATTACCTTTGTTCTGGACAGTAAAAGCACTTGCAAAATTTAGGACATACAATCAGAAGAACTGATCTGAAAGCCTTAAGAAGATGAAAAGGGCTTTGTCAATATAACTTTCATTAGTATTAATGGCACTGCACAGCTAAAGCCCTGCTCATATGGATAGAGATGTACCTGATTGCTCTGGCTGGTGTGCAGTTTTACACAGACAGATACACAGACAATCAGATACTCATGCCAACTTACTTACGATCCACTTGGAATTCAGATAAAAGCTGGAATTCATTTGCCTTCTCCCCTAGTTACATTGGTTTTGTTGCCTTTCCTCTCTCTCACAGTGATCTCATAAGGCATTTGCTGATTTTTGAGATTTGGAGTGCCAAAAAGGCTTGAAATGGCAGAGGAGCAAACAAATAGCTATTTCTTCCTTAAAAATTATTACCAAGAAGAAATGGAAGTTTTAGTGACTGTGGGCTGCTGTTCAATGAGGTTGTTCTAGATTTGAGACAAGTCCTAGACAAACATACGTTTTCTTCTCCTAATCCTGCACTGTCCAGCACACCAGACTCTACTAACAAGCTGCTTGACTTTTGAAGCTTTCTCATCATATTAATAGTCAGGAAAACATTGCCTTTGTGAAAGAATGCATTTGATTTACTTTTTCTTTTCCATTGAGGAAAACCTATTCTTTTCAGAGAATGGACACTTACTGGGTTATAAAACAGGAGTACAGCTTTTTATACATGAAGTTAGTATTTTTCATCCACTTTGCACAGACTGAAAATATATAATGTAGTGCCTTCTGTTTGCAAAGACTTTATTTAGAAGGGTTTTCTTTCCTCCAGGAGGGAGAACCTTGCTTCAGTTACGTTCCTTTGAATTACAATTAGATCTATGAACTCCAGAGAGCTGAATAAACACATTTCTCCCACCAATTTAATTATCCTGGCCTGTTTGTCAGTACCACAGAACACTATGTAGCACATTGCCAATTAAACTTCTGCTTCTGATTGCCAGTAAAACACTACAGGTTCAGGTGTATGTAGTCAGAGGTGGGTGGTTGGATTGCCTATTCTGGATCTCAGAAGCTGAAGCAGGGTGGGTTGGGTGGTGCCTGGAGGCTGTAGTCATTGGTACTTAGTACATATAATAAAGACATAGATTAACCAAACTTCACCAGCAGCTTCCAAGCTGAATTCAATGTAATGCAGACTGGCTCTCTTGTCCACACTATGCATTCCTAATTGCTACAACACTATGCGCAGTCTCAGGCTGCTTCAAATGTTACTGTACCTTCAGTACCTCCTGGGAAGCAGAGTCTTACACAGAGAGGCATAGATGTGCTGTTACTCTTTCCTCTTAGGTGTGCCCACAGGGAAGAAAGAAGCTAAAGCCTCTTTCAGAGTTAAGTTGTATTTGTGCAGTTGGCTTATAGCTCCCGAATACCCAACACAGGAAAGCCTTCAGGCCATCCCCACTGGGCAGTTAAGAGCAGGATGCAGCAGGGTAGCACTGTAGGAAAGAGTGGGCAACACCTCCTCAGCTAGGCAAAGGTCTGTGTTAACAGAATGGCTCTCTGAGACTCATCTTTCCTTCACTATTGCACCCATGACCATGGTCAGCTGTGTCTGCTTTCAATCGTGTGTGCCAAGCATGAGTTCCAGCCCCCATGAGAATCTACTTCTCTGTGCTCTTTCCCACTTCTGTAGAGATTCTGTCTGAAACAGGAAAATAATTAAATTTTCTGCTTTTGACCCGTTCATATCCAAACTGCATCCAAGGCTATTTCTAGTATCATTAAGATTTTTCACATGAACACATCCAGCAGTGTTCAAACTTTGTCACAGAAGCAGGTCAGGAAAGAAGGGCACTGGCGTATTATGCAAAAACCTCACCATCGCCTAGCACCATTCAGCTGATTACCACTGACATTTGAAATGAAGATATCTGATGATGTCATATTCTGAAGTACTTTCTATGTTCTCTAGAATGGAGGCACAGATTTTAAGAAAACAAAACATCTATTATGGCTAGTCTACATGTTTCTGATTCCTACCTTGCCCCTTTTACTGTGCTAAGCAGGTTAAAATATACTGGATCTGCTGTCACACTGCTCAGTAGCAGAAAGAAATGGTAGACAGACTTTTTATTCTCTCTGGGATCTTGTTAGCAAAAGTGAAAATGAAAATCATTGGCAAAAATTTGTGCTGAACTTTCCAAATGCACAATAAGCTCAAGTTCATCAGAGTGGAGAAAAGCTGTGTGACAGTTTGTTTGAATGAATCTAATTATTGGTCTTGTCAGTAATGTGTTGCATCAAATTGTTTTCTCAAAGAGAAGTAATGCAACAACACTGTGTACATACTAAGTGATATTTTGGTGGAGAGTTGCATAAGCTAAGTGACAATTAGATTTGTTTCATAACAGGTCCCACCTGAGTCAGTGAGAGAAAAAATAGGCATGCCAAAGGTGATGAGCATTGATGTTCCTTCAAATAGAGAGAATATGATCTCAACTATACAAAAAGGAAATGTTGCTAAAGTGAACTGTAACCTCAACTGTTATGTGACATTTTTACTGTGAGTCTCCTTTTAAAAGCAGACAATTTTTCAATGTTTTGTACAGTACTATTAAAACCTGAATTATGTGTGTGTTGTCTCCAAAGAGATTGCCTACAGATTCGTCTTTTTCAAGGCTTTCCATTTCTTCATTTTTATCTCTTTAACAGTTCCACCCAAAAGGGAGATGATGATTATGAAGATTACACTTCAAATAAGACTTGGGTTTTAACTCCCAAAGTCCATGAGAGTGATGTTACCCTTATTTTAAATGGCTTGCTGGAAGGATATGACAACAAGTTGAGACCTGACATAGGAGGTGTGTTGGTTTTCTTTTTCGACCACTTTTGATTATGCAGTGAGAGAGAACTTTCATACCATATTATGCTACAAAGGAAGCATAATCCATTCGAAGTAGTTATGAAAACAAAACACCATGTAGTAAAACATCAATGGCATGAAAAGCAGTCATGATTTTGGAAGCTGACATTAATTAAGATTGCTAAATCTACCCTGAGACATCTAATTAGACTGTTGTGATTTGCTGAATCGGGCTGTTTATAATGATGTATCTGCATAGGAAGTTCAGAATTTAACTTATGGGGAATGAAAAGCCAGTTTTTGTCTTCTTTGTATATCTAAGTGACAGTGTTAGAGAATCACAAATAATATATTGGAAAGGGAGGCCAAAATGAGGATAACACAGCCTGATCCTTCCATGATGTGATGGACACAAAGAGAGCCTCTAGGAGCAGCAGGTCTGTACTGACTGACGCAGCATGCGCCCTCTACTTGCAGAGCAGGGCAAGAAGTGACTGGGGAATGGGGCACAGAGGAAGAGTTTCACAGAAGACAACTGCAATCAAGTAAGGCCAACCTCCCTAATTTTCCACCACAGCCAACAGAAGTATACAGACCCAAGCTTGGACTCATAATGGATTCTTATTTGACTGAATCACCTTTTGCAGGAATCTTCCCCTCCACTGATTACTGAGGGAGCTCAAAGACATAAATCTCCCAGAGTTGCTGCAAGTCAGTTTAAGGTGGCCTCATGGGTGCACAGAAGAGGCAGACAGTATCTCTGGAGAAGAGGATACAACAGTAATAAGATTACAGAAAAACGCAAAGAGAATTCATGGATGAGGCAGGCAGAAGAAAGCAGAGAGCAGCAAGGTTAATGAAGGAAGCTGTTTCTAACAAGTTTATAGAGGCTTATAAACTAAGGAATTTTTCACAGTGAGGGATAACATGAGTATTTAACCTTCAATGTATGTATATGGTGTAAATTAGCAGAGGAATTTGTCTTATTCTCCCAATCCAAGACTTTAAAGAACAGAAAGGAATTAAGCATTCATAAAAGCATCTGGGAAAAAACAATCAAGTTTAAGTCAAGGTGTGTAAGAATAATAAAGCTACAATAAACTAATTTCAAAATAAATTAATTTAACAACTTTTTCATTCCTGTTTTAGAGCCTTGAGTATTATTTTTGCTTTGGGCTCATGAAATTGTTAGTTACCTACAGACATCTTTGCAGGCATTATAATGGAAAATGAGTGATGCAAGGCATCATAAGAATAAGTTTGCTTTTGTTGATAGTGTTTTGTCAGATGTGTTGCTGTGACCTGACACAAAATGTACATATTCTCAGTCAGATATAACTCACTCTAAGGTAACAACACTGGTTTCAGTATTCTCATAGCATACGTGAATTAGTTCTGATAGAATAAACAATATAAGAACTTGTTTCGAAGTGTCTCCAACTAATTTCAAACTGGAGACATCGCTGCAAATTTGTATTTATTGTATATACACATTTAAGTGTAAGGCAACTATAGCCACACAAGAGAGGTACTATAATAATCTTTTGCTTGTGTTTGACTTTCATGTAGTTGACTCTGACCTTCACTCACGTTACTGATTCTTCTTTTTTCTCTTACAGTTAAACCAACAGTAATTCACACTGACATGTACGTAAATAGCATTGGGCCTGTGAATGCTATCAATATGGTAGGTAAATGATTGCCAATTTTCCTACAACGTTCACTTTGTTACAAAGCCTCCATCCTTTATGACATTACAAAGCTTCCATTACTTTAATGCTGTACTATGTCTATATTATTTTAAAAATCTCATTATTATTATTATTATGGATGTGAGGACTATATGAGCTATGAAGAGAAAGGGGACACCGAGCTCTATGCTGTAAAAATGTAATAATAATAGTTTTAACATAGCCTCACACTTTTATGTGCTCTACTTTTAAGTGCTTTGTGACAGTTTAGCTCCTGTAAAACTGAGCTTCCAGATTGCTACAAAATAAGGAAAAACATTCAGCAGTGATACTACCACTCTTGCCACTAAAAGATAAAAAGAAAAAAGCCTAGATCCTCTTTCCAAAGTTCCTACAGAAAAATATAATTATATCTTTGCATATGGGAGGGAAAGTTATCTAGCCTTAGCACAATGTCTACTTCATCTTGTAGTTTTCCTGCATAGAAAGAGATCTCAGATTGGTCTTTTCTATTCTATTGTTCCCTTTGCAGCTTCTGGCTGCCCAGTGGTGCCAGGGAAAGTAAGACTTCACCAATTCTGACATTAACTGAGGGGCATAGACAATTAAGGCAGCCAAGTTAGCTCATTTTTTTTTCTGACCTAGGTCAATGGGAATAAGTAATTGTTCTCTGACCTGATCAGGCGTGGGTTGAGGTGTGGGGAAGTAGAAAGATGCATATACGACTCAACTCCATCTTAGTTTCACCTGTCAGTGGGAAAATAACAAAAAAAATTGTTTTTAAACAATAAATTTTGATAAACCATGACCTCAAAAGTTGACAGAAGCTTGTTTTTATCAGTTCTAGTACCATCTTCCGTAGTTGACGTTTTTTTATATGAAATTAAGGAAAGTATATCAAGAGTTATGTGAAATGCTGAGTGCTATGTTTTCATCAGTATTTCTGGTTAACACAACAGGAATATACAATTGATATATTTTTCGCCCAAACGTGGTATGACAGACGTCTGAAGTTCAACAGCACTATAAAAGTGCTCAGATTAAACAGCAACATGGTTGGGAAGATCTGGATACCAGACACATTTTTCCGAAATTCCAAAAAAGCTGATGCGCATTGGATAACAACACCTAATAGGATGCTCAGGATCTGGAATGACGGCAGAGTGTTGTACACATTGAGGTATTTATACCTGACTTTAATTTCAGTTTCTCTAGGGAAAGCCAAAGAGAAAGGTCCTGTGAATTCAAGTCATTTGACATTATCCTGAAGCAAAAAACATTGTTTTGTTCCTATTTACTTATGAAAAAGGGAAATATTTAGAAGATATCACTTGCATGCATTTTATATTGGTATATTGTCACCGTAAAGAGTTTTATGTCTTCCTATAGATTGTACTGTCTTGCTCCACAATAGCCACATTCCTATACTAGAATGCATATAAGCATTGTTATAGTAATTCATCCGCATTTTCAGGTATGTTTTATTGTTTGCTAGTGGTTTGGTCCATATTGCCTTTTCACTTTTTATTAGGTTAAACTGATGATTTTGAAATATCCTTGAATTACGTAGATGGTATAACAGGTGCTATTATATACATCAAAGGCCTCTTATTCTGAATTGATTATGATTTAGCTAGATGAAGCTTCACCCTGAAAAATTATTTCATTCCTTATGAAAATAAGGTTTATAATTTCAGTACTGGGCATTTAAAGTTTAATCCAAAACCTACAGATATGCCCTCTTCCACTAAAATTTTCATGAATCTGAACTTGATATGCTCATCTCCAGATTTCTCAGTCATGTGTATAGCTTTTCTTTTGAGACAGATTACCTTTCAAATAATTGAAAAAATACCTTTTCAATAATTGTTATGCGTATGCCCACATTTAAGTGTAACATACACAATACGTAACAACTCAAATATCATATTCCAAATGACCATATGATACTTCATAAATGTGAAAAATCTAAGTGCATCTTTTCTGTGCTTTTTCTTACATGTGATGTAATATTTAGTTCTATGTACAATGTAGATAAAGACAGTATTTGTTCAAGAGAATATATAATTTAAAATGAGAGTACAGAATCAAAGATATTAGACATAAGACCATCTAAGTTTTAGACTTTCAAAGTGTTTTTTCTGCTTTTGTTTTATTGGGTGCCAAAACCAAAGTTTTGAAGAAAAGTACACCCATTATAATTTTAATGAATAGATTTGAAGGTTTGGTTAAGACAACCTTTTAATGTTGCAACTGACTGAATTACAAAATGGAGTTTTATTTCACAGTTATTTTACATTCATTACATGGTGTATCGCCAGAAGAGATAAGAGAACGATTGGAGTTTAAATCCAGTGCAAATCAAAGTCAGTCTGATAAAGATCCTAGGTCCACTTTTGAAATGTAAATTTGGACTTAGCCAAACTACTTTCTCTTTGGATTTCGTTACCTTTCTCTTCAAACCCCTCAGTCTCTCTCATTAGAAAGGGATAATTCTGATAGAACTTAGAAATGATTGTCTGTTATTAATGCATACTTAGTTGTTCCAGTGAGTCACACACAGCAAGGATTCAACCTGGATTAATCCAGAGGTGAACTGTGATAGTATCATCACAGATCTGGGATTCTGTCCTGAAGAGAAGAGGGCTCTGCAAGAGCTGGCTGATTTTCTCAGCCACCTCCCCCCACACTCAAGAACAGTCCATCCAGACCAGCAGGAAATCAAGTAAAATTAGCAGGATCTGCATGGATCAACATAAAGATCCTGACAAAACTCAAACATGAAAAAAATAAACGTACTAGAGGTGGAAGCAGGGACAGGTGACCCAGGAAGAATACAGGGAACCTGTCTGAGAACTCAGGGACAGGGTTAGAAAAGCCGAAGTTTATCTGGAGTTGACTCTGACTAAGGACACAAAATCAAGAAGGGTTTCTACACATAGAGCCTCAGCAAAAGGAAGACTAGGGAAAGTGTGGGCGCACTGATGAACAGGAATGGGGACCTTGTCACAAAGCACACCAAGGAACAGAATTCCTTCTTTGCCTTCACTGGTAAAACCCTGCCTACAGCAATGCCAGGTCCCTGAGACAGGTAGGAAAGTGGAGCAAGAAAGACTTACCTTTGGTGGAGGAGGATCAGGTATGGGCTAATAAATGGACACTGAAGTGGAATGAATATGCCTGAACTGTCAGGCTTGAAGGGTTGGGATCAGTGGCATGAAGACCAACTGGAAAGCAGTCACTAGTGGGGTACTCCCCAATTTTGTACTAGGCCAATACAGTTTAACATCTTCACATCTTCATTAATGATGTGGACAATGTGAAAGAGTACACCCTCAGCAAGTCTGCAGATAATACAAAATTGAGAAGTGATTGGTGTATCATAGGGTTGGGCTACCACTCTGAGGAACTGCAGCATGCTGGAGAAATGGGCCAACAGGAATCTCAAGAGTTCAACATAGGAAAATGTTGTCCTGAAGCAGGGAAGGAATAACCCAATACCTCAGTACAGGGTGGGTGCCGACCAGTTGAAAAGCACCTTGCAGAAGAAGACCTGGGGATCCTGGTGCTTGTTCACCATGAGCCAGCCAAGTGCATTTGAAGCAAAGGCAAGTCAGCAGGTCAATGCAGAGGAGAAGCAGATCCTTCTCCTCTGCCCAGTACTAGTGAGGCGTACCTGGAGTGCTGGGTCCAGTGGTAGGCTCCCCAGTACAAGAGGGTTATGAGATTACTGGAGCAAGCACAGTGAAGGCCCACTAAGATGCTGAAGGGCTGGAAGCATCTGATGGGCAGGGAGAGGCTGAGGGAGCTGGGACTGTTCAGCCCAGAGAAGAGAAGGCTCAGGGGGATCTAATCAACATGTGTAATGTGGGTGGGGGTGAAGGCAGGGGTTGGAAGGCATGAAGAAGGTCAAGACAATCTTCTTAGTACTATCCAGTTATAGGACAGGAGGCAATGGGTACAAACTGAAGAATAGGTAATTCTGTTTGAACATAAGAAAAAACTTTTTTATTGTGACAATGGTCAAACAGTGGAACAGGTTGTCCAGAAACCTCCATGCTTGGAGGTGTTCAAAGCCTGGATTGTGCTTTGTGCTGTGGAATGAAATCTACTCAATTCCACAGAGAAAACAAATTTTAAAAAGCAGTAAATCTGAGCCTATCCCAAATTCAAACAGTGTTAAATATATACACCAGAAAAAAGGCAATATCAAAGAAAGAACTTAATGATTTTTTTTGATCCATATTATGGTTATTTTGAAATGAAACTGAAGATGATGGAAATGAGAAGAAAGGGCAATAATATTAGCACACAGTCAGCTCTCCTTCTGTATCACAAACTTCCCTTAGTTTCAAAGGAAATTAATTTTTTTCCTAAACCCCTAATGCAGAAAAGTTTCCTTTTGACTTAATTAACTTGGTGGCTAGTGGTCACAGCGTCCTTCCACATCCTACAGTGTGAGTCTCAGGGAGTCATTTGTACATAGCACCTACACGCAGGAGTCAGGAGACAAATCCAGCTCACATTTGGACACCCAGGAAACAGCAAAGACCATAAATCTACAGTTTTCCTAACAAATAAACATCACTCAGCTCTTTTTTTTTTTCTTCCTCCTTTTCCTTTTTCCCTCTCTCACCCCACCTCCTCCTTCCTTTCCAAAGTCCAAGTACCTTGCTGTTAATGGGCCAGGGCTATGTATAGACTAGCAACAATTAAGGGACTGAATGAAAAATGGTAGAGTTTTTAGCAGGTACATCAGGGAATACATCTCATCTAATTTTGGATTTCTAAAAGTATACATCTCTGCCTGATCTATAGCACCTATACCACCTGAGTTATCATGGAGACTTTCCTGATATTCTGTGGAGAGAAACACCTTTTAGTACATTTTTCTTCTGACTTAATTTAAATGCCGTATTTTGGAATGAAATGAAGTATATCCTCAGAGCACCTTTCCACTAGCTATGAAGGAAGTCTAGATGGCTGTCTTGGATGTAGATGTCTAAATCTGGACTCCCATCCATCATTTCTGAAATAGCATTTTTGTCACATAAAATACATTTCCCTAGTGCATTATGGCATGCTGTGACACAGAGATTTGTCACTGCTCATGAGATGACCTGTATATCTACTTATGGATTTGCCAGTCATGAGCAATGCTGCCATTTCAGATGCACAGCAACAGAACCTTAATACCTTATTCTATTACACAGTCCAGAAAGTAGATGATCACGGCCTACGTAACCGAAAAAGAAACATTGCTTATCAGTAACCACGACGTCTTCCTATGCTTGGAATATCCAAATTAATACATACATGTCAATAGTTTACTTTTGCTTTCTATATATATTTATTATGTATTTGCATATTTCATAGCCAGGTTCCATGTTATTAAGAACCTTGTTTTACTTGCCATGATATAGCTTCCAGTACAAACTTCTCAAGTACGTTCTGTACATCCTGATCTCTTTCTCCTCAGGCTGACAATTGATGCTGAGTGTCAGCTACAGTTACACAACTTCCCAATGGACGCCCATTCCTGCCCCCTGGAATTTTCAAGCTGTAAGTAACATGCTTAGAAATACCCTTTTCTGTCCTTCACTAAATCATTTATTATAAATTTATATTTACATACTTAGAGTCAGCAAGATTTATGTTGTTAAGTAGAACCATAGTCCAATGGTTCTCAGTTTTATTTTGACCTTATTTTCAGGTACACCATATATGGTTACAAATATAACTGAGGAATGCTATGTAACTTCTGGGACCTACGCTTATATCTTAGTATAGCAGTAGAAATTTTTACTTTCCGGATCAAAGTGTCATGGCCTGATACTTTCTGTGCATGTGTGTTTTACTATTGCAATAGCTGGAATCAAGGGTTTGACATTCCGAAGTCAGGTCAGGGTGTGAATTCCTGGTCCAGCTGTGGACGTTTTGGGCATAGCTGAAGGATGGGCAAAATTGCATTCCTATTGGGTCCACAAAAGTGGAAAACCCATTTTTGAAAAATTTATCTCCAGTGATATTTTAATTTATAATAAAAAAAAATAAAACGTGACATTAAGTAAAAGGCACTACAAATTTGAGAAAATCATACCTATAATTTACTTGCAATATGCTTATCCAGTTTCTTCTAGAAATAGAAAATAGCATTTTTACTCCCCAAAGTACACTAAAATCCTAGCAATCACTATGAAACAAAGCATTCTGTATTTTCCATTGCAATAAGATGGCTACCCAAGAGAAGAGATCATTTACCAGTGGAAGCGCAGCTCAGTGGAAGTGGGGGACACGAGGTCCTGGAGGCTTTACCAGTTCTCCTTTACAGGATTAAGGAATACAACTGAAGTGGTGAAGACTACTTCAGGTAAGACAACTGATCTATTTACCTTCAGATTCATTTAGGATATTATTAACAGAAAGAAAAAAAGAAAGATATCTCTGCTTAGAACTTAGCATTGGTACTTCACTGAACAATTACAGACTTTTAAATACCTATAGAACCATCCAGGCTTTAGTATTTCTGAAGAAGAACTCACAGGAAGTAAAATAAGTTGTTTTCTACTGTCCATTCTTGTCCTCCAAGAAATACTGACAGAGCTGTCAGGAGAAAGCCACTACTACAAGGTGTGTGTGGTGAGGGAATTTCTTATCCTGCTTCAGTGTAGAAAGCAGCACAGCTGAGCCGCTAAATGATAACCTGATACTGAATCAAATATTTTACAATCCCCTTCCAGCTTCCAGAAACAGAAAGACCTGTACAGAAATTAAATTCGAAGTCCCAGCTTCTTACTACAGCAGCTCCAAGTTTATTTTGTTCCTTAAAACAGGCCACATTCCACTCTCATTAAAAAGAACAGCCTTACAAATCGGAGCCTCATATGGTTTTCCTGCATATTTCTATCTCCTTGGAAACAAGTAATGGAATTTAGAATGATAAATGAGGAAGTACTCAGTGTTTAATAAGAAAAGCAATTTTAACCCTACTAACTAAGCAGAAAAATATGTCCTTCTAGATCTATATATATTGTTTTATTTCTCAGTGGGAAGAAAAGTAGTGAATATAAGAAAGGATGTAAAGAGGAATTGCTTATTAATATTCTTGTACGTGCATGATATCCCTTGTCTTTGATTTCTTACTTTCAAAAAAAATAGTGAAATGAAAGCAGTTTTTCTTTTTGGGTTGCTTTTGATTTTTACCTTATCTTATTGTTCTGGCAAATATGTTGATTTCAATTCAGAAATCTGTGTTAATTCTGACTTCAGAAATATCCTCATCCATTTTATTTTGAAAAGGTCAGCATTGCTGTTATATTCAGAAGGAGGGTGAGATGCAGTAGAGTTGAGAGGACCCTGCTGTGTGTTACAGTGGAGTGCAAACAAAGAGGCTGAGACTTAATTCAAGTTCCAACTCCTGAATCACTGGACATGAAGCACCAATGACATGTTTAGTCTTATAAGCAGGGCAAAAATGGAATGAAGCCTCCCAGCTGTTGCCACATTTGCCTTATGGCATCTTCTGCCATTTTAGCCAAGGAAGACATTCAGTCAGCTATTCAAGAAAGCATTTGACCTTTCTCATTTTCCCAGAAAAACAAAAATAAAGGTGCAAAAGAGGACAAGAGAGCAGCATGTGTGCAAGCCATAGCTGCTAATAACTGCCACTGCACATGACATAGGGGAATTGCTCTCAAAGCAAAAATATAAACAGCAATACATCTCACCTCAGCCTGCCCCTGCAGCAGGCAAAGCACAAAAGGCAGCAGTGTACCCAAGTGTGGTCTAAGGTCTCATCCTGCCCAGGTTCAAAACTAACTCTATTTCTGCCTTAATTCGAGTTTATTTGCACTTTTTCTTTCCCTTTTCTGCTTAAGCCATTCTCTCATAAACTCTTTTTTTTTTGATCAGAGAAAGAAAGCAATAAAATCTTAACATGCTACAAGCTTCAAATCCACTGATTCAGCACATCTTGCACTTGTGAATCAGAAGTACTCTCTAATGTTCTGCTAATGTGAAGAAAGTGCACACTGGGAAACAACCAGTAAAACACAGAAAGCAAAAGGATACTTTCCCATGCAAAGAAAACATTTTCTATTTTCAGGGGATAGCCATTCAAGCTTGTAATACGTGGTGTACCACCATAATGTTGCATCAATAGTTTTAATATGACTACACGCACAAGCCCTTTTCATTTGCTTTAAAAAAAAAAAAATAATTAGCAGCTAGCATGCACTTTAAAGCAGCAGAGTCACTCTAGTCATCACTTGATTCCTAACAAGAAATGCTTGTGAAAGCTACTCACCCTGCTGAGCTGCTTTCAAAGACCTGCTGAGTATAAAAACTTGGGAAAATGTCCTGTGTATATATTTCTTTTGCTGCAGTTGTGTATATTTAACTTTCCTTGCTCCTCTTTTTTTTATGACCACAGATACGCAAGAAAATTAGATTTGATTTTGATCTGGGTGCAGTATCTAAATAATTAAAAGTGGGGAAAAAAACCCAACAACAAAACAGAGATTATCACAAGTCTTGCCTATCTCCTACAAATATTTTGCTAAAGCTGGCAAAGCCTGAAGAGTGTTCATTGCTTACCTAAGTGCCTTATTAGCATGCTAGGAACCACACTCAGTCCAGTACTCCTCAGCCAGATCCATACTCTACCTACAATTACTCTCTTACATGCATACATTTTCAACTGAGTTTCCCCAAAAGACAAGAAAAATATTCTAAGCTTATAGATTTATCAGCAACCTATGTGCAGCCTGAGTAGACAAGTTTGAAATGTACAAATATAAATTTGTACAAATACAAATGTTAGAATGCCCATATAGTCTAAATAATCTTGAGACTTCATGCAACCAATTGCAGTGCTGCGTACAAAAGAATTTAGGTACAAACTAATGATAGTATCACTGCCAATGCTTCGGTGGGGATACGAGCAGTGGAATATATGAGATATATACTGGTTGTAGTGAAATATACATATATATAGCACATACGAGAAGTACAGCGGAGATGGCAATGGAAAGATTACTGAGAAGCTGGAAGGAGGACTATATTATACTTCCAAGAACTCTTCCCCAAAATTTAGATGACAACAGAAACCAGAGAAATGTGAACACAAGAAGGGGAAATTAGAGAATAGGAGATTGAACAGCTACAGAATAGAAAGAGCCTGGGAGTAGTGTTAAGGCATTTGAAACTGGAGTAAGTTTTCCATGTCTGTATTTACTCCATTTCAAAACAAACCCTTGTTCCCAGCTTCATGCCTCCCAGTGACTAACACATTCTAGTCCTCAAGGGCTATGCTTGCTTGGTGACAGGAGCAGAGAAGAGAATCAGAAAAGATGGCTGAGACTTGGTAATTACAAACTCTGTTACCTCTCTTTCTGTCATGCCATAGCTGAACATTTGAGATCTGGGCTGAGTTACAGGCAGAGAAGGACAAGGATTGTTTGAATGCAACCTTCATAAGATCTGACGGACTTGCTGAAGTGACTACATTGATCTTCTGCTCTTCCTTTGCATTTTCTGCAGAAATATAAGATTAACTGAAAGGGCCAGATGTTGGAATTCTGTCCCTGATCAGTTAGCAAATCCCAACAACAGCAAAAAAAAAGCAACTGGAATATTACAAATTATCCTGTCTGTTTCTCTTATCTGAAATGACTCATCCCAAATTGTTAGCTTGTTTCTCTCCAAACTGAACAGTCACACGTGACTTTAATTTTCTTTGAAAGTCACAGACCAAGCAGTAAGAAATGACTTAGCTAATGGAATCCACTGTCCATTAATAGCAGGGACTGTTAGAAAAAGTTAACTCTCAACCTTTGGCCCTATAAATATTTCATTAAAATGACTAAATACTCACTACATTTAATAATATATTACCTGCATATATTTTTTGCTTTCTCACTAAAACCTATGATGTGTAAAGAGCGGTGGTTTAATTCAGATTATTTGCAATAAAGTGCATGTCGAGACACAATATCATCTAAGTTACATAAACTACTACAGTTGACCTCACACACTTATAAACTCAGATAGGTTTAAGATTTATTGTATTATTGACATATGCCCATAATCACTGCTCAAACAGTGAATATCATGGTCGTTTATTAAGAAACTACCATTTCTGCTGTGTGACCCTTTTGCTGACAGTATAAGGCCCTATCCACTGAATAGTAGTAAGGTTCTCCAATAAAAAAAGGGATGAACTAATGGAAAAGCCTTGAGAAAAAAATTCACTTTTCATTCTGAAATGTGGATGGATACTGGCATGCGTAGTTCTTACAAAGAAAGCATTGGATGTACAAAATCCTACCTCAAACCTAATGCTGAGATTACATAGAAAAGCCAGTTGCTTTCTGACATGTTCAGAGTTTATGTTATACTTACAGTGCCTTCATTATTAAAGGCTATGTGATTCATTAGACATATGGTCTATACACGGAACAAACCTAAAACTCCAGCAAACGTGGCAGAAAATGGACACAGCACAAAAAGAAAAAGAGTTGTATCATACAATAAGCAGCAATAATAAAGCCAATAAAATAAAAAATGACTGCTCCAGCACAGGATGTACTTCTGCATCTTCCATATTCTCATTTAGTATTGCACAATACATTTAATCGAAATGAATGTCAGTTCTTCTTTTTTGCTTTAAAAACTATTCTATATCTAATTTCTGACCTTTTATATTCACCGTGGATTAAAAATAAGAAACAAATTAGGTGAGAAAATAGTCCAGCAAGCCCACCACTTGTGAATCCCATCAGCAAATGCAGATGTTGTTCACTTTTTTGAGGTCAAAATGAAAATATTACAGAACTTGTCTAGAATCACATTATAGAACAAAAGGTGTCTATTGCTTAGGAGGGATTTCAAGGAAGGTTTTCTACAGAACTCTCTCAGCTCAGACTTGACGAGCGAGAACAATGAGCTTTCATTTTTCTCATCGTTACTGCAATGCAACAAGTGATACAGAAGTATAAGATTTGAAAAATATAATGCACGAGTGGATGACACCGATCAGGGAAACGTTACACTTTGAGAACAGGAAAACAGAAAAATTCCAGAATTTGTAATTAGCTACTTTAAATAAAGAGTGAGATTGAAGGAAGGAAATAATCAAATGCACCAATATAAAATATAAGTAGTTGTGTAAGAAAAATCTGGGGGCTGTAGTAGTTCACAAACACACAAGAACAGACAATGTGATACCATTGCAAGAAAACACCTTCTCTAGGATGCATTTACCAGTGTTTTGTGTAAACTTGGGAGAAGTATTCATTGTTCTACTCTGTGAAAAACTGATGTGAACTGGTTGCTGCATTCTGTTTGATTAATAAAAAAGTTCACTTTTAAGTACAAGATTTTAACAGGGGAATGCAGGAGAGTGTAATAAGGGTTTAGAAAATATGACCTATGGAAATATTTGGAAGTATGGAACTAATCTGGAAGAAAATATAATTGGTGATCAAAAGGGTAAACCAAACACACTGTTTTTAAGCCATAACAATAATCAGCACTAGTGCATACTATTTAGGGAGATTACAGAAACCCTAAAATCAGAGGTTTTTATGAAATCACACCCCAGACCAGGAGGAAAGGACTAGCTTATATCTGGAAATTCTTTCTGTCAATAGGAATGAATTTCATAAAAAATACTAGACAAACTGCATTCTACTCACTATTCCAATGTTTTTGAATGTATAAAATACTGTACTATGCAAAACAGTTTGTGAATGTGTAATTATTCAGGACAGATGGAGCTTCTGGTATTCCCAGTTCATTTCTGTGACTGGGTAGTTCCTTTTTTAGACCAGACATTGTGTATTGCTTAATCACAGAATCCATCCTGAATTTTTAATTAGGTACAAAGGCATTATAAGAATAATCAATAAATAGCAATCCAACAAGCTGCACAGGATCCACAAGACTGGTGAACCAGTATCTGTAAATTCCTTTTTATTTTCTTCTTGTTCTGTGTTTTACAGAGCTAATCGGAGCTGTGCAGTAGAGGCAGCGTATTGTTTAGTATTGATAAATTGGTAATTAAATATTTATCTTGCTATGCATCTATTAAGCCACATAAATAGATCTGGCTCTGGTTTCTGTTTTATCAGGAAGCTGTGGTGAAAGCTATTATGTTGTGGAAGAGGATGTATTTGCAGACTTTTGTACTTTATTTTAATGCTGTTATCATAATGAATTGACCTGCTGGCAGGCACACAGGATGCCTCTTCCCTGGAAGTGCCCAAGGCCAGGTTGGATGGGGCTTTGAGCAACCTGGTCTAGTGGGAGGTGTCCCTGCCCAGGACAGGGGGGTTGGAATTAGATGACCTTTAAGGTCCCTTCCAACTCCTTCCAAAAATACTTTGTATCTAATTTGTAGAGGAGGAAAGGATGACATAAGCTTGAAGTCAGAAAATCCAGCCTATTGTTAAATTCTTATGTGTATCTTTATTGTTGTCTTTATTGTTTAGGAGGATATTTATCTTAATATCCTTGTGTTTTGAAAAGCTGTATTATATTATTACCTTAAACATACTTGCTAAAAGAATACTGTCTCTGTAGGTCAGTGAAACATTTAAAGCAGTAAAGAGACACAATGGACTGAAAGGCCTATTTTTCCGATTGCTGTTTCAAAGAAATCCTCAACTCTAAGTTAATATCCTTAAGATAACATCTAAAATATCTTATAGCTACATCTTAAGATTTTACTCCTCATATAAATATTCTCGACACCTGTCCAGAAAGAGAGCACCAGGGAATATTTTTCCTTACAAATTATTCCTTTTTAAAATTATTTTTTATTTAAAGTGTCCCCTACTTTAACTCACATGAACCACTGTTTATCATTACTGTACCCAAGATTGCATTATTTGAAAGAAAATACAGGAGGAGTTATTTAACTTTCATATACCACCATTACAAAGGGTTACACACAATTCTGTGAGCAGGAGAAAGATTTTTGTTATGGTGGTAGCTTACAACAGTTTGATATTGCTGTCGAAATAAAACCAGCCTAAGGTAACTACTCCTGCATATTATTTTGAAGGACAATGAATAAAAAACATTTATCAGCTATGAATAACAAACTTTTCTCAAATAATCCAGATACTCCTATCTATTCAGTCATTCATCAAACCAGAGCAACTAAGGAACGTTTGCTAAAGTTATAGCTGTTGAAAAGTTTGTTCATTGAAAATAATTAGTCTACTTCTCAGGATCATGTCTTTGAAGAGTAAAGATGTAGTACAATTCCCTCAGTCCCATGCCTGTTTTATACTCCACATTTTCACATCCAACTTGGTTAATTGTGTGGCAAATGAGTATTTATAGACGAATTCACACAGTTGCATAAATGAATTAATTCAGTAAGCAGGCTCTTTGGTTCCCCCCTGTCATGCACACATCCAAGACTTATGTACGTGCACTTTTTCAGAACTGCAAAATCAGAACACCTTAGAACCCTTTATACAATCCCTGTGAGGCAGACACAACAACAGGATCAAGCTGAAGGCTTCCTGAGAAACTGGACAACGAGCTGCAGACAAGAGGGACAGAGACCTCTCCTGGAATGGCTCAAGTCAACTGTATTTGGGTGTCTATTGTAATGGCTGCTTCTTGGTAGCATCTCAAAAGACCTGAGAAAATCTGCACAGTTGCCTTCCCACTTTATTTATCTGAACACCTCCCTGTTCATCCTCTGGTCTGTAGATGTTTTTGAAATCACTGTGGACCTATTCCTGTGACAGCAGAGCAACAGGAAAATCCATGCCACCTTAACAGTATATGCTGAGGAACAGGGAATTTAACACAAATGACATACCCAACAAGAAAGCCTGTAGATCCAAGTAACAGATATAATTAATAGCTAGTTTTGGCCTGTTTTCCTGCTCCATGCTCAGTTATGACTGCAATAAAAAGGATCTTTCCAGTTTATGTGGCAAGTGTAGTTGCACCCATGTGAAAGGTTCCCATAGTGTCGTTAGCTGCTGTAAGACTCCTCAGGCAGAGCTCGATGGTCAGCAGTGAGACATGCCGAGCCATGGCAGCAGTGACCGAGCTGTGACTGAGAACTGAAGGGCCGTCACCGCTTTGGTGTTAACGCAAAAAAGCATTCAGAACACAAAGACTCCTTAACTTTTCTCTCTTTTTCACAGTGATGTGCTAGATCTTTGCAGTTTAATGGCAGGAAAAAAAAAACAAAACCAACACCATTCCTGTGGAATGAATATATTTAAAATTCTCACAGATGGAAAGAATGTGACTTTTCTGTTGAGGTTTGTATCTGTATAGCTTCAGGTTTAGGCATTCAAGCTCACCTGCTCCTAACTAATCATATAAAGAGTTGAAAGGCTCTTTGATGATTATTTTTATCTTTTGAAAGGGGGGGTTAAAGCCTTTCTCAAAATTCCAGTGACAGTAATTCAGCCCTTTTTTACTCTGTTTTTCCTAGACTCAATGTCAACTGAGTCACCACAGAAAAGTAAAATCATGACTGTCCCCAAAGAAAAGGGTTGTTGGGACCTGAATCCTCTTTCAACCCACCCCAGCATGACTTCATAATTAAACAAAGACTCCTGAGGGTCAAGTTTATTTTTCAGAGTTTGTCTTTCTGAAGGTTTGCCGTATCTGAAAGCATGGCTGGCCACAGTTTAAACTGAGCTTTAGAAAGGTCGGGTAATATACAAGAAACCAGAGAATAAGGGATAACGTGGAATCTTATAAACATTTCCACTGAATCTAATGCAGGGTAACTGCAAAGGCGCAGATGTTAAAGGCAAGATTGGTTTTGTAATAAATATAGTTTTGTGGCTATAAGAGAACGTTAGCTTTAAGAAATAATATTTTTTCATTTAATAGCAAGAAAATAATTAGATCTTTTAGGAAATTTAAATTATTTAAAAATAAATAAACCCCATAATTTTGAATACTTTTCATTTTATGATAAAATGAGTAAATGAAAAGAGTGATTCTATGTCTTATAGCCTTTCTTGCAAATAAATAAGCATACAATTTTTTGTGATACCTCTGATGCCCCATGAATGTATTTTCATACAAATTGATGACTCTTTGAGACACAAAGCATATTAACATCCCAACTCCTTTTTTTAATTCCTGTTTGGAAATTAAATCATCATACTGCATCCACTGATTGACATCCACAGAAACCGTTGCCATATTACCACAGGAAATCACTGTAATTCCATACTTTGCAACTGGAACCAGATTTAATTATAATATTTGATTCAATATTTGATTCAAAAGAATTAGACACAATGGCTCAGTAGTTAAAGAACAACGTATATTCACAATTATTTTAGCATTAAAATAATTCTGAATATTAAGCATTTTTTAGAAGAGTTTTCTTCATACTGAATAAGTATATTTAGAATATTGATTTAAATAAATGTTTTATTCTGCTGGTTAAATAACTAAACTTCAAACAATTCTGTGATAAACTGGAGGGCTCCTGAGCACTTCTGCGTTTTGGCTGTAGACTCACAAGGTAACCCCTGTAACCTGCAAACTGATCAGCATAGCACTGATGGTCAACTCCCTCACTGGTGTTTCACTTCTAGACACTTTTTGGGTTCAAAAAATGTTTGTAGTACAAATATTTTAAGAAAATTTCTTTCACATTTTTTTCCTTTGGTCTTACCTTACTTATCATCTTCCTGCTCTTCAGTGGAGAAAAACAAACTTGTTAAGGATGTTTGAAGGTGATGACAGCTTAATCTTCATGTTGTATAGAGCGTAGGGATAGCCCATTTGAAATAAGTTTGGATTTGCCTGGAGGACATATATGCCCTAAATAATAAAAATATGCCTCTAAGGCAGTTCTTACACAGTTAAATCCCTTCAGTTTGCAAGTGCAATTTCTAGCTTCTCAATCTCATGTCATTACATAGCATTTTTAGTAACCTACTTATCTAAGATGCTGTTTGTTGGGGGAGGTTGTCACTATATTTGAATAGATATAATTGAAAGACGGAGTGGAAGTTAAGACATACAAGTCTGCGTAACAAGAATATCTGAGTCAGGAGGCATCAATGGGAGCTAATAATACTCAAGCAGAGCCAAATATCCCATGTAAAAATCAAATGAAACTAATTGAACACCACTAAGTTTAAAGAGACCCTCCCAAGGAGCTTTGTTTTTTAATGTTTTTGTATCAAATAAAACACAAGAAACAAAAATAAAATAAACTAGAGTGTTAAATGAAAATATGTACAGTATGTGCAAACTTCCAAAACTCTCTGCAGTACCTTGTGATTATAAAATGTTCTACTTACATTTTTAGATACGTGTTATCTACAATTCCATAAAACCATCCAAACCCAACATATTCTCACAGAGGAATACAGTAGCGTAAGCTTGAGAAGTGGGCCCGTGTGAACATTATGAGGTTCAACACGGCCAAGTGCAGGGTCCTGCACCTGGGTTGGGGCAAGCCCCAGTATCAGTACCGGCTGGGGGATGAAGGGATTGAGAGCAGCCCTGCCAAGAAGGACACGGGTGTACTGGTGGGCAAAAAGCTGGACATGAGCCAACAATATGCGCTGGCAGCCCAAAGAGTTAACTGCATCCTGGGCTGCATCAAAAGAAGTGTGGCCAGGAGGTCGATGGAGGTGATTCTGCCCCTCTACTCTGCTCTGGTGAGATTCCACCTGGAGTACTGCATCAGTCCTCAGCACAGGAAGGACATGGACCTGCTGAAGCAGGTCCAGAGAACATCCACAAAAATGATCAGAGGGCTGGAGCACCTCTGCTATGAAGACAGGCTTAGAGAGTTGGGATTGTTCAGCCTGGAGAAGAGAAGGCTCTGGGGACACCTTATAGTAGCCTTTCAGCACTTAAAGGATGCTCATAAGAAAGATGGAGACACACTTTTTAGCAGTGTCTGTTACAACAAGGAGTAATGTTTTAAACTAAAAGAAGGTAGATTCAGACTAGATACAAAGAATAAATTCTTTACTGTGAGGGTGGTGAGTCACTGGAAGAGGTTACCCAGTGAGGTGATGGATGCCCTATCCCTGGAAACATTCAAGATCAGGTTGGACCAGGCACTGAGCAACGTGATCTAGTTGAAGATGTCCCTGCTTATTGCGGGGGGGTGGAATAGATGATCTTTAAAGGTCCCTTCAAACCCAAACTATTCTATGATAATGTTAAGCATAGTAGTAATGTTCAGATATTTGTCATTACCATTTTATGTTTCACAAACATTAACCCCCTCATTTTTATTGGTAAAACAAATTCTTAATTGTAAATAGTATGTGTTTTAACATCACCTTTTTAAACAAAGCATAATCGTCCTCATTTTGATGTACATTATAGAAGCTATAAATATGCCACTTATCTCAAAAAGTGATACAGTCGATTAAGTGAGTTCTTTGCTACTCTCAAGAACACTGCATAATTAAGGCTAAAGAGCTGCAGGATAAAATTTATGTAATAATACTTTCTTGTATCATGCCCTACATAAGAGAATTTTGAAATATTTTTCAGGATTTAATGCATGAAGTACCACAACACCCTTTGTGTGTCTTAATGCTGGTGACTAGAACTAGTCATGAAATTAATCAGCAAATTGCTATTTGGGTTTTTTTTTGTATACAGTTCTAAGAATCAAGAAAATGATCAAAAAATTTGACTATCGCAAATGCTTTGTTCCTGTTAATTGTAGCTCAATTTCTTCTCTTAATCTTGAGAATATGAGTTTGAAGATGAAATAGAGCCAGTGTAGGTAAAAATAAGTCATACAAGGTTGCTTCTGTTCTGTTAGTGTATAGGTTAAAAAAAAACCCCTCTCTTTCCTTGCCTCCCTCCAAAAATCCTAAAATGAGTTCACGTCCTGTCCATTCAAATCACAGACAGCAATAAATATTTGACCTCACTTAACATCCCTTCTCTACTTATGCAAAATACAAAAATATACAGTCAATAAAGAACTGGTGGTGATTTCTTAGATTATTTTCTGCTGTTATCCAATAATACTTAAAAACAAAATAAAACAAGTTTGAATACTTCCAACCACCTTTGTAGTTCACCAAAATGTCCTCTCTTATATCACTGTAGCAGTCTACTGGTCTGGAACACAGCTATTAGATTGTTCCAACTGCAAAATCATAAAGTGAAACAGTAATGTCTTGGAACTGCATATCTTAACTTTGATTGTACAAGTGCAATAGTGATAACCGGGGCAATTCGTGACAGCATACTGTCACTCCAACTACATTTGCTCTAGTGCTAAGGATTTGAGCTAAGAAGTAAGAGTTCTTGAATAACTCTATTTGTTGTCATCAAAAGAAAGAGGATTATTGAATATGACGAAAATAAATTAATTTTCTTTTTCCTGTTATTATTTTTTAAAATAACAATTGTCAAAAACTGTATGAGTAGATTTAGCAATGCTGCAGAAAAAAACAAGTGGACTTTCAAGTATCGGTAGGCAAAATCCCTGATATCCTTCAGTTCTGAGAGAGACACTATATCTCTATTGACAAGAAAAGCAAAGAATTTCACTGGCATAATTTATTACTAATGAATAGTGTAAATATTAAAAATCCATTATGACTCTCTCAGTCCGAGAAGAAAAGTGAAAGAGGAAAAGATCAACCGTCTGAATACTGGAATATAGAAACACAGTGTTTCTCTGAACTCGTGAACTGGTTCCTTTTATGTGCCAAGAGCAAATCCCACCAGTGCCCCACAGAGGAAAGGTACCACAGTACCCTCCCACAGAATTTGTACAGCAATTTGTGTTGGAATATAGTCCTGTCGATCACAGTAGCATTATTTCAGGGCTTTATAATGACTAAGACTGGTGATGTTGAACTTCCAACAGCCAGCTGATCTAGGATAACCCAGCAGGCACGTCATTAGATGTGGTAGTGCCAGTTCTGTGCAGGAGGATGAATCATTTTACACTTGCAATAGTTGCCACAGCTCAGGTTATGTTCTGAAACAAGTCAATATAAACGCAACAACAAGCAGACATTCCTCTGCTGAGTTTGCCAGCCTTGGTGCCCACCTCTTCCTCATTAGGTAGCTTTACAATTAACCATACTCCCTAAATGTAATGCTTTACTGATGAGGCTGATGAGTTGGGAGGAAAAAGTCTCTGCCTCTTACCTCTTTATCTCTGGCCCACCTCATTCCTAGTGCTACATCCTTAATAGTTTTAAAACGGGTTTTGTTTTCTGGTGTGATAAAGAGATTTTCTCTAGGGAGAATTCAGTAAGAAAAACGAATAGTCCTCTGAGCAGAAGGGCTGATTTCTTACAGATTTACATCTCATGGCAGAATTCCTTACTATCTAATGAACATGTAAATGCCAATTTAAGCTTTTTCAACAGCTGAAGCATTCCTCACAGGTGTTCTCCAAGTCATTCTCTGGAGTCTAACAAGAAGCAAATTTATGCCTTAACCTTTCCTGGGAGGAAGAGTGCATGGAGTGCCTGATGTTATGGAAAGCAGTAGGGTAGCATTCTATGACAGTCCCTAAAATCCCTCTACCTGTCTTTCCAACACTTTGAAACTGCTGTCTCAATACTTATAATTGATTAATATTTCAGAATTATAAAAAAGGAGGGTCTGAGATAATATAACCTTGATTTCTCTTAGAGGAATAGGATAAAAAGCGATATATTTCTCTAAACTTTAACAAAAGCTCAAATAGTACCAATTTTGAGGCTTAGAGAAAACGGCGAGTCATTATTTGCTTTGTTTTTAATTACATTTCACAAACCATTGTAATTCCAACCTCCAGATGGGAATCAAGCTCTACAAGCCAGAATAACCCAATGAGGATATTGGGAATTAAACTGAAATCAGGAAACAACTGAAACAATCTGAGAAGTGTTCAGCCTAATACTGGAGGTTGAAGAATGACAATTATTTTACACACAGCTCAGATAAACAGTTTGGATTTGGTGAGTGGAATTAATGAGACAGTAATTTGCCAATACTTACTGAACTTTCATATGAAGATTCGCTAGCAGACTTGAGAAATGTTCTTAAAGTAATATTTGACTCTAACACCTCTGAAAATTCAGCCCAAGCTTAAGTTCTTCATATATACAGCCTACACTTCGGAATAGGTTAGTAAAATGCTGGAGCTTTATTCCACCTGTACTAGCTAAAATCAAAGATAAAGGTATGATAATTGTCAATATACCTGAATATTGTCAATATCTGAATGCAGTGCCACAGGTACTACCCATGCACATAACTTAAAAGTACAATATAAAAATAAATTTAAGGGAAAAAGTAGCCTTTCAGAAAAGGGCAATGAGAACTATTTTTTGATATGGCAAAACTGTAATTCTATAATTTGCATACTTGGGGAATGTAAACTCTTCCTTCTAGATATAATTTCTATGACAATGGAATTTTTATCCAAGATCAGGGTTGCCAGTTCACGGTAACACAACTAACGAACAAATAAATTGTTTCATGCTGTGCGCTGGTTGCAGAACTTTGTTTACACCTGCGTTCGTATTTTCAAACATTCACTTTGCTTAGAAAGGTGCTCACATAGAGTTTTTAGAATCAAGAAACAGGGAGGAAACAACATCAGTAAAACATGTATTTTTCAAAAACTACCATCAATCATCTTCTTTTGAACTTATTCTACTTCTAGAAATAATAAAATGTTTAAAATTCAGCTGGCTAGGAGCTGTTGGGAACTGGCTGGGAACTTGAGAACACTGCTGTCGTTTCCACAGTAAAAACTGAAAGTCATGACAAAACCCCCAAACTTCGGACTTCTCTTTCTCACCCTGCTGAACTATTTTGAATGCTCTCTTGGATCTGGCTCCTCTTTCTCTCCACACTGCTGTATGTGCATATGAATGGCAAAGTGCTTGCAGGGAAGGGGGCCAGCAGAGCTGAACCACAATGGAGGCCTGTGCCATGGAGGAGGAGTGCTGCATTTGCCCAGTGGGAATGCTGGTTTCCTGAAGGAAACTGGATGGCATCCACATCCCTTCCAGGAAACTCATGAGCCCCTTCAAAACAAATATTGTTTTGTTTGGTGTAAGAAGTTATTGCTTGCAATTTTATTGCTTTGTCTCTTGGGTTTAGACTGTCCTTCTCTCTTATGGCACCTGAGGTAACATCATGACTGACTTTGCCTCACAGAGAATCTCTCTACCAAGCTACACCTGCAAGATATGAATGACCACTGCATCATTTCTGCATCCAACCTACCATCATAACTCTTCATTCTTTTATGATAGCAACCTCCACAGAAAGATAAATGCAAAAAGTATTAGATAACTCTTTTGAGTATATTAACCTTTTCTGGCGCCTAGCAGCTTTAGCTCTCTCTGGGCTACAAACACAGCAGCTGAACTTCTAAAAACCAATGCAGGAGACCTTACAGAGATGTAGCTTCCAGTGATACCATATCACATCACTGATATGTAGAGTACATTCCAGCCAGTGTGGTAAAGCTTATTCCACACTTCCCCCACCACAGTCCTGTGGGACTCCAAATGCATCCTTCTCTTTATGCCACACAATGTTTCAGATTCAGAATTCCCAGTTCATTTTTAAAAGCTTTCCAGGACATAACATTTTCAAATGTTAAAAGAGGAAAGTCTTAAAAAGGCACAACCCGTGGGATTCAAAGTGTTATAACCTCACTTTTAAGAAAAGATTAAGAGGTTGCACTTCTTGGCCTGAAAACATACAATGTGATGGTATTCACACTGTGACATGGAATGGACACTCCCAGGGGAACCCGTTTTGTAGTAGCTGTGAACATCATCCTGAATATGTCTGTTTGAGAAATAAATAGTTCTTCAAAGGTCTCCTCTCAAAAAGGGCAAGTCACTTAAATACCTTGTAGGATTTGGACTAGGGTGATTAGATACACCTAGAAGCTCTGCCTTTATTCCTGTGAAGCTGGTAACTGAAACTTCAAGATGGTATCTGTAGTCTTTAAAGAATTTTTTTACATCCTAAACTTGATCTGTTACACTTCAAATGGAATGCTGGTTATAAATTATTCATGATTCATAGCTATCTCTTCTGAGACATGATCTTCAAACTAAGCATCCTCTTATTCTCTGTTCTTCCCTTCAGGCCTGTTGCATGCAGGCCCGTGGCCTGGCTTACTCTTGCTCTTTGCATTAAGTATAATTTTAGAACATCATGTCATTGTTTGCCATTTTTCATAGTTTCTCTCTCTTTATCTCCAACATCATCTACGTTTTTTAACTCCACCTATGTCAATAATATCCTCCTAGAAAGCTCAAGAGGTTAAAAATACACCCAAATACATTTGTCATCTCCTTTCTTACTATATAAATAACTGTTTTATTAGAGCTAGTTTCTTCCATTTCATTTCCTCACCAATCACACCTTAGACTATTTTGCAACACCTACTTTTGCCAGCGGATGTTTGTGCTGTTACATGTTAGCTGTGGTTGTGAACAAGATTAATTTGCACATTGCTGAGGGTTTGCACCTGGTTTCTGCAAGACAAAATGCTTAAGAAACCAGAAACAATTTGGAATCTGCACACAGAACAGGCGCTGTCCTCAGGCAAACCCAGAGCCCAGAGGATACTGTTTACCTCTCAATCATTAGTCCACAATAACCTTTTGTAAAGGAATATCTCAAATTGGTAAACAAATACATTTGTGATATTATTATTTGAAATAATTTAAATAGTTAGAAAAACCCACAAGTAGGATTCAGACTATCTTATTTTTAATAGGCATAGATGTGAACTCTGGAGCACACTTTTCCAGGTAATTTGGCAATCTCTTAAAGCAATATAATGGATTTATCTACTTCAGAATATTGAACAAAATGTCTCTGAAATTATTCCACATTTCTCCTTGGAAAAATTCAGTTTTTATTACCAAGATGTTATAGTTTTAAGGCATGGTTCTAATAAATTTTAGATGTTTACAGAATGTTGACAATTAAAACGTTACTCTCAAACAGGTGAACCTAAATGCAGATCCAGATTCTCATGAAAAAAATTCTAAGCCTTTTGTGCAGGATTTATGATGTTTTAAAAGCTTTATAAAAATCGTGTGTGTATGACTATGTAATATAGTCATGGATGTAATATATTACTTATTTATGTAGTATACATGACCTCACATCATGTATGTTACAGAAATAAATGACCTTTTATTAAGCTCAGTTCATGGCAAACTAACTCTAGAGCTCTTTGAACTAATCTGAACTGGGTTGACTCTGGTATAGGGAATTTTTACAAGCCAAAATTCTGGTCAGGTAGGACCTATGAAATAAGCTTAAAAACATACATGCAGATATGCATAAATTGGCAAAATAGAATGTACGTTCTCCAGAATGACCAAACTCTGAGCACGGACCAACCGTGGGTTATTTTAATTTCTGGTTTTATTTGTGAGAGTTAAATGCAACCAAACTGAACTTATCTGTAGAAGTTAAATGCAACTGTCTCAGCTTCGATTCTAGGCAGCCACATATTAACAGTTAGAGGAAAACAACAAGTACACTTTTGTCCACCTTTAAAAATATCCTAACACAATCTACATAGATCTATGACTACTGTCACTGTAAAACATCTGGGGGAGGAACTCAAAACTGAAGCAGCTTTATAGGTTACAGGCACAGGTGGGAAGTGTCCTTCTACTTAACAGTCTAAGAAACCAGTACTTCTGTCAGGCATCTGTTTTTAAGGGCCATTCTACCAGTGTCCATACCTCAAAAAAAGTAGTCATACCATTCACAAACAGTAACATGTCATTAGATGTAAGTAGAAAAGAAAAATTAACTATCCCATAAATGAGTAGCAATGATGTTGGGAACCCCGTCAGAGCTGCATTTGGCTGCAGGATCAGAAAGGCGTCACACGATAAAAGCAGAAGGAGCATAGGGCTCAATTTCCTAGTACAGAAATGGACGACACATTGCTACATACAGGTAGTGAAATTACCATGGTAATCACTACTGTAATTTAAAAAAAAACAGCAACAACATCAATGAATACTAAAATTTCACAAACACATTACAAAACGTGTATTACTTTTCTCCTTTCTTCCTTTCAACTTTATGTATGAAACACACACACAGATGTCTTCAAGACTCATTCAAACAGCAACTCCTCCTGCTATAACCAATTTATACATTCATCTGCTAATACTAAGATATGCACTGGAATTCCTACACAAGTATTAGTAAACCTTAAACCAAAAGTTAGTGCTAGAACTCAGTTTAACAAGGTCCATGAAATCCTCTCTTCTTACTTGTGTATGTGCGTTAACATGTTCTCATGGACTTACTATGTCAACAAGTAGAAGTAGAAAGCTAATTAGGAGGATTCCCTGCAGAATTCTGCAAGCTTTTCAACATTGAAAGTATTCATGATGAAAGCATGGATTTTTAAGCAACAGAATTATCTTTTGCTACATAATTCAATTTTAAGTCAATATTCAACAGAGACAAATAATGGAAGCTTAAAATGCACTTATGTATTGCTGCCAGCTGTGCCTGTCATGGATAAAAGGAACAGAAAATTGTGGACTGTCTCTCTCAATGGCATAATCACTATCTGGCTTATGCACTTACTTACATTTTAATTAACTACTTAATGAATGATCTGGTTACTCTTCAACTACATAGTGGTATCCTGTAGGAATCAGAAGTAGCAGGAAGTTCAGTATTACCGTAACAATTCGAGAACTGATACCATTTAGTGGTTAGCCAGATCCTGGACACGGACAAGTTTTTTAGTGGAAGGTTCAGGGATCCAATCCTAGATGACAATAAAATAATCTACCTCTCATACATGTGTCACCTTTAATATTCTTTCTTTTTCCGTAAGCCCAAGTGCGTGAGGGTTTTGTTCTTTTCCAAAATTCTGTTTTCTGAATTTTCTTATCATCTATATGTGTCACCTTGTTTCCATGTTTTATAAAAAACTTTTTCAAAATATACAGCCTGCTTTTTTTTGGCAACCCAGAAACATGACAAGACATGAACATGACAAAACTGAATGAAGTTTGGTTTTTTATTTTGTATTTTAAGAAAAAAATTTGGAAAGAATGCAGAAAGTTTCAGATCAATCCTTATAGTGCTAATTATGGGCTCTGATTTTAAATAGGAATATTTATGAGTTTATTTTACTTTTCATGTGACCAGGCCTACATTGGTACTTTTTAGTATCAGCAAAACCAAAAAGTATATTTACTGTTTGATATGCCAGATGTTGGCAAAGCACACAATGTGCACATGCTCTAAAGAAACTCCAAAATGGGTTGAGAGAAGAAAAATAGCTTTCCTACAGCTCTACAGCTGCTGAGAGAGCTGGGACTAAACCTGAGATATCTTGCCTGCTGCAGTGTCCTAATCAATAATCCACACGACGTCTTTGGGATATTTTTGGGCCATGTTGTTTTCCAACAAGCTAATTTACATTTTACTACGTATCTTTGTCGGGTTCTTGTGCTCAAAGTCATCTTCTTTTATTAGTGAGCTGCCCTAGCTCTCTGAAGCCCACGACATTTGGTAGCTGATCACAATGAGCTCTAGAGAAAGTTGGGTTTGATCTGTACAACTTTTGCTCCTTGATGTTTTGCCTTCCAGGATTTCATACCCGAGTGAGTTTTAGTCTTTTCTTGGTTACTTAGATTGGTTTCCTGGGGGTTTAAAATGAAATATTCACTGATGAAATCTTCTAAAATATTTAAAGGAAGCCAAAAATAAATCGAATTGAAGTCCTGAAAAAAATAAAAATAGTGCTGCAAGTCAAGCAATAAGGCATGTTGTATTCCTCCCAGCATCCCTCAGGCTCTTTGTTTACGGTACCGTCTTTCCAGTAATCTCCCTGTGCATTCAGTGGAAGTGAGATGCTGGTGTTTGAGTGGTACTTTCTTGTATAAATATTTCTTCTGCTGGGGGGGGGGGTCAGACAGAATGAATCTGTGAAATCTGTAGCTCCCCTGCAGAACATTGCTTCCATGCAGTCATGCCTTCTCTCCTCTGGAGAGGAAGTAGAAGAAAACATCAAGTTTTATTGCAGCCTCAGGTTATGTAATACTGTCTCTTGGCTCTGAAAATAACTGGAAACATCGAGATCAAAGATTAAATGTACTGTATCCTCAGATTCCTCTTCTCTCACAATGAAAGGCTTTCAGAGGAATTCCAGAATGACCCTTGCCATGCAAGACAATTTATAAAGATGTAAAAGCAAATCTGAGAAGTGGTGTTTTGTGAATTGTGTTAGTCTTGTGCAGTCATCTCAGCAACCAGGACATGCATAAAGCTTGTTAAACAGTACTAATTTCAAGGGAGTTTTCTAACATGTCCGTAAATCTGTTGTTACGTAGACATAAAATACTAAATACTTTCTTTTCTTCTACTGTAGTGTTCACCAAACCAAATAGGTTTGTATCTAATTTTCAATCACTTCTGAAATGTTGGGCAGCCTACAGTAAAGTACATAGATGGCACATGGGTCTCTTGTTCAGCCAGTATGGGAGCAGTTCTGTCCACAGACTCATCCATTGACCACATACAGAGCCCGGATGTCTCATAACAGATTAGCTGAGAAGACACCATGACAGGAATTGGTCCATGTAATATCTGACTCCCTTTGGGAGTTTTCTGTCTCTTTTGATTGACCATTTGCTTTTAATTTTGTTATTCCAGGTATTTAATGCTAGCAGTTTTTAACCAAGGCCCCGAAGTGCTACATTTAACTTCATTCCCATTTTTACATCTTATATTTATCTTATTACCCCTGGACTTACCCACACACCCTTTTCACACAAATCCTTTGCACAGATGTCTAGGAAGTCCAAACACATAGACCCATGATACAGTACAAATGCTGTGCTTTACCACGTCTGTAAAGCAAAAAAGCCACCACCTTGTGCTTTTTTCTGTGATACAAACTGCTGAAAATTTCAACAAGATACAATTTACATAGCTTTGACAAGTCTTATTTCATGTTGTTTCATAATCCTGATAGTGTGTTTGATCTGAAGCACCAGAGATATGGTGTACTTCATTCTTTGAAATATGGAAACAAACCAGTTATTTCCAATTCTCTGTGTAAGTAAAAGCACATAAGTTGGATGTTGCCAGGAAGCGGGCATACCATCTGGATACCTTGAAATGAATGAAATCTAATAAAACATATTTCTTATTTGCTTGCAGTGGTGATTTCACCAGATCTCAAAACCTGTATTATTATAATGATAATATGTCAAATATTCAAAATTCATCAAGTTATTGTTTAAACATGCATGGAACCCTTATCTATAGTAAGTAAATTTTTTGACGCAGGCAGCTTTTCCTTAGGTATTCGTATAACAACCAGACATCCAAAAGAGACAAGGACACAGGATGCCTGACTGCGTGAGGCACATCAAGATTTCTAACAGAACAGCACCCCAACTGGTTGTGCTGCCTGGAAATTGTGGCTTTCTACTTTCTCACATTACTTGAGATTTCTGTCATCCTCACGTTTTCTCATCTCTTTGTTCCAATTTTCTATCACAGTAAGTCAAAGAGGTTATTTAGAAACCTAACCACTCCTAAGCATTCAGAGATGAGATGCTGAGCCTTCATCCTGGGATGATGCTTCCTAGGCAGGAGGAGAGTGGCAAAGGGAGCAGAAGGTTTTATAATTTGCAGATTATTTACACACTGGAGCATAATGGTTCAACTCACAGCAGTTGCAACCTATTACACCGTGCTGCTGCCACATCTAAACACTAATCCTGCACACTAAAAGTCCTCATGTGTTTGCTAATGCCAGTGGAGTATCTTAGCCGCCTTCAAAAACAAACAAAAAACATCAGTTGTTTGCAATTACATCCCCAAATAGGAAAAAATCATATGTAAATGTATAGGCTCAGTAATTGTTCATTTTCCCTTTGAATTTTTAGTATTCACAGATGGAACCTTAGAAACAAACACACGTAAGTTTACCTTACCTCAATACATTTCCACATACTGACATTTTTCAGCAACAAAAAATTCTTAGGGTGAATCTGTCTCTGTGAATTCTAAGGGAAGGTGGGAACAACAGTAATAGATTTTAATTACTGTCTAGTGTCATTACATTCTTTCCTCCTATAATTAGAAACTAATGAGAAGTGGAACACATTCTGTCAAATGAACTGAGAAAACAGCACTTGAAGTGGAATGAGTGGCCAAGGACCAAATAAAATCGAGAACTATCGGGCAGAAAGTCATGTCATACATAAAGAAATTTCATTTGCTTGGATGGCTATAATGATTCATCTCATTTTGCAGGAGTTTCATCAGCTGGGGTTGTCATTTCACACAAACATAAACTAATTTCAGTTCTCTTCTCCCTACTCCCACAGGAAATCAAGGTGTTTGATGTCAGACACATTCACATAAAGACACACACGTTACTCTTAAAACCCCCCAAAAAAAGACAAAATCTCCTGCCATCCCCTGCCCTCCGCCCTGCTGTGCAATGCAGTTAGGATTCATCCTTTGGAATGTAAATTGAAAACCAGGCTTGCAGCTATCTGAATCCCAGAGATAATCTTATATAAATGGACTATAGTGCAGGCTTTGTCAAAGCCTTAATATTGTTTTACCTCATTACATAATCAAGCTATAATCATGGCTTAGAAATGGATACAGAATTGGGGTGAAATCACTTAGTCCAGCTGCTGTGCTGTATCAGCAATGACCATGAATCACCTCATTCTTTATGTAATGCCCAGACAGAAGAAATGCCAACAGTCAGGTAGAGAATAGCAACATTTCCAAGTGCTTCAAGTATGTTCCAACCAAATATCTACAATGCCATGGCAGATTTTCTTTCTTTGTTTGCCCTAAAGGCTAAATATTCACTGTATTTTATTTCACATCACGACTTCCCTATGACACAATAGTGGTATTTTGCTGCTAAACCTCAGAGGGAAAGAGATTGTCAAGCATTTTTGAAAAGGAAGAGACTTAATTATTTTTTGAAACTGTCTGGCGCTTATGCAGTCTAAAAATGAGTAAATGAAAGAACAAAAAACTGTGAAGGACAGAAACAATGAAAAGGGCATTTAGCAAAGGATGAGATAATGAGAAGGTCTCATAGTCAATATCCAGGGGACAGTGTTCTTTCTGATTTTGCCTTTCACCCAGACTTTTAATTTCTAGCTGTGGACACCAATAAATCTCATCAACATCAGCTTATAATCAGCACCGGGATCAAATTTCTATCCTACCTTTATGAAAATTCACTCATGTGCCCAGTGATCAAATATGTCAGCTGAAATTATTTTCTGTGATATATATAAAAACATATCACACTGGAGGAGCTAATATCATCTCTTCATGTGATAAATGACCAATTTTAGAAGTACTGTTTCATTACTACTGAACTAGACAGACTTAAGAACTTTCTGATCTGTTGGAAGAAGAAAAACCCATCAAAAATAGGTTACCTTAGGTTTTATACAAGAGAACCATTTGAATAGGTTAAATCTGAACCCTCATAGAAAATTGTGTTTAGAAAAAATACTGTTTTCCTCTTACCACCGTAACAGTGGTGCAAGACATCTCACTGAACTGCATTTTCAGACTGACTCAGACCCTCATCAAGACAATAAATGCCAGCAGAATTCCAAATATAGACCCTCTCAAGGCAAGAAGAGAGACGGGGACAAAAGCCAAATAAAGATGTATCAGGACAAATGCACCAACCTTAAACTATTTACATGATTTTTCATCCCAGATTAGTGCTCCACTGTACAATCCAGTCCACAGTCTGACACTGTCCTGATTTGGAAGAGAGAGATCTGATTGCGCTCCCATATTCTCCTCTTTTCCTGCCCTTCCTGGGAGCAGTAAACTGCACCCAGCCACTGCTGAGCAGAGCATACACCAGAGATCTGGTACCATCACTTGTTTTGACATGAAAAAGAAAAGGCTTTGTCCATGTTTTACCTTTTTTTAAAATTTTTTTTATTTCTCTACTTGTAGCAGTTGTTAGGCAGCCTTGCTGCCCTCCAGTGTGCCAGAAGTGGATGAAGGGCGCACAATATAAAATAAATTGGTTGTTTGACAGGCAATGCCCAAACTTACCAATGTTTCATTATTACAGAATATCTGCATAAAAATGACACCAAGCCTGACTCATTTTTAGAGGAGAAAGATGCATTTAGGATCCTTTTGGTCCCATTTGCTATTATTTTTATAGTCAGTATTGGTCCAGTAGATCGGCATTTGAAGAGCTAGAGAGAATTAGAAATTCATATGGGATTCAATAGGATTTGGGTATGTAGTTCCAGCCCAGAAATGTAAGGCATTGAACTAATTCACAACAATATGCAATAATACCAGCTCCAGAAAAAGAACAGATGTTATTTTCACATTTTCTAGAAATCTGAATATTGCAGACTAAGCCAATAAACCCTTTGGGCCTGAGACATTCTTGTTTTATGTGTGGGTACACCATGAAATAAACTAGTCAATGATTAAAGCCTTTCAGTTCTGTTAAAATATGTTAGACTTTTTCAAACTGTTTTTTTCCCAAATTCATTATGTGTGTGTTTTTTTAAAAAATACGATTAATTCAAAGTGAGAGCTTACTTAGAGTACTAACAACAATGAACTTACGACAAATTCCTTCCTTAAAGGAGGTATTTTTAGAAAACACGTTACTATTTTAATGGTATTTCCATGTATCGTGACTAAAACCAAGAAAACACATCTTTTCCATTAAACTACTATTTACCTGTTCATTCTTTTAAAAAAATCGAACAACAGTGCTTGCTGTGATCTCTGCCTAACAGAAAATGAGACTGTTGGCCATGTTAACAGTAAAAGAGAGAAAGAACAAGGATGTATCTATTAGTAATTTATGAGGAAAAGAAGACAAATTCTGCTGCCACAGTTGTTCTTCATTAACAATTGATATAGTTTATACTCATTACCTGTAGCATAAAGGTGATGTTACTTTGGTAATATTTCTATCATACAAGAACCAGTTTAGTTCTTTACAAGCGCTTCTCTATTAACAGAGCCACAAAAGTCAGTTATGCAACTTGAGTTTTTGTACACACACTCATTGGGGAGGATAAATAGAAATTTTAAAGATTTGGTTTTCCACTGGCAGACTTGCAATTGTTTTTCATTTCTATTCTGAGGTGACAGTGCCCTCCTGTGGTATGATTTTTTTTAAATATTTTTTTTTTCCTATGTATACTCCGTCCAGAAAGATGAATTGGATAGGGTTTCCCATATATAAACAAATCATTTATTTATGTACTTGTTTGTATGAGCTGATTTTGAGAAAAGGTTCCATTTCTATGTATATTTTCATATGGTTCTCTAAACAAATCTTTTAAAAGTTCTTGCTCTTTTCTGTATGGTTTCTGTGTAAAATTAGGAAAGAAAAACCCATTGGAAATCCGGACAGCTGGTGCATGTCTGGGTCTATATGAACCATGTGGCTGCTATTGGCTGCACTAACAAAATTGTGCCTATTATTTACCATATAAACAGTGACCTACATTAATCCCACTTGTTAGTCATTTCATCAGTCCTTAAAGAACAAATGATGGCCTGAAATTTTGGGAGAGTTTGGCTCATACATTACTATTCTCCTATCTGTTATTTTTTTCCTTGGCAGTTTCACAAATCTATCTAGTAGAGGAAAACTTCAAGTTTTAAAAAGATATAATAAAGATACTTAGTAGCATTTTTCTGCCAGTTATTGATTCATCAACAATATTCTTCCATATAATTTATTTTCTCCACAGATTTTTACATTTTAGGCATAAAAAGCACAAAATTATAAACATTAAAAGAATTTCTAAAGCACACATTGATTTTCAGACTACTAAACACTGGCAAAAATATTTATGGTAACCAAATATTCAAGGAAAAACCTGCTCAGACCCTGAGGTAGAACACATTCAGTTCCTGGGGTAGAGAGCTCCATGACAAAGCTCCCTGACACCATGGGGTCAGAATGAAGTGAGCAGATTGTGTACTGTATACGTGCAGCACACGAGAATTCTAGAGATTTTAGGTAGTGGAACGTATAATGGAATAAATAAAGCCTGAGAAAAACAGAGCCATCTCTAGCATCCATCTGTTTTTGCTGTGCCCTTCAGAGTGGTGTGTGGCTTTGTAAGAAACAGAGACAGCATAGGGCTAGTCAGAACAAAGTCTTCTTATAAACTCTCAAAAAACTTATGTCTATGGACACATGCCTATGCACACATTGGTTGTTTTCCAAAACTTTTAACTTAGCCCTGAAAGATTTTCACAGAAATGCCAACACGTAAAAGGACCAGTCTCTCCATATATTTAACAGAAATGAAACACTGAGTTTTCTCCGCTCCAAAAGCACCTACCAGAATGAACTGAAATGACGCACACAAATAACTTGACCAGGTGGCCAACAGAAAATGTCTGAAGCTCTTCTCCAGTTCTCTTAATAATTTAACTCTAGCATTGTTTTAAACAACAGAAAATAATCCTATAATAATAAGTGTGAGACAACCTCAGCTGTAAGTGTTACTACCTGAACTATAATTAAGACACCAATTTCCTGTGATGTTAGAAAGCTGTTCATTTCTCTAGCATTTGTACTAGCTTCCAAATCACTTCTGAGTACAAATTAGAGGCTTGTTTTCCCTGTACCTTACACTTTGCACAGTCACTTAAACACGCATAAAGAGAGTACTAATGGGTGTAATTTCCCATTCACTTCGCACAGGTATAAATGATTCCAAAACCAGGAAGCAATGAAGGATCACACCCACTGTGCTGATTAAATCAGTTAAGTGCAGTGTACATTCCCCTTGGCTATGCTTCCTGGCACGACTAATTCCTTCTATTGAACCTTTGGGACTTAGGCCAGGACGCATGCACAGATGGTTCCTCAAATCAGGAATTCACTTCCTCTGCTGTCTAACACAGCCTGAATCCTGGTATTCAAATGACTATGTCACACAAAGGTATGGTAGGAGGAGCTTCCCAATTTCCAAAGTCGGGAAGTTCCATAGTCTGCTTTGAGTCTAGTGTAAATTAGAATGGCACAGTACTGCTAGAAATAAAATCTTTTGTTAAGGGTTTACTAAGGGCATGATCACTAGATACTGCTGGTATGCATCTCCTTTCAAAATATACCCTACTCTAGAAGTGGCTTAAGGCTTATGCACATTCTCTGTGTACAGCAGGGATTACTGCTACCAAGAGGAATCTTCTACTTCCCATTCATAGCAGCATTATGAAGATGCTGTGGCTCAAGTCAGAACCCTTCCCTGTGTCTTGTGATCTTCCAGACATAATTGGCAGGAATATTCATTCATTCACATAGAAAACATCATAGGAGTATTTATACATGAGGACAAACATGACCTGGATAGAATTCTCCCAAGAGACTGAATTCTGGTTTAAATGTCACTGAAGGAACCTATTAACTGGTTATCATGTCTTCAGATTAGGAAGACTGTATCTGTCTATCAATCTATACAAACATAGAAGAATACAGAGGAATAGGAAAAATATATATATTCATGCATCTAGAGAAAGATGAGGTCTAAATATATTAAGAATGACTTATTATGCCTTTCAATGTAATAAGATTATTTTTTCCATGGAAATTTTGTATTTCTTAAAAAATTGAAAACTATCTAGGATTTATTTTCTAGACATATGTAATAGTTATATATATATCTCAAAATGTGGGGCAGGACTGTACGGTCTCTGGTGAAAGGCTAAGTAACCCAAAATTTTCTAATAAGGGTGCCAAATGTTGAGTACTTGAGTATGTTGTCTTACAAAGATAATGCCAGATTGCATTATCATTAATTTCTAGAACAATGTAAAAGTATATTAGCCCTCCAAACAGCAATCTGGCAGTCTGAGAAGCTTTCTTGCTGCAGTAGACAATATTGGATAAACAAGAGCCAGAGCTCAGGAAAAGAGGATGAAGTAATAATGAAAAGATTATCAATTTGCCAAGTGAGGGCTAATGAACAACACTGTGCTAAGGATCAAGTCTGGCCATTTTTTTACTAAAATAGTGTCTTAGTTTGTCAGGTTCATGCAGGCATCACACCAGGAGTGAAAAATCACCTCAGGCACAGACATAAACTGAAAATAACAGAGAATATTTAAACTGATCCCAGCTGAAGAAAAGAGACATCCATGAATAGAGTCAGAAAAAACAAATCTGGATAAAAACAGGGCTGGGGCAAGATTCCACCATGAAAGGTGTGATTAAAGCAAAGTATTGTCAAGTCCATGAGTCCACATTCCACAGAGGACTTAATGCATCTTACATTTTGGATGTATGTGTTGTGACAACCGCTATTAGGTCCTAAATTGCACATCTTTGGTCTTGCACTAGTTTGTATGCTCAGAGTACTTTTCTTACTCAAAATCTCAGAAGGACTGCTGTTATATCATTCCAACATCACTTGCTTCCAATTCTACAAGGCATGAGCAGTAAGGTCTGCCAGGATAATCCTGTGGACTTCGTCTATAAATATCAGGAGCTGATATAGTGTTCCGTATTGATATCATTCTGGAGTGTTTTGGATTTTTTTTACACGTGTATCCATTGGGAAAGAAAATCTTTGCATAAAGGAAAGTGCAATAACACTTGTGAGGGTTGAACAAAATCTAGAACAATTACATCACTTTTTAACTTTTTGGAACATGTTAGCAGAGATACACTATTTCTAAACATACTTGGTTAAGTCCAGTATCAGAAAAAAAAAAAAAAAAGCAGAGGGAACTGTGCTCAATTAGATATAAAACATTTCCACCTGGAGTGTCTCCAGTTTGTGTGGTAAGTGCTCTGTGACAGGACACTGCTGTTGCTCTACGGAAATAGACTGTCCTCTGAAGTACATCTTTGAGACGACAGAGAATTCAAAGTAATATTTCATTGTTGCTGAATGGACTGAGGCTGTTACAAGTTAGTTAACATTTTAAAAGCTCTTATGCATTACATTTCAAACAAAGAATACTGTTAAAATAACACATAAAATATTGTAAAAATATTATTGTAATAGCTTACTGTATAAAAAAGACTTCTTGTGTTAAGGGAAAAATCCAAACAAGTCTCCATAGAGATGAGATGATCATCATCAAGCTTTCTAGAAAAACACGATAAAACAATGTATGTGGAAATGGTCTACAAAATGGAATGGCTGAGGCTACCCTCTCTATATACACATATATGTATTTTCATATGTTACCCACACCACCATTTGGCTTGTTTTGCATATGCTTTTATTGAAAAAGGACAATGCATGAAGCCATTGCAGTATGCACTGGTCTAGGTCATCTGCCATCCAGAGTGACCTGGAGAGGCTTGAGAGGTGGGCGCATGCCAACTTCATGAAGTTCAACCAGGCTAAGTGCAAGGCTCTGTACATGGGTCACAGAAATCCCAGGCACAAATACAGGTTGGGCAGAGAATGGACTGAGAGCAGCCCTAAGGAGAAGGACTTGAGGGTGTTGGTTGATGAGAAGCTCAACACGACGCAGCAATATGCGCTGGCAGCCCAGAAAACCAACTGCATCCTGGGCTGCATCAAGAGAAGTGTGGCCAGCAGGGTGAGGGAGGCGATTCTGCCCCTCTACTCTACTCTGGTGAGAGCCCACCTGGAGTACTGCATCCAGCTCTGGAGTCCTCAGCAGAGGAAGTACATGGACCTGTTGGAACAGGTCTAGCAGAGGGCCACAAAGATGATCAGAGGGCTGGAGCGCCTCTCCTGTGAAGACAGGCTGAGAGAATTGGGGTTGTTCAGCCTGGAGAAGAGAAGGCTCCAGGGAGACCATATAACCCCTTCCAGTACCTAAAGGGGGCTACAGGAAAGATGGAGAGGGACTCTATCAGGGAGTGTAGCAGTAGGACAAGGGGCAATGGTTTTAAACAGAAAGAGGGGAGATTTAGATTAGATCTTAGGAAGAAATTCTTTACTGTGAGGGTGGTGAGGCACTGGAACAGGCTACCCAGAGAAGCTGTGGATGCCCCATCCCTGGAGGTGTTCAAGACCAAGCTGGACGGGGCTTTGAGCAACCTGCTCTAGTGGGAGATGTCCCTGGCCATGGCAGGGGGTTGGAACTAGAGGATCTTTAAGGTCCCTTCCAACTCAAACCTTTCTACGATTCTATGACCTGGATTTATCTGTTTTCTCAGCACATGCTGAGCTTTATATTTGACTCCAATAACTGTAAGAAAGTGCTGGCTAGATTCTCATATTCTGATTCTGATATTTTCTGTCCTTTTGAATAAAAGATCCTACAAGGCAAGAGTGCTAGAATTACTAAAACAGTTGGGCTAAAAGACATGTCCAAGCATAGGACAAAAAGTATGGAGAAGGTAGTAACCTAGGATCTGATACATCTGTTCAGCTACTCCAAAATAGTCTATAGCAGTTGCAGCTTCAGAAAAAGAAGCAATAACAGAAAGAAAACATCTGATTTTTCATCTAAGTTCTGAGCTAATCTTTTATATCTTTTTATGTTTGCATCTACATTCAGATTTGTATTTAGATTCAGATTATATTCACCTGTTCTGGTAATTTTTTATCTTGTTAGAGTAATACAATAACACTAGTCAGGAAAAAGGCCTTCTTAAAACTGTTTGCATGGAAGTAATACAGCTACTGCTTAAAGTAATCTCTACCATAGTATAGTAGGAAAAAAAATAAAATATTTTGAAACACCAGCACATATGAAAGTGAACGAATAAAAAAGTTAATTCCCAAAATTGTCAAAATAATCACTTCTCAGGAAGTCAGTACGTGATCCAGAGAAATGAAGAATGAGTCACACTGTAATTTTATGACTTCAGTTTTACAGTGTTCCTGATCAGTGGCATTTTTTTGGTATATGAAGGACATAAACATCTAATGCAAACTTACCTGTGAATTGAGGGGATAATCAGACTGCAGTTACTAAAACTGGTTGCTCATATTCAGCCATATCTCCTTGTAAATCACACATATATAATTTGTTTTTTAATTCTTTGTTTAATTATAATTAAAGGAAATTAATCCCTGGGATACGGGCATTCACATTGCAAAAAATAATATAACAAAGAATCACCTGCTACAAAATGATCTCTGAAGTTTCTTCTGTGACCAGGTTCAAAGGAATTATTCTGGGGGAAATTAAAATGTTAATTATGCCTGAAAACAGAGAACTCACTTTTAACTAAAAGCACTGACCTAAGCAGAATATATATTAGCCACAAACTATCTTTGATAATCCTGGAAAACTATCTCACTCAAAGTTTGCAAATCCTGTTCTGTTTCAATTTGAGACTTCCCTGGACTGCATTTCCCTGAATTGCAATGAAGTCTTTTGTAGCCTGGGGTTCTGTAGTTCTTTTGCAATCAATATTTCCCAGGAGTACCGTAATCTGAAGTAAAGATGAGAACTAGAGGGGTTTCTTAGTTTAGAAAACATGCATCAAAGCTGACGCTTTGTTGTATTCCAGATTCCAGATGGAATTTAATAGTTTGAGACGGGAAAAAAACTGGAAAAAGAATCACAAAACTATTGAATGGGAATAATGTGTTACCAGAGTAACATATAGCCTGGCTTTTTTGGGCACTTAAGAGATGTAGGTTCAAATCCTTTTAGAAGAGATAATACAACAGAAGATGTGCAAGCAAATAAAAAATTAATTATTGACACAGCCTAGCCCTGAAGAATAGTTGAGAACATGAATAATTTAGAAATACATCTGAAAGCATGCATTATTTGAGAAGAGAGCTGGGAGCATGCAAACAGGGACAGCACGGTGACTGGAGGTTTGCTAGAGCACCACCACTCACTGTTGAGTTGCTGTAAGAGACTATACCAGGCATATGCAAGTTCTGAGGAATAACTTGGGTAGACAGAAGCTGCTGTGCTGTGCAAGGGAAGTTATCCTGGAGATCTTAAAGTATAAATTACCTATGTGAACTTGCAAGTCTGTTTACTTTCATAGTTTAGAAAATCCACCAGTTCTTGAGCTATACCAGTGCTGAAGAAGAGGTATGCGTGTACTTGCCATCAGTATATCTGGTGAATCAGTTGAATGTATATATCTCAGACACAGAGTAGGAAAAACCTAGCTATTATATAAAAATTCTATGTTGGGTTTTAAAAATATTATTCTATCTCAGTATACTTTTATTTTACAGGAGACTATGTAGTCATGTCTGTTTACTTTAACCTGAGCAGGAGAATGGGTTATTTCACTATTCAGACATACATTCCCTGCACACTTATTGTTGTGTTGTCCTGGGTCTCTTTCTGGATTAATAAGGATGCAGTTCCAGCCAGAACATCATTGGGTGAGTTGTTTTTCCTTCCTGTTTTTATTCAAGCATTATGATGTTTAATTGATGCCTCTGCAGATCACGACTTTCTAAATGTAAGAGGAGAGAACAATTTCACATGAGCTTTCCTCGTTTAGAGGGATGTAGTAATTTCCAAGGAATAACACAGCCTAAACCATATTTGCATCTCTTCCTTTTCACTATGTCAGGTCCTAACTCTGAGTATTGTAGATTGCCTACAATGGAAACTTTTGCATCTTTTCTGACAACAGCAGTATTTTTATAACATGAAGAGGATGGGAAACGTTACTGGATTAGAGGCAGGGTCACGTTAGTTTTATTTGCTCAACTTCCATATCACAGTAACTAGCAATACAAATGAAATAAACACCAAGAAGGAATCAATCTTTCTGGCTGTCTGTGTGCCATAGTGGTAAAAAAGGGAAGAACGTCATACCCTAACTTCTACTCTAGGGACCAAAAATCAAATACAGCTTTCAGGCCACAAAATCAACTGAATTTGGTGATAACTAAAATCCTATATATGAAAACATGACATACCTAACCAGAATTAGCAATCTCTACACATTTAGCAAATGTTCCATAAGTAAACTAAAAGAAAGACCAAATTAACCTTGTTTGCGTAGCTGTAAGAATCAGCAAAGTAGAAACATTTAACTAGAGAAAGTTAAACATATTTTCTACTTCTGCATTAAATCAGCAGAAATGAGAATCCTTTTAGTTTTTCCTTCTGCATTTTCATTTCTCCCCAGAATTATAGCACAGAGCACTGGAGTGCAAAATGGGGGACAGCATTTTCATCCCAGAAGTCCCTTGAAAGAAACACAGGAATAGAGGACCAGTGGCTCCCAACACAGAAAGTTTTAAGCGTTTTATTGCCTTTTTCACATTCTCTCTAAAAAGATGTTATAAAATCTGCTTTTAAAAAGTATAAAATTAATAAAGGCATTCGGCTGCTATTTTAAGTTTTACTTAGACCAGTCCCTCTGCTGAGAATTAGTCCATTTGTACCACTGAGGAGGTACAACCAGTGATATGAAATTTGCCATATAAAATGTGATGGATTTTAACTGTTTTGATGTATTTTTAATGTTCTTCACATCATAGAACAGGAAATACTGTTCTGAAAGGAGAAAGGATGGTGAGGCATGTCACAGTACTTCTCAGTTATAGACTACAGTCACTTATGAAGGCCAGAAGAGCCACCGCTCTGGCACCAAGAGAGATCTGACCCCACAAGTGGTACAATTATAAGAACTTTCTGAGACACTCTTGCTTCCAGGTTTATTTCAAAGAAATCACTTATTAATGAGTGGCAGATAATTTGTGTAGGCTTAGCATCTTTTGCATACAACGAGAATGCATTTAGGCAAGAGAAAAGAAAAAGTTTTATTTCTTTATGTAGCACACATACAAACCTACACACAGTTTGTCCTGAAGTTCCTGCTGGAATGCATGTTTTCTTAAGAATTTTCATTCATTTCTAACTCATAATTGCTGCAAGTGTGTCTCTTACTGACACTGATATGATTACCGTGCAACTGAAAATAAGCAAGACTTACCACACAAGCACAAAAAGTTTGAGATTGGTCTTGAGGTTATTTTGAAGAATGGAGTAAAGCCAGTTTTATTCTCCACCATTTCCTCATTCTGACAGAAGATGTCATCTCTCTAGTTCTGTTTAAGGGTTTGAGCACCCAGCTCCTAAAACTAAATTTCTCAATATAAAGGCCTCCTAGAACTAAACTACAAAACTGAAAAACTACATTAAATTTCTTAGAATAAGAATCCATCTAACCAAAGTATTCTGCACCTCCAGTGACCGTGCAAAAATGTTTCATACCCCGTGTTAATCCTTGAAGCTCTCATTGAATCCACATTTCACTGCTGGGATGTGCTGTCTAATATCTTTGCTACGTGTTTGAACTCCAGGCATTCTTCAAAACAGTCAGAGAGATAACTGGCAAAATCAGTTTTTTACATGAAGTAATAATATTTCTGTTGTTTTCTATCTATCTACCAGGTATTACAACTGTCCTGACAATGACCACCCTAAGTACAATTGCTCGTAAATCTCTTCCCAAAGTCTCCTATGTAACAGCAATGGATCTTTTTGTGTCAGTCTGCTTTATTTTTGTTTTCTCTGCACTGGTGGAATATGGAACTTTGCACTACTTTGTCAGTAACAGAAAGCCAAGCAAGGATAAAGACAAAAAGAAGAAAAATCCAGTATGTATCTTTTTACTGGTCTAAAGGTCTAAAATTCAATTAGGTTTTCTGAGAGAGCATTTAAATTCTTCTTTATGCTTGTACTTTCTTTTCAGACTCTGCTATTACATATATACTCTTCCTTTGTATTAATAGGAATGCAAACATTCACCCTGAGAATGAAAACCTTGTATCTTGTCTGGATATATAGATATTGTCTGGATGTGAGAGAAACTAGTTTCTTAGAATAAGGATCCTTTTAACTAAAGTGTTCTGCAGATCACAACTATCACCAAAACCATTATTTATGTTACAGAGCTCTTGCTGTGACCTTTATGGAAGAACTGACAGTTTCTCGGTCTTAGCTTTAGCAATATTCTCGGCCATTAACTTATGCCTGTATTACTGACATGACTGATTTTTCCTATTATCAGGACTACAGTTAAACTTTTATATTTAAACTACAGAGCGTGCTTTTTCTAATTCCCCCTTAAACATCTGTTTCCTTTTTATTGTTTCCTTATCTTCTTTTTCTTGTATTTCTTACCTCCTTTATCTACTTCTCTTCCTTAGAAAGTGATTTGGCTAGCAGTTTACAATGTTACTTATGGATGCATGCTACATCATAATAAAGAAACGTATATAATAACCACAATAAAATCCTAGAAATACCCACAAGTTTGGGGTTTTGTCCAGATAGGGAAGAAGCTTGTTGCTTATTTTGTCCAGGACAGATTTCTCCTTGCCTTTTGCAACTGAGTTGAAAAGTCTGTTGTCTAGAATCTCTGAGGTGAAAAGAATTAGTGTGAAATCCTAGAGGGAAAAGTAGCCTAATAGTCTACAAAAAAAGCCCCAATAAGCCTGTGAAAAATGTGAAGAACAAGTATTTTACATTAATAGAGAGTATTTTCAAATCCATTTAAGGCACCTAGTAGACAATGAAGTCACTTAGATTTGCTCTGCTAATATCTTCAAGGACTTTTGAAGATATTCTTTTTATAACATACAGCGCAAAAATAATACATAAAAAAAACAGTAATTAAAGAACCTTTTATTACACATTAGTGCTATTATTTCAAATGCTGTTGAGAAGTAGACGCTAAAGAAAACACAAACAAAAAACCCCAACAACAGATTAGATGTACTTTGTGGTAGATAAACAGCCAGAAAAACATCAATAAAATTCCAGAGGAAGAATTCTCACCTAACGTTTGGTATCCTAAAGCTGGATTTGATTCTAGGCCCTGCTTTTGGTCAAAAGAAAGGCACATCTGAAGGGGGATACCTGGCCTGTCTTAGGCCAAAATAAAAGGCTGTGTGTGACGTGTGTCTTTCACAGTCAATTAAACAAGCAAAGATTAACTACCTCAAATTTAGCTGTCTCAAAGATGTCTGTATTAGGGCAGATTACTTGTTCTTTACATTACTTATCTGCGAGCATTTGGGAACAAACTGAAATATAAATGATTGCCTGGATCCTAATCCCAGAGTCTCAAAAACTTAAAAGTACAGTGTTCAGAACCTAGTCTGCAGGTAAAAAGAACTTTTTCTAAAAAGTGTGTTTATAAACTGTGAATGGTCTCCTCTCAAAACAGTTTGAGATAAAAGATTGGAATTCCCTGGAGATATGAAAAGATCTAAATGGAATTTGATATATGTCTTTGGCCCAGATGTAGTTACAAGATAGCAACAAGTCAAAAATGGGGGGGGGTTATATTACAGATACTTGTTCAAATTGCTATTATCCCAACCTTTCTATAAATTTAGTTCTTTTTGACTTACTATGTTTTAGAAACATATTTTTAATTTACATTATTTTTGTCTCTTTCTTTCTTTCTTTCTTTCCTTTCTTTAATTTAAAACAAACCCCTCTCTTTTCTGTCTACAAAATGAAAGCTTCTTCGGATGTTTTCCTTCAAGGTATAATGTTTTTTGGAATGGAAATTCACTGCATGCGACTGCTGAATTTAACTGTTAGAGCTTACACGAGAGTGGTGTTTTGTTGTTGTTTTTTTTTTTAATGAGACATCTAAGCATTCTACTCAAGGTAACTTCCTAATTAAGTAGAATGGTTACATATTTCTAAACAATTTGTAGAGTTGATTCAGCAGCCCAAATACTGATTCACTACGGTTCTGAACTTACCTAAGTTCAAGAGTGATCAACATTATTGGATCGCATGAATTAAGAGAGTTTGCTGTTAAAACATTTCTGCTCCTCTCTTTCTCAACTTGCCATGGGATCCAATACCGCCAGCTACACCAGAAACCTGCAACACACCCTTTTAGAACTCAGCTCTGACCCCACCTTTATAACCTCTGTGATTTCACTCCAAATTATGAAACCAAATCTGTTTTGATGTTCACCTGAACAAAATTCAATGTCATCATCAATTACTCAAATGCTGTTCCTTATGCAAAAAAGTCAGAGTTTTGAAAGGGTTTAAAAATGCACATATATTTTTAATGCTGTCACTGGATCAACACACTCTTAGCAAAATAACAAATATATTTAGCTATGTTTCACATCTAAACTTTATCTTCATTCAGAAATGCAGAGATTTTGACAAAAAAAGAACAAACAAAAACAACAAAAAACCCCCACCAGATAAAAAAAAAAAAAAAAGAAGCTACATAAAACAAAAGCCAAGAAATTTACTTACTCATGGAATGGAATTGTTGTTATTTTACCCTAATAACTATCAGCAGAAAATTTCAATGTCTGTCATCCTAATGTTTGCCAAGTGCTCAAATTTGTTTTAAATGCTTAATTTGCTCAATTAATTCCAAATATATGTGTATATATATATATTTACAGCTACTATTGGTGAACATTATTAGATGGTGAACTGCATATATTCAAACAACTGGAGAGTATTATAGAGATTCTCCTAATCTTATTCAAAAGACCAAGATTTGCCTTTTTTCCTGTATATATATATTTGCTCCTATCTCAATACTAACCAGCTGTATATTAAAATCCTGCATTTCCAATTGATTATTTCAGTTCCTTCCATGTGCAATACACAAATTGCCTCCAGATATCAAGCAGCTATGTAAAATATAACACACCAAAGAAATACAAAAACACTATCAGTTACATGCCTGTATCTTTCCATTAACCTTTAATGTTTACTTAGTTTGGCTTTAAAGCTAATTGTCCACAGCTGTTAACTGTATATTGATTTGTGCTGCTTTCCTATAAAGTTACAACGTATAATGCAACTTTTAATAAGTTCAAGGTAATATTACCATTAGAAGTCCTCAGCAATTTCCCCACACGCAGAACCATCATTCACAAGTTGACCATTAGTCTCTATCTCCCTGTTGGTCTGGTGATAATAACACAGTCTCTTCCTCCCGCCATCTTTGTCTTTTTTTGCCACTCCACCTTAGGCACCTACAATTGACATCCGGCCTCGATCAGCTACTATTCAAATGAACAATGCTACACACCTCCAAGAAAGGGATGAAGAATACGGGTATGAGTGTCTTGATGGCAAGGACTGTGCCAGTTTTTTTTGCTGCTTTGAGGATTGTCGAACGGGAGCATGGAGGCATGGAAGAATACATATCCGCATTGCCAAAATGGACTCCTACGCCCGCATCTTTTTCCCAACTGCCTTCTGTTTGTTTAACCTGGTGTATTGGGTATCATATCTTTACCTTTAAAAGCAGAAGGAAATCAGTGATATGAGCCTTACTCACTGAATTTCTTAGAGAGATGGTTTCCTAAGTCCACTTGAAGTATTTACGACGCGCTTTATAGTGGTCTGAATTATTTAGTGCCATAACCCGGTAAATATCAATCATATCATTTGTCCAAAAATTGCCATCAGGTTATTGTGAATTAAATGTCCATTCAACATGCTGAAATAATTTGAAATAAAAAAAAAAAAATCATATTAACAGTTAATATACAGCTATACCTGCTGGAACAGACAGGGTAAGGGGAGCATGGCAACACCACTAAATAGCTGGTATTGCTATTTCAAACAGGAGTGAGAGAGAGGAGAATTCCCAGGTAAAGTGCTGTACAGTTTGTTAACATTGGCTATAATTATGCTATAGCTTTATTCTCTGTGGGCTTTTCTTTTTGGAAGAGTCATCTCTCACTTTGAATAGGTATTATTAAGCTAGGAAAGCAACTTCTATTCCCACCAAGATAAAAATAGACCTTTCCCTTTGCCATCCCTTTAAGAGCACATGTACAATGCTGTAAATATTTCAATACCTTGTAGTACATAAGGTCTAGTGCATGCATCTTTTGGGGGCCAAAATAAATGAAACAAAGGTACCATAAAGTATTGTCTTTTATTTTGTGTCTCTGGATGTGCTATTGTAATTGAAACGTGGACAATTTTTTTTTTTTCCTTGAAAAATTACCCCTTTCCCTCATGCATGGAAGATCCAAGCAGACCGCACTTTCATGTAAGACATTAGAGAAGCCTTAAGGATTCAAATAAATAACATGTAGACAAATCTGTATGACCAACATAATAGCTCATAAAGTATATTGTATGTGTCTGCTGCAGTTGTAGCCTTCATTTTCCATTGATAATGTTGCTATATTTCAACAGAATTTCCAGTAATTATACATTGCAAGACCAGCTTCTGAATTTAATCCACGTGCTTCTATTGTTCTTTTCCTATGTTGAGCTCTACTTTTTTTCCTTACACTAGTGTTTGTGGGGTTTTTTTATTCTTTAATCCAGTCCAGGAAATAGTTTTTATTCTAGACATTTTTACATAAGAGCTTCAAGTTCATTTTGAAACATTTGATTTTGTACTATATATCCACATACAATTCTCTGCCCATTCATGTCCTTGATTAGCAATAGTTGTTGTCAGTGCTGCTTTTCACTCAGTGAGTACCTTTACTAAAACCAACCCTTGCCATGGCTAGCACACAGTTTATAGATAGCCTTGAGAATAAAAGGGAACAAAGGGTGTCTTGGCTACTAAATCACATGTATGCAGTTTACGTGTATTTAAAATCTTCAAACCACCTGGGTTAATCTTGAAACCCATTTATCCACTGGTTTTCAGAACCTGTATGATGCTCAATTATGCAACCTTAAGCACATGTAAATATGAATGACCTTTTTTTTAATTGTCAGAGACGTAAAATGTCACCTCCAGGAAAGTGGGTTTGCATATTGAAAAGGGAGATATATAACTTACCATTACAGAATTATTAATAGCTAAAATGGAGGAAAAAGTAAAGTTTTCCAATGTTTGTATAGTTTTGGAAATAAAAATGTATAAAAAAGGAATAACTCTTAATCATCAATTGCTCCTTGTCCGATGTATTTGAAAACATTTTAATAAAGGAATTGCACACACATGTGGACTTTTTCAATAAAACTGCTGCACTCAACTCCAGTTTTCTTGTGATTAGTTCATTAAAAGCATGCTTCATGGACTAGACCCCTTGACTAGTTTGATTCATCAGCTACCCAAATATAAGTGATTATAATTCTCATAACCCTATGCATTGTCTTATTTTGTAGTCAAATGGCTTTCATAGTCACATAACTTTCAAGGATGGAAACTAAATCTTTAAAACCATTTTTAAGATTATCTTATTCTTAAAAAAAATATATAAAAAGAAATCACTGAATTGGAAGTATCATAATGAAGAGAGATAACCTTTCTTTATCTACTTAAAGCAGAGAGTGTCTCCACTCCCTGAATGAGTGTCAATCATCTTCCACACAGAAATGTGTTCCAGATGGTGCCAGACAGATGACTAATTTTTTTTTATTTATTTATTTTTCAACTGTGATTTAACAACTTTCTTTTAGTTCCTTGCTGTTAATAAGAGCAGCTGATGTTATACACTTAAGGTTTCAATTTTTACCTGGATTTTTTCCCTACAACCAAATAGGTTTTATACAGATCATTATGAATCTCAGCCCAAACCAGCCCTTTAACTCCCTCAGTCCAAGTGCATTTCAGTTAACACAATTAGATTTTTTTTTTTTTAAAAAGGTCTGTGAATTTAAAGATTTTGTGATACTAAGTACTCAATCCTAGTTCAGCCATCAGATTACATGTGCCTATAGGAAGCCTACAACACTGAATAATCGGATGCATTAATGAGGAACAAATGATCAGATCCCTCACTTGTGCAACCCAGCCTCCTCCTTCCAGCAAGGAAGGAGTTTAGTTAATGATTGATATGCCCTCACCTCAGTAATGCAAACTACACAAAATGGAAGAGCACACCACACCTAGAGTTAAGGAGTTGAGTGAACTTTTGTTACCCTATATCACTACGCATAGTAAAGGAAATAAATCCTTAATCCGTCATTACCCAACACCTTGTCTCCTGCCATACTTATTTAGGTGATTTACCCTCTGGTGTAAAATGGATGAGGTTCAAAAGGACAGCTCATGAAGAAACATGTAATTCCCAGTGAGAAAATAACATCAAAGCACAATCTGGGCTCATTAAACAAAAAGTATAGTGTTCCTCTGAATAGAGATTATATTAGCTATTCAGCACAGAATCAAAAGATGTCCTTTGTATTGTAAAGCCAGACTGCCGCCACAACAGACAAAGTAGCAAGAAAATCGCATTTGGGTATGATGAGGATTATTTTCCAGAAGAAAACTGCTCAGAAACCTATCTATATAATCTATATAGACACACTCACACATATATATTATATAAAATATTATATTAATATATACATTATACATATTAACCCTCCCAGCTGCATTTTAGGGGAGAAACTCGATCCTGATGCAGCAGACTTGCTAACATCTTTTCAAGCTCTTCATGTTGCAGACAGCTATTACTGCTCTGGGATATTTCTGGGGATGTTCAGGTGGTCATTAAGAGTTTTATCAAGTATACACTAGTGGCACAATTATTTACTTGCTATATCCATTCCAAGAGTACGTAGATGTCCTGACCGAGACAAGGCATTCCTGTCCCAGGAATTGTGTCATATATACGCACCAAAAGAGAACACCCTCCAAGCATTTATAAATCTTTATACATTTATAACATTTACAAACCTCAGTTTGTAAATAAAGAGCTGGTATTCAGAGACATAATGTGACTCAACACTACTTCTCCTATTGCCAATATCAGGCAATCCACAAAAGACTGTATTTTACCTAGCCCGTATAGTATGTTAGCCTCTGTGCAATACAAAATGCTCAAGATCCTAAAGGTGCAATTCTCAGCACACATTATACACACACACACAGAAAAAGGAAAAGATAAAAAAAGATAATCGAGTGGTCTTTTTTAATCCTTTCACATCTGCCTCATTTTCCCCAAGTCACATAAATCTATCTAACATGAATGGACTGGTCAAACATACTACGTGTATCAGTTTCAGTGACACAGCTATGGCAGTAAATATTGGCATACCTTTGAGGTCCAAATATTCGGATCTCCTTCCTCCTGTGCCCCCAAAGCCCTTCAGTCTAAAAACAGATAGAAAAAGGAAAAAGAATAGTTATGATACTCAAGCAAATGAATAAAGTGAGAAATGGAACAAGAAAGCTTTGTTAACTGCACCATTTTTACTAGACAGCATTACTTCACATGGAACCAAAAAAAAGAATTGGGAAAATACAGTTTTAGATCGTATGCTTTACAACAAAATCTATGTTTTGTACGATCATGGTAGAGATGAGCTCTAAATTGGAATTTGAAAGTGATAAGCAAGGATTTTTTCAGGTTTGCTGAAGAGTTTCTCAAGCTACGGGGGAAAGGCAAGAGTAAGTCAGAAAGTCTTTGTGGGTGAATCTGGCAGCTGAGGAATGAAAGCAAAGCGTAACTATGACAGAGGCTGAATTCAATACCGAGCTGATCTGCTCTACCCAGCCAGCAGCTGAGAACTGAATCAGAGAAGGAAACAAAATAATTTGCTGAATTATGTAAGAATTATATACATTAATGGGCTAAAGAGGCAGCCAAAAGCAGCAAGCCAAGAAGAGGAATTCAGAGGCAATATGATCCATAGAAAATATAATAATTGCCAAGGTGAGAATAATAAACATTGCAGTTCTCTGAACTGAATAGAGCATGTTTAAGGTTCAGGCTTCATCTACATGGATGAAGAAACAGATTTTGGTGATGTTGTGGCAGCAAGTTAATGCTATTTGGAAATGAAGAGCTGGGTCCCAGATAAAGACTTAGTGAAAAATAAAGCCTGTTCATGGGCTTCTGCAGCTGGAAGAATAAAATCTGTTATTTTAAGTTGGGGATCCAAGGCAGAATCCAGTAGTAAGTATGAATACAAGAAGAACAGTAAAATATAAAATAAAATAAACAAAAATATAAAGGAGCCATCTAAATGAAACTTAATTGCAGCCCAGGAGAAAAAGTGACATTTTAAAACGCAAATGTTGTCTTTCAAACAAAATTGCAGTGGCTTTGCAAAGATAATTTAATTAAATCTTATGAAAAGCTTCACAGGTAAATCAGTTTATTAGACCCATAAGAAATCTATTATTCCATTTATAAAAAATGAAAGCCAATGCACTTTCCCTCTTTATTTAGAAGGATCCTGCAGATAAGAAGATTTAGATTTTCTACTTACAGTTTACTGTGTTTTTCTTTTTAAAATGAAGATTTACAATGAAAAACATATCTATTGAATATGTAAAAGAAAGTTCATGACTTTTAAAAGATCCCGAATAACAGACATGAACTAAAAGCTTTGCTTACAAGCCAGCAAATCCATTTGAATAATTCATTCAAGAATGTTGCATTAGTTTAGAAAAACATATTTTAAAAGGTTGCCTTTCTTGTAGAGGAAAAAAAAGCACAGTATGATAAGATAGGATAAGATTTTCTCATTTGGACTCACATAAAATTCATATTGATTATCAAAATGAGAAAAAGGAAAATAAGAAATGATAAAAGATTAATATAGCTTTAATTCAACCAGTATGATAAACATTAGAAATATTGATCTTTCCACCAGACACGTGCTTTCTGATACTGCCTTATTGAAATCTTTATCTGATGAGGTTAAATCAGCTATCACTCTCTTTAAAATTTTCAGGTATATGCTAGAAGCTTAACTATAGATTCAGTCTTTTTGCTGCAAGAAGTCCAATGTTAATTTACTGACAGGAAGAAAAACGAGACAAAACAAAAACCCACAACGAACCTCCTCCCAAAAAAACTGCAAACCAAGACTTCTCATTTAATTCCTAAAATGAGACACAAGCACATAGAGACATCTATCCAGGCAATACATTTACAAGATGTCTATAAAAAATAGTACATGAGGCTACAAAGTGCTTGAAAGTCAGATAGACCTGCTAGAGAGAATTTAGTATAGCTGGTTGCTTTGCTGTATTAAAGAGAAAAAAACCACAATACCATCCCATAAATTTATCGGGCCTTTATTAAAAAAAAAAAGTCTGCATGCTTGTATTGACGAAATAATACATATTAATAAATTAATTCCAGTGATTCCGTTAAGACTAGAAGTGAAAATCTAGACCAACAACTTCAGCAATTCTATAATCTCATAAATCTATTCAGATTTCACAGCTTTTTCTGCTTCTCGGTCTTGTGCAACTTATACCAGTGCTCTTTAACTTGTTGCCAGAGTAAGATTTCTTGTAGAAAAAGGCTTTTTCCTTTTGCTCTTTCCAATTCCTTTGCCCTCACTGAACATTCACCTGAATTTGATACTTTCCTGCTGATTTAGCAGCTCTAGCTTTCTTGCCTGTACAATGCTTCTGTCCCATAAATCACTATCCTCACAGCTTCATCCACAATTATGATTCCATTTTAATCCTGAAAAATTAGTGTAATTTGAAAACTATAAATTTCAAAGAAATTTTAGGTAAAGTTGTAAAGTTAATGGACTCAATACTAAGAAGGCTAAAAAGAGCTAAGACAGGCCTACTGCTAACTTCAAGCTTGCCTTTATTTTACTTGGTTTTAGGAGAAATGATACCAGCTCTCGTTAAGGCCTGGTCTCTCTACACTGAATTGTAATAGCCCAGAGAGTACGCACAATCTGCAAACCTTGACAACATCTAGGTGTGGCATAAATCTCACCAAAGTCATACCCTCCCCATGCAGCAGTACTTGTCTTGGTGTCAAGCACCTGACAATGCTATCTAAAGATGCTGAAGCTCTTCAAATATTTCTGGAAAGCAAAGACAACAGTCACACCAAACCAGCTGTCATTAATTCCTTCAAACCCCAAGTAGCTCTTCATGAGCATTTTTGGCTGCTCTCCCCAATTCCACTATCTTTGCTGGTTTCTTAGGAGCCTTCAGCGACTCTTGGAAAGATATACACCAGCTGAGCATCCCCTGGACAGCCCTTGGAAGAGTCTCAATGTCAGAGAATCATAGGTACAAACTATACAGGGATGAGAGAAGGTAGTTTACTAAATGTTATAATGTTTGAATCAAAATAAAACATTTGTTCTTCAGCTCAAACACTTAGGATATAGAAGAAATATCCAGTCTAAAGAATAAAAACACTCAACATAGTGAAACTCCAAGAGCAGGTTAAGAAATGGTCATTTAGTTATAAAGGGTACTTTTATTAAAAAGGGTTGTGTTTTTTTCTCCCCTTAATTGTACAGATTATTTTGCAAAAATACCCTGAAGAAAAAAATCTGTATTAAAAGACCTACAAAGAATATCAAGCATACCTCTAATTTTGATTTTTCAGAATAATTTGTTTACTTTTAAATTTACTGTAGAAGCATCCTAAGAGCATCCTAAGTTAAACCTTGTAATAAAGGCAAAGGAGCAACGGGGACTGTGACTGTATTTGTTCTGCTCCCTTCTAGGTTTGGAGCATTTGAACAGAAAGGTCCAAACCACCAAAACAGGTGGTTTCCCTGAGAGAACACCAGATAGGGAAACAGAATCACAGAATGATATGGGGTTGGAAGGGACCTCTGGAGATCATCTAGTCCAACCCCCCTGCCAAAGCAGGT
>JAOXNO010000052.1:36863276-36883682 GCA_028565335.1 Limnodromus scolopaceus | reverse complement strand
TCATGTTTAGATGGAACTTCTTATATTCAAGTTTGTGCCCATTTCCTCTTGTCCTATCCCTGGGCACCACTGAAAAAGGATCGACCCCATCCTCTTGACACCCTCCCTTAAAGTAATTTATAAGCATTGATCAGATCCCCCTCAGTCTTCTCTTCTCTAGACTAAAAAGACCAAGTCCCTCAGCCTCTCAATAGCTCAAATGACAATAGCTCAAATCACAAATCTATCCAAAATCTGTACAGCAGAATGCAAAACTGTGTCAAAGAAACCACCATGCAAACTCTTAATATGCAAGGAGAGAGTTTTTTCAAGCTACTCTGTATGATCTGCCACAGTTGATCAGAACTTCCTCTATTTGAAGAGTCATCTTGTTCTCGTACATTAGTCTGTGTTTAAATAAGATAACATTTCTAGGCATCAGAAGCCTTTTCTGTCCTTTGGAGTATTCACTTTTAAAAAAAGGTAGGGCAGTTCCTCCTTCCAGCTGTCATTGACCTCATACCCTATCACTCGTGTGCAAAGAAGGAAATCCAAGTCCCAAATATATGTGAGAGAAGGACTGAACAGAGCTCTCAAAAAATTTAAGAGATTCTTTTAATCAAAATCAATTGCTTTCTTCCAAAAGTCCTCTAAAGAGCTTCCTCACCTACCCATGAAGGGACTTAGATTATGGAAAAATTATTCTCATTAAGCATGCTGCAGCTTGTGTAAGCAGCCATGTATTCCACTGGCATATCCTGGCCCCTGCTCATTGAATTATTACTCAGGTGCTACTAGTGCCTTCTCACTCACGTTTGCTGGTCCAGTGTTCCTAAACCAATGCAGCAACACAAGTTCTGGGCAGCATGTAGAAGCATAACACGGAAAAAGTAGCATGATTAGAATGGTACAGCATCAATGATGAACAGGAGAATTTAATAATGATTCAGTGTCATTATCCAGTAATAGTTATTTATAAACTGATGTTGGTTTCCACACATAATTTTAAGAATCATAAGTTTTTGTTAATTACTCTACACCACTCTTATTTAGCTTGTGGCTGCTCCTTTTAGTAACGGTATCAGTTGGGATGAAAATTTGACAAAGTATAAATGGTAGATACATCTTCACTGTAATTGCATATTTTAGAGCTTTTGAGAACAAAAAGACAGGATGCCTGGTCAGTAAAATGTAAGTGGTTAGCTCTGCTCAAGATTTCTGAAATTTCAGAATAATTCGATCCACTTTTTATGTGTTATTTTGTCCTTCACAGGAAATTTAATGACAATTAAGGATAAAACACTGATCTTTCTGGTGAATCTTAAAATTCATCCCAAACCTGAAATAAGACACGCTATGGTAAAATTTCCTAAGGGATAAGCTGGATACAAGCATATTATGTAAGCATATGATTTAGTCTCCAGAGTTTATTTCTCCTACCTGTATGAAGAGGATCTATAATGGTGAGTAGTTAATACAGAGACATGGGCTTTGACTATGTGAACAGGGTGAAGTTCACATCCCATGCACATTTGAAAGAATTGTAAAAATTCTTCTGAGGATTTTGCCAAATAAATGCTAAGTATTACGTTATTGCTCCTTCTACCTTTCCTCCCACTCTCCCTGGTACATGGGGACAGAAAGAGCAAGCCCTCAGTACGCTTGAATTCATATGTGGTGCAAAGGAAGAAGAATATGATGTGAGAAGATACTCCTTTTCAGAGATGCTCTTATTTTACCCTGTCTTTTAGAAAAAAAAAGAAAAAGCATAGAACTGAGAAGTAGTATTTGGGGAACTTTCAAAATAGAAAAACTAAATTAACTCTGCAATCAGCTTTTCTAGGTAAAGACAGAGAAAAGTACTGGCAGCCTACTTCCTGTTCTTTTTTTGTCTTACTAAAAATCTTGGAAAATTAGGAAGCTAGTAATTTAGAAAATTAATCGTGGTAGACTAAGACCATCATGGCCAATCCTACAAGAAGTACACTAGATGCCTACATAATTTTGAGTACCAGTACAATTAAATAATTCTACTCTACCCTGTCTGAAAAGTTTGTCACAGCTCCAACAAATTGACTGACATTCTGCCGTTGCCTAGAAAAAGTGTTCAAAGAACATTTTGAAAGAGAAAGCACCAGTTTTTCAATTTCAGAAACAAAACTCTTATTAGCTTTTAAAGCTCTGTTTAATTCATAGGTAGCAGGCAAAATACTAATCAAAATGCTAATCAAAATCATTCATGCTGTAGTGGAACAGAATGCATTTTATTCTAAACAGCAACAACCAGTTTCTAAAGATGCTCAGCAATTATTATCGGTTATGAGGAATAATATGCTTTTCAAAGAGTTAAAATACAAAAGGAGTATTTTACTTATTAAGAAAAAAATCAAAATAATTACACAGGAAATGAAAGTAAAAAGAACGCAGCCAAAAGAACTGTTTCTGAAAATATGGTAAAATAATGGAACCCATAAGTTTAAACACTCACTAGCTACATTTTTAAGAGTTGAAACACTTGAAACATTTACATTCCTCTTATCCCATAATTTGAAATACATACTATTCACAAATCAAAACCATTGGAGAGTTATGTCACAGATATCAATGAGTACATCCCCACCTAGCATCTGTACTTAGCTCTGTTCCCCGTATGTTTTAGCTTTTTCAGAAAGAGACACCAACCCTCTCTCTAAAGCTTTCCTTAAACATAAATTTTTGTATATTTTTAAAAATTACTCTCATTTTACCTGTTCCCTTGTATGCTGAGACAACCAAAACTTAAGGAGAAAAGTTAGAAAGTTAAAAAAACATATAACTAGGAGAGTTACCACTTAGTCCTCTATGTGAACTTCAGAATTCATATTTTCACATTTTCTGCAGAGCAGAAGAGAAAATACCAACATTTCATTGTTATATGTTGGAAAAACTACGGGGGGAAACGACCTTTAAACTGAAAGAGGATGTTGTAAACTGTGTTAGCCAAAATGGCTTGTTGAGATTCGTGGCATTTTGTCAGGGATTTTGCTGACTACACGCAAGCTCACAGAGATATATAGATGGCAACAGAGATACATAGATTAGCATAATAAGAGAAATGTAGGAGGCAGTTACAAGGTTCTTTATAAGTTAATGAGTATTTTTTCCTCTTCTGACATGGTTGGAGAGGTAAATACAGAATTAAGAAGTTACCAGTTCACTTGCTTTGCCACGTTTTGTTACATAAGAGTGTATGAGAAGGCAACAATATTCATTACTGTGTGTCTCACTCATACCTTTAAAGTGTTTGCTCTACCACTTAAAATTAAAAATACCATTTGGGTATATCATCTACTTAAATAATCCTAGGTTTTATCATACTCCATATTTTGCAGTAAATATTGAAAACAAGAAAGTGTTCTGGTTTATGAGATTCATAAACATAACCCAAATATTCTTTGTTAAACATCATGCTACCTGGATACGTTCCCAGAGTAGGTGAAGCATTGCTTTGCATTTTCAACCTGTCTAGCAAACTGCCTAACCCCATTAAGGAGGGAACGCTACCAATGTCACCTCAAGACAGCAGCAGCCCTACTTGTCTCAAGTGATTTTTGGTTTGGGGTTTTTTGCGGGTTGAGGGACAACATATAAAGATACACTGCATTATTCCTTCTGTTTTGAATCTGAAACGCCCCTTTACCTCATGTTAACAAAACCTATAGCAACCTATAGCCTATGTCCAGGCTCTTTCAGCTTGTTTATTACTCATAAAATTATGATCCTTATTTTTGGCTGCTACTAGGCAAGTTATAATCTCACAGAACAACACACCCACAGGCAGTAAAAATCCCAGGTTTTAGTCTCTATGACCCCATAATGATTCCCTAATCATTGATTAATATTGTTATATAAAATTAAGATTTTTCTGTTTCAAGAAACAATAGCTAAAACCAGCATCCTCCTCTGAGCAATCACACTCCACTAATAACACAAATTGTACCTTGAACTAACTTGTACGGGCAATCTTCTAAGAAAGTTCTGTTGCTGCCATAGAAACCAAGGCTGTGTACTCTACAGCTGATCTGGAAATTTTTATTCGTATCCCCTAGTTTGCCCATTTTAAAACTGAAATGCATATTTGGAGGCAATGATGAACAGAAAATGTATTTCTGAAAGCTTTTTTTGAAGGAGAATAAAAATATGAAACGAATGTAAACCCACTGGACAGGAGGAGGATGACTCAGCTCCTACACCTTCTAAGACAAAATGAGAAAAGAATCAGGCAGAAGATCAATTGCAGCAATTTTGGACACCTCCATGTAACTTTCATCCCATAGTCCTTTATAGACTCCATGATCTGCAAGCAAGAAGTGGATAAATTGGCTCACACTGCCAAGCAATTCTTCTCACCAAGAACTTTTCTGATGGTACCGTTCTTGGAGGAAGTGGTAAATGCAATGGCCATTTGCTCAAGCCTCTTCTTGCTTCTTTTTCCATTATTCTGATTGATTCTTCTCCTCCTGAGCCTATTTTGCAGGCTCTGGATGAAATGAAAAGTCAGCTTGAGACATAGTTCTCCTTTCCTAGAAATATTAAAATTGTAAGAAAGTGGTATCAAGGAGCCAGTTAAGGTTGCTTAACTTGCAATTAAAATCCAACTTGCCAGTTTCATAAGTTGAGAAAAAAATCTGTTTGCCAAACCATCACAAATTGACTTCTCTTACTAGTGCAGAAATCTTCACTTGACTGATACTGTAAGTCTAGAAGACTGAAAACATGTGAGTGCTCACATTCCTTCCCAGTGCACAAAAACTGGGCTAAAATAAAACAACGCATGATACTCTTAGCTGAAAAGGAACCTGGTTTCATAATGAGTTGAAGAGCCACAAAAACTAAACGTAAACACCACCAAAATAGTGCCTTTATGTCAGATAACATGAGTAAAAAAATAATAGCTTCCAATAAGAGTCCTTTAAAATGTTGATACGCATTTCAAATTCTACTGAAACTGCCTTTGGAATATGTGCGGCATCCAAAAAGATGAATAATTCGTGTTTCAAGTTCAGAGTTTGCAATGTCTAACTATAAACATATCCCCTTCCTTCTCACATTACTGAAGAGAAATTCGCTTAATGTTTGTAGTATGCAGATTTAACATTGCTAATAAATGCATTGATCAGTACATTTCATTTCTCTGAGAACTACTGTATGTTTTCCTTCTTCAGCATCAGTTCAGGTGAGTGTATGGAGACATACACTGAGTAGGCTCTTACTCTGACTTTCCAAAGGGATCAGGCACATGTACAACTGCATCCCTGAATGGGAGTTGTTGTATACCATTTATCAGGCCCAAATTTCAGATAACAGCAAAGGTAACAGTTCCAGTGCAAAAGATAGCATTTTTGAGATTACAACATCTAAACAGACAGAGGAATGCTAGATTAGAGAAGAGAAAAAGAAAGGATACAGGCAATGTGAAGCATAAACCGACACCCATGCAAAGTTTATATCAAAAGATGTAAACTGAACTAGCATCCTTTGAGAGCCAATCTATGCCTTAATCACAAATCTGTCCTTTCCATGCCATAAAATGAAAAATCTCTCCACCTGCCTGTCAGCCAGTGACAGCATTATGAGAGGATTAAAGATGAAAGGTTTTACAGAGGTTTTTAAACTGCAGATCATACAGATTCTTTGCTTTCTCTCTCATGAAGATTTTATATTTGTTTTCACTTTGTATTTCAGTTTTCCTAATCTAAAATGAAAGTCATTGAGACTAAAATGTATGTTTTGCTCTTTATGCACCAAAAACACAGCAAAGAAAGCTGTCAGGGAAGATCAAACTGTGAAAAACAACAAACTGCTTAGAGAGAGCAAAGAGAAGGTGTGAAAAGGATTCTTGCATAAGAAATAGAAATAATTAAAAAGAGCAAAAAGAGTATGCAACAAAGCAAGCAAGCAAACCAGCCTATTATGCAAATACGGAAGTTTTCATTTTAATTAAAAATATGTGAAAAATCTTGTTATCCCTCACAGAGGAACAATTAATACTTTCTGCAAATGCTCCTGAATAAATGAGTGTTTTTTAACAGATGCTGGAGCCCTTGTAATTTTCCCTTGGACTACTCGTGGAGTATTCACAATGATACCGATCAGGCAATGCAAGTTCATTTCACTTTTCTTGGTATCTTCATACAGAGCTCTAGTAGTTTGTGGGAAGGGGTAAGAGTGGATAAAAGCATGTTAGGACACTCCATGTCTGAATGTGCAAATCTGGAGAGGAAGTATCTTAAAGGTAATTTGATACAGAGCCTTGTACCTCAACTAATGTACTTTAAAACTACGAAGAGCTCCCACACGTTAGACCATAATGGTGGTCTGTCACAATGCATAGATACCTGAGAGTTCCCACTTCCACCACAAGTTATGCTCTTACCAGACCTGCTGATAACGTACTCCAAACCTACATGTAACCTAGGTCAGAATGGAATCATATTAATTCTCATTAATAGTAGAAAATAGATCAGCTTATACCCCTGATGTATTTTCTACTCAAAGTCATCTTGAAGCTTGGAAGATGCAGTGGAACATTAGCAGTTCAGGACTGTGGCCATGCAGAATAAAAGGTGAGCTGTCTTGAGCCAAAATTTTCTGTTTGTCTACAGTGACTGTAATTGTTTGGTTTACAAATTGTAGGTCCTGTTGGCTGCTTCTCCACTTTACAGTATGGATGGCAAAATTCCTAGGGGTATGGAGAGATGGCAAGACCATCTGTTTGGATTCTTCTGGATTCCATGGCTCTATTTTGTTAACATATCATAACTGTTGCCTGAGATTGGATGGAACGTTTCCTCCCATTTCTTGCACTGGGATTTGGAAAAGATGTTGCACTGTGGCATTCATCTGTTTGGGGTAACAACCTCCTACAACTGGGAAGAAACCTCAGATTACCCACCACTGTCTCAAATACTGTTTCCTTTTGCAGAAATATGAAGCACTATTTTGACAGTGATAGTTCCAAAGACCCCAAGATCATACTGTGATTTTGTTTTACATCTTTCTCTATATATATACTTCTGCAACTCCCTGAAGCTTTGACATCCCTTTCTAACATTGCAGACATATTTGTTTTCAGTTTTCTCTTGAACAAAATGTCAGCAGGTCAGAACCGTTGCTCCAGTGTATTGTAATTTAACAGTGGTTAATATAGAGTGTTCTGACTCTACATGCCTTTCTACTCAAGGTCTCTGCCTAAGGACTATCCTGAATCATCATCCAGCACACAGAGCACTTTCTAACAGTCTAAGAACTCTTAAATTTATCATGGGATAATTTGAATCAAACTGAAAGACCACATACATCTGAAAGTTCTTAGCATAGATAGCAATCTGATCTATTATTAGGTATATAGAAATTTGTAAACCTTTTTCTAACTCCCCAGTTTGGAGGTTTAATGGATAGCTCGTTATCTGCTTTTCCTTTTTAAGCCTCCAACTCTGGTAGCCATTAGGAGTCTAAGCTTTTGAGTCACTTGAATACACAAGTCCCAAAGAAAAATATTACTGTAAATACAATAAACAGATTTTTCAGATTATAACATGTTATATTTATATTACATAGGATTAATGATGCAACTAAAAGGCATCAGTTAGCACTATAAATGTAAATTAATAGAGGAATTTGATAAATTACTGTTAATTATTGTATTAATTTTCAACTAGCGCCAAGACGAAATTGTGGGTTGTTCTACCAGAAAACTTACTAAAATATCCATATTGCTTATTCTGCCATCAGGAAACATTCTGCTTGCTATTTAAACTACCCCAACTTTCTTGACTAACCTAAAATTCTGTGTGCACTGCACACTAGTTGTTTGTTTTGAGCTTCTAAATAAGTTAGTTTAGTAAACTCATGACAGCTTATTTTTTTCTTGCTTCTCCAATGCTGAGGTAGGCAAGCTTATCTAAAAATCACAACTGAAAAAAAAATGAAAAACTTTTTTAAAATACACACTATTACATAAACTTTGTGGTGACATTATGAATGGAATGGTCACACACAAGGATTGTGATAACAATTCATTTAAGTGATTTACCCTTTTTCTCCCTCAAAACTATCCATATTTTATCAATTTATTACAAGTTGTGAATTTCAAGCTATAGAGAACTCTCAAAATGTGTATCGGACTATTCAAGTATTCAGTTTTAGCCCATGATCATCAAAGTCAGAGTAGATTGACCTTTGTAAACTATTTCTACTTGTTAAAATCATGTTTTGATTATACAAATCTTAATACTATATCAAAATTTACATTTAATCAGCATTCACACAAACCAAATCACATTTGCAAAGGAGATAATGAAAAGGCAGTATGAGAGAGGATCACGTGGTGGACACAGTATTCTAGTTAAAAGTCAAAATATTTAGAAATTATTTTTCCCCACTACATGTTAACTGTACTCATGAAGCTCCAGATTTCCTTTTTCTGAAAAAGGAACTGTACACCATATAGTCCTATTATTTCACTACTCTGAGGCTTGTGCCTCTTTCAGGTTAATAGCTACTATGCCAGAGAAAGGAAAGTAGTTGTTTGACTTTTTACCTCCTTCTCCACCCTACAAAGCAATCGTTAATACTTTTGCTAGAAACTTCTGAAATACTAGCAGTTTTCTAGGCTGAAGAACAGGATATCCCAACACAGAAATATAATACCTATTAAGTTCAGGATTAGGACTTCATTATCCATCCCCAAACTGTATTTCAGTTATTGACTTTTCTAGTCCTTTTATTTAACAGCTGTTTAGAAACTTGAGAAGAAGAGGGACTGTAAGTAGGGACTGTTTGCAGTAGGGACTCTAAGTAGTCTTGAAACAAAAAGTCGCTCATTTTTAACATTTCATTTTTAAAGATTAAAAAGACCCAAAACATTTCCTAAAAGCCATCAGGGAACCTTTTGCAACTTTTGTAATGAAGCAGTTTATCCCAAAGATGAATTTTTTAATGATTATTCAGGTTGAAAGTATGCAAATCGTATTCACAGCCAAATGCAACAGGTAGACAAGTATTGTCTCTGTCATCTTTAAATTACTTACAGTAAGTTCTTTTACAAAATATATAATCTTAGACCTCTAGTATGTCAAGTATTATGTATACAAAATACTTAATCTGTTTCAAAGCAGTAATGAAAATAAATTAAAATGTTAATTTCAATTGTCTTCAGAACAAAAATTTGCAATGTTTCATTATGAAAATGTTGATGTTTTTTCTGTTTTATATATATCGTTTTAGTTTCATTAAGCCAGAATAATAGGACACCTTTATTTTTCCTTTTGAAGAAACTGTTATCCCAAATTTATTTATTAATTAGTGTAAGAAAAGCATCTGATTTCATTTACAGCCTCACTGTAGTCCATTTTGCTCTTAAAATCTGCTAGTCTTGAATTAATTGGAATAAAAACCCCTAAATATCAGAAATTTATTTAGAGTAGAGGAGTGCAAGACACGGATTTACTGAGAATTCATAATTCACAGCCTCACAGCAGCAGCACTGACTTACACCAAGATCATAAGGTTATTCAAGGATTTCACTCATCAGTGAGGAAAAGCTTATCCTGGGGAATTCTCTCTGGCTCCTGTATCTCTACATATCTCTGAAAATGTCTTTTTCCCACTGCAGAGAATTTTCAGCTGTTTATGAAGTAACTGTTGAATCATCAGACAGTAAACAGGCACTGTCATAGGCTGTGTTAATGTGTTGCACTGCAAACAGTGGCAATTCTTACACAAACAGTTGAGTCCTCTCAGTACAATGGAGGTGGGAATCTGAGCAGGTAAGTAGAAATGCAGCGCAAGACAAAAACCTCTTACAGCCATCATAAGATGAGTCATCACCTCTCATAAGACTGAGCTCCCTCTATAAACAGGCTGTGATGAGTTATGACTTTTACCAAAACTTACATTTTAAAAACTTGTTTTCATTCCTGTTGATGTCAGAGCAAAATCTTCCCAAAATTTCCAGAAGGAAAATGGTCAGATTTCTCAGCTGTATCCCCATAGTCCAAATCCTATGACAACACATTGAGAGTTTATCACAGGTCTTTCAAAGGCTAATTGCTGAAAACTTAATCAACAATTACATTCCTGTCAGAAGCCTTACCCTCAGTGAACCAGCATTATGTTTAAATAAAAAACAAATTGTGGGGAGTAGCCAGTCTAGTCTTCTTTCTCCAAAAAATGATCACACTATGTAAGTAAATACAACTTAACACAAATCTACTAGGCTTTTTTTCTCCATTTTCAAGCCAAAAATTATACTCAAAAAAGTCTGAACCATATTCTTTTCTTAATTCTTACTACAAAGTGTTTGGCTGATGAAAGACATGCTTCTAGAGTACCTCTGCCAGCCCAAAGTTGTTTCACACAGTGTGAATATTTCAAACTCGATGACTAATTTGCACTAGAAAATAGAGTAAAATAGGACTAGCTGAATTGCAGTGTCTGGCTCTTAGACTTCTGGAAGATAATGGAGATACATGTAAGTGCTGCTGCGGGCAAGTTGGCTTTATTCGAACTTGCAGTGAGACTAAATCAGCACTATCATTAGAAAAAGTAGGATTCAACAGCATAAGACATTTAATTAACCTTTCATTCCAAAGCACTGATCCTCCGTGTCAGGGTTCATGTCACTTGGTCCTATAGAAACTGGCACTGCTACCATCTGCTCTGTGGATAAACAGCAAACTTCAGAGTCCTCACCTTTTGGCAGCAAAAAGTTCAGATACATATAGAAAAGTGGTTTTCAGAAAGCTTTACACTCTGGCTGTAGTCCAGGAAAATGGCCCTTTGTAATTAACTGTGTATGAATCCATTAGAGAGGGACTGAAAATCACAAGTTACTGGGCTGTCAGTGACCAGAAAGGGCAGGAGAGTATCGACACATCTGCTGGTGCCTTGCCTGGAAAATACTACAAAATGGACCATAGTCAGAAAGACAAGTCACTGCAGTGATTTTTAGAGACAAAATTTAAATTCTTTTTGCAGATGAAAGCCTAAGAAGACCACATTCAAGCTAGCTAATTTTGTCTTTATTTTTCACAGCTCCTGAGACCAACAGCTTCTAATGCCTTCAGACCTGAAATTCAGGTTACTAAAAGCGACGAAAAGAAGTTTTGGGCCAAGTGCCCAGTAACAGTTAGATATTAAAAATTGTTTCTGATGAAGGACAGAAGAAAGAAACCTGCTGGAGAAATTATCACGAATAAGCACTGCCAAAAAATTCTAAAAGATTTCTGGAAAGTTGCCTAAAATACTTTTATAATGTAATTGACATAAATGAAAAACTATTGGATGAAATATAGGGTGTGATTTGAGGGGGGAAAGAAAAGCAGCAATGAGAATATTTAAAGAAAAAAAGTCTTAAAATTCCTAAAGATCGGGCTTGAGTCCTGTTGCCTTAACTGATAAAGTACAATGCCCTTACACAAACACACTAATGATTATACACTGCTGACAAGAGAAGGGTTTGTAGATCTAAATAGAAGCTCAGCAAAATATACTGGATAAATAAAGACACAGGTTTCCTCTTTGCTTCTCCACAATCAAAACTACTGCAAATACCATAGCAAGTCAGATTTCTAACTTGTTTTTCAATTTGTCTTTTTATCCATTTTCCCAGAACTAGCACAAGCAAATGAAACAGATATTTAACACCAAGTCCTGTGGAGTATATACCTCTAATTTAATTTTGAGGATAGAGGCATCCTTCTTTGCACTGCTACTGTTTGCACTTCTTCCACTTTCACAGACAAAAATACTGTGGCATGACCCAAAAATGATACTAAATTCTACTCCTTGACCAGAACTCTGATAATTTTACTAGAGCTACCTTCCAAAAAGTGTACTTTGCTGATCCTTGATGTTTTCCTACCAGTTTCCTTGCCCACTTATGTCTGCTCTGTTTTGGAATTCTCCTAAGAAAACAACAAATAAGAAAAAGATACTAGCTTTCCAACTCCAAGCCTTCATCCTCTATTACTTTTCCTGACACATGAAAACATTTTATTCTCTTGAAGGTGACAAACTATATAAGCCAGTCTAATTCTCAAAAGGTATTTTCAAAGACTTTCACTAAAACTAGAAATAAATAGAAAAACAGAGAAAAAGTGGCAATTGTGTAGGAGGAATGGTTGACAGAAAATATGAATTCTGAAACCCCTCTACGAAAAAGCATTCTGTAAAGCAGTAACTGAATTCTAGAAAGAGGTGTCCATTCTCAAACATTATTTTTTTTTGCACGTTATCCGTTAGACTTTCATTCCCTTCCATGTTTGCCAGGATTATTTTTCCTCTGTATGCCCAGACCAATGTTTTAAACCCCTTGTCAGGGATTTAGCTCCTTTGAAGTGTCTGTCTTGTTTTCAGTCCAGACAGCTCCACAGAAAGGCATTTTCCCAGGCCGTTACACTTCATTATCATAAAAGATAGTTTTTTGCTAGCCCACTCGTACATCTTCCCACATAGCGCCAATATGGCCAGAGCTGGTACAGTACATGGATAGACAGAGATAGCTGCCAACTTCAGAGCAGTTATGTTTGCATTAAAATTCACTTACTGGCAAACAAACATATCAGGAAGAAAGCCTAAGCATCTTTACTCCCACTGCCTCATAAATACCACTATCCTTTTGGGAGAAGGAAGGTCTTTGGGAGTACTGTTTGTCTCCTTTCAAACCATCTACACCTTCATACAATATATAACCTGTTCAGCACCACACATTTGAAAACTTTATGTGTTTGAACAAATATGTATTTTCATAACTCTTTCTGTAAAGTTATCTTTGGATATTAGATTACTTCTGCTGACAGATACCAAACCTCTGTTAAAGTTTCTTAGAAACGTGCCTCCTTTAAGACACAGAGAAAGCATTTCATTGTTTTGATGAAGAGTAAAGAAAAGTAGGAAAATGCCATAATGTCTTTCCCCTCATTTGGGCTGACCAGAACAATGACAACACAATCAACATTAGAGTCTTAACATACTAAAAAAAATTAAGGGAAGAAGGGATTCCTTTAAGATATATAGTCTATTCTCCTGCCCCAAAGCAGGCTTAGCTATGCCTAGCAACGTCCTTCTAAGAAATGTTTATCCAATTTGTTCTTAAATATTGTCAGTGATGGAGAATCCAAAGACAATGCATTTCTATGCTTCATTTTTTTGGTCTTAAAAAAAAAATTCATCAAATCTGAAACTCCACTTACATATTTTAAGCTCATAACTCCATGTGACTTTGGAGAATGTGTCATTTTAATCTTTAGGTAGACGAAATTCCCTTCTCTTTCATTTAGTCACTCCCAATTGTAGGGGTGAGGTTTTCAGTTTTTGATTTTCTTGAGGTCCAAGATCTCTCTTAGATGTCTGCACTTGCTCTGTGTCTTCCCTGATGGACAGTAGCTAAATGTGGATAAGGTCTTCCGGCTGAGACACTGACAGCTAGGTATCATACAGGCTGCCTGGACACAGAAAAGACCAACTCTTCCCGTATCTCAACCACAGGTACAAATTCCAAATCAGTTCTCAGAGCTTCAAATATAAGCATAGAGAAAAAGAATAGCAGCTGAAAGGAAAGAATAAAATAATAATAGGATTTTAAAAAAAGAGGTTACTTTCTAATCTACCAAAAGCAAATGAGCAACTTCTGCTTGTCTCCTTTCTTATCAAGGAAGAAGGCACAATCACTAGCAGTGGTTTGACCGGCTGAGTCTCTTCCTTCCTGGCAGAGCGTTTCCTGTAACTGTACCTGGTGCCTAAGGACAGCAAAAAAAGTTGCTAGCAGGCAGCCACCCCAGCCAAATGGGGGGGGTTGAAGTCCTATTGCAAATTTTAATTTGATGTTTGCTATTTTCCTACTGAACAAGCATAGTTTATCTTGTAAATTCTTAGACATTTTCTTGAGAGCTGTTATGAACTACAGTCAGTTACTTTTTCTCCTTTTCATTCTCAAGCTGCCTGTGATTTCCTTTGTCAATTTAAATGTTCTAATCTATCCCTTAGGAAACAAATCTGAGTCCACAAATCTCATTTGGAGTAGTTATCACAAGTGCTTAATGTCAAAAATATGTATGAGCTGTTAATAAACTAAGTAATGCAATGTCATTTTTAAAAAATTCTGATTAGGTTCTTCATATAAATAACCAATACTGCTTAAAGGGAGAGCATTCTCTTTGCTGCAAATTACATTTCAATTGCAGATGCATTTTTGTGGACTTTTGGCTTAGCATTTAAATCTAATGAATATACATTAAGTAAGTTTCTTATCCTGAACATTAAAGTTCACAGAAAAAATAAACAGTAGACAGGCATTAAAAATATGAGAAAGTATTTCTGGTTTTGTTTCTCTTTCAAAGTAAGTTTCAAGTTATTATTCAGGAACACAAAATGGTTAAACTCCCAACAGTTTGTTTCTTAATGTTTAGTCAGCTTACTCGGAGGGCTACCAATGGCTCACTCCCAGGTATGACAATGCTCTGAATCTCCTTGCAGGAACTGCAATTACATGTTGGGGCAAAGTTCTGGGCATCCTCTGTTAATATAAAGTAACAGTGAAACAGGGAGTACTGTGACAAATCCCCAGTTGCTAATACCTGCTCAGACCCTGCCTTCAGTACCGACTCACCTCTGCCACTGATAACTTCCATTCCTGAGGCAGATAAAAGTAATTCTAAAGAGTAATTATTCTGCCGCTGGAAAATGCCATGTGTCAGACAATTTCCAAGGGAGAATGCTGTTAAATTACAAAAGTTGAGCCAGGACCTTAGCTTTCAATAACAAAGCATAAATATTTCTAGCAAGTAGCAACTAACATGAGTTTAAATGCCATCTGGTGCACCTTCACTCTGGTTTTTGGTTATGAAAAGGCTTATCAACATATTTGGGAAGTCAAATCAAACTGAGTCTCCAATCAGCCTATCACAATATAAACTCCTATCCTGCTATAGCAGATTAAGATTGCTTAAAGAGACTTTCCTGCTAGGAATCACCTGTTTTAATGTTAACAGTACCAACAGTATTTATGTGGTGCTAAGTTTAGCAGAGCAGAGCAGCATTAGATTAGTATTATTAAAAGTCATCTCATTATTTGAATAAATGTCTCCTCAATCTACTGCTTCACATCCTTCACCTTTCATTTTTTCTTAGTGCAACGGCATTGCATTTCCTCCTTCCCACTCCCCGCTTCAATACCTTCAGCCCAATAGACAAAGACAAGTTCTTCTCTACCCTCTGAATGCACTATATAATGGGAAAAGATACCTCTGTACTCTCCTCTAGAGACTGGTATCATGAATGGACTTCACAAGCTTCCTACTATGGGAATTTGAAGAATTTCTTTTACTTTGGGAGGACCTATATGAAAATATTAATGAGAACAGCTGCCCTTTCTATAAACAATGCTTAATTAAATGCAATGCAATAAAATAAAACATTTATAATATATAACATAGGCACTGGAATAAACCCAACTAGATTATATCATTCGTATTACATGCAGCTAAGGCACTAAGAAAAAAAACATAAAAAAAGGAAAACAGAAAGAGGACCTTCCTTTCCTGGAAAGGTACAAACTATTGTACTAGTATAACTTTTCCAGTTAAAAATTTGTTTTTTTTTAAACTGAGATAGCAACGTGAGCATAATCCCCAATCCCAGGCAGAACTGCATTATTATAACGTCATATGATTTAGTCCTCTCCTTCCTCCTGTCTTTTATAACTGCTGGCTATTACACTTTTACTGGAGTGCAACACCCTCACACTAAAATGATTGACTTTTATGTGTTTTCTTACCGATTGGTGCTCATGGATTCAACTTCTATCCTAGCTTGCAGAAGCAGCATGGCATTACCTCTAAATCATAAAATTATTTCTCCCACCTATATAATTTATTTTACTAACAGACTCCAATCCCTCTGTCACAGTACTCTCTTTAAGATGCAGTTTGGGTTTTTTTTTGTTTGTTTGTTTGGGTTTGTTGGGTTTTTTTTCCTCTGTAGGAAACCTACTTCCATGTGAAACCCAGCAGCCCCACAGTACTCTTACTGCACATCACTGTGTTCTACTTATCCTCTTCACTTGCTGTGCTTTTTCCTTATACTCTGTAGTTTATGAATCAGCTCAAGTTTTGAAAATGAGGAAGAAATTAGTTTCTATGTACTTCAGAATAATCTTCAGTGCTGTGCTATGAAAATACTAGACTTTGTCTGCCACTGCTACCGACACCACTATGAAAAGAATATAGCCAATCTATTCATTCACTACCAAATATTTATTCTGACACAAAGTCCATAAGTTTCTAAATCTCTTTGTACACAGGAGGGTCCTGGTAGAGCAGCATTGCCATAAACCTTACAAAAAATCATGAAATTAACAGTCAAGAAATATTTTATAACAACATTAAACTTCTTTGGCATGTCTAGTTATTATTATCTTCATAAAACACATGTTTGCTGGAACCATTTTACAGTTAAAATTCGTGCTGATATTAAAGGACTTTTAGGAAAATTGCCCTAAATAATGTTTGCAGCATCCAGGTCACAGTAAATCTTTAATTACAAGATATGGAATGCAAATACTTTATATATAAAAATATTTGTCTGTAACTTGTTCTGATATTTCTCTTGGATTAGATCAAACCATAATACTTAAGTGTTTTAATGTACTGTCCCCTATTTAATAAAAATTAGGATAGAAAACTTCATGGATTAGGGCTTCTTATATGTAAGTAGATTTTGTCCAAATCTACTTAACATTCTACGTTTTCTTCACATCAAGACTCCTTGGATATTCTTTGTGTGTCTGTTTACTTCTGAGCTGCCTTGTAACAATGTAGCCCACGTGACCCAATAAGCCACTCAAAACTCAAGCCCCCCATATTTTTCCTGTCTCATTTGGGAAAATAATATTAGGAAAGTAGTTGTTGTATTTTATTTTTATTATTGTAGACTATAAAACATTATGCTTCCCCAGTACGATCACTTCTAGCTGACCATTTCTACCTGTCTCTCAGCTTTGCTGAACATTGGGAAGAATATTTGCTGAATAACAGGACAAATAACAGTCCTTTCAAAGCACATGTAAATTTATAACTATTGCTGCTTTAAGAGCTAGTAGAGGTTGAACTCTACTTGTAGAAATGTTCTTCTACCTTTCCACTTTTTTCTCAACTTCATTACCGAGCTCAGCTTTCACCCATATGACAAATGATGCTTTCCTTCCTAGCTGAAGTTCAGTTTGTTCCATAACCAGACCAACAATTCAGACTACAATAGTGAGTAGAAGCAAATTCTTCATATTACTAACTAGGAACAGACAAACAACTCTTTCTATCACAGAAAGAAATACTGCAATTGGAAAACAGGTCAGTAAAATTCAAATGCCAGAATTCTGCATTTTATGAATCACAACCCTTAAATATAGCATTTTGTTGAATCCACATTGTGCCATTCTTTCATAAAATAAGGAAGAAAATATTCAAGAAAAAGCTATGTGACTAAACAGAGATCTATCCTATGTTGAGCAGGAGCCAATGTTTATTTTTAATGAAAACTCATTGCTAAAACTGACATGTAGCTCCAATTGCTCCAATTTTTATTATCCTCTGTAAATTCCCATAGTTTGCACTTTAGCAAACTAAAGAAGTTTACAGAGCTTTGTGCTCTTGTGAAAAAAATGTCAGAAATACACATATGTAGTATAATACTTTTACAAATCATGACATATGCTGTGAAGCTGTGTTCAGAAATTTTCTAATTACCTAATATAAAATATTATCAAAATATCCCAAATTTATATGGCTATTGAATAAAGCTACCAGAAAGAGCTATTGACCAATACTAAAACTTCCTCAACCTTTGAGATAATAGACAACCCCTCTGAAAGACACTTTTTACAAAGAAATCTCATTCTATTGCTAAGGTCTTGAGGGCGTCTTTGACTGGGCTATATAAAAAGCAGAAAGTTTCACAAGGCAAGAGCAACCCTACTGATTCCAGTAAATTGCACAATTCTTACCTCTATAGATTATTTAGTAATATAAGGGTGTTTATGGGCTGCTGTGAAACAGTATCCTCTCTGAGACATTCCTTCTAAGGATGTATGGTTTAGTTTTATAATACTTATTCAACATTATTTATTTAATAAAACCTTTGATCTAAAAAACTAGCTAAATATTTGTAGTCTTGGCTTTTTTTTTGCTAAATGAAATAAACCCATCTCTAGTGTTTAAAAATGCAGTATCAAGTTCAACTGCATTTCTTGCTTGTTTTTCTTCAGATGGTGCGTAACAAAACAGCTCAGTTGCCATCCCAGTGCCTGAGCGCCTGTTAAGGACTGCGTAATTGCTAGACTTACCAGAATAACATAGAGTGTGGTATTTTCATGTCTCCCTTATTTACCTGTTTGTAAAAAAATATTTGAGAATTTAAAGGAGGCCCATGACTTTTTCTATATGACCTGATCTTAACCTTTGTTATTTTTCCTAATCATAAAAACTGCTTCTGTCTTCAATCTCATTCTTTTATATGTTCTAAATGGAAAAACAAAAAAGCTATTGTGATCTACGCTTAACGAACTGATAGGTTACATGTGAGAAGTCTGGATTCTGATTTCAGGTATCTATGTTAAGTGCAGTGGGATTCCCTGGAAGTCAAAGCGGATCTTTCTCCGAAGAGCTGCAGCACGGCTTGTGTGCTGTGAGACTCAGTATCATCATAACTCCTCTAGTCATTGCCAGTAAAAGTCAACGTAATAGTACTTATTTCCACTCAGGATTCCCAGAAAGACCTGCACAATGTAGCTACCTGCATAATTGTTGTAGTTTAACCCCAGCTGGCAACCAAGCACCACAGAGCCGCTTGCTCAGTCCCCCTGCAGCAGGATCGGGGGGGACACCTGGACGTGTAAAAGCGAGAAAACTTGTGGGCTGAGATAAAGACAATTTAATAGGTAAAGCAAAAGCAACGTGTGCAAGCAAGCAAAATAAGATCATTCACTACATCCCATCGTCAGGTAGGTGTTCAGCCATCTCCAGGAAAGGTGGGCTCCATCATGCATTAATAGTTACTTGGGAAGACAAACACCATTAACTCCTAATATCCCTCCCCCTCCCTCTTCTCCCCCCAGCTTTTATTGCTGAGTATGACATCATATGGTATGGAATATCCCTTTTACTCAGCTGGGGTCAACTGCCCCAGTTGTGTCTCTCCCAATTTACTGAGCACCCCCAGTCTACCTGCAGACAAGGCCTTGACTCTGTGTAGGTGCTGTTCAGCAATAATGAAAACATCCCTGTGTTATCAACACTGTTTTCGATACAAATCCAAACCATAGTGCCATACAAGCTACTATGAAGACATCTGGCTCTATCCCAGCCAAAGCCAATACAATAATCCATGCTATTTCTGAGCCATGAGGGGCAGTGGTGCCAGAACGCTGTTTCAGCTGATAAGAAAACAATTCACTGAGAGAAGCAATGCAGAGTGCCCTGCACTTCCTTAACTGTTTTCTGAGATTCTGTAACAAAGCCATTGTGACTATGAACAGATAATATCTGGATATGTTAGATTAATTTTATGGAGTTACAAAATATCTCATGATTTAATGATATGCAAATTAGTTGCAGCTCTCAGATATCAGTGATGCCTCCAGATAGAATATCTGGATGCTCCCTGCTTATAGAAACAGCCACTTGCAAGTCTTTTTAGAATGGCTATGATATGCAAATTCACATTCAGATGCATTAGTCACGATAATTAAATAGTTGTTTCTCGCTAACTAAACTATTTGGGGCAACCGACCTAAAGGCTGTAGTTGCCTAGGAGAAACCTGGTTGCCAACAAGGCGAGCAGTTGCAAACACATTCAAACATCAAGTCAATGCATCTTTACCCTCCTCTGAGAAACATCTTAATCTGTATTTGGATTTATGAGGAAGGAAATTCTGGAATCAATGCTCTTTGATACTGATCTGGTACTAGTTTCAGACCTCTGTTAATTAAATTAGAATAACCTAAGAGGTAATGTGCATTACAATCTGTGAGAACATCTGTACACTACCATTTATAATTTATCTGGAAGCCAGAGCAACCTAGATAAGCACAGTGAATTTCAAATTAGAGCAAAACTATTACAAAGTTTGCTGACCTTCAGTCATAAATCCTGTTTGGTTAGGACCATGCCTATTTTGTAATGTATCTGTCGCATGCAAAATGTATTGTGCAGTTTCACGGATTAGACAGAGTTGGAAGGGACCTCTAGAGATCATCTAGTCCAACTCCCCTGCCAAAGCAGGATCGCCCAGAGCACATCACTCAGGACTGCATTGAGGCGGGTCTTGAAAATCTCCAAAGAAGGGGACTCCACGACCTCTCTGGGCAGCCTGTTCCAGGGCTCTGGCACCCT
>JAOXNO010000052.1:36833242-36853322 GCA_028565335.1 Limnodromus scolopaceus | reverse complement strand
CAAAAAACATCTAGCTTACCAACTCCTCTGGTTGCAAACACAATAAAGGTTTTGCCTAACATTGACACAATTTGGTCCGGTGTTTCTTGGCTATCTTAGATTTGTTACAATCACTTGCAGTACCATGTCCTTGGCTGCATAAACACATTATTTAGGGTCTATAAATCCTTTCAAATTGGGTATAGTATCTTGCAGTATAAATTACTTTTACAACTACTGCAAGGTTACTCATTCTCATTCTCATTTTGTTTAGCTTCTGGGATATCAGGCAAACATATTGTTATCATCATTTAATTTCTGATTCTGTGAACACTGATATTAATATTAGAACTCACATATTTCAGTGGCTTAGCGTATTGTGAATCTTTTTTTTAAACAGAATTTTTCTGAGAGGGCTGGAAATAGATTCTTTAGGAAATAAGGGGGGTTGCACTTGTTTGTTTGTAGTTTTGGTTTCTAACAACTTGATGAAGGAAAACCAAAGAAAAATCAAAAAAGGTGACAAAATATTATCCAGCGCAGTATACAATCTATATCAAGAGTTGAGGGGGCAAGATTTTAATCAGAAGAACTAGAGATGGAGAACAATTTATTCAACACTGCAGAAGAGACAAAGCTCAGCAACAATCATGTTAACTTTAATGCATAACTCCTCACGCAGTAGCTAGTCGGTGAAGGGCTTCAGTAGTGCTTTTTTTTTTTAATTAGAAGTAGATCTTTAAGATCATTATGTACCTCATATTACATACAAAGCAGAATCCTGTGAGGGTTTTTTTTTTCCTACATAGAAATAATGGACACATGGAAAGAAATGAAGAAACTGTCTATTGAAGATCATAAATCTATAGAATTAGAATATGTATATCACATGTCAAACACTCAGCCACCAGAAAGCAGTGTAGATCCATGGAAGACAGCTCAACTACATTTACATCAGTGGAAAATCAGCTCTAAAATATTCATTTTTAAAGGTTGCACTGGAAATAGAGGGAAAATTCCCAGCTGATTCATTTTGTGGGAAGAATAGTTATTTTCCCTCATTTCCCCATCTTAATACAAACAGTTGCCTGAATACACCTCATAAGATAACATGTAGTATCCACCCTGAATATACAGTAGAATGCAGACAAGAGGGCCCACTGTCTTTGTGCAAAGGAGTAATAACTGATAAGGAATTTTCTGAACACCACCCCCCAAATAAAACCCAACTAAACCATGAAAAAATATCCTTTCCACTGTTTGCAAGCCAAAAAATTATTCTAGCTTTCATGAAAAACATTTTTCTCAGAAATTCTTTACAGAAACTTACAATCTACACTTCGTAAAATTTACTCTCCATTTTGTACAGCAACTTCTCTCCACCATCCCATTTTCTTTCTCCTTCTACTCACAAGTCCCCCTGAAATTAATAAATGTTACCTATTAAAGTTGCATCTTATTTTGACTCCAGGAGAGACATGGAATTCCAAATTTTAATGAACTGTTTGTCAGATCGAATTTACATCCACAAAATTTTACAAAATGTGTTGCAAATATCTTGGAAAGTCCCAGTAGGTTCTGCAGCATGGCTCTGGCAATGACTTATTTTTTCACCCACATATTTCATGAAATGAAATTTCAGTTCATGAAGTGTATTTTGGCTTAACTTCTTAACGAGATTTGTTGAATATACTATTTCCAGGCATCTCCCCAAGCCTCTACCTCCCACCTTATTTCTGATAAATTAGCTTAGCATTTGCCTGTGACCTCTGAGATTTCCTGCAAGTTTCCTACCTAAGAAGTAGAGAGGTGTCAAAAAATAGTGACATCTCATTGGTGATGTTAAGCCTCCCAGTTTATAACTCACTGCCTCTGTGATATCTGCTGCTCTTCAAAACTGAAAGCATTCCTCCTCGCTCATATATTGTTTGATCACTTCTACTTGGGGCACACACATTATTCTAGTGAAGGCATACAGGCATCGGAGAGGCAATTGCCTAAATATTATTCAAGCAGTAGAAATACAAAATGTGGAACCCATGGCAATTTAATAAGGTACTGCTGGGGCATGGTGAAAAGGGTAAATACCTTGAGGACAAGGACACAAAGTGAAAGAGAATGTACAGTTACTTGTAAACAGAATGAAATATGCAGTCCAAAAGAATAAATAAATGTCAAAGACAAAGTTACAGTGGCTTGAACTTACTATTACATGTTCTTGAAATAGGTAAAGCTAGAAGGCATATGTTAATAGTGCAGTGAAAATCACATGCTAAGGCTAGAATGCGTCACTGCTATCAAACAGTATTAACTGCTCAGACTTAAGTATGTAGAGTTCTGTAAGCACTAGCAAGAAAAATTCTGTTTTTCAGTAATTTGTACTTTGTGACTAACTGTCTTTTCAAAATTGACTTGTTCTAATACTGTAGTGGGAGTGCACTCTTGATTACATATCAAAGAGTCCACACACTGTGAAAATCCCAGTCATGGCAGGTTTGATCACTGTTTATGTCAAGGTTTATTAGTCAGCATTTCTCATGCTTCATTGTTTTACTTAGCAAAGGTATTTACAAAAAAAAAAAAAAAAATTCATTCTTGAAGACCTCTTCTTTCTTCCTCAGAATTAACTGGTTGCTTCGCAATGTCTCTGAAATGGGTAATGTAGATATGCATTATATAAAGTATAGAGGCATTACTTGCTTCAGATCCAAGACTAAAAGGGATCCTAAACCATGAGCAGCTGACAAAGCTCCTAAAGACTTTCCGTGCTGCCCTCACTGTAAGTGATTTACTCCTATCAACCACTGCTGAATTTATCACCCTTCTAATGGACAACTGCCTTGCAGTAAAATAGCTGACAAACTTCACCTTGGATCAGGATAATCATACCTAAAGTTTAATTTTTGATCTTATCAATGTACATCTTCTAGGTAATTTTTCTAGTCACACAGCTGATTTTTTCCCAGAATTATTTTTAGGCTAATTGTGATGCATATTATCTTGAATCTCTTATTCTAAAAGTACTGAATAATTTTTTTTCTAAACAGCAATAATTACAAATGTAATATATAGATCTGTAAGTAATTAATTGCAATTACAATTTAGGATCAAAGACTCCTCAAGCAGAAGTCATAAGTCACTGAACATACTCATTTTCACTAGATCATATTCCTACTTATAGTATGCAAGCTTGGTGACAGCTGCCATCACTCCAATCCCGATTACGCTGATATGAAAAGGAAATACCAGAAATTACATTTTCTAAAGTTACCGCACCCTCCAAATATCCATATTTATCACTAAAATTTGTCATTTTTCTGAAAGGTGTTATAATTGATTCTGCTCCTGCCATGTTTATCACAACACGGTAGATTCCAGAGGAAGAATTTTTAATATCTATCAAGAAAGCACATTTTCCTTGCTCATTTTCCAGTCCAAGTATACTTTCATTTATGGCTGACCGGTTGAACTGAAAAAAGATGAAGGAATAGAACTGCTAACTCCCCTCTTTCTGTCCCGTGTCAGAGTAATTAAGCAAGTCTAGTTCACAACACCATAATCAACTAAAGACCTTTTAATGACAAAGATCTCCTATTTACAACCTTAATGCCATAAATTTAAAATACTTCTTTTTTTTTTTTTACCTTTCAACAGATGAAAATAAAAAAAAGAAAAAAGAAAAGTAGATTATTTTTCTCAGCAACTTAAACCTAAAACTAGTTAAAATATGCCAAAGCCTCAAACAAACTTTGAATTTTTGGAGGATACAGTAATCTGCAATAATAGAAGTTGCACATTTATAAAGAAGCCAAAAAAAGGTGGCACCCAAACTAGAAGCATACAGAAACGTGGACCAGCAAGCATAGAGACCATTGTTTAAATGTTTGGCTCAACCCTTTCAGGTTGATCGATAGCAGATTCATTAAAAACTAAAGATTTGTCTCTAATGGAGCTTGACTTCATTCTAAAGAAATCATTGTAGTACCATTTAAAACATAAAAGGCATTTAAGGGAATTGCTCTGTATTGCCTTTGGTATTTAAAATTATTCCACTTTCACATTCAAGCAATTTATAGCTTTTGTTAATGTAGGGAAGACAGGCCACAAATCCAGGTGCTAGTAAGCTTTTCTTTCTTCCTCTTTGATTGCCATTTGCTAACAGACTACTGGAAGTTTCTCCTGATAATTAAACGGAACGTAATAGCTTCCTAATAAAACGTAACCTTCCCAGTCTCCAAAAGAAGTAATTTTCACGATTTAATAACCAAATGGAAACAATTTTAGTGTATACTAGCATGAAAATTTCACACACATAAATGTTTGCATCTTACAAAGAGAAGCTTAAATAAGCAAATATAATTTATCTGAAACATTTTATTTTTTTCCTTGGATGCAAGTTCTATCATTATTAAAAACTTGATATTTCTTATTGGGGTGAATGGCACTTTGGTTTTGGTTTTAATTTTTGCAATATCTTTCTGAATGCTTTTTAATTCATTATAAGATTTAGTTACATCTTATTAGCAGGTAATTTTGCACTACATTTTGATGCACCTTAAAACTCTATCTTGTATTTATTAGTTTGATTGTTTCTGAGATGGTGACACTTTCATTAAGTTCGCAATTACTGCAATATATTGTATAGGTTTGTGAGCTACTGAATTTTTTCTGGTACTCTGCACTTTCTCTGACTGTTCGATTTGCTTTTCAGCCCTTATTTTTTACCATTATACTTTTCTGTAAGTCTCTTGGTGTTTTTCATGTTTTTACTCCTGCTTCCATGACCTCTACTGGTATTTACCTTGTATTGCACCACATATTTAGTTTACTGAATTAACTGACATTGTACAGGACATGGCAAAAACTTAAATATTAGTCTTCTGTTATTGAGATTCTTCATGTTAAAGGCTCCCCACACCACACATCCCTTTTACTCGAACTTTCCTTCATGAGGAGGTAAAACCGATAGCACCTCTCTGTTCTTTGTGTTGATTCTGTATTACCTGTCCCTCACCTAACTCTGAAGGCATTTTAATCATAGAAACACTACACATTAATAACAATGAATCCTTCCATACATATCATCCTCACTCTTTTTAAGCTAGTATAAAGCAGAATCCCTATTTTGGCTTTCTAGTAGTTTTCTGAGGAACTACTGATCATGTTCCGATCACAAACACTACTGCTTCATTTCCAGTGAAAGCCCACAGCATGGCTCCACTAGGGAGTAAGGTAATCCTCAATGGTGTTTTATCCATGTTGAAGCAAACCACTGATAAAACAGACAAAAAAAGGCTCCTTTATACAACAGAGAAAGAATATACAGAGACACTGCACGACCTTGAAGAAAAGCCAAAAAATTAGATGCAGGTTCTAAGACCTTGCCAGAATGTAACCTGAAATAAAAAAAACAAACTGTTGTTGCCTGTATGATTCCTGTTTTAAAAAAAGGCAACAACTGAATGAAGTTTCTTTAAATCCTCTGTATGTCAGCCGAATCATCTGTCTCAGTCTTAAATATTGTTACTTCAGCAAGAAGTTTTTTCAACCTAACTGACAAGAAAAGAAATTGAGGGTGTGTAGGGAGGTAGATGGCAGATATAGAAGAAAACGGAATGGCTAGGTTGGGGACAGGAGAGAAGTGATTCATTGCAGAAAAGTAAGATAACAGAACAGCACCAGGGATATACATACAGGCATTCCCAAAATCCATTGAGATCGCCTAAGTCTGTCTTGTTAAAGACACAGGAAATTCTTACAATATATTTCTGAAAATGCAGCGCCAATTAAATAATTCCAAGATATTGTTCTGTTTTCCTATTTAAATTTATAAATTCTACTGCTACAAAAACACCTAGTCTATCAAAAAGGCTATTGAATAAGATTTCAGGAACATTAGGTTCGGTTCTATTACTCGTGCTTTGGATGAGCCTTTTCCTTTCCTGGTGCTGTTCTTTACCCTGTTGCAAACCTGCCCTTGTGATTTCTACTTGCCTGCTTTTCACCTAAATTGCAAGATTCAGGGGAATTGCATCTTCCACGTGGCCACACCTCACCCTCAAACACACTAAAATTTCCCATGAACAAGATTTGGGGAAGGTAAAATACTGACTTTTTAAAAATCAAAATGAAGCTTTGTTGGAAGGCTACCAGTTAGCTCCATCCACAAGCTGTAATTATCCATCTACGTGTGATTCTCTTTTTGCCCACAGATTTTCTATAGAATCTCTTAAAACTCACTTCATGCAGACTATTTCTAAAACAGATGATAGTGATACTGTCTTTTATTATTTAACTCAATATTGAGTAGTTGACAGTATCTTGTCCAGTTGGATTCAGCAGTATTTGAGGTGATATGAAATAGTAATAATAATCAGCAGTTTGAAAAGCAAATACATCAAGTTTAAAGGAAGATACTATCATTTACTACAGCAAGAAAAACACAGTCTCATTTGAAGAGCAATGCTTTAAGAGTAGTATGTAAAGAAGAAGGACTGTTTTAGTGCTTTCGTGCTTAGGTTACAAAGCCCATTTTGCTTTCTTAATATAAGTGATATCCACCTGGAAAAATTGCTGTGTAACACAACAGGCTTTGGCATGTGAGCTTTTAGTCAGTGGAAATTTAAAAAGAGATCTCAGTTACTGTGTAACAAGATAACACTAGAAGTCACACAAATAGAATTAACCCAATAATAGCCACAATAAAACTATAAATATTATTAAGCACTCAGAAAGCTACTTGAAAAAAAAAAGTTGCTATTTTTGGATCCTGTCTTAGATTAGCCTTTTTTTCTTGCTTGAATCGCAACTGTAGAATTTTCTACTCTGTTCTGCCATGTACACACAAACATCTGCTGTGTGTCTGCTAACATATGGTGTTTCACTAATTAATTGCTAGCTATCAGCCAGGCTCCTACTGCTCATATCAAATGTGAGTACCCTCCAGAATGTTTCACAATAATGATCATTTCACAGATTCACTGCAGTAGCCACTGTATGGTCAGAAAGCAGTTTTCCACGAGAGAAATGCAGTATGTCATCATTTAAAATTTGCGTCTGTTTTAACATTGCAGGTTCACCGTTACATAAGAGGAAAGCATCAGAATAAGTGCACGCTAATAAATACCTGCAAATGGAAAAGCTGTAGTAGCTTAGCAAACTCGTTCCTCTGATGAAAGGAAAAGTGTGGACAACACTGGGTCAAATCAAGTCCAATAAACTTTCAAGACAGCTTTTAAAAAGGGATATGCCTTAGCACTTGGGTTTTATTTTTTTTCCCCAGTAAATAAGCTACCATATTTAATTTATCATTAGATATAAAACTTATTTCTGCATAAGCTTTTAGGTATTGTACAATGTCAAGTCGCTCTTCCAGTTCCCAATGTGAAGTAGATTTGGTGATGACAGAGTAAGTCCCTGCAGCAGTTGGTCACCTTCTCCCAGCGTGTTCATCACCTTCTCCCAGTGTGTTCACCTTAGTGAGCAGCAGTTCCAGTTACTTGTTAAGTAACAGTTGGGAACTCACATGACAGAGCACAAATATTATATCCCAGTCAAATGTGACATCAGTGTACTGGAGGAAGCATGAACCTCTTTATACATTCTCAACCATGCATTTTTCAAATTAAGGCACAGATACAATAGTAACAGCCTGAAATACTAGTGAAGGGAAGAAGCAGTTATGAACTCCATTCATTGGAATAAAAAGTGAAAGTTCTGTTTCCTAATGTATTTTTGGAGAACATCTCGTATGTGACCCTTGCTTATGTGCTTAGTTCATGGCACTTGGGGGAAATTTAACTTTTTCTGAATTGGCCTTATAGGTGATACTGTGCCTGTACTAGTAACCTAAGAAAGGGTCCATACGCTTGTCCAGGTATCCGCACACCCATGCACATGCCCAGGAACTGCATGCAGCCAGCTATGTCATTATATTCAGGTTTGTTTCAACACGAGACAGCAAGTAAACCTACAGCTTCACCAAGATTTAAATGAACAGCATATAATATTTTGCATCTCTGTCTAATGTATAGAAGGATCTGTTTGAAACTGAACAGGCAATACAGGGTTAATCTTCATATACACAAACATTTCAGAAAATTGACAAATTAGCCACTGACAAAAAGCAGCATATCGCCTTGATAAGGGTTATCAGAAGAAAGTCAGGAAATATATGGTACTAAAGTCTGTCAAGCCATTATTCTATCCAATACCATAGATTTGGTACAAAATGAAAGAAACAATTCAGAAGTACTTCAAAGTAAAACACATACAGAGTTTTACTGAGCAAAGACAAAAAACTGGTAAGAATCTTCCCACCCACATACTGTATCAATTCTTCCTACTGCTCACTCATAAGAAGAGTGATATCCCAACCTTGAAGGGCAATGAATAGTAGTAAGAAGTCACAACCACGGTACTGACACATTATGGAACTGTAAAACTATGTGTTGGTGTAATCCAACCCAAAGAAAACATCCATAAAATGCCAGTGTCAGCATCTGCAGAAGTAATTATTCATGGACTTCAGACCCCAGAACTGCATAAAATTTACCAGTCACCGAGTCAAAACAGAACAACTTTCCAAAAGTGAGAATGAATTCCAAGATTAAACCTCCAAAATTGAAGGATATTTGTCCCTAGGGAAATACCATACTTTTCATGAAAAAACCCATTCAATTCTATTGTCTGCTCCTCAACATCTCACTGATATGGATATAGGATAAAGTTAAATCATGAAAAAGACTTGGTACTATTTTTTAATATAAAATATTTTTAATTGTGAAAAGAGTCTTTGCGTCTACATCTCATTATGGCAAATCCTAGCTAAATATAAACTTTATGTACTTGCAGTTGAAGGTTTTATTAATAGAAGCATTAACATGACTTTAATTGTAGCATCAAGGTTATAATTATGAATATTTTATGACTAAACAGTTTTCACAGGGATAATAAGATAACCAAAACTATTATTTAATGAAAAGCAGTGAATTACTGACAAGTAGGAGAACTGACTTTAGAACTGGAATACAGTTACTGAATATAATTAGTAAGTCACAATAGTCTCAAAGAAGCTTTGAGATTTGTATTGTTTTCTTTTAAATGATGTAAATCCTTTGGCAGCGAAAGTAACAGAATATGCAGATAACAAGTGTGTCACAAAGAACTACCACCTTAAGAAAGGGCTTAAGAATTGAATGGAGGGGCTGCTTAGGCTGAAGGAAGGTGAGCATGCTCTTATCCAAAGACCATATTTACTTTGAGTCCAACTGCATCAGAGAGAGTACGTTAGGGAGGCTGAAGAAGGAAAAAGAGAAATACCAGTCCAGGAACTAAGGCCAGTTCACTGTAGTAAAACAAGAAGTGTTTATGTCCATGGGACTCACTTTGAGAAATCTGGTCTATTGGGGCCTGATAGGGTCCACCTGTTAGAGAAGGGGAAGAACATCTTTGGTCATTGGCTTGCCAAGGTGGTGAAGAGGGCTTTAAACTAAAGTTGCCAGGGGAAGGGAACCTCAATCCATCCTGTTTGATTTTGAAAACTTCATCTTTGTTCCTGTTTTCTAGCTCCACCTATTGACACGCCATGAAAAAGTTCTATCTAAAATCTTTTTCTTGCCTGTGACAAAGTGCTGCCTTTTATGGTACGGAATAGGTAGCTGATCTGAAACAGGTGAGAGACAATATAAGATGAAAATAGATTTGTACTGTGTTTCCATGACTTACTCATTAACACTTGATAGTACAACTACGACAACATAGGAAATACACATCCACCATTGATAAAACGCACCAGCTGCTATACACACAAATAATATCAAACATTTAAATACATTGCTTTGTTTTCTAAGAGGGAATTACAACTGAAAAACAGGGATTTTTAAAATTTTCTCATGTACTTTGTCTGACAGATATCCAGGTCTATTGTCAATGGGGGAAAATTTTGTAATAGACTAATTTTGGAGAAATGCAATACAAGTTGATTTTGTAGCAACAGAAGCACATTTCCTGATTGTTTTTATAGAAGGATACCAATCTTGCCTAAAAACTAATATGCCAAGGAAAAAAAAAAAGCTGTGCTTTTCCTATATCTGGTTTCAGTGAAGACAGTGAACAGTACGTGAAGAAAGCCATATTACTCCCCTTGCTGAATATCAGAGCTTTCTCTGATAAAACTAATAAACTGTAGCTGAAGTTGCCTTGAGTTAAGGGATTACTGAACAGAGAAGTGGACAGTCAGTTCTCTATTCCCATAACAATGACATGAAGAAGTGCTAGTGAAACAATCTCACCCAACAACATCCCAAAGGAGGCAGACCTGCTAACAGCACAGCGGAACACTGAATTGGGAGGTGCAAATGCTGGCCAGGAAATATCCTTTAATAGGATATTTCCACAGCCATCTGCTCAGTTATGGTTCTTTTTAGCTTGCCTGAGGATTTGGTTTAGTAGCTTGGTTTCTCTGAAGTCTATTTAGTTTCCAGACAGAGACCATTAACATTACCTTTGCTCTGGGCAAGCTGCCATTTGCATTTATACTACAGTAATGCCTTCAGAGGCAATGCAATGTAACCATTCATGGAGGAACAGTATTTCAGCCAGAAAGCTCCTCCTCGCTCACCATTGTTGCAGAGATGCATCTTCAATTCTCTCCAAAAACCTTATCAAACTGATGGCTTTGGCATGCTGGCAGTTACAAATACTGCCTGTTTCAAACCAGGTAAGAGAAAGTTTCAGAGCCCCACAGACTTTGTAAGAAAACTACCTTTCAAATCCATCTAGTCTATAGCAAAGTGATTCAATTATAATATCTCATCTAACTGAAAAATGGCAAAAAATACAGCACAAGAAGAAAGGTTGTATGAAGTGAACTTAGCACAACTGGTGCTGAATTCATCAAAACCCTAAAATTTGATGAGAAATACATCCTTATGCTCTTTCAAAAAAAAAAAAAATCTAACTCATATAGTTGTACTTCCCTGCAACAGAGCAGAATGAACATGAGTCTAAAGCCTCACTAACTTAATAACCTAATTCTATATATTCATATCAGCAAAATTACAGCACATGTACTGTAGCTGCACAAATTGCCCTGCTAAAATACAAAGAGCGTGTTTTTCCAGTTCTGACTTCAAGACCCTTCCTAAGACGACGACTACATCAGATTTATTTGCCTAAGATTGATAGTATAATCGTGCTGCAAGTACAGAGGCAGACAGATCAAGTTTAATATACGTGTCCCATATTTAATGCAAAAAGGTGGTATGGATGATCTCTCTCTAAGAGCTATTGTGCTCCCTGTTTTAGCAAAGGCTCACAAATTACAGTCCAAACATGTGTCCATGTTCAAAATAAAGTGCGGATAAGCAATCGCCAAAAGGGAAGGATAATCTTATTCCCTATACAGACAAAATGAAGAATATTACCTTAAGGCAGAAATGGGTTATGATTTACTTCACAGGAAATGAGACAAAGCTTAATCTTGGAAGTCAGAAGACTGCCTTTGCAAGCAGTCCTTGACTGTTCTTGGAAAAAACAAATGTCCTAATGGTATTTCAGTTTTCTAGTTTATAAACTAGGAAAAGCACAATTCTATCACAGGTATGGATTATCACCTCTACAATACTAACATATGCGGGCTGCTGTGAAATCCCAAAATGGGAATTTCTCTACAAGTGCAGAATATTGAATATAATACTTTTTTTTTCCAGTTATATGAATTCCACATGTATTAAAGCAAGTGTTTCAGCATCTTTTCCAATAGCTACTTCTCTAATGTGTTTGTAGCAAAAGATTATATTCATAGTTCCTGGAAAGGAATTATACCTGCAAAGTGTTCACTCCTGTCCTCAGTGAACAAGGTACATATGGGTTTTGGTGTTAATTTAGCAAATACACCTTCAACACTGAGCACCTTTTTTTTTTTTTGACTGAAAAGTAACAACATTTACATGCAGCTTTCTGAAAAATTATTCTTAGCAATTTATAGATAGAGGGAAGTGAAAGACCAGGATAAATCAGATATTGTTATAATCTCTATTACTCACAGGCTGTATTATGTTAATTTAGAAATATAATGGCCACACAAGGTGTCTTTTCACTTGTTTAGACTGCTTAACTCCCCACCAGATAATGCTGTTCATCTGTTACTATGTTCAAGGGGCTGTGTTTTTTGTAATATAGCAGGCCATTTCCTCCAAGGAATCAGTAGTTATTTATCAGTATTCCAGAAAATAAGATCTTACCAAAAAAAATACCAATGCACAGTAAGTTGTGATCAAGATGTTACAAATCCCTATAGCAATCCTATTGTTGTCTAGCAATCTGTACTTTCAGTGCAACTGACTACTTAGGTGAGCCAACCCACGCACTAAGAACAAAAGCATAGAATTAGTAATGATTAAGAAGCAGCAAAAAAAAAAATTTTAATAACTGTAATATTTATGTGTATATACCACTTCTACCCCCTCATACATCAAATTCACCCAAATGAACATAATTAGAATGCAGACAAGCATACACACAAAATAAAAAAATCTCTCTAAAACAAAAGAACGTAGGTCTCCCTACAACACCATGGCAAGACACAAAAGCATACATAGTTAGAGCACATCTCTGATGAGAGAGCACAGTTTTCCTTCAATAGAGCAAGGTTTCTGTGTCAACAATGACTACATCTTTATAAAAATTAAAACAACATTATCAAGCATTCCAGCTTAGTCAATAGATCATTGAAATAGCAAGGATTTTGCTCAGATCGCAAGAATGACTGACAGTTGTTGATTATTATTCTCACCATTGCCCTTTTGTGTGCAGCAGCTACATTCTGAGTTGTATTCTACTAAATTTGAGCTTAGTGCTCAGAAGCAGATGTACTTCAGCAGATCTAACCTTCACAAGGACATTTGCAGGTCTTCAGGATCAAACAGGACTTCTACCCACACAAGTTGCTACCTTCCTTAGTATCAGATTTCAGTAATCCTTCGTGTATTTACATATGCAAATCAGCAAGCAGAAGGGCAGCATCTTGATACAGAATCTCAATCAGAATGTACTTTGGTGTTTTCCTCAGGAAACCTGATAATATCTGGCCCTTAAGACATTTGATTTTGTTCTGAAACATACTCCTCCTTATCCTAGCAATAAACTTAGTCTTCTGTTTTCAGAGTGTTTCAGCTTGGGACTCAGTTCTTTCCTGCTTATTTGGTACTTGAATCTGTCGTACACCAAAGTCCGACTTCTACCTGTTTCTCGAGCAGCTGGCTATTTGTATGTAAAGTACATAATTCTGAAGTTTAAGAAATAGATGTCTTGCTCCCCTTGTGACAAAAAGTCTAAGAGAGTTCATAAATAAAAAAGAGCCCCTCTTTAGTTATCTTCTAAATACAGCTTTTTTTCCCCTTAATGTATCACTACCTCCCATCCATTCTCTATTAACATACTTACTTTCAGAGTACTGACATAACCTAAGCAAAAAACAACAAGTGCAAGTGTTTTAATTGCAGGTCAGCCAAGTGCTGCAATGCACCTCCTCTGGCGGTCAGGGGTTTTAATTTGTTGTAATACATTTCCAGAGCTCCACTGAAAGCCATTAAGGAGAGGGGCTCCAGATTTGAAAGCTAAAGAAGTTCATTGATATCTTCTGCAGCGAAAAAGGAAACCTTCATTGAATTTGGTGCACTTGAAAGAACCTGAAGAAAATGAAAGCTGGAGTGAAATGTGATGATTAACTTTGTACCTCATTCTTTCCTGGCAGTTACGTCATCTTACTCTTACACCTCCAGTTTCAGAGGGAACGCACATCATCACGTCAATGATAGATAACTTGCTTTACTTTTTATCTGACATCTTACAGCTGCTGGAAGGACATGGAATATTAGAAGTTATACAGTGACAGGAAGAGAGCTCAGAAGACTGAAGCTGTATGGGAAATAGGGTAAAAAAGTGTGAATATGAATGCAGCATATGACAATTCAGAAAATACAGAAAGAAAAAAATTCCAAAGGAATATGAAAGATGGAAAGAAAAAAAATGTAAGACTCAGCTCATATGAAGTTTCCTGAGCACCTGCTGCTGAAGACGGAAAACTCCGGGAAGCCAATAGGGCCAAAGCCATATTGTCTGGTTACATTACTAGGCAACTTGATTCATACTTTAACACAAGCAAGAGGAAGTTATTTTGGATGTGTTTTAAACAACTTCTCGATTTTATTTGTTTTTCAGGTTCCTGTTTTTTTATTGTTCTCAGGGATTGTGGTCAATCAGATTCAGTTCAAAAAAATTCCGTATTAGAGTACAATAAAATTTGTTTCCAATCATAATTGCCAAGTAAGGTTAAGTAAGTGGATTTTCTCCACTTTTAAACAGACACATGCTTTCTCGATTTAAACATAGTGGGATATAGGTTCCATACCCACATCAAAAGAATACCATTTATTTCACTAGTCTAACGTGCAGACTGCATTTTGCACAGTTTCAGTGAGCCTGCTGGGGAAGTGCAACACAATAGCCCACAAATAGTGCATATTGGTGAACACTGAAGAGCAGAGCAGAGGCTGTAAGCACACAAGAACAGCTGATACTGTTGGCAGAAGAGAAGGTGATCAAACATACATATGGGGAGAGCTTAGAGCAAAAAGGCATTGCCAAAAGCACAAGACACTATAGAATAGTTTTTAATCTGAAAGGAACTGTGCTTCAAAACTACAGTTGGGCAAATCCAGACAAGTCATTAAGAGGGAGGGAAAAATAGAGATCATCGGAAATATCATTCATGATGCTACTATTTTACATAGATCAAATGGTTAAAAATAGATCAAAGTGAAACATATTAATGAGGCTAAAATGTCTTAGACTTTGTTTTGAAAGGACTCTCGTAACAACGTTTGCCCAAAAGATCACTACATTTATTCATGTGCTTGATTTTTACTTCCGTATCTACAGAAATAAGGAAGAATGCACTCTACTTGCCTGAAAAATAAACAACCATCAAACATGTGATTCATTTCTAATATCAAATGATGTAGGAATAACTTGACTTCTACTCACATCTTGATTTGGGCTATTAAAACTTCATTAGTCCCTTCTAAGGACAGGAATTAATATTTCTTTGTAAGACAATATTAATTCAATCAAAACTATAGAATGTTACTTGCATAAAAAAGAGCCCAATGCTTATCTCACTTTTTAATGTTACCACAGTTCCAACACAGAACATGACTGTTGTCTCCATAGATGGATTAAAATATCTAATGACTTGACAAAAATTGACAAATATGACTAGATAAGGCACCATTTCAAGACATGACTGACTTGGTTATCATTAGTCACTTTAACAAATGGCAGCAAGATACTTTTTCCATAGTTTACTAGTACCTAACAACGTTCAGTTTTAAGGTAAGAGGTTATTCTTGATATTTGTATATTGGACTCCAGCTCCTACTTTTACCAGTTATGTGCAGAACACAATGAGGGAAGATATAAAGCTGGACCTTGGAAAGTGCTAATGCCTTCTGCAAGTCATCAAGTGGCAGAATTGGGTTAGAAGTTTCCATTTTTGTGTTTTTCAAGGAATGAAAAAACATTCTGATCTGGAAAACAGTACAGCAGTTCAAAGTAATCACACATTGGAAAACTGAACAAGGAGAAAGGAAGACTCGAGTTAGTAAATGTTCTTACATTTGTCTTCTGGACCAAATTCACGTGGAAGAAAAGTAATAGATTAACTTCATGTCAAGAGCAATTTTTAAGCAGGTTACTACCTCCAGCTGTGATGACAGACTTCCACAAATTGCAGGATTCTTTTGCAGTTGTAATTCTCCCCCAATTAGATTTCAGTTGTTCCATAAAGGAAACCAAATTCATAGATTCCTCAATCAAAACGCAGCTCTATATCCGCAGGTCCATACGCTTTATCCTCTTTCACTGGTTGCATTGAGTATTATCTTCATGATGAATGCAAGTATATGCATACTCAATCTGATCATCATAAATCTTTCTATTACAAGTTTATTAAGTGTTTTCACCTAATTTGTTAGGATTTCTAATTGAAGGTTAGGTTTGAAAGAGGAACTATTAGTAAGTAGTGCCTACAGCCTATGATCCTGCCTTAAGAATGAAACAATGTCCCATGAAAACTCTTTTCCCTACCTAGTTTTATGGGATGAAATCCTTGATTTTTCAGCTTTCTGAAACCTGAACCTAACCTGTACCCACTCTTTTTTCTGTGATGTTCCTTCATCTCTCTAGATTCTCTTCTCTTCAAAAAGACCGAAGGTCATACTTTCCACCAGCCAACTCCCACTTAATAACCAGCGATTCCTCTCTCTCCCTGCCCTCAGGGAGGAAAAAAAAGAAAATAAAAGAAAGACAAGGAAGCCTGCAAAGTAACAGGAAACAATATATCAAGTAGATTCAAGAAGAAATATGTTCATTCTTCATTGCCACTCTGCCCAGCTTTCCCATTCATTTCACCTTCACATTCTTAACTTCTTTGATATACTAGTACAGAATACACCTGGTTTTAAAAGAACTTACTGCTATTTGTTCACTGACAGAATATAAACAACATCTGCTGTATGACTCAAGGCTACCCTGCAGAAATTAGTGCATTTCTACCTGTATGTGTGGGTTCTATTGATTAGAGATGAATTTTACTACTTTTATTCGCTCTCCTCATTCTCACTGTCTCGTCTTAGTAAATGGAAAGAAGAGTTTCAAGTAAGTCACCTATTGTAAAAAGAATTGGACCAAGTGTCCTGGAAGCAAGGGCTGCAAAATGTTTGGTGCTATACCAAAAAAAATAGTTTCCCATCAAGAAAAAAGATGCAACATTTGTTTGTAACAAAAAAATGTAGTGAACACTGCCACAAGGTTGTCTTACACTAGCCTAAACTGAATTTATTCAATTCATCACCTAACCATACTACCAGAGCAGTGTAAAATGGCCTTAGCATACCTGAATATGTCTGATTTGGAGTTTTTTGTTGTTTTTTTAAATGAGGAATTTTACATTTTTATTGGCAGAGTGCTATGAAACCTATATCATAACATATGCATAGGTGTAACTTCTCTCTACAAAAACAATCTCTGCAAAACAGTTTGGGACACAAGAGAGGATATTAGCATTGCATATGAAATTATTAGAGACTTTCAGAACTAGGTCACTTCTAAGTGAACCACGTGTAATATTCCAAGCCAGCACATTTTTTGGAATTTAAACTGCTGTCGTCTTATCTCAATAAGTATAAATTAAGGAAGACAAGCTGGCAGAGGGTGAGAACTTAATCATATTTTTTAGCTACTGTCAATTGCCAATAAAATCTCATAGCTGAAATCAAACTTTTAAAAGTTAAGCTTACAGCTGCTATGTCACTGGAGTGACCTGAATATGCCATCATGATCTTTTCTCATCCCACAAGGCCAATAAATGTTATGCTGAAACAAGGAAGGAGACTGTCTTTTTTCACACAGTAGTTCCCCATAATTAACTTCAGTGGACCCAGTGACACCAAGGGCTTGAATTAAGCTTTTAAAAGTGCCATCACAGCAGCAACAGGGGTCAAAAGTTCTTGGCTAGAAGCTCTGCCTGAAGACTAGAGCAGAGCTGAAGGAAAACGTGGCTGTGAACAAGCTTTCTGAAGTTGTTTTAAGAATTTTTTAACCAATCTACAGAAAGATCTTCAATATACAGAAAGCGCTCTTTGGAATTATGAGCTTACCCATGGCCAGAGTTACGCTTCTGGTTCCAGCAGTTTAGTCATTCTATGCAATTCATACTGTTTTATTAATGTGGCCAAGTTTGAAGAGACCAAACATAGTGCATATGATGCTTGACTAGCATTTTATATGAAGTAACTCTGAGGGGGTAAAAAAAGGCAAGTCTGCAGAAAGGCAAGTAACAGATTGGAGATGTTGGCTCTCATAACTGTTTTTAATATGATTCTTCAACTGAATGTAAAGATTACACAGGTAGCTCCTGTGTTCACACAGTTAGGAATAAAGCTTCAGAAAGATTTCCCAGAGGCACATACCACTGTCTAAGTAGCTTCTCTTTCCACAGAAGAAATGGGTTTAATTACTTGCTTGCACAACTGAGTAACACATAGTAAGAGAGAGAACATAACCTTGTTATCTACTTCTTTCTTTCTCATAGTTACAATCCAGGAATAGCATCCCACCAGCATCCTTATACTTTTTAACAGCAGAAGTTGTGTTTCTACCTTCCCTGTAACTGCAGATGTTTCTGTTTCCTCTCTGCCCCTTACCTTTGTCATCATTTTAAGTTCAGGGTGAAATCTAGCTATGATATTGCCAGTCCCAGTTAGGTCAAACATTTACTCTACACTGGATATGAGATCCTGTAATACAGTATTTTGTCTTCAAGTACCATTTTCCCTCAACAACTAATAAAACTTGGACTCAAAGTTTGTTCTTAAACACAGACTTGTCTGTCAAAAAGAAAAGAGGAAAGTTCTTGGTTTTTTTCCCCACCATGTCGCATATTCTGTATAACAAAACCTGAAATAAAATCCTTTTAAAACACTGTTCTTTTGGCATGGATCAGAAAGCTAGGAACTGTAAGTGTTTGGAGAACCTGTTACATACACTAACATCAAATTTGGTTTGAATTCACCTTAAGCTCCAGATTGTCTGTTTAAAGTCACATACACTCCTGCAAACTCAAGGTCAAGCTCTGGCAGAAACAGAACAAAGCAATAAAAATAATCATGTCTCTTCCAGGTGACAGCCTGCCAAATCTTATTTATTCATATGGTCTTGGAATCTACTAGATTTATGAGCATCAAGGTTGTTGAGCACAAAGAGATCAGACTAGAACCAGAAAGAAAAGTATCAGAGATGTTCTACTAAGGTTATTACAACCAGTACTCAACTAAGACTTCACAAAATTAATGCTTCTATCTGACTAGTTGATATGTAAAGACCCAAACAGCCCATTATTAAACAACAGCTAAACAACAACCCAACACAAGAAAAAAAAGGAGTTTAAGAAGTCTGAAAATATTTTTTTTTGCACAGAATAGCTAACCTGGTTATTTTCACAAACTTTTTTTTTTGTTAGTAAAATAGCTAGGGATTACTGTTCAACTAGGAGGGAGGAACCACATTATTATATGGTTTATATAATTATGGAATAAATTCCATAATGGTGTTTACTGTGAAGTCATACCTAGAAAAGTTATTTAAATATTAATTCATTTCTTCATCAAAAGAAAACCTTTAGTGATGACAGAGCTCAACAATGATAGACAGAAATACTAATTCAGATTTGAGATATACATCAGGAAGACAGTGAACACTACGGGAAAAAAAAAAGTATTTGCTTTTAAGATACTATTGCTAATGGCTGATACAGCATCTTGAATCCACTGTTATGCAAGTGCCATGCCTAACTAGATCAAGTCCAAAATTCAGCCTCAGAAAAGACAAAAAGTTGCATTATGGCAGTACGTACTCACTTTTAAGGCAGTTTAATTACTTCCCATATCTGTTTGGAGCATATATGGCAAATTATGTGCTACCGGGCAACAACAGCTTTAAGCCTTTTTGGGACTTCACAGGGAAAGTTTTGAGCAGATTTAAATCTCAAGAGCGGGCTGCAGGCTTCTCAGCAGCATAGTGCAAAGTAAAGCCTACCCAGGAGAGCACACGTCTCTGGAGAGCAGGAATGATCTTTCTGCTGAGGTCATACAGACAGCTGATTGCTGCTTCAGGCAATTATGCTAATGGTAACCAGTTAGCTATCATATTGTCATGAGAAATGTTGATATTGTTTAAAAAAAGTCTCCCTAGTCTCTTTTCCAACAACAGTCCATTATGGTATATAATGCCTGAAGATGCCCAGTATGTTTGCTTGTTTTCCTTAAAATAGTGAATAAATTCCATGCCTTGCATTTCCCTAATGGCATGGGCCATAGAATGGTTTGGGTTGGAAGGGACCTTAAACATCATCTAGTTCCAACCCCCCTGGCATGGGAAGGGACTCCTCCCACTAGAGCAAGTTGCTCAAAGAGCCATCCAGCCTGGCCCTGAACACCTCCAGGGATGGGGCTTCCACGACTTCCCTGGGCAACCTGTTCCA
>JAOXNO010000052.1:36804142-36822692 GCA_028565335.1 Limnodromus scolopaceus | reverse complement strand
GGGATATGTATGTGACAACAGGGACACTGTATCAGACAGAACTCAAACTTAACAGGTAGGAGATAAATTCAGGGTGCCATTGCGCTAGTTGCAATCAGCAGGGACATAAGTGTCAGTTTGTACTAAACAGAAACACTGCTAAGAAAAAATAATGTAAAAAAGACTATTTCATCTCAACTTGATATTTATTTTGGAGATAACGAGCCTACGAATGGGGCGTTAGAAATAAATGGATTCCAGCCCAGAAGAGCTGTGTGAATTATCTTTATAGCCAGCTTAATTTGACAATCAGGTAATGGAAGGGAACTGAGGAAACATCTTAAAGTAAAAGCTACAGGCTGCCATAAAGCTGTAAGTATTTGTTTATTCCTCTGTATCACAGTCTGTAAACATAACTGCTTTAGTAAGTTTTTCACTGGAGTAAAATAAATTCATTTTTGCTTTTACTTTAAAGGCTGCCTTGACTTAAATGTTATTCACAGCATTTAAACTGTAGTCATTCTGTCCTCTAGAGAGCGATCCCAAGCAGAGGTACCAGCTCATCTTCCTGGGGTATCAAACAGCAACTACAAAACTAAGGATCTTATGAGACTGGACAGTCTCACTTGAAATTACTGTGACTCTTTTAGGAATTGCTAACCCAGAGGACTGGTCTGGGATACACAGATTTTTGGTAGCAAGTTGTTCCTGAACCTCTGGAGACCCCTCAAACTTTCCCTAATTTCTCTGAATTATTCCATTGTGAGATCATTCTATTGTCCCATTCTACATTATTACTGACATTACATTAAAATACCAATTGTGCTTGACATAGCACAGATACAGAGCTTTCTAAACTGTTTTGCCAGCTGCTTGTAACAGAGGAAAGACAAGAGAGAGGCCTCAATCACATTGCACACAGAGACAAAACTAAAAGCATTCCCACATCCACCCCATTGACCAGACAAGTTCTGTATCCTTTAGATCATGTTTTCTCTCTAACATCTGGATTATAATTTTCCTCCATAAATCTTTCTTAGTTAATATGTCATTAATATCTTAGCCTGAATCATGTTTGTAGTTTAGTTTGCTCCCAAGGATTTCAGCTCATTTCTATCCAGTTCGGCTATTTTCCAAGCAAGGAGCGTTCTTTGTTTCGTATTAAAATCCCCAGTGAATCTGAAGGGTGGCTTTTCATGCAGGTGCTCTAAGTCCTTTAACATAATTGGTTGGTTTGAAACACCATTTCCCTGACTTTCACACCCCACTAGTCACATTTTCATTTCTCGTTGTAGAAAATTTAAATACAGAAAAGCAAGCACAAATGAGAATTATTTGTATTCAACTGGCTTCAGAAAAATTTCTGTGCATTTTCCATGTGAGTTGTTCTCTAATCTCTATCAAACTGTACATAGAATAAATAGCAGCCAGTAATGTGCCTTTTGCATACAATAAAATACACGGAGACTGAAATGTCTTTGGGAAACCAAGAATCAAAGTTACAAAAACACACTCTAAAATAAAAGCATTCAACGGGAATAAAAGGCATTTATAGAGTTACAAAGGATATTACAATCATTTAGTCTAACCTCATTATAAAATAGGCCATAAGAGTTCCCTGAAGTAATTTTTATGTAAACTAAAGGGACTTTTAGATGAAAACCAAGTTCTCATTTGAAAGTGTCCAACAATGAAGAATCTGCTACAAAAATTCCCAAATTCTTCCCTTGGCAAGCTTCATTTACTGTTAAAAATATACTTCTTTCTAGTCTGAGTTTCCTAAGATCAGGTTGGAAGAGACCTGAGGAGGCCTCTAGCCCAACCACCTGCGGAAAGCAGTGGCAGCTTTGAAATGAGACCAGGTTGCTCAGGGGTCTATCCAGTCCTGTCTCGCAAGTATGGAGAGGGCAAAACCTCACATCATGCAAGGATGGAGAGCACAAAACATCTCCTCGCAACCTGCTCCGTTACTTGACTATCCTCACAAGGAAAGTTTCTCCTAATACCCAGTCAGAACTTTACATCAAACATGCGATGGGGATGGGGAAAAGCCATTAGTGAAATTCAGATTAGTCAAAAGACAACACTTCCACCCTACCTGTCCCAAAATTATCATTGCTTTAAAACTGTTTTTTCAGTCTGGTGGACTTCCACCAGGCTAAATATCCTGCTCTGTGGATACAATATACAGTGTTTTGGCTTCAGAAAAGCTTTGGTGGACAGAAAAATCAAACTACTAGTGTGGAAGAATTACTAGTCTAGAACCTAGATAAAGCACCTTCCTAGAAAGAAGTACAAGTTCATGCTATGATCTATACAATACTTTCACTGTATTTTATGCTCTTTTAGTTTGCATATTAATTTCACAAGTCTTAAATGTCTCTTCTATGCTTGACTCAGCCTCCCATATCAAAACAGGCAATTTAAAAAAAAAAAATTTTCTGCATTCTCTACCCACCCCAGACAAACAAAATCCTTGTTTCAATCTTCTCCTTTTCTCATGTTAATCTTCCTTGTCCAGGAGTAAGCTCATAATTGTTTGGGAACCTGACTGTGAGTCCTTCCCTACCTGCTTCTTAGGAGTATCACAAGTTCCTTTTTTGATGATCATTTACCACTCAGTAAAAAGCTACTTTTGGTTATTTCCTAGATGTAGCTTACAAAATCATAAGGCAAGAATTCTGATGACTGTCAAGGGCCTATATAACAATTTGTAATAACCTGGAGTTTCTCCTGTAGAACAGCAACACAGTCAATACCAACCCATTTTACCTGTAGCCAAGAACTGACCCAGTTGAGGAATAAAAGGAAATTCTGTTTACCATAGAACACCTCTCACATGAAAGCTCACTAGGCAGACAGGCCTAACAGTGAAACACTTGCAGTGAAAACCCTCATTTAATTCAAGTGGGTTCTGACCATGATTCCACCAGTTTATTCATTATATGATTTTTCTAGCAGATATTACGTGCATTTTCTAAAGATACTCTTTAAAGTGTTTCAGGAGCTGAATAATTGTACTTACTCTATCCTTATCTTGGGTTATCATTAAGCACAGAATCATTTTTCAGACTAATTTGCTTTAAGTAGGATTGATATAGAAATTGCTGAAAGCAGTTAAGTTACATAAGGACATGCCTTCCTCAGGGAGACCTAAAGACCTCAAAGTCTAGCTCCTATTTCTTAAACCATATTTCTTAAACCTTCTTCTTATATTTTCTTAGGCACTTAGCATACAAGTCAGTGGATCCCATTCTTCTTTTCATCAAGATTAGTATGTATTTACAAACAAGAGACAATACCTTCTGTGTTCTGTTCTTTTAACTACCACCCATTCAACAGAATCCAAAATGAAAACTAGATCTTCTCTGATCTTATTCTAACTTCAATGAAACAAGATTTTCTTTGATACGCAAGACATAGTTCCTTGTTTGCTATCTCAACAGGTTTCTTACACAATTATCTGGATGCACTGGTTTGTGTTCCCAGACTAAATACTGAAGTTAATACCAAACGTAAGTACCAAAACCATGACAGCACTTCCTTGACAAAAATATCAATTTTGTTTCACTTCCTCAAATGGCCAAAACCTCCCAATTATCCAATTTGTTTCAGTGCCATATATTCCCTTTCATGGTATGAACACACAGGGTCTTTAACAGTCCACTGAACAGTAAATACATTGTAAGAAACGTTATTCAAATCTTCCTAATGCCTTTCAGATTCTTACACAAATAACCATGGTGGCACTTACTGCTGTAACATTCTCTTCAATAGTACATTTATTATATAGAATAAAAGAATGAAACCATTCTTTTTTATTTCCATTGCTGAGGAGATTCGGTTATGGATCAGGATCCCACTGTTCTAGGGACTAAATGAACACATATAAGTAGCAATTTGCAAATACACTGTACTATATTTGTAGTCAGCAGACTCCTTCATGTTAAGTAAACTGTTAACGAAAAGTTTCATAACCAATACGGAGTTACCATGGGAGAAGCCTGGGAAAGATCTTTCCATACAAGATCTGTGTACTACAAACTCACATACTGAAACCACTGGTGGGAACCAGGAGGAGCAAAAGCTATCCACAAAGGCATAAATATGTTTCCATGAGGTAAGTCAGACACCAGAACTGTTTATCTGCACCTTTACATTTCAAAGCAATAATATTCAAATACCAGAACCTAAACCTGCAAGTCAATGTACGTTCCAAAGTGCTTGCTTTTTTGTAAATCTAAAATCCATCTAGGTTTTGACATGGCCTTCTTGAAGACCACATACTATTATGAAATTTTGGGCTGTTACTTAACCAACAATTTAAATTTTCCTACAATTCCAAGGAGCACTCTAATTGCTTAGAAGTGCAGTTAAGCAGCATAAAGAAGCATTTGTTTGCATTTAGCCAACGGTACCTAATGACTTTCCTTTGACAGGCTGAATTGTTGAAATAAGGAGGTGGTTACAGAAGAGTAAACTAAACTATGTGGCCACTAATTGTAAGCCATCAAACAGGAAATTAATGGATGTTCCAGGTACAAAGCCCATGTATTATGAATTTAAGTACTTTTCTAAGTCTTTGTGTTCCTTTATCATTCAGAACTGGTACTTTTATTCACACTGTAACCTCACAACTTATCCATTAATTTTTCTATGATATATCTGTGGTGAACAGCATTCTTTTGCCTTGCATCAGATTCTTCACTTTTTAAAACTAAAGATCTTAAGAGACAATACTGCCTAAATGGCAATTTTCTATTACTAAAATTGTATGTAATACACTTATCAAATAAAATTTTACGTAACTCCCAGGAGTCTATCTCTACAGTCACTATAAGCTGTTTTGGGGTTTTTTTTGGGGTTGCTTTAGTTGTTTTTAAATCAAGGTAAATATGAATCCAAGAGGGACTTAAGACTCCTGGAGCAGATATATTAAAAATTATTTTAAAAGTACCCAAAATGGTTGTTTTCATTTTTAAAGTTGTATCAGCTGTATTTTTCTATCTTACCAAAGTCATTTCCATGATTAACGAAAGTTTTCCATTGCTTTTCATAGACTAGTTAGCTTTACAAATCAGGACCAATTGCACATCATTTTTCAGTTTACTTTAGGGCAGAACATAACAGAATTTCATACCCTACAGAACATAACTATGGATCTTATTGGAATGCTAATCAGATATTTAAATTTCCATATTAGAACTTTAAATTCACAAAATGAAATTTACTAGTTGCTTATTTCTTTGGGAAGTCTTGTGAATTTTTTTAATTTGAAGAGGGAATCTCAATTCAACATATTCAAAGCTTCAACACTGTGTTTCCAAACACTTATAAATGTCTCTGATCACTACTGTACAAGATTTGACATTTCAAATTAATGGTGGTTTATTTGCAAATGTAAAAAATCTCAAACTTGCAGGTGTTCATGTATTCTGATTTCCAGTTGAAGTTTTGGATTAAGTTATAATCAGGTATTCAAACTGAAGTGTGGAGAAAAGGGCTAATTTTTTTCTAAAGCTTCAACAAACATAACTTTTCCATAAAAAGATCGAATTCCATAAACCATGCTGTTATCCAACTCCTACTGAGTTTGACAGAAGTTTGGGGGATGGTTTTTGGACTTTACTTTAACTGCATTATTGAAATTCAATTATTTCAACACTTAGGCTAGGAATAATAGTGAAAGAAGAAATTCTTTCAACACAAAAGCAGATGATAGAAAACTATTAGAAATACTTTTTTTTTCATGAATTGCATTGGGCATAATTGGCTGTTATATGACAATTTGCCATAAAACAGGTGAAATTTCATGTAGATACCAAGATAATTCTCTATCTCTTTTTCATGTTGATTCATAGTACTAAAAAAAAAAATATATCTTTCATATAGTGGTCAGGTGGTCTATAGATTTCAAATTACTTTAGGGGATTTATGTACTGATCATACCCTAACAGCTCAGAGTAACATCTCTATCTCTGAGTTAAAATTGCTTGTCTAGAACATACAATCCAGCAAATCCATCTGTGGAAGTGCTGGAAGAAAAGAAAGAGTGGGAACGAAGGAGTGTTTAGTATACAAGTATTGACATTGCCATGTGAAAGGATAGAGAAAGACAGATGGAAGAAGATTAATCAAGAGGGAATAGCAGGTCAACATATTTGCTGCACAGGGACAAAGACCAGGAAGATCAGCCATCCCAAATGTACTGAAGTTGTGGTCCACCCTTACCAAAAATAAAAGCTGTTTCAGAAGACCTCCGAAGTGTACTTAGGTCATAGCAGTGCAAATTCCCTATTTTCTTTATTTTAATATTTTCCCACAAGTGAGAATTTATTCTCAATATTTAGTGTATGCTTTCTATTAGAAATTATTCTCTACAAAGTTAAGGACAAAAATCTATGATATCTGCTCCATCTTTATTTACTGATGATTGCAAACATGCACCACGGGATGAAAACATGCTATAGTTTATTACTAAAGCCCTCGTATTCAGTTCCAAAGCAGATGAAACTTTAGTCTATATTTTATTTACTCAATAGGAAGACGGAAATTTTCTCATTTAAGCTTCTTTTATGGACCTTGCTTTCTTGTAAAGTCTTTTTTTGTGAATAAACACAGTCCAGGTGTGCTAGCAATGCCTACTTTTCTCTCTACACTGCAAAATGGGAAAAGAAAAATTGTTTTATATTGTATAGCAATATAAAGTATATATTTCAAACCATCTGTGGAGAAAAGCAACTCATTCATTATCCAGAATTACCTCTGACAAATTCTATCATCACATTTTCTGGATCAAAGATAACTTGACAGAGTGGAGGTAGGGAATGAAGTGCTAAAGTATTGCACCATAGAATGGTCTATGATTAGGAGACACCCAGCAGCTAAGTACATATTAACTCTAGACTGACTTGTAGTTTCAATTTCAGTATTTATTCACACAAAATATCAAATGCTGAGAGAGTATCAGAAAAAGATTCAAACTGCATTAGTTAGATCAAGGACAAACTATCACCTGTTACCTAAACCTATGTGGCTATATAATATATTCCATACAAAGTTGTTATTTTTATATAATAGCTTCACAAATTACAGAAGCAATCAGGTCTATCTAATCAAATAAGAACTGTTAACATACTATTTATTTTCAATCTTGATACAAAAGAATGTTGACTCTTGAATAACATCTCAAATATTTTTTCCCAAATCTGAAGATAATCAGGGTCAAACAGCCTCCAACTTCATAGTTAATTATATAGACAGTGTTCATCTAAATGAGAAAGTCTACTCTTGGCAACCTCATTCCCTCTAGCAGGCGACTATAATATAAATAACTTGTAATTTATTCTAACAAATTTTTAATTTTCATCTTTTTTGACAATGTTTTTGCCACAGAAAAAAGGCATTTTAGCACATGAAAGATAGGGAAAATAAAAGGTAATAAAAGGAAACATAGAACCTTCGAGTACATGAATTTTAGTTTTTGTGGACTCATCATTTCCAGTTAATATGACAATCTGAATACTGCATATAGCATTGCAGATGGAATTATATCATATGCACAAACTGACTATTCATGACCTGAGAAAGTTGTGTGCCTTGCTCTGACGAGTCTTAGCATTAGAAACCTGCTTACAAAAAATTAAAGTAATTCTACTAAATTAGATGGACACCATCACCAGAAAACTTTAAGACTGACCCCAGAGCTAGCCTCGCACATCAGTTAACATCAATGACATTCTATCAGGTTCTGGCAAGTATATGAAGTTCAAGACTACCTATGCCTTTTTTCCTCTGAGGTCTGCCCTCCTTCAGGAAGTCTTTACCTCTTCATCAGTAAATCCAATTTATTTATTTTTTTGGTCAGAAAAAAAATGAATTTTTGTGGATCAGATTCCATTAATGAAACATGAGACAAACTATGTATCTATGCCTAAAGAATAAAGTTTGGAGCTTAATTGCCAAGCAGCTAGAAATAGCTTTACCTAAAGCTTCCTTTGCCTATTGTCTACAATACAACTTCTAAATATCCATTGTTCCTCATCTGTTCAGATGCATCCACCATTATCTCCTGACAGTTACCTGAACCAAGCTATTTACAACCTGACTACCTCCAAGTACCGCCTGACTTAGCTTTGGAGATACTGAGAATTATCAAATCAGCTACAGGACTAACTGTTGCCTATATTTTCCCTTTCAGCTTTTACCATGAAACTTTATGATCAGGTTCGCCAAACCTAAACAACCTATGTACACACAGAGTTAGGGGCACTATGAGTACCATGAAGAAACTCAAAATTCTTAAGCAAGGGAAAAAAAAAAACAAAACACACCAGCATTAAAGAACAAAGTAATAGAAATACAATTATATTCAACAGTATAATAGGCAAACCTGTTAAACTATGATCTGAAATTTTTTCTACCAGTTAAAAACAGAGAAAGAGTCAAACTGATTACTGGGAGCTGTAGGCTGGCAGTTCAGTACAGCTTTTAAATGGAACCAGGATAAGGGAAAAGAAAACGATGCGTACTAGAGATATGATCCTCCAAGGTAAAAAAGAAATTATTACATATTGGTTATGTGAAGATTAGAAGTTTTCTAAGCAATCAGGAGACGGACATTTTGGAATACCCTTCACACAGATAAAATACAGAGAAAACTCAGTTTACAATAGCTTATATAAAGTATTAAGGAAGTGATACAAATCAAGTAGGAAATCCTTTCTGTGTTCTGTTCTGAAATGGCTGAAACACATGGAGTAAAAATGGAAACTACTGCCTCCCAGAGATCCAGTACGAGTGAAAAAACTGCTGGCAAACTGCAATTTGCTACAATCAGTAATTCTTGCTGGCTGTGATTAAGTGAACTAGACTAAGTGAAACAGCTCTAACAATATTTGCTTTTAAATCTTAGGCCCTCGTATTTCTTACAAGCTTTTTTAAGTAAGTATAAACTGTAACTCGGGTGTCTTTTTGCACTTCTTGTTTGCCAGTAGGTGAATTTATGTTTCAAAAGTATTGCTGCGTTCCTCAAATTCTTTTTGCCTATCCAGACCCCAGTATGCTGCTACTCATTTTCCTGTTAAACAAACAATATCTAAAAATTTTTAGTCTTCACTGTGTTTACTATAGCGTTGAACTTTACAAGCATCTTGGAAAGCTTTGTCTTTTAGGCACTCAGTTCATGCTGCTCTCTCTACAAAATAGTTTTTGTTCCATTTCTGGGGGTAGGAAACACAGCAATAATGTCTTTTTTGTTCACCTTAATTTATAATTGCTTTGATTCTTCCAGGTATGTCTGTGTATCATACTATTCTTAGTCATAAACTTGGTCAAAAACCTTTTAACAAATTTGATTACAGAGAAATGTCTTGAAGAGGAGAAATATTACGCTACAGAAAGTAAAAGCATCCAGATAAAATACCTGGATCAGCCTTCACTCTGTTCCACTGTGCAGGGTTAAAAAAATGACAGACAGGTAGGGCAGTTCAGATGAAATGAGAACTACAGCTCAGCTGAAAAAAGAACTAGACCAAAATTTGTGAACTGAATTGTTTTCAAACTTTTAGTTCTGTTTATATGAACTTTGAAGAGTTCATGAGTGAAATCCCAGATTTACGTATTTTATGAGTGCCTAATTAAAAAAAAAAAGCCCTTATATACACTTAAAATTTTTGCCACTTCCAGCTGAACTTATATGATCCTAGTCATTTTGAGCTAAAGGTCATAATGGAATGAAAGAGTGATGTTAAGATGAAGTGAATAATGATAAAGAAACTGTAAGATAACTATGCAACTAATCAATCCTCTCATTTGAGTATGATTTGCAAGACAGACCCTGTACTAAAAGCCACTGCAGGTTTTGCCACAATCTGATTTTGCAGACTAATTGTTTATTGGTGTTCTTGCTTACAACTCTGATTACAGCTCTTAAATTTCTTTAACATACTGACATGAATATATGACTGTTTAATACTACAGCCTACTGCTATCTGAAAGAAATGACAAAATAATAAGGCTGTGATTATTTTTCCAGACTACAACTCTTATCAACAATTTGTGATGAGAAGCTCTTGCAAGGCACCCGTAAATTGAGGAAGCCTCTCACGAGGATATTAATACAAATTTTCTTGCTCCATCTCTTTCTCTTGCCCCATCAAGAAAGATAAGTTCCAGACTTGTAACAAAAAGCTGTTCATTTAGGAATGGCTGACCTTACCAGCCTTCCTAAAATTTCATGCTGGAGATTAAGCAGTCAATGTCAACCAGAATACTGAGATACAATAGCACAACTATTGCCGAGTCACGGGATAATAATACGATTAAGCAGGGTGAATTTCTTTGCCAATGGCAAAGGAAAAAATGTCTGTTCTCTAATATGCATGGATGAGAAAATCTGCAAAGAGAAAAATCCTTTCTACAGTCTTAGTGTGAAAGTCTACTTTGACCCCTAGCTTATACTCTTGAGGACTTCATATTTGCTTGGTAAACTGAAGAATTTTAATATGTTATCAATCAAAAAAAAAAAAAAAGAAAAAAGGCAGGAAGTAAGCTGGCATCTGAATTTGTCTTTAAGGATTTTTTTCAGCTGCTCTGCTTACCTCATGCACTGCAGCAAGGCCCCAGCAGGACTGGATTGTGGTGCTAATGTGCATGTTAATAAAACAGCATTGTTCAACAGCAATTATCTTGGTCAAGCAGCCTGCATTTTATAGAGACAAGGGTAGTACCAGGGGAATAACAAAATAATGAGGTGACAACATTTGATATGCTTGTGTGTGTCAGAAACTTAATGTCTGTACTTATATATTGGTGGGTCATCGTGTTACTTCAAAGCAGGAGCTCAGGAGTCAGATCTTGAGTACTCAATACTCATTTTTAACGGTAGTGAAGAAGTCAGGCATTACAATTTGGTAACATGGCTAGTTAATTTGCCTGGAGTGCGTTATGAATATTAATTCTGACACATATAGAGACACTGCACAATTAAGTAACAATGCATGTAGTAAGGACAAAGGACAGATAGATCATGTGCTTAAAACCAAACCCAGAGGCAAAAGGACTGGTCCACTGAGGTGGAACTTCATTTGTGTTATAAACTGATCAGCTGGAATGTGAGCACCTGTGTATCCCACTGCAAGAATTTAATGATAAAGCATCATTGTTTGGCCCCAATCCATGACTGAAGTAATCAGATTCCCTACTGGACGCGTAACCAGAGTTAGAAAAGTTTGTAATAGGCTCCATAGCGCATGCGATCTAAGAACTGATATGATTTCATTTTCCTTGCCTCTACTTTACCCTTTGGGGTTTTAGGGGGTTTGTTTTGGGGTTTTTTGTTTGGTTTGTTTGTTTTAATGCACCATGGATCTTTGTTTAAACTAGAGCGCTTGTCAAGTAAGATTGATGGATGACACATTGTCCACAACCCCCCATGATTCTCAGCCATGTGGGGGCTTTTCCACTAGCCACAACACCACAGAGGAGTTATAAAAGTTAACTTTTACAATTACCTTTTTAAGCTGAATCTTTGTAAGATAACGAATGCTTGGAAGCCCACTAACACAGGCATGTCTCTTCTGGTGACACTGGGGACCCAGCAGGCCTATTTATACAAGACTGACCTAACCAAGGCACAGCAGTGAGGCAGTATGTCCTACTGCCACCTACTTGCCATTCTAGTGCAGTGTGGCCAAATGACTTCTGTAAACTGTCTTTTTTGGCCTAGTTCAATTTGAAAACCTATGAGTAACAGTTAGTCCCTGCAGCATCTTACCTGACTTAAGTAGTCCTTCAAAGTCGGCTGCTAGTCTTGGAAATATTCGCAGAACAACATCCTTACATTCAACCCTTTGAACATGCTGTTTCTAGCTGTGGCCCTTTTTACATCTGGCATTTCAGCTCCTTAACCTCCTCTGCTTTGGCTGTGAAAGAACCTGTATTTTAATGAGAAGCAGTAATCATGGCAGCGCTCTGCAGTTTCACCTGGACACAGAATCAACCTGTACTAAAAGCACTAAGAACTGACTTTTACCATAGTGATATTACATGAATCCCAAGCCTTGTTCTGTGTCTCAGACTGGCCCCCAGCCTGGCAGCACACTGCCACCCTCCTGCCTGCACACTACATCTGCTGCTGCCCCACCGGCCCCTACCCTGGCAACAGACCCCAGCACCCATGCCTGACAGAGCAACCCACACATCCTTCCCTACTCTGCACCTCAGGTGGCAAGGACTGAGCACATCTGGCACATGATGAACGTGTTTGGGGCAATGGGTGTCAGGGCCTTGAGTCACCAACATGCTCTGCAGCCTCCCCTCCCCGCAATACACCCGTGGCTCCTCTGGTCAGGTCAGCTCTGATATGTCTGTAACCACAGATCAGGCTGCTGAGAGAAGAGCTACGTGGCCTCTTCATGGGCCTCTCCCCCTTCCCTGGGGAGCTGCCCTTCACTCCAGCTCCCTAATGTCAGCCCAGGCTGAAGCCGAGTGCCTGAAGCAGGCGGCGTGGGTGCCCATGGGGCAGGCGAGCAGCACAAGGTGCCGGTCTGGCAGCAGCCCCTCCGCTCTGCTCAGCCCCTGACTGGCAGAGCCGAGCTGGTGGTGCCTGGAATGGCACAGGCCGGCCACCAGCAGACTGGGCCAGCAGCAGCCCCAGGGACAGGCTGCAACCTCCGCCCAGCCAGGCACCAGGCTGGCCCGGGCCACAGGGCTCCCAGATCCATACTGTCTGGGCACAACATCAGTATTTGCTAAGAAATACTCCAGTTTAACTCTTTAAAACACGCCAGCTTCCTCAAGTATACATCTAGCAGCTCTCCCCTCCACCTTCTTCTATCTTGTGGAAATAAAAATGGAAGAAAATTAAATGTCAACACCTCTCTAGGGCAAGAGCATAAACAGAGTTCATTAATGGTGTCTCACAAAAGGAGGGTGAGATAGGAAGATATCTGAAGACCCAACTCAGACCTTAATTATTCATAGGTTGCTGTAGAAATGCATCTTCATTGCTTGAAGGAAAAAAAAAACCACCAAACCAAAAATACTCCTTTCCTGCTCTTCTAGAAAACTCATTTGCTCTTTCTATAGAAACAAAAATAGGGATTAGAGTCCAAGAAGATACAGCAAAAATGCCTGTTACTTGTTCAGCATTAGGACACAGAATAATAATATGCACCAACTCCTCAGGCTGAACAGAAAGACAAATTATAAGAGACGGTGCTTAGAAAGCCGCAAGGCTGGACACAGTGATCAAAAGCTCCTCAGAAGTGGCAGGTTTATCTCCTCCCTGTAAGCATAATGCAGCCCTGCAGGAGCATCTCCCCAGAAGCCCTGTGCGGGTTCACAATATCAATAACCAGCCACTGCTGCCAGGGATGCTGTACTCTGCAGTTTAATTTGAGACATATTTGTCAATGGTACTAAACTCAAGAAAGATAAGGTTAATATTTAGTGTTTGATGCCAACTGGAAGAAAAGGAAACTTATAGGGTACAGGCCTACCCTGTTAAATGCAGAAAATGCTAATAATGTAAGTGCATTTCTTGAATTGCCATCGCATCTCCCTCCCACTTCTATCCTAACACCAACACCTCTATATACTAATTCATTAGCCACAGCATTTCACAATAAATCAGCATAACCACTCTGAATCTTTCAGTGAATGATAAACGCACCCGCACGTCCCCTTGAAAAGGATGCGCTGGTTAGGAAGCACATGTGTGCAGGTTTACTCATGTGGCAATTATTGCAGTATACTGTTATAGTAACATTAACCAGGGTGAATGTTCATTTATTACAGCAGCATCTTTTCCTTCCCACAAGAAAGTTCACCTGTACTAGTTAGCATATATGATCTTAGTTTGGAGCATCAAGAGAGAGACCGACTTATTTGTTAAAAGCCAAAGAAAAGTTGAGAGAAAAAAAAATTCTTCTCCAATCCTGAAGAGTTGCTGCTTTGTCAGATTTACAAACTTGCCAGGACGTTAGTTGTAATACTGCATCAAATTAGAGTGTGTCAGATGAGCTCTTATATCTGAGATCAGAAGCAAATATGAATATTTATATGTAAACTATATCTATATATATATGAATGTGTATACATATATGAATATACATATGAACATATATGTATATATGAATATATATATGAAACACATATGAGTAAAATACCACAGGCAGAAATAGGTATTTTCTTTTCTGTGTAAGCCTGCTGGGTTTTAGTCTTCAGTTCAGCAGGTCCAAAGCATTTTCCATCTTAAATACGTACAGCCATCTACAGGCAAAGATGTATTAGATATAGATTAGTACGTATTTATGGTTCTCCTAGCAACTTTGCAATTTCAAAAAGTTTAGCAATTTCCTCATCAGTTTTAGTTCTTTGTGGTGGCTGGAGTGGTGTAAAACTGATAAAGTTTCTTTTGTCTTCAGTAACTATTTACCAGATTATACTGAAGAATATAGTTGGGTTCTTCAAGTATCAGTCATTTCTAAATTATGGTAGCCAATTCTCTGTAGGCCAAATTATCTGTGTTCCCTCATCCCAATTTTAAAAAGCTGTGCAGTACAAACATTACTAAAATAATCTTCTATATTCTCTTTGATATTATGATACAAGTTCCTAACTTAGCTGTGCAAAAGTTAAGCTGAAAAGATGATAAAAATGCTTCCAAATTTGTTCTGAATTTTTTTACGTGCAAAGCACTGCGGAAAGCTGTATAAAAATGCTAGTTCTGCATAAAGAGTCATGCTGCATCGAACAGCCACTCACATAAAAGCTATTGTCCCACAGTAGCTTGCAAAATCAAATACTTTACAAATAAGAAAGCAGGAGGCACATTTTTACAGATAAAACTTGGAGAATAGATGAGGAAAGGAGAGATAACAGGAAGTTATTCCATTATAGAAAAGTTAAGCATAAAGTTCACATGGAAGAAATCAGAAAACACCAGATAGCAGGTTCGTAAAAGGTATTTGTTAAATTCAGAGATACTTTGTCACATTTACATACAAGTTTGTTCCTCCTCTAGAAGACCAGATATATTCTTCCAGAAAGCATTTAGCCCAGAATTCAGCCAAGAGCCATGAAAAGATGCTGAAGTGAAAAGCAAAAGACCTGTGCAAGTACAGTGAGTGACACTTTGCCTAGCAATACCATTCCAGCTCCTGTAAACCAGTGGTTTAAGGACATCTGAAGCCAGGAGTTGCATTTTCCTTGTCACATTTAATAGTTTTTGAGAAATACATTCTTCATGAACTTGCCATGGCCTTTTCTATCACATCTCAGAACCCCCAATATCCTCTAGCAAGGAATTTTACAGTGGTATTGTACTTTATGTGAAATTGTATCTCCTTGTTAATGTAAGTCTGATGCTTGTTACTTTTGCTGAGTGTTCTTTAGCTTTACTGGTAAGAAACAGTGATAATCATTGTTGTCTGTGTGATTCATATTTTTTCAGAACTTTTGCATTTCTCTTCCAGTTCTCGAGAGAAAAAAAATCCTGATATAATAAATTTTATTTTATATGCTGTTAAATACCTCCAGATATACACTGTCAACTTTTTCTGTACCTTTTCCTGTTCTATAACATCTTTTTTAAATGAGGGGAAGTGTGGAGGAGGCAATGAGAACTTTATGAAGTAGTCAAGATGTTCACTATGGGTTTAGCAGCAGCATAAACAACCTTTTCTATTTTTAAGTGCTTACCTGGTAACTTCTAACATTCTTGTAGTTTCAGTACTGGTCTAGCATGCTATAAACTGCATCATAAGGATCTTTGTTCTGATTGGTAATCAGGAATTTACAGCCCATCTTGATGCATACTTAATGATTTCTCCAAGTTTATCACTCAACCTTATTGCTTAGTGTCTCAAAGTCTCTCCGAAACTTTTTGCAGCCTGTTTTCATTTCAACTACACTGAATAATTTAGACAGAGTAAATTATGTAACTTCATTGTTCACTCTGCGTCCAAATGATTCAGGCCTCTAGTTAAACAGCACCAGACTTTGTAGGTCTTCAGACTTTTCCTCACCCTCAAAAACTGGTCATTTCTACTTATTTGTATTACTTTTAATTAGCTATGAATCTCTTTTGGCCTCATACAGATTTTCTTTCTGTGAAGAAATACTAGCTGGCACACATAGCAGTAACAGGTCTCCAGCATCTGAAGACAGAAAATTGATAAAATCTCTTCTCAGAAAGGCTATATGAACCATATTACAATCATAAGAAGAAAACACTGGCGGAATGTTGCCAAAAGGAACAAGTAATTTTAGACTAATGGCCAGGGAAAAGGAATGCACTGCAAATCCTGTGCAAAGACAAGGATTGGAATGAACAACAGATTATGATGACTTATTTCATAAAGCCCTACAGACACCTTACAGCCCCTTCCAGTACTAAAGGGGGCTACAAGAAAGATGGGGAGGGACTCTTTGTCAGCGAGTGTAGCAACAGGACATGGGGTAACACTTCTAAACTGAAAGTGGGGAGATGTAGATTGGATACCAGGAAGAAATTCCTTACTGTGAGGGTGGTGAGACACTGGAACAGGTTGCCCAGAGGAGTTGTGGATGCCCCATCCCTGGAGGTGCTCAAGGCCAGGTTTGAAGGGGCTTTGAGCAACCTCATCTAGTGGGAGGTGTCCCTGCCCATGGCAGGGAGGTTGGAACTTGATGATCTTTAAGGTTCCTTCCAACTCTAACAATTCTATGATTCTGTACTATAGCTCTCCTCTTGTCTCACTGTTAGAAGTTTTACCTTCAGAGTAGAGACAATGGAAGTAAAGCAGTTTCGTCTGCAATACAAGCAAGCTGAGCACAGTCCCCCTGCATGGTCTTCTGTGACATTAGTCAAATGAATTTCTTTTGTCACAGGTCTCTATGTGTAAAATAAGATTTCAATAGCCTCCCTGATTTAAAAGGGACAGAAAAAGTAAAGGATATCAGACAGTCAGACAGAAGACAAAGAAATCGATGGTTATGTATCACAACAAGACAGTAGTGTATCCTCACCATTCCTGCAAATACTCTGCATCTATAGTGTGCAGTATAACAGCATCAATAAGAACCTGGAATGCGACTATGAAAATAATGTGTATGTTACTCTACTAGTGGATTTTAAATAGTTTAAGAAATTAGAAAGGGTTCATTTCAGACTCAATTGTCAGACACTTGTTCATCACCTTACCTCAACAGCAGTAATTATGAGTATAGAATGATGTATGCAAAGAAAAGAGTATAGAGAGTAACAAGAAAGCAGTCTTCAATATATACAGTTGTTATATATTACAGCTACACTAAGATTAGCTGCAAAAAAACTCAGTGGGCAAGGTAGACATTTCTTTATTACTAATGAGACAGTGCAATTCTTTATAGTGCTTTCGCCTTAAAGAAAATCTCTAGTTTGGTTTTAATTAGTCTCAAAAGGAGGTTTTCATTGAATAGAAAATTCTCAAATGACAACAGAAAATAGAGGACTCAGCATAAGTGAAGTGAACTAGAACCAGAGGAAGACAAGCTGAGTGTCTACTGGACAGGTTTGCCAATATCCCAGCAATTCAATGTCACTTAAAGCAGAAGCATGCAGCAAGTGTCTCATTATATTAAGGCACCTGCCACCTCTGAAAAAGTTGCTAACGTTGGGTTTCTGTGTGAAGCAACAAAGTTTCAGCAAATGCTGAAGGGTTTTTTTGTTTGTTTTTAAGAACCAAATTAGAATTCACACCACAACAGGTAAAGTTAAAAAAAAAATAATCACAATCCATTAAGCAAAGAATGGGAACCACGGCGATTCCTTGGGTTTAGGGGCATTTTGAGGGGAGCAGTGGGTGAAAGGTAACAGTAAAGAGAAACAAATTTTCCTACTGTTTAAGTTAAACTAACTAGAAACATCTGTCACTTATAGATAAAATCTGTGGCTCACTAAAACACACACACAGTCAACTAAGGGCTTTTACCAAGAGGACAGAATAAAAGCTATGCCTTCTGTAGCTTTCCTAGTTCTGTGGTAATGTGATTCTCCTTTTGGATGAGAATTTCTAGTAATTTACACAATCATAATTTGAAGTGAACACAACACCATAGCCCATTTTGCATCAGTTTCAGCAGATTAGCTATTGACTGGACTGGTGCTCCTTTAATCCTCACCCATAAGGTCTCTGTTAAGTCTTCATCCGTCCCCAGTTGGAGCTCCATACATTCCAGATGGTCCTTGACATAGAGGGCAACACCCCCTCCTCTTCTGCCCATCCTGTCCTTCCTGAAAAGTCTGTAACCCTTCATTCCAACACTCCAGTCATAAGAGCCATCCCACCAGTGATGCCAATAAGGTCATAGCCTTGGAGGCGTGCGCACATCTCTAATTCCTCTTGCTTATTTCCCCATGCTGCGTGCATTTGTGTATAGGTACTTCAGCTGGGTGCCTAAGGGGGCTGACTTATTAGCTGAGATGGTAGGTTGATGGCTCTCCTTAAGTTTTTTTCTGCTTGACCGTGTTTAACCCCCTCCCCCTTCGGACCTGGTTTAAAGCCCTTTCAACAAGTCCTGCCAACTTGCAGGCCAGTATCTTTCT
>JAOXNO010000052.1:36747821-36803441 GCA_028565335.1 Limnodromus scolopaceus | reverse complement strand
CAACCAGTTTCCCCAATGTCTTAAAGTCCTTTTTAATTGTTTTTAAGTCTCCAGTATTGACCTCATCATTTCCCACCAGGTATTGACTAAAAACTGGTAGTAATGCTGACTACTAATAACAGCTGGTAAAATAAACCTTGTTTAAACACTAGGCTATTTTGTCAAATTCTGAACAAACTAAGGAACTTGTGTATTAAACAGGTTAAACTAGGAAAAATAAGTTCTATCAAAAACTTATACTAGAGCAAGAGATGCACAGGGACAGGACAGAAGATAATTGCATATGGTTATTGATTTTTCAGAACTTTTTGCCCTGCTAATAAGAACAGCTGAGCTGTTAAGTTTACCTTCATGGAGAAAAGAAATGAATGACTCAGAATCAAATGACTAGCTATCACAGAAGTATTGTTTGACAGTGTCTGCAGGGCTCTTTGTAGCAATCAGTGAAGCTTATCTTTTCAATCTTCATTCTCAGAAGACTCAACCCTTTTCCGAAAAACTCAAGGTGTTAATGCCACTAATGATAGCATAGCTCTTTTTACTTTACAACGAGCATAATTTACGTGTCTTAATCTTCTGTTCTGGTCTTCATTCTGGAATACCACAAGAAGGGTTTTGGAAAGCAGCTAAAGAAACAATGCACAGTAAGCAAATACATATGCCAGGAATCAATATCTAGACCTCAAAGAAGCAATGATAAATACTGTCCTGGGTCAAATAGCAGTCACTAATAATACTCCAGACCAAAAATTTAACATCCTTTATATGCATGCTTCCACGTGTCATGCTATACACCAATATAAGCCAGTTCAATTTACAAACTGAGTATTTAATAAAAAAAAAGACTGTCTTCAGTCATTAACGACTGGAAAAGTGACCTCCAGTTGTTTTCACTTTTTTGTTCCTTAGATCAAAGCCATTTGCATTACTTACAATTTGTACAATATATTAGAAAGAACAATACTTCCAAAGACACAGCACATTTTCAGAAGAAAACATCCAGAACAGAAGAATAAGGTGACATGGGGATTTAAGAGATCACCTGGTTTTAACAACCTTTTCTTGTTTCCAACAATGAAGAGGAAACAACCTCTTGCAGGAAACACATGCAGACACATATCCATCACTAGCAAGTTGCGTACATATTTTCTTCACCCATTTCCTTTTACTTTTCACCTTTTTACCTTTTACAAAGGTCATCGTGTCTATTCCACAATATCCTAAACACAGCAAACTGTCCAGTTGATATCTGATATACTATTATTTATGAGGAGACAGGCCAATTCAAAACCAGAGGTACCTTTTTACCACCTAAAGCATTAAAAAAAAAAATCTCTTTTTTGTAAGTAACTTCTATTCCAGCTTTAAAAAATCCATACTAAATTTCTTTTCTAATTCATGGTACAATTTGGTAGTTAAACTGATGCTTACTATGGTATGTAGGTCACTTGCATTTGCTTTGAAGTATTTTATAAACACCGTAGCTAGCTGAAGCTTTTATAAATGTTCTCATTCATCTTTGCGGTATGATGATAGTCCATTTGAGGAGCTTTACAATCAATGCACTCATAACATTTAAATTAAAAGAGAATGAAGTTTGATTTAGACTGATAAAATATTCGTACTGGGTCATACCTTATAAATCTCCAGAAACTAGAGGCAGCGTGGTTGCCGAGATAACAGCTGTATCCACCTATGAAATATTAAAAATAAAAGATAGAAGTGATACAATTTGAAATTACTTCATCAGTTCGACCTACTGCTCTATTTGCCATACTGGGGAAAAAACCTATACACAGTCTAGTTCAACAGTAAACATTTAATTCCTGAGTAAAATACCATTCATTTGTCCATTGATTTTATGATTGCTATTCCAAAAAACATTGATTATTTTGACACTAGAAATAATAACAGCACTCCTCAATTATCTCACATAAAATAGTTTATCTTTCACCAAAATTGGAATATTTTCCTCCTATATACCTTTAGTTAGTTTAAATGCCCTAAGATTTTTTGTAAAAAAAAAAAAAAAGTCAGTTATTATTACATTTTTCATTTCTAAACAATAGCAATATTCAGAACACAAAAACCATTAGATGCTTTCCCCACATATTTTTTATTAACAGTAACCTCTGAATCTTAAAAATCATGAGTCCACGTATCTTGGTTGTAGTAAGAACAGACTCCAGTGTAAAGGGGCTCCACTGATAAACAGACTTCATTTTTGTCCCCAGTCAGATGCACGCTACTAGGAAATTGAGTTTAGTTTTCTTACTCTGTTTTCAAACCTGGCATTTTGAAGCCTAGCCATTTAGCAACACACTCTGTTCTTCAGAAAACAGTTGCTAACTTTTTTTCCTTACTAATGAATTTATAAAGCAGGAAAACAGTTTTCACTTGAAAACAGATGAAACAGCTAGAAATAAAAAGCTGAAATAGCAATGACTAACTAGACTTCTTTAATTTTCTTTCCTGCTCTAGTATAAAGAAAAAGCTCTTACCTGCTAAATTCCTATCCTCCTGAAAACTAACTCTTACTCTCAAGGTTGCTTCTCATTTCCTTTTGTATAAATTAGAGCAATTGCTGGCCCAATAGTAGTTTGAACATAATTAGTTTTCAATTATTATCTATCACACTTTCAGCTGTGTCACTTACCAAACCCAGAACCTTCTACTTAGCTAAATTGCCATATTCTCATTGGCCATGACTCTTGGAGAGAAAGGAATCAGCCTGTGTCCTAGAAACAGGATTTAAGACAGGACTTAAGCAAAATAAGCACGCTAAATTCAACACAGCAATCCACAAGGACCCGTACAGCTGCTCCTCAATACTGGAGCTGTTAGGTGTCTCTTTATGACAACAGAGCTTCTTATGACCCTAGTACTGAACCTCGAGCAGAGTGTGGTCACTATTGCAACTGTTTGCCATCTAGCTCACATGCCACAGACATGCATAAGAGGAGAGACTCACTTCTGGCAGTTTTCCTCCACCTCAGGTGCTTGCAGTTGCACTCAGTCCTAATGTAACTGCTGAATTTCCATGCTGAATAATGCCCCAAACTTAATCAAAACTTTTCCCATTGTTTAGGAACTTTGTTGAGGTTGAGTCTAACCTTCAAATGAGGCTTGTGGGGATAACTTTTCCTGTCACGCTTCTGACTTACCACAGCACTAGAGAAAGAACTTGTCAGAAAAGACTGGGAATTAACATGCTCTGAAAAGTCATGTTTCCATTTGATACAAAAAAGCAAGTAACAGCTGAAGATGACTTTAATTGCAATATCATGTAGCAGCAAAGATGCCAATCTTTCATATTCACAATTTAACACTGTAGCGCTGGTTTGACACATAGGTCCACAGCAAAGTTCATTTAATATAAATGACTGAACATCTTAGGGTCAGGAAGACAAAGAAAGAAAGAGATCTTTAAAACGTATCCAGCTTGAATTAATTCTTTAATGAGAAACTAGTGAAGGTTTTTCTTCACCCTTTAGACATAATGCGATTCCTACAATGCTCATAAAAGTATTTAAATAGCCTTAGCTTTTACAACATGAAACATATTGGATTTTAAAACCATGCTTCTACTTTACTTTGTAATTGTCCAAAAGTTATGAAAATTAGACTGACTTAACAAACAGCATAGGATAATAATGAGTTACCTGAGACTTTGATTGCGCTATCCTTCTGATACAGGCAACATTGTCATATAACCATTTTTAACTTTACAACACATTTCCTGTCAGGATTTATTGGGCGACGTGTCCAGGTCCCTGTAGCGGGGTCGCAGGCGCCTGTGTGAGGAGAAGCCGGGGCTGCCCCGCGCCCCATGCGCCCGGTTCCAGCCGGATCCAGCCAGTTCCAACCGGTTCCACAGAGGCTGAGCCAACCGGCCGAGCTGGTGGCACCTCAGTGCAAACCTCTTTGGAAAGAGGAAAACACCGCGTGGCCATGAGGAGTGAGGAAAAAAGTGTGAGAAACGGCCCCGAGAGCACCGAGGTGAGGAGGAGGAGGGGCAGGGGCAGCAGGTGCTCCGACTCCCCTGCAGGGCATGGAGGGGCCGCTGGAGCAGGTGGGTTTGCCCTGAGGGAGCTGTGGAGAGAAGCGTGAGGAGAGGAGCGGTTACAGACTGACCCCAGCCCCCTGCTCCCTATCCCCCTGGGAATAGGAGTATAGGAGTTGGGAATGGAGTGAAGTTGAATCAGAGAAAAAGGCTAGGGAAAGCTGTTCTGTTAATTTGGTCTTTGTTTCTTAGCATTCAACTGTATTATAAATCAAATTAATTTTCCCCAAATCAAGCCTGTTTTCTTGTGGTAGTAATTGGTAGGTGACCTCTCTGTCTTCATCTCAACCCACAAGCTTTTTCATCTTACTTTCTCCCTCTGTCCTGTTGAGAGAAGGGGGAACGAGAGAGTGGCTGGGTGAGCATCTGGCCAAGGTCACCTCACTAACCTAATTTATTTGGCACCCAATAGTAGGTCTGGCCCACAGCCCTGAAATTTGTTACATTAAGAGTCTTATCCTCTACAGCTGAACTAGCTGGCCATTCCCAGGGTGGCATGGCCATAAGCTAAGCTTAACCCACCACACAATAAAAACACAAGCTGTATTGAACCTGTTGTTTTACCAGCAAGGGAAAACATCTTTTTAAATTAGGGTCCATTTGACTGAGTTCTAGCCATTTATAAAGAGCTTTAGTGGAGATGTGCAATGTATAACTATCTAGACCTGAACACTGAGAAGAAAAGGACAAACAAAGAACTTAAGTATTTTCATGTCTTTACTAAATGTAGAGGACAACAACTTATTTATTAAGGCTGTTTAATATATATGGCATCACATACAAAAACCCATTCAGTCTCCACTGTATATAGTGATATTAATCTAATATGCAACATATATTTTACACAAATATGAGCAGATAATTTGGCGAAACTTTAACATTTTTTTGGCAGCCAACTTGTAGGAGTAATATTATAAAAGAAAAATTGGTCATTTCTGGCACAGTGATCACACTAATAGAGTACATTGCAGGTAAGATAGGCTTGCTTCTCTTGTGCTTGGCCTAGATACAAAACTAAATAAAAATAACAGTTTCAGTAAGATGTACACAAATAACAATGCTTCGTGTGTGCTTCTCCCATCTGGTGCTGTTCTGCTTTGCAAAGCTGTATGGTTCCCAGCATTCAGGTGGACACCACATTCTAATAAGTTGCTCACATGTTAAGATTTTTGTATATGCCTGGACACGTCCTACTTGTGGAGTTGGTTGAGGCTGTGAAAATTTTCCTATGGGAAAAAGTTTAGAGGACAGGGCCAAGAAAATCATCGCATTTCCTTTGTAAGCTCTGAAATCTTCACATATCTTCAGTTCTTATCTCAGTCCCACCATTTTCTCAGGCTTCTGGCACAGAAAATTTTTTCTGAGTGATGAAAAGTACTGCAACCGAGATACCACTTACACATATGCTGCATCTGCAAAATGCAAAAAATAATTATTTGCTTGTTTTTTCTCCCAGATGTTGGTATTTTGGGGGTAAAATATTCTGGAGTTGTTCATGATCTTTGCGTTTAGCTTACATTCAACTTTCTTAAAATTTATACCTCAGCTTTAACTTAGTGATTTAGATGTAAGGACATCTTGACTGCCTTAGCAGTCAACTGTAGCCATGACAGCGAATATAGAATACTTGTAGTGTTTTGGTTTGGGTTTTTTTTTTCCTTTTACTTGGAAATGGCAGTATTTAAATGTAGTTACTCAATAATCATTGTGTTGTATATGTGATTACATTAAGGGTAATGATCCAGAAAAGCAGTGTTCGTAAATGGGTTTTACCAACAAGAAGCTTTTGCTGCAAAACAGGCAATTAATCTTCAAATAGACCATGTTAAAAACAGGTGTTCAATGACATACAGATTGGTGGCATCGGTATTGAAACATCTTGTTTCATAGCGTGTTGGTAGCAGTATGGAGAAAAGATAATGCATTTGAAGTTTTCCATCCAAAGCAAACCGACATCTTTATAAATAACTTTTGCTTCTCAAGACAATTCTTCATGTATCTTGAAGATTCTAATATTAGAATCTGTTAATCTGAATGGAAAACGCAGCCTAAAATTAGTTACAAACCATGTGTATCTGTCAGCTAAGTCATACACAACTTTGAAATCTGTATTCCTACTTTTTGTGTCTGAAATAGAACAAAAAAAAGGGAGCAACATCTTTATATATGAAATCTGTGTTAAATGTTTCAAGAAGCTAACTTGCTGCTTGTTACGTTCTGCTGTCTAAATACTGTTATCTCTGGGTAGTTGTGTCCTCCACTTAATCATTTATTATCACATATTTGGTTGAGAATCAAGCATACCATATAAATACAAAAAAAAAAAAATTGTTTCAGCCTGAAGAACTGGATTATCACATTGGTAAATACATAACTACTGCTCTTAGGCAGAGACAGTTGAGACACAAGTTTTGAAGTGGTCTTAGTCTAATGACTTAACAATATAACAAATTAGAACAAAAGTGCAAATTATGACAGTCAATTTCTACATCATTTAGCCTTACTCAGCATTCTCTCAGTCCAATCTGAGTATGTCATGGATACAGAGACAAAGCCTATTACAGTTGAAAGGAAAAATAATCCAGTTGCCAAGAAGGGAGTAAGATGATCAAGCCCTGAATGTGAACCTAAATACAAAGTACTACTTAGGTGTGTATAGTGAAGGATATTTCTGTGTATTTAGGCATTTAAATGAATCTCCTTATGTTGATGAGAGAGTTTTGAAATGATGATTTGTTGTATTCCATTGCCAAGCCAGCTTCTGAGATGGTAAAAAACTGGCGTTGCGCTATCCAAAGTTGATAAAGCTTTGCCAGTGCGTAGCAACAAGGAGAAGGCTTGCTACCTTCTAGTAACATTATCTTCATTTTCCTTTAGTATTACTTTCAGTTATGCGTAAAGATTTGCTGCTTTGGTTTCTTTTAGGGAGAAAGTGCAGAAGTTGGCTGGTTTTTTTAGAATAGTAAACTTGACCACTTAAATTATTTAATGTTCTACATTCTTTTTTTGTGACCTAAGTGCATTTTCCTCGTCAGAAGGGGTCAGCAGAGGTCAGCACAGCAGGTGCAGGGTCTGATGGCCTTCTGCAAGTTTCAGAATGTTATTAAAATTTATTTTTAAAAGGTTAAGATTTTTCTTCCGCTTTCCCTGTCTAAATAATGGAATAAGCTGAAATGCCACTCTCTGCTAAAGATGTTGCCAAGTTCATAGCACTGGAGAACAAACTGTCCAAGCTTTGACATCTAATCAACATCGCTAATATACTTAAATGTAAAGAAGAAACAAATTATTTTAAGAATTCAACTGTCTTCTGGGTATATGTGCAGATTACACCGTGTCAAATAAGGAATATCAATCTTGGAAGTTATCTTTGTGGTAAAGAAGAATAGCTATAGTTCTTAATATGTCTGACATTGACTGGAGGCATTTAAAAAATGCATATTCATCAGCAGTCCTGCTTCCTGAAATCATTTATGCACTGGTCACTATTTAACACAAAAGCAGCTTCATAGAAATTAAATTTATGGCGATCCTTTAAATGATTGATGTTTAAACAGATTTGCACAGTACAGTAACTGTGTTCACACAAACTCCCCATCAGTTCAAGGCTCAGTCTGAGTGATTTTCAATGCAGGCTGTTCCAGGCCAAGAAGTTTAAGAACAGAAGCAAATGTCTTTTAAATTTCAGCTGATTAATGTTGTTTTCCAAAGTACTTGTCACCTGTACAGATATCCACATGCTTGATTTGTAGGCAAACTTTTTCTGCAGTGCTTTTGGAATGGAGTTAGGCAAATAAAGCCATTTTCAATGCATGCTGTTAGACATTAATAAGCCTGCTATTTAGTAAGTGTTCCACTGAATTTAAATATAAAAATTCAGAACTAGCCTTATCGTGCAAATTAAGCTTCAAAACACCAGGATATTCATATTAGGTAATATTTCCCAGCCAAAATTTACATTTTTCATTCTAATGAGATATCAATAAGCTTTGCTTCCAATGTTTACTATATTTACTATATAGCTTAGAAATTAATAAAAATTCTGCCCTTAATATTTATGGGTTAACATTCAAAGACTGTAGCACATCAATTTTTATAACAATCAAAAGCAAACTCATCCATCTACAGTTTAATTTCCCCAAAACCTGTGATAAAAAATGGCTTATTTCTCCAAAAGTATTTAATATTACAGAATAAAGTAACAATACTCCTCAATACCACAAGAAAACCCACTGTTCCAACAAGCCTTGACAAGAACAGTTCATTTAGAAAGAACAACCAAACCTACTAATGCCCAAAAAATTAAAATTCTAATTAAAATAAATAATTAGAGAGAGGAAATATTTGTATATTATATGCATAGTATATGTATATAACGACATTGACCTACATAAAAATCAGTATGGAGACTACCCACTATTTTTCAAAGTAATAAATACTGTTCAATTATTGTCTTGGATTCTGGATACTAAAAACCCACTTTTAATTTCTTTATTCAGCTGTTTATCTTACGTTGCCTCACCTTAAAAATGGGAGAACTCTTATATGCATCAGAGACATCCAATAAGGAAAAATAATTTTTAAAGTCACCCATATCACTATCCCCTCAAGAGGTCAGACACTGACTAGAGAATATCCTGGAAAAAAGAAGTTTCTGACAGAATGATAACCAGGAAGAGCAATCTGCCATGAGCATCCACGGATTCAGAGCTAGGACTGAGAATTTGCCTTTACAAGGTAAATTCCAGGTCTCTGAAGCCTGACCATGCCCCTTTAAGAACCCAGACCTGCTCCAGTGACCAAAATTTCAAGGAACATAAATGGAAAGAGGATCAAGCTCTAAATATTCATTGACTTACGATTCTTTCAAGTAACTAGCATTGAAGACTTCCATCTGGAAGGTGTATATACGATTTATACAATGTGGCTGTAGTGAGGTAGAGTAGCTGGCATCATCCCTCTAGAGGGAAAGCATGGGATGGTGGTCTCAGAGTCTAGAGCTCTGAGTGCTGGAAGGCATTCCAGGCAGGACTTTCAAAATAGAAAAATCACTTTTCACTGCTCGCATAAATTGATTGTACCTATTGCCCCCTGGAATTGGAGATTGAGGTTTTTTCACTTTATGTTTTAGCTCAAGAGCTGTTGATCATTGTAGGAGTCAGATTTTCTTGTGCCTGTTACCTGCTACAACCTGCATCAGTTGCAGAGTCTAGCAATGGAGACTGCATGGCTGACCTTGTTAAAAATGAACAGAACTCAAAGGATATAGTTATATTGCACAAGTCCCGTTTTGTTGGTGTCTGGAGAAAATCAGTACATCTGCTATGTTTTTATAATATATCAGGGTATTTAGGGTTTAATCATTGGAATTTGTCTCACTACATGCCATTTCAGTACATGTACATCTCAGTACATCCCAGGGAATATTTTACATCAAAGCCTGGACTTCACGCCCAGAAGAAGTTCTGAGGTAAGTTTTATGTCACTGCCAACTCCATCTCCTTCTTTATTCCTCTCTAGATCCAGTAAAGTATTCAGCCTATGTTCAGCATGTGGCCCATAGGGTCTGCTTGAAGTGGAATAGTTGTCCCTGAACCACTTTGGTTATATTGGACCCCTGGAGGTCTCTAGTCCAATCTTCTGCCTTAGGCAGGTCCAGTTAATTCAGGTTTCTCGAGGCCATGTCCAGTCAAGCTGTGAATATAGCCCAGGATGGAGATTCCACAACTTCTGTCACTCCTGGTCCAATATTTGACCACCATTATAGTAAAGAAAGAATTTTCTTACATTTGTTTGCAGTTTACAATTTTCCAACGTGTCCTTTACCCTTGTCCTGTCCATGGATCACCCTTAAGAAAAGTCTGGCTCCATCTTTTGTCTACGCTCCTGTTAGGTAGCTGTGTATCTCAATTGTCAGAAACACAACAATCCAAAGAAGGTTTCACAGTAAACCCTTTGAGGTGTCAGAGTTTTAATAGAGCCATAATCTTTATAACAATGTCATGGAAAACTCATTTCTGAAGTTAGTGGGTGACTGCAAAGTTTGAAAAGAACTGTAAATATAAAAGAACAGCATAGGTCTCATAACATTTTGGATTTAGAGTGGGTGTCCTTCTACCACCTGCTTATCATTCTGCCAAGGTCCAATGTGCTACTTGTTTCAAAAATACACTGAATTCTGTCTTGAGTGCCAGCCCCATGCCTATTTCTGGAAAATGAAAATACAATCTCTTAGGCTGCCTTTGCAAGTGTCTCTTCCTCACTCACTAGAATTTAAAGAAATTAGAAACATCTATCTTTCAATTTGCTCAAAAGATAAAATTAAGCATAAGTAACAAGAATTAACCTGGATATTAAAATGCAAAAAAAAAAAGAGAGAGAGATGCACTTCACTTCTCTAGGGCTAGAAAATACCTTATGCCATAAGGTTACCCAGATATTTGGAGTTAGTCAAAGGGCATGCAATGGTGGACTTGCTCTAGTACAAATAAAATCACTCCATGAGTTCTGCTGTTTTACGTAACCACTTGATCCACTGCAGGGGTTATAATGGTCTGATGGGACAAGACTGAAGTAGTTTAGCAATCCCTTTATTTTGTCAAGTCACTCTGCAGCTAGCTGCCTGTATTACTTCCAACATGCTCTATGGTGTCTAGTGAGAGAGTCAGAAGAATTCAAGACCCTTTAAAAGTGCCCTATTTCTGGAAACTTGTTATCTCAGTCTGGAGTAAAATCTTTCCTCTCTGCCTTTAATACTGACTTTAATAAAATCTATGTCCGCATCTGCACCAACGTGTGCTGATTCCAAGGGACACCATGATCATTTGTTAGTACAGCAACCAGTTATCTTTTAAATAATTGAAATAATTTCAATTTGAAGACACACAGGTTAAAAGGGGGAACTACAGGGAAGAGACAGTCGAAATGATTAGGCTGGGTCTTCCCTTTCTTTTTTTGCAGAAAGAGCATGTATTTTCTCCCACAGATTGGCTAAGGTCCTGAAAGTTAAATATTAAAGGCTACATTTTTTTTTAGTATTAAGCATTTATATATGCAGATAAATGCTACATAAGCACATCTGAAAATCACACTGAAAGTCTATCCGCAAATTCAGGTGCTTAAATTCTTTCACTATAATGAAAGATGCTCTTATCATCCTATTTAAGCCCATGGAATTACGCCTTTTGCCTTTATACTGAAAGCATGTAATACTCATACAAGTCATTCAGTTTTACTATATGGCAGTTCCAGTCCTCTAGCACAGCAGCCTCATCTACTGACGCTGCTTTTATGTGTCTATGGAAAACAGACTGAAGAAAGGTACAGTGACTTGCAAAAAACAATTTTGTTTTATTTTCTGGTTTCTGTTATGTTTTTAAACTGGAAGTAAAATTCTCAATAGGATTCTCAGTATCTTACCAGGATCTCACAGTGCTAGGATATATACAAGGAGAAGACTATTCCTTTTTCTAATGGAGCATAAACATACCAGGTTCTCAACAAGATGAGCTTTTATGAATAGTGCTCACCCTCTGGAAACCCTGCTTTTTCAAGACAATAAACTTAAGCACCCAACCAGTAAATTCCATTCTGAAATATCTAAAAGCTTTGAACTAAAAGCCAGCACTTCTCAATTCAGTATTTCCATTATGGGAGTCAGTTTGCTGTTTAATGAAATTGCAATGACACAACTCTCTGTGCCTGTTCTCTTCTGGGGACAGAGCTGTGAGTTTAGAAGTCATAAGGAGGTGCTCTGCTTGCAAGGAGACCATATCAAATTACATAGATATTCTGGTACACTGGACATTTAACTGCAATAATATCTCTCAGTTTGCAATAAAATTATGGTAAAACAATGATTAGGTTTGAAGTATTTTAAAATAACTGGATAAAAGGACTAGAATACTTGTGGTTTTCTTCAGTTCTGTTTTTCTTAAAAAAAAAGTAATTTTAGTGTTGTCAACAATACTTTTGATGGGGGAGGGGAAAAATCAACAGAAAAAAAGGAATTTCAGGTAAAAAAAGAAAGCTGTATTGTTTTATTGCTGTCCCTCTCTGTTTTAAACTAATATTTTGCAGTTACCACCATATGCTACAGGAATGTGTACATTCACGGCTCCTGTTATGTTTTGTATAGTCACTTTAAAGAACAACAAACTCCAGTATTGGATAATGAGAGCACTGTCTCAAAAGAGACACTCTCCCCAGAAAGCATTGCTCAGATCTTGCTCAGTGCCGCATGAAGCAAAGCTGATACTGTAAGAAGAAAGAGAACAATTTCAGTTGTTTTAATCTTGCAGACTCCCATGCCTTTTGATCTTCTCTTTGTTCCCTCTTTGTAAGCATAACTTACACTGGCTGCAATTTATTTAGTTCACAGTTTACTTGTCTCTGCTGAACAATAACACAGCATAGTGTAAAGTTCCCCTGCACCTATGGGGCTGTGATTCGTCTTGTTTCTGAAGATGGCATCTGCATTTCTTTCTGTTGCACAGTCTGAATGTCAGATCACCTGTTTGGTGTCTTTTTAAAGTCAACATCTGAACCTCTAATTGCAGTGTTTGTTTAGTGACTAGAACACACTTTCGAGCTAACCTCTGATTCATTTCCCTTCAGACTTGGTTAAGAGACTCAAAAGACAGTACCACAGCATATGCTATGGTTTTTAATGTGGATTATCATACAGTTTACATACCAATTAATTAAGAAGTAGGCAATTCTCATAGAAACTGTTCATTATCAAAACTCCCAGTAGCATTTACTTTCTTATAAAAGCAGACATGTATTGTTGCACTGAGCAATTGTCTCATCTTTATAATTTAGTTTTCTGTTAAAAAGCTGCTTATATAAGAGAAAGACTAACACCATGCTTGGTATCCAGCTCCTTGTGAAGCAGACTCTTGACTGTGAAGACACTTGTTTGTTATAGTATATTTTACTCCTGCCAGTACGACACTGGAGTGAGAAAAAGGATTGTGATGTATTACAAACCTAGTATTTTCCACAGCTTTGAGAAATGGAGTAATGGTACCATCATCAGTTTATACTCTCAGAAAAGGGGCAGAAACAGACAGAGGCCCCGCTGCAAGCAATGAGCAAAGAATTGGCAGGACCAGAGCATTTGAAAAGTAACTGGGACAGAGGCTTCTTTCTTTGAATGACAGACAAAGCAATGGAAAACATTAGAAGCTCCTGATGAGCTGAGCTGTTTTTCACGAAAAGGTAACAGAAAATATTTAGCCAGCAGCCTAACATCTTAGAAATCTGCTTCAGGATAAAGAAGGTCAGTAGCTAAGAAAGCATATTTGGTCAGGTATGGCATGAAGAAAGAGCTGGACTTTCCATCCACTTAAAACACAGGGGGACACATAATAATGCTTTTGCTTTTCTAGGTCTATAGCCAGTCCTCCAGGAAGCTTGTATAAAGGCTTCAAAAGCCTCATGTGTGGTTCCTGAAACCAGCCATTTTCTGAGGAAATTGAGTATCCTTCAGTAACCTATCAAATAGTGTGTTAGCTAATTTGAGCTCCCAGAAATGCAGTCAGATGCAGCTAGCTGGTAAGTGGTGGCCAAAATGCTCACTTGATACAGAATTGGCCACAACAGGCTTCCCCCAGCCTTAGCTCAGTATCTAAGTTGTTACAAAAGAAGTTTCAGAGATGTTACTTCAGAACTGACTACGGAGTGTTGCGAGACAAGAGGTTCCTCTAACCCGCACTAGAGACAATACAGATGAGATCAGAGCATTCAGCTACCCCATACCACCTCAAATCCCCAGTTTCTGTGCCAAGCAAATCTCATCAGAAGCACAAAACTGAGCTGGAATCTGTATATCATTTTAAGTACATCTATACATTTCTAGCTTTAATTAAACATACTTAATCATAACTAAGTCTCTGAGATCATAATAATTAAGTCAAAATCCAAACCTTTGAACAGTAACTGATAGCTTTATATGCAACATGCAAATAAAAAGATTGTTCAAACACATCCTAGCAAGTTGTATCTCCTAAAAATGGGCACTCTGAAAGATATCCTCCATACGCATTGCTTGCATGGTCAGTTTTTCAAAGTCAGGATAAAGGAGCCTCATAAAGATCAATACATCTAGGCTTATGGTATAAACTTTAAGACAACCCAATACATTTATCTTCATTTATGCATATACATGTTTAGAATTTTTGCTTTGAATTTTCTCGTTAAAATTCTAGTTGTACTTTTGATCTGAGAACACCTTTGCTATCTGACTAAATCCATTTTTGATCTTGTCACAGATGTGATGCTGGGAAAAGGTAGAATTATGCAGGGGACACATGGAGGTTAAGCAAAATGAGAATCAGAACAACAGTGTTAGCCTCTCACAGTTCAGAGAATTCTCCATCTGGATTCTTGCGAGTACCAAAAGCATTTGGAAATTCAAGAGCAGTGATGGGGAAGGACACCAGTGAAATCAACATACATTCCCGTTAGTTCATAAAGTCTTCTAGTCATGTATCAAGGGTGAAAAGACTAATCCATTTTGTTAGGCATTCATTTAGAGACAGGTAATAGGAAAACATCCTCAGGGACTAGCAGACATTTTCTAATAAGTGACTTGCTGCTCTTTAGTAAGTTCAGTCCCAAAAGACATGCATTCTCAACACATTTTCCCAAGTGCCAAGAAATGCAATAACAAAAAAGTTCTGTATAATTCCTGCCCCAAAGCTTAAAAAGAGCAATTTAAAGCCTTGCAGCCATGAAAGAACAAAACATGTAGAAATGAAGTGTTTCTAACCAAGGTATGAAAGGTTAAATTGCAGGCTTTATTTAAAGATACATTACAATTTAGAGGTCAGACTATAAAGAATGAAGTTTCTGTAATGCCAGAAGGCCAAAATTTGAGACCATATGACCTTCAGATTTGGCATTCTGCCTCTTTGTGGAAAAGACGTAATGAGAACTAATAAATTAACACTTTGCAATTATATAGTAGTAGTCACCCAAGAATGTACAATATTTAGTTGGTTTTCATTTGTAGTGATTTACAGTTCTGTGGGAATTTTTAAGTTGAACTATTTGAATGTCGAGTGGACAGCTATGAATTGTGAAAGTGAAAAGCTGAATTAGAAGTGATGATAGAAGAATATGAAAGAAAGACAAATATTTCAGATTAGAATTGCTTCAAATCCTAATACCAAATCCTAATTTTAGGAACCTAAAGAAATGTTAGAATCTGGTTATGTACTTCGTGCAATCAATTCTGCCTTACTTTTAGGTTTAGCCTGGAATCAGCTTTCTCTTTTAAAAAATTTTTGGCAATTTCAAAAAACCAATGCAAGCAATTTTGCATAATGCAAAAATTAATACCAAATAATTTTTAAAGGAGAAAAAATACTTTTTGTATTTGTTTTTTTGTCCCACTGAAGTTCATAAAGATAATTTGCCTTACAGGATGAGCTGATTAAGTTGAAGATCCCTTCTAACCCAAACTATTTTATGAGTCTATGATAAAAGATGATAGACCTCAGAATCTTGTCAAATTGTCCTTTTTAGCTACCTAACTCAGAAAATTCCAGACTTAAAAATTTCAGCCAGCACATCCCGAAAGAAAACATATGGAAAAAGCAAAAGATGAATCTTCATGAGAATTTTTGATTTTCTAGTAAATTCTTAATGAACTGGTAAAATCAGCAGCAGCATCTATAATTCAGAGGACCATTTCCTACAAGTGCAGCTTTTCTCTTTCCATATATTACATATTTACTATTCAACTTGAACCAGCTATTGGTACATTTATAGTGAATAACAGCAGCCCTCCAGAACTGCAGAGGATGCTTAATGCATATAAGGTTTTCATCTTTCTATTATTCCCAACCCAGTAGTACCTCAGATTGCATCCAGCCTAATACATCAATGTTTCCTTTACAGAATTGAATTCTGGCAACAAAAAAAGTACAGGCTTTTTTTTTGTTTGGGTTTTGGTTTGGTTTTTTCCCTTTATAATCCCTTGTAGTACAAAGATATTTCTTGGCTAGAATAAGTGCGTATCCTACTGTGTTTTCATGTCAATGTTTTATGCATGGCCAGAAAGTGCTGATAAAGCGTTTCTATGCATTCAGCAGGGAAAAGCACTTAAAAATGTATCTCTATAGGTCTTTGAAAATGTATCATAGTGGAATTTTTTGTGGGTTTTAACTATAATAAATAAGGGCAATATACATTAAGTTTATCTTCCTTGCATCTAATTTATTCTTGAAACATATGAAGGAGTTTTAATACTAAAGAAACAGATAGATATATCATAATTTTAAGCCCAGATAAAGAGCAGGTAGCTATCACACCACTGTTCATATTTCATAGCTTTTCCAGTTTGTTTGTAACATTCCCATTAATTTTCACATGTCCTTTTACTGCATAAAAAATGTCAAACAAGCCAATCTGGATCATAGCTTTGTGAAGTACAAACTTTTGGACCCAACAACACTGTCCTATTCCTGAAGGACCCAGCTTTCCATACCTGTGTCTTTAACGAATTAGATCACGTAAAAGGCAATGCAATAAATACATTTTCAAGATGCCTTCTATGCATTATAACTTCGATGTTCTGCACTGTCAAATCCATATTTTCAAGCATTTATTAATTTATATGTTATATCTAAATACTCAGTTTCTGTTTTATTAATTTATGTGTTTTGATTGGAACAAAAAGCATGATAAAGGAGGATAACACTGCACATGTGTAAATATTCTTGAATAACAATTTGATTTAGAGCCAGGTCTGTCTTCCTCACATGTAACAGTTCTTAGATAAAGGGTTGAAAGACAGTGCTAAGTAGCCTGCACTAGGTGGGGAAACCCAGTTTGAACTGATGGGTAAACAGAGAACCAAGAAACCCAATAAAGAACACAATGGTAGCAAGTTAGAGGTCGTCCTGTGGTTCCAAGTGAGATAGCAGCTTAAGCCCTCAAAGCAGAATAGTTTTGTGGACTGGTGTTATGAACAGCATCCATGCTAATTAAAGGTGTGAGATGTAGACTAGATCTGTGCTATTGATCTGAACGGTGGTCTGTACAGCGAGTTTGCAAAGCAAACTTAAAAAAGGACTAAATTTAGCTAGGATGCATGCTAATTTCAGAGGCAAGTTATCACAGACTCCCTCTGTCATCACAGGAGACAACTAGCTCCCCCAGAGGAAAAACCCATCTGAGACCTGAAACTGGAAAAGTTTTTCACTTTTCACTGATTACAAAGAAAACATGCAGAGTAGTTTCCTAAATTACAGACCTTCCAAGTATTAGTTACTAAGAATCCTAAACTGAAGAGGATGGGGTTCAGAATCTAAACTCCCCTTCTATATCTTGGGTTGATTTTTAATGAAAAATAGAGGCTGCCTCCCATGAATGCATGTACCAATTCCTTTGTTATTGTAACATTTGCAAACATCCCATGTTTTGTCTTCCAGACGTTTTTTGCTCCCTGTTACAGGGAACGTGGAAAGATGTTATGCACTCTCCGTACACTGATGAATTTTAGCATGGTGCATCTATTTGCGTTTATGTACGTCAGATACAATATACTTTCTATCCCACATGTCGATTCATCTGTATCTGGCTAAACCTACTGTAAATATAGTACTGCACGTACATCATTTATGAGAAAGAATACTGAGTGCGTGAAGATCACAAGGCCATCATGGCAAAAAATGTGTAAGAAGTAGGAAAAAAGGGGAAAAAAATCCAAACAAAAACTTGGTTATTCTTGGAGTTACTGTAGAATAGACTGTTCTCTGGAGACACATTACAGCAAATAAATATTTCATGAAAGATGCTAAAAAGACAATACATCATCCTGTGTTGAATGAATGCTATGAATAATGCTATTACCGTGCCTGCTCTGCCTGAACATCTCTCTATTGTCTGTTTAGTGGTTCAGCGTTGCCTTCTGCAGGGAAGAGGTTTGCAGCACTACTTTTTCTACCTAAGGCAAAGATTCAGAGACACTTCCAAAAATAAAAGATTAGATATCAAATTCTGCATTGACAAATCAGTACCTTTATACATATATAGACAGCTATAATTAGCTTAATTAGATTTACTATGTCATTTAGGAACTGATTTTTTCATCACTCTATTATATTTCAGCTTACTTCTCTTTTTTTTCAGGTAGAAGATGTCCATTATGTTTCAAAGTTCATGAAAAAAAAAATATGCATGATCTCTCTGAAGCATATATGAAGAAAACTAAATAGAACAATCATGATTAAATAGAAAAGAATTGGTTATATGAAAACCAGTACAGAAAGGTTTAGTTAGGTGAGGGCTAGAAGCATTGTATAAGATCTTTCTATAGGTAAATCATTTGTGCTCTTATTCAAGATATCTCTTGCTGTTTAAAACAAGTAATAAAAAAATTCTGGCACTCTTGTAACCACCCTTTGTTCATGTATATCAAAACACTTTACAACAGAGATCTTGATCATTTTGGTTTTTTGACAAATGGGGGAACAGAGGCAGAAGGGGAAGATATCTGCTGTCATAAAAATATTGTATTGATTCTCTCCAAAATCCTATCCAATCCAGTATATTCTGTGTCTGCAAGAAAGGAATAGTCAATAGAAAGTGTATAAGTGCATGTTTCTCTGGTTTTCAGTAATTTCAATGAAACTTGAAGGCTGGTGAAAGAAATAGAAGTAGAAATTAGGTTTCCTGAATTTAGGTCCAACCTATTAAGACAAAATACAGATTATAAAAGAAGGAGCTAGAAGAGATTTGTTCCAGTTCGGGTAAGAAATCACTTTTTAAAAAGGCATACATGGATTCTTTCTTGAAGTAGGATACACACGTTGTAAGCTCTGTCATTATTAATATGTTTTGACAATGTTTTTATTTAAAAGAAGTATGTAGAAAAGCTCTTATATTTACTTTTTTTTTTTTAATAACCCTGCCATGTATTTGGATTTTAGTATTCACTTTTATTAAGCATTAGTAATCATTTCAAATTCTAATTGCCCAAGTTACTGCATCAGGCAAAATTCATTGTTAAGTTTGGAAAGCAACGAGGTTTTTGTCAATGACTTAACAAAATCCAAGAGTGGTTGCCTACTGTAAGTTCAGACTGAATGATAAATATAAGAGGATACAGAAGAGCTCAGTCTTTAGAAATCTGACATAAAGAATAAGAAACAGACTCTATGTTTAAACAATTTTAAGCAAAGGATATACAATTTCTTCTTATACATAGAAAAGTGGGGCTTTTCCCATAGGTAATTGAATGACCTGGATTAATGTTTCCTAAATGTATTCTATAACTTACAAAAGTTGTAGTTGGACTCACGGTTCATTCTGATTCATGATACATTTGCAAATGATATCAAGCACTTCTGATCAAAATTTGGGAGAAAAAGTAAAGAGAATCAACACACTGTTTTCCCTTTATGAGGAAATACTTGTAATAGCCAACTTCAAGCAAAGGGCCATATATGAAAAGTGGTCACTAAGTCTCCATCTTGAAAATGTGTGCAAGTCCCATTGATTCTTGGGGGCCTGTGCGGCTCTGACTGTAGCAGTGCTGCTGACACCCTGTGCAACAGTTCGCTGTGAGGAGACGTGGTGAGATGGGTCTGATTACTTTCAAGTAATTCCTTCCTGGGCACCTCTCCACAGTGCTTTAGTTGAAGCATATGAACCAGATTTAGGCTCAAAGCTGATTAGTGCGTTTCTCTACCTGAACTAATAAGTCTTGACTCCCTGATGGAGTCCCTGGCACAGGTACAGCACCCTGCTAGTGCAGTTGGAGTAGCTGATTTTACTGAGTATGGATAATAGAATGAGTCCCCAAGCAAAAGTAGTTTTTGGAAAAGCAACATACACAGTTTATGGCATCCAATCATTGAACTGAAACAATAAAAGCGGAACAATGTGACTCAGGTGACCCATTACAACAGCTTGAGTGTAAGGTCACACATAATGAATACGCTGAATTTGTGAGTAACCCACTGGCTCAGTCTGGCTCATGCAGAATTTTTCATTGAAGAAATATAAACAGTGCGAGAGCTTTTTATGTACAGGGAAAATAAAGCAAGCCAAGCATTGCCTAATAAATTATTTATTTTGAATTATTTGGCTTCTCTAGCACTAAATATTTGTAAGCAAGAAAAGGACTCAGTCATGGCTTGACAGAAGAAAAAAAATATTCTGCACATAGTGGAAAAAAAGTCAAACAATAAAAGCTCTGAGACAACATCCTCCTTGTTTTGACTCAAGGTATCTTGAAAAGGGTTCTAAGAAGAAGCTTGACTTAAAACAGAGTACTATGGTTCTATAACACACAATAAAAAATTAGCAGTTATTGCAGCAACTGTCAAGTCCATGATGAGTTTTGTACCTCTGAGAGCACGGTGTTAAAGCTGCAGACAGGAAATATGTATCCAGCCAATTTCTTCCTGCTTAGCCTTTCCAGGATTTTTCTGACTTCTCAAAACTGAAAAATTAAATCATTCCCCTGTCTTTGGGCTCCACACATGAATAGTATCTACACAGCATACTAGATTCAGTGTTGATATTCAAGATTTATGTTTCTGGCCCATAAATGCTAAGCTTTAGGTCTTGAAAAGGTTTTTCACAGAAATTCTAATCTTTCCTTCTTTGAGACACACATTATATGTGTGGATACAATGCAGGTCCACAGATGGGGTCTCTAGAGTTGTTCTTAAATTACCATTAGTCTTCACAGCATCAAAAAATATTCATCTAGACAAAAGAGTCAATCCAAATTTTGGATTTATTGCTTTACTTGCTTATTGTTGTGGTATGTGGACAGCTGAGGCCTAGCATCTTTATCTATGTCAACTACTTTCCACAACAATCCATCTTTTTCTTTTTTCATTATGTTATGTAACATTATAGAAAAATATTTACAATAAGTATTTATTTAAGCATAATATTTTAATAATTATTTAATTTAATAATAAACATAATTATTTAATAATAGGCTCCTGAAGAGAGCCTACAGGAGAGCCGGAGAGGGGACTCTTTGTCAGGAATTGTAGTGACAGGACAAGGGGTAATGGTTTTAAATGGGAAGAGGGGAGATTCAGGTTAGATATGAGGAAGAAATTCTTTACAGTGAGGGTGGTGAGGCACTGGAACAGGTTGCCTGGGGAAGTCGTGGCTGCCCCATCCCTGGAAGTGTTCAAGGCCAGGCTGGATGGGGCTTTGAGCAACCTGCTCTAGTGGGAGGTGTCCCTGCCCCAGGGCAGGGGGGTTGGAACTCGATGATCTCTAAGGTCCCCTCCAACTCTAACCATTCTATGATCCTATTATAATATCATTTTTGAGAAATACTGGTATTTTCACATAGGTTTATTCTGACTCTCAGACCAAATATGAGAGTTTCAAAGAAGTTTAAACCTTCAGACCCTAATCTTTATGACCTTCAAAAAAAGTTGCAGAAAACAGCAAAAGAAACTTAGCTGAAACGCAGTCACATCCTAACCAGTTTTCTTTAATCTAAATAGGCACTTCAAGATTTCTTTAGAAGTCCATACACTCTTGGTTATGTGAAGGAGCTGACTTTGCCTTTTTATTCTATTCTACTATTATGTAGTTTTTCTGAAATTCCTGAATAGTTCCCTTGGAGGACAGATCAGGCCCATGACTAGAATAACACTTTAGGAAAATAATTAGGGATTTAGAGATACAGATAAGGGAAGATACAATTTCCTTTGGATTAAATTTCTGTTGCAGACAAAATCCACTGATGGAAAACGGAGTTTAAAAAAATGACATGCTATTTACTTTTGTACCTCTACAGCGGAGGAGAATGAAGGATTTACCTTTTGCTTCTTTCCTACTCAAAGTGATTCCCAAAGGCCTCAAAGAAAATTTCCCCAACTCTAACTTGTGCTGAAAGCAGCCAACTAAATATAATCCAGCTGCTCAGATTTATCTAGAACCTAAAAAAAGCCTAATTTCAGTGCAATTTTCAAATAAATTACAGCGTTTGGTTTTTTCCACAGCTAGACTTTATACCATTGAGTTACAAAGTAACTGTTCCAAACGCAGAGGTTACTTTGAGATTTTAAGAATGGGACAGTGATTTTCATACTATTTTATAATTTGCCCTAGCAAAATCTTTATAGTACGGCTGGAACATTAATCTTAGAGCTTCACATTTTCTACCACAGGCAGTTCTCAGAAAAAGAGACACAATCAGGAAATAAAAATAAACATGCTAGCTAAAGGGTTGTTTATCCTACTGATTTTCTATTTAATCCCATAAAATGCCTCCCTTCCAACACTAGCAGCCTCTCAAAAGAAAGCTCAAAGTGATATTATCTAGTGCAGGGTACTTTGGCATAGGGCAGTAATAACTCCAAAGGTTGAAATTTGAGGAAATGTTAGTAATGTTGCTGCCCATCAGAGCTAAAACATTTAAAAAGATCAACAACGCAGGGATGTAGCAAGCAGGCTGGGAGAAGACATGAGGGAAAAAAGAAATACATGCATTTTTTTAAATTAGTAGAATTGGTTGCAGAAGTTTAATTAAGTTTCATAGAAAACGTGTCATGGGTATGTATTGATTTCAAATAAAAGTTTTCACAGCAAGAGATTATGTAATGTTCTCCAGCCTGACATTTAGGGTATTAAAAAAAATTTTCAAAGGTCTCCTCAGGACAGAACTAGGATTTGGTTGTCATCTTCCCTACAATACTTGGAAGTTAAGATGTCTCCCAAGTTGTTCTCTTCCTAAAGCATCCAGCTTGTCAGTGATTTGTACTTCAGGGGTAAAAATGAAAGAAGATCAGTGAATACATAGGGTAAACCCCTTTTCTAAAAAAAAAATAATGATTTTTTTTTTTTAAAGGGGTGTTATGATAACTAAAAGAAAAGGAGTCATTGATAATTGCTGGGATCTCCGAGTTCACTGTTGTTTGGAGAACTGACTCCAGTATAATGAAACCGCCTTGGGGATGTGAGTGGTAACGCGCAGCCTTGTGGAGCACACGGCCTCCTGTCCCAGCAGCTCTGGCAGAGGGAAAGCAATGGCCTCCATTGCCGTGCCAAGGCCCTATGCCTCACTGTACCAAGGTCTCGTTCTCCACACTGACACATTTAGTGGGTTATCGACACTTAAGTCAAATAGGATTTGAGGCGACATAGGCAGATATTTATTGTATAAGTATTTGGATTCTGGAACTAATAGTGAAATTAGTGTACTACCGTTGAAGTAAGTATGAGGAAAAGGTGGATGTTTTTATAATGGGGTATGTGCGTTACATTGTAGATCATAGAAGTTTGTAAACCAGGCAAAAGGTTGTTTTTGTAACAATGTTTCTTTTATGAGTTCAATGAAGTTAAGCAGTATTATTAGGACCCTTTAAAGTCAGAGTTTGAAGAAGCATCATGGGGGATGACTACAGTGTGGGAGCAATGCCTGTAATGGTAAGCAATGGAGTAAGGTATATCAAGTGTTCTGTAAGACACATAGACAATGGACAGGCTATAAATGCAGCTGTAATCTTCATGGTTTCAGGATAGAAACAATAAGCATAACAGTTTAGTTACAAAATTTGTCTTTCTGAGAAGACATCTCTAGTATTCATTGTATATGCAAGCATAACAAACTATTAGCTATGAAAATTGTTGTACTGTATTTGAACCAAAATCTGTTAAATTGATATCTTAATTCTTGCTGCACAGGTACTAACTTTTACAACTTTTACCTGATAGCGTAGGAAAAAAAGTAGTTACAGAATAAGTATTTAGCTGGCCTGTCTTTATCTTTACTTCACAGTCAATAGTGTAATCACATGAGAATACACTCATGAGCTGCTAGTATTAGTGGCACGTATCCATATACTAGGTAAAATTGCCTTAGGAAAAATAAGGTTGGCTTTTTACCCAGAAAACGATAAGGGCCAGATTCAGTGGTAATCAATACATTCAGGGATTTGATAGTACAAATCTCTCCTGAGTGAAAATGTAGTGAGAGCAACTTTCCTGTGCTTCACAAATGAAATCTAAAATACATATGCTTTTGATATCTAAGCTTCTGAAGGTCAGATGCAAAATTAATCTCCAAACAGTGAGAAAGTAAAGAGAGGAAAAAAATCACTTTCTCTTTTCCTCATGTGCAGTCAAATTGTTTTCACCAGCAATTCTCTCAGTCATGTCAGCGGGCCCTGAGTGCACCAGCTGGTATAACACAGCTTCAGAGATCTTTCTCTAGTGAGGGTGGGAAAGTATGTTCACACTGCAGCAGTAGTACTGAAATATAATACACCAGAAAAGATACGTTTTATTCTGAGTTGTTCCTGCAAGTGGAATCTGAAAACAACGTATTGGGCTGACGATCTAAGACAGCCATTTAGTAGCTGCTACAGAACTGAGCAGTTCGTGATTGATCTTTCTATAATTTAATGGGACACAAGGTATATTTTTTTCAAGTGTGATGCAAATAAAAGCTTTGTATTTTAAGTAACAGATATATTAAAGATCCGTATGATTAGAGAACTGAATATTATGCTTTTCTCAGCATCTCCTAGTATTTTTCTTAGCCTATATCAATTCCTAGAGATGTCTCTATTATCTCATGAAATTTTGAATCTTCCAACTGGGCTATAAATGTTATATTCCTGCATGTTAAAAGTACTAAATTCCTGTAATTCCTGCATGTCTTTAGCCCTTCAATAAATTCTTTGGATTTGCTCAGTCCATAGGAAGTCAAGCAGTTTTCCTCACAATTGCTCAATCTTTTGCCTTTTTGCCATTTTGGCTTCTCTATGGGTAAAATATCAATTTATTTTTCTGACTGACAACAACACTGTAAGTAATAGTGATGAATCAACTGCAAAACATTTTTAACTTTAGGAGACTTTCAAAAGACTTTGTTTCTTAAAAACCAAGATAATTTATCCTTTGGGCATAAACCAAATTTGAATTTGGAGGAAGTAAAGAAACTATACCTTTATGGCATAGTAAATAATTAATATACAGTTATCTACTCCAAATAATATATGCCAAAATGTTTAACCCAGCCAGCAGCTGAGGCATGAGTCCTAAGATAAAAAAAAAAGAGAGTACTGAGATCATTGAAAAGTACATGAAATGAAATAGACAAAGAATCCCAAGCCAACAAGCACATGGTTTGAACTAATTGTATTTAAAGGGACCATCAGCCAGATCCTGACAATTCTATTGAGTAAAAATACTAAATTAAACACTGCATGCAAATCTGTCTGGAAATGATTCGGATCTCTCTGCGAGTCTGTCAGAGTGCTGCCAGCAGTACAAATGGAAAACAACCTCATCCAACACGGTTTTAAAATGAAATGGAAAGACATCTATTTCAGAAGAAGAGAGGACTGAGTAATCTACAATTAGTTCATGTTTTGGTATTTTTTCACCATAGGGCAGTTCTTGCTAAGTGTGCGTTCAACAGTATTCCCAATAAAAACAGGTTTTATTTATATAGAGAGTTGAATGCAGATGTGCCTCTCAGGCTACAGAGAATGACGAGTTAACAGCAACAGCAAGTTCTGATCAATTATTTTTCCAGCATTGAAAATCGATGACTTTTTTAGAATAGTGTTATTTAAAGACTTTTATTTGCTGGAAGATTTCTGTAATGTGAAGATCTACAGCTGTAACTTTCATTTAGCTATCTGAAAATTTTACATGATCTGGATAGACAGGTTGTTCATTTTGCTTTCCCAGACCAGCTGTTTTCCCATGACATGTGGGAGGTACACGGAATGTTGTTTCAGATGTGAACAGTAGAGTATTAAGCAGATTTTACTTTTAAAAAACCACTTATTTATGAACCTTGATAGCAGGCAATGTGGTTTTCAAGATTTTAATGATTTCAGTAAGAACTAACCATCGGCTCACAAAACAGATGGCAGTATTACTGCCCACCAGATTTAAAAATATCCCAAGAGAATTTAAAAACCACAGCAAGTCTTCTGTAATTAATCCAGTAACTTCTGTAATTAATCCAGATTGTACTCTGGGTGCTAATTAACAGCCTCACTTTTGAATTAGCTGAGAGACAGAGAGAGAGGAGAAAATACAAGTTTGTTATTTCTTTTTTTTTCTGTTGTTAATAAGAAACTTAGCATGAGGAGTCTCAAAAGAAACCTGTGGATTTCTTTTCGTCTTCTTATCCTGCTAAGTACTTATAATTATTAATGAGCTCTATAAATCCTCACCATTACTTTCTATTGTGACTTTTGTGGGCATTAAGCAAAGATTTAGTTCTAACACAGACATAACAAGCCTATCAAAAACTACTTCACAAATTTAAAGGTACATTCCAACAAATGTTTCCACCAAAATGCCTAAGGAACAATTTTTCCTGGATCACTATATTGACTAAAGTGTATTCACTCCTAAATTTATATGGAGTAAATGAGATCAGTATTTGGCTCATTAGTTTTATTCAACTGTAAATTGATTATTAAATATAAATAGCATGTTATTCTTCTTTATACTAGTAAATGGCTTCTGTAACAGAGAATACCTTCTTCAGAATATTCTTAAAAGCAGATAAAAATTGCTCTCCTCTTCTGCTTAATTAATATCTAAGCATGTGTTGGAAAAGATAGTGCCAGCTCTACAGTGGTCCATCAATCTTTCAAAGACTTGAGTGTAAACAAAGGAAAAATTCACCGTTCTCATGATCAGCTTAGAGTTTTGCATCAGGCTTATGAACCAACTTGAAGGCTTAAACATTATAATACTATGTTGATTTCACTATTTTTTAATCTAATGAAAAATTAATAGATCCCAGGTAGACGAAAAAAAAAAGAAAAAAAAGAGAAGTGGATTTGTTCAGAATGCTGTATTTATAATAATGAAGTAAGTATAGTGCTTTTCAATGAAAAACTCTGAAATCTTCCACAAATGCATTCAGTGTTCATGGCTATTAGCAGTAGGAGCAGATAGCATCCTGCTGAGAGTGCTCCCCATGCTACCAAATGGCCTAACAAGAATTGAAAGAGATAATGAAAGATACAGAGGCTTAGAGGTACAGTCAGATCTGAAATGCTTTTATAGTTCTCTTTGGAATTTTGAATGCCTTTAAAATGTTTGAAGAAATCTATAGAAGCTGGTTCTTCATTTAGTTTTGTTATCTCAGGAAACTACAGGATTCAGTTCAGCGCATTATCGGCATCCTTTGTCAGACTTTAACACCAGGTTTATTTTACCACATTCTAGATGGACAGTATGAACTGTCACTCTTAGCTGGATAAAATTCCATTAAATTTAACATAAGATACATTTGTCTTCACCTGAAGAGCCAGAAAAGTCACAATTGTAAAATTAAGGGTGTAAAGTAAAAGATTTTTGAACACCAGCAAGCTGAGCAGGAAAGAGATCTCCATGTTATCATTTAATTTTGTGCTTTTTTGCCTTAGAATCATGCTGAGTAGAAGTTAAATAAAAACAATTCTAAGGCTTTTGCAATGAGAGGTTAACATCCAATGACTCTCAAGAACTGAACTTGAAAAAATCTTGATTTACACCTTACATGAACAGGCTAGAAGAATTCTTAATAATTTGTTGTCAGAGCACTTAAACATATGTTCATGACATTGTATTAAAAAGAGCTGAGATGATAAGAAAACAGCACTAAGAATTATCCAAGAAGCATCTATAAACTACGGAGACTGCATAAGAAGAACGGATGGAGAGGATGGAGATTTCCGCTATAGTACGCTTTGGAATCCAAGACATATATTTGAAGCCTATCTGTGTAAGTGGATACAATATTTAGTACAGTTGTCATAGCCAAAGTCAGTGCTATTGAATGAAAAAATAAGCATGAGGTTATATTCTTTGATGCCATGAAGGATTCTATGAATAATATTAGAATAATCAGTTTATCTACTGCTTCAATATGAAAAGATACTGATCACACAAACTCCGTTTTGTGTTTACAAATCCCTTTTTTCCTTTAAAAAATCTCACAGTCTTGTACAGATCCAGATTCTAAAATTATGTTTTTCTAAGTTCTAAAATAGATGTTTTTATTCTAACTACATATGCATTTGGCGTAAAATACCTAAGTTCAAACATTTCTCCAAATTCTGAAATATATGGCATAAATTAACTTTCTACCTGTTTTTACATTAATTTATAAATCTGAAAGATTTGGGTAAATATATAAGTGTGTGGGAGACTACCTGAAAAATGAATAGATTTCTATAAAGCCTCTTAAATCACAATTTACTCAATTTGAAGGCAATCACAAAAAATGGGACTGGAAGGTACTTCCAGGAGGCTGCCTCATCCACCCTCCTGCTGATAAACTTGCTAACTTTAATTTGTGCATCCCTCCAAGTTATTTCAATAAATGAATTAATATTTCAATGTGTTTAGGTCTCTTAGTCCTAGGTTCCTTTCACCAAGTATTGAAACTCTTAAGGAAATAGACAGAATGCTTTTCGCTGCTACATGGATAGCTTTGAAAATTTGTCCAGGTTTGGAAAAGTCCTGACTCCTTCCCCTAAGCAGCTGCAAGATGAGACAGGTTATGACATTCCAGTTTTATGTGGAAGGAGCAGAGGGGGAATTTAGCAATTCAAGTTGATTTACAACTTTCCAAGAATAAATCAGCATTGTAACCCAGGCAGTCACACTTTGAGAGATTAAGCACCAATTGCAACCTTGGCTATTCTCCTAAGATCTATGCAGGGGAAAAAAATGTTACAGAAGGAATGGTACATTGCCCCTATACAGAACTTCACGGATTTTTGTATGGCTGTGAAAAATGCATCTCCCTGATCAATATCTTTTAAAGCTCTTAGCAAGACTATAATGTGCTTTTGTTCTTCTCAACTAATTCCTAATCCACTTCTTCAAAGCAAAGATAATCAATCTACTTTTCTCAGCCAGCAACAGGAGACAGCACTCTTTAGTCACAGCATGTGTCTTCTCCTCCAGGGACTTTGAGCTGACTGTCTTAACTATTGGGGTCCACTGAAGTCAATGACCTATGATAATTTACATCAGCTGAATATTGTCTTTTTATTTTATATTATAATAATACAGCAGTGAACCAGAGATCAGCCTAGCTGTGCTGGGTGGGTAAGTACCTAGAAGGAAACATGAGTTGAAAGATGAATGTCATAGCCTTGATGTACACGTTCTTGGTTAATGAAGAACCATTACCTATTTACTATGTAAACAGAGGAATATGTGAAAAGGATCAATATGACAGAAGGGAGAGGATGGAAACTTTTTATTGACTATTGCACAGTGAAATTCAGCTATTTGCAAAATTTTAGCTAACAATGCCCATTCAGGTATTTAACTCCAGGATACTAATCCCACAAAATCCAGCTATATCATTATTGCAGGATATAGTCCAAGCATGTGCTTCTAAGAATTGTATAACTCCATTCTCTGGGCTCGAGAAAGTCGCCAAAACCAGCAAGAGCAGATAATTATCCAAGACTGTGCAAGAACAGAATTCCTTGTGATGATTAGCCAGTAGGAATGATAACCAGGGGCAATCATATGACAGAAAGTACTGATCAGATCATTGCAGGCCTGCACAAAAGGAAAAAAATCACCGCTGATTGAACAGCAAAAGCAGCAGACAATAGAGATGATTAAACGGATGGTGGTAGACATGGAGCTGCAGGAATAGCAACTCACACATCAGAATCTTTGACTAGCAGAAGCTGTGAAAGTAAAAATAGATGCTAAAGAGCAGCTGATAAGAAATCAGAAAGGAAAGAGGAATTAGTTGGATAAATGGAGTGTGATCATGGCACACTGAAATTAAACATGTGAAAGACAAGAAAGGAGAGAGAGGAAGCTATTCAGATATTTGGAATGATCTCAAAATAAAGTATTAACTGCATGATACATGAAATATATAGTTACACAACCAGAAGATCTGTGTAAAAAGAACTGATCCTACAGCTACTGAGCCAGACAATAGGATTAGACCATGGAAAGGATAACTGCAAAAACAGCTGATCAGACAGCTGGAACTTGGAAACAGGAGGCCATGCAGCTGTTTGCTTAGTAAGACTCAGCAAGCGTAACTATGGGGCAGCTGCAGTATTAGGCAACATCAAAATTAGGCAGCAAGAAATGATATGAGAGCCCCAGGACCAGGAAATACAAACAGAAAACAGCATATAATAAACAGAATGGAGACGAAAGCAATTGATTGTAAAAACAACAGGATCTGACAGCAGCAGGGCCGGGCAGTCTGGAATCAGACAGTGAGAGCAGCTGACTGGACAGAGCTGGGATCAGACAGCATATGCAGCCCATCAGGCAGGAAAAGGATCCAAAACCAGGAACAGTTCTTTGGCAAGACGCACAGTAACCCAACAGAAGCAATTCATCAGATTTGACAAGATGAGTGGAGTATCCTGCACTAAAAAAGGTCTGGAAATGCATGCCATGATGGAGCAGAGCGAGCATCACCATTCAGTGTTAAGTACCACTCGTACAGACCCCTCTCTGGAACCTGCTGCACCTTCCTCTGTCACGGTACAGGGTCCCCTCCTGCAGGTTAACAGGAATGCGGAGGGCAGGATGGGTCCGTGGGTGCGTGCACTACAATATGATGACTATAATCCTTTACCAAGGCAAGGTCTCTGTCATTTTCTCTCACTGCTGTTTCGAGCTCCACTGGTTTGAGGGGATTATGAGTAACGATTAAACCCAGCAGCCTCTTTTTCTCTGTACAAAGCACCAGAAATTGGCTTTTGTATCTTTTTCCAGCAGTCGGCAAAGTTCTGTTTTAAGCTGCAGCATAGTCAAACCTTCAGTAAAATATTAGCAAGGCATTGAGGGAAGAGAGCAGATTATAGGTCATTGTCTTTAGATATCATCTGGCCTACTGCACTACCACAGCACCTGACATTGAAAAAGAAATAGCATCAATACATCATTGATCCCTTAAGCATATACGACTGCTATTAATTTCATCTTTCACCAGCTTATTCTCCCTGTACTCTTGCCAATTTCTGATGACTGTTGCTGTTTCTATAAATCACTGAAATGCCAGGAAACATTACAAAAATCATAGAGAAGTGAAGTACCATTTTTCATTCTCTCCTCCACTCTCCCCTCTTCCCCCACAAAAAACATAGAGTTATGCCTGTATGGAGGATTTCTCAGACTTTTTATTTAATCTTTCAAGGTCTATGAAAACATAACTAGTTGAATCCCGCAGGATAGTGGTTAGCAAAATTTACAGACCAGTTTCTTTACCAAAAGCTGGTGTAGCTAGCACTACTGCTGCAGCTTAGCACTGTTTATCTATTGCAGACAAGAAGAGAAAAATGTTAAAAGCAACACTGATCTATAACGGTCCATAGCACGAGCTATATTGACCTGTGTCCATGATGGAGCTCCTGGTGACAATTTTATTCACAGTGAATTTGATGCATTTCTTGATCATCCCTCAATGACTTGAAATCACATTAACCCATTGTATCTGCTCACAAAACCTTAAGACTGATTTTTTCCCTCCTCCAGAAAGAGTCCCACCTGCCAGATCAGCAGATGAAAGCCCATATTGGATCAACTGCACTAAATTTTTCATGAGGTTTCTTAGCCCTCTGTCTCTTAGTCCTCTTAAGAAAGCATTAATTTGTGTGGCAAACAAAGTTTTCCCTGGCCTCTCTTCTTGTCCCATAAATAAAGAAAGAAGTGAGTCTGTGAGATCTTCAGCTTCCTCCATCTATCTACACATCTTGAAGTCGGAGATAACCCAGGATCTCACTCAAGTCGTGACACTCCTCATCAGCTGTTCACACCCGGTACCTCTGATCTGAATGTAATTCTGCTGTTAAACTGGGCTAGTGGAGGCTGGTGGAGGTTATAGGCAAAAGCCCAGGAGCAGCTTTTAATCATACTGATAACCTGCCCACTTTGCCATGTGACTGGAGAATAAAATAACAGAGGTACTGCTGGTTCTCAAATGTCTTCCTATATCTGCCTCTGTGGCATATGAATATTTGGTCTCTGCCTTCTCTTCTGCACTGAAATCATTTAAGGCTTATCTGTGCTAATCAAGCATATTTATACCTCCCATGTTTCCCATCCTCCCTGAAATTACACAGCACTTAACCAGGTATCTGCCCATGTAACCTGTCGCCTTGGTCTGAGTGAGGTACCTTGGGTAGCCACGCTGACAGAAGTAGCGCTGTTTGGCTATGAATGCTCTTGGTACTGGGAGAAGACATATAATTACAGTCTGAGGTAAAGAAATGGCTTTTTGTCTTAACTACATGGTTCTATGCGCCATCTAGGTCCTAGGGTGTACAATGCAGATCTCTGAAGTGGCTTCTCTTTGTCTGAAAGAAACTTTACACCTTGGATCAGATATGTGGGAGGAATGTAAATTTTACTGATGTTCCTTTAGTTAGAATTCTGTCTGCTAAGTGGCAGCTCACCAGCTGCAGCATGTTATCGCTTTTTCAATTTCATTCACAGACCAGCTTGACCACATGGTCTGCAACGTGGGATTTGGAGCAGGAAAGAAGTCATGGTACAGCTCCATAAATGTGAGAAAGCACTGCTGAGTGTGTGATAGAAGCTAGTGTATGGTGTCTGATTTGAGAGACTTGCTGTCACATTTTTAAGGCCAGCCCTGCAGTACACAGCTATACTATGAGTACGGAAGTATTGTGCAGAGAAGAGAAGCATATAGAATGTACTGGAGATCTGTGGCACTAAAGCAATTTATTCTGCCATCATTACTTCAAAGAAAATAGATGCCTGAATCCATCAAGTATGGGTTCTTCCTAACTCGCATGTCACTACACTCTCTGCTGCTTTAATAATGTCTAAAGTAAATTTAAGGATACCTGTAACATCCTGGATATAAGATATTCTCTGACAAATAAAGAATTGAATCTGTATTCAATATAGACACAGAGGAAGGAAGTTAATCCCAATATTGCCTCCTAATAAATGCTGTGGAAAGGAGGACTATCTCCCAAAAGCTGCCTTTTCAAACCTTATCTAAAAGACGGGTTTGTTTTGGAAAAAGGTGCAGTTAATTGAAAGAATACGGCCAACACTTGCCATTTGCAAGCTCATTTCACAGCCTCTCCCCAATCACACTCATCAGTCCCCAAAGTTCAGACTGACAGAGCAGCCCAAACCAAAAAAAGTAATTTCTCCCTGCAGCTTGGAGTAAAGTATGCACAACAGGGGGAGGATTGGATTTGAGCTGTAGCTTTGAACCCAGCCTTTCCCACTGGTTAGCTGTGATGGGAACTGGAGGAGCAAGAACCTTGATGGGAAGCTAACAAGGCCTCCTCCTTGTAATTTGCTCCCCAAAACTCTTTACGCTTTTCTCCGTGCTGGTTTTAGGCAGTGCCTTAATATGTTGGGGTTTGGGTTTAGCAGTCAAGGGCACCTATCACGTGTTTCCCACCCACTGTGTAGGGAAACGGGAACGTGCACAATGTGAAGCCAGGATTTAGCCCTACCGCAAAACTCAGAGTCACAGTGTCCTGGGCCCCTTTTTCAAATTGGGCCCAAAGTTCTTTTCCAATGTAGCCCTTCTTCTTTGAGTGGGTTACTTATGCAGGTAGTTTATCTTGCCTTTATCCCTTACACATTTCAGCAGGTAATTTATCTGATTGCTTGCCATTTCTAAACATGCAAATAATCCATATAGGAAGACAGTTGTCCATTTCCAGGTTTACAAAAACATCTGCCAGTTGTGCAGCAACCTCAGGGTCATGGCCCTCAAACATTTAAAAGTACTTCTGGGAAAATAAGATGATTGCTCCATGTGTGGTAGGTTCCGGGAGCTGAGGGGAAGTTTTTTTTCTGCATCTGAGCTGGAAAGAGAGGGCTGCAGGCTCTGCTAGGTCTATCCTGGGGGCCAGGGCTCACCCTGCCACCCTCCCAGCAACACCAGCAGCAGGAATCGCACCCACCCTGCACTGTCACGCTCAGAGTCTGGCAGCTGAACAGGAGCCCATCAGCAACGCATCATACCGGCTGATCTCTGCACACAGCATCTTTTCTGTCATCTCTTTCTACAGCATAATTTGGCTATATAAAAGCATCTTCAAAACAAAACAAAACAAAACAAAAAGGAACAAAAAACAGTGGTGAGGCCGGTGGGAATACTTTAACTGCTGATACTGCAAGAAGTCCCTTCTAAAATACCAGCAGAAGTAGGGAACTTAGCAACAATCCATTCCCATAACTTATGATAAGGCTGAATCTTAAATCCTCTTTAATTTTTCTGCAACTAATAATGCAGCCCTTCAGATTGTGTTTAACAAATAAACTAATGTGTGTACATAAAGAAGAAAGCTAGTTTCTGCTAAATAAGTAGATTTTGGTTGTCAAGTTAATAGGTAATTGTAAACAGCAGCTGCCTAGATATCATCCTCTATAGCATGAATAGAACCATCAGCATAGTGAAACCAGGGAGAGAAAGAATATTTGTTTCAGCTGTGTACTGCCTTGTAGTTCTTTGCAGAAAAAAAAATCCTTTAATCCTTTTGCAGTATGTAGCTACAAAGCAGCTATTTAACACACACAAAAAAAAAAGGTATCATTTTCTACAGCTGAAGGAAAAAGGGGAGAAAGATAACAGCTACAATAATAGGATGTGACGTATTATAAATTCCAGGAAGAATCAATCTCTCAAAGGAGAAAATGGCTGTGTTATAAAAGGTCTCAGTTCCATAGAAAAAGTACAGACTCCTTTGGAAATACCCAGACCATTATATTTTCTTAAAAAAACCCTTTTCTGCGTCCTGAGTTTTATTTGTTTTGAGGAGATATTTTCATTGTTCATAACATTCTAATCTTCAACAAAAGCTTGCATTTTATTGATTGAGACTACAGGTCTTGCTTCTCATTCTGAATTTGTCAGAGTCAGGTATTGATGTAGCTACATTAGTGAAAACCCCAAAGAAAAACCGTCATTTATATTTGTGGAGCGTACACTCACCCAAAGCTGAGGTCAGTTCTCTTGGTACAAACTCAAATCATCCCTCTCTACATTTGAGTTTGTCCTGATATAGCCCCCTTTTGATAGGTCATTGTTCCATGAATCAGGACAAAGTCACAGTGTACGTCCTACGTTACTAAAGGAAAAACATGGGAATATGGTTATCGCCAAAAAGAAGAGTAATTGGGTTTTAATACCTGTAATATAAAACAGCTAATAAATGCTAGTGGTTTTTTTTTTTTCTTTTCTCTTTGTCTGTATCTCTCTATTTACCGACAAATGTATGCAGGTAAAATAACTTCAGAAGATTTATCTGTACTAAGGAACAAAATCTCCTGCACTGTTCTGTACATAATCAACTCTGAAGTTACATAAAATGAAGTTCAGCCTCAGTAACAGCTATTCTGGATTTGCACTGGTGTAAATCAGAGAATAACCAGTTCTACAATTTTGCCAATTCCAAGGTTTTGCCAGTTTTAAGCTTCTGATTTTGTCTTTCTTTGTACTATAATTGTTGGGAAGAAAAGCAAATACTTCAAAAAGATGTCAGCAATCACGTAATACAGAAATGGAAAAGCCTGTTTTCCACAGTTGGCCTTTTCTCAAGCAGAACTTTTTAGGATAATTTCAAAGGACTTGCTTATTAATTACCCATGTCGTTGGTATTAATATATTGTTGGCTATATGTTAGTAGTATTTCTGCAATCAACAGATGTGTCTTCCCTGAAGGTCCCATTCACACCATTAGTGTAAATTTAGCATTTCTATATCAGTGGTTGAAACTGTTTTAAAAATTCAGTTTGACCTCTGTGAGATTATAAATTCACATATTCAGACCTTTATTTCATATTGTTGCTGAAATGTATTTATGTCATTTTTAGGTATCTCCTATATAAGAAGAAAATGTATTGTGGAATACATTTAATATGATTACACCCCTGACATTCAGCATGATTATAGTTCTTATCTTAGTACTTATAAACATTTTCTCCTTGGCTTTAATAACCAAAAACATAGTGTAGGAAAGAAGTTATGCCTGGGAAAGAAGTTATATTTGTCTCTAATGCAAACATTATTGCATTCGCTCTGCATGACATATCAGATCAGGATATGTAAGTTTAGTGGATATATTAATAACTTTTACCTTAGCTGATGGAAAATTCAGAGTATTACAATATAAAAGAGGCTTGCCCACAACACCAACAGAAAAGGATAAAGAAACTCATCTTCAAGCTTCGTGTGCCCTCATTATACTTGTTAAAATAATAACATTCATCATCTGAAAATTTTTCCCTCTAAAAGGAAAAAACTTGTAATTAACTTACATGAAGTAAAATCTCTATAAATTAATTAAATGAAAAGAAATTAATTTGAAGGGAAAAATATATCAGGAACAAACTTTATTAAATACAGCAGAACCATTAATATTCATTTCGGTGAAATGAATACAATTAGAGATGGCTAGCAAGCAAGATGGCAGAAATCTGTTCTCTCTACACAATGGGGGAATTGTTCCATGATACTCTCTGCAAAACATGGCTTCATACGTTTCATTGCAAATAGCCTTCTGATATCAACTGTATTATAGATCTTAGTTTCAAAATTGAATGCTACTAGTTCTTCAAACAAGAGAATCAAATTCCAGCCTCAGTTTTAGTTCAAGAAAATGGTTCTATATAAGATTTAAATAAAGTATGTACAGCTATCATTAAGAGCCCTGCACAAAGTGTTCTGCTTTATAGACTGCTCTGTGATAGCCAGTCTCCTGGAGTAAACGCTTTCTGATTTAAGTAAGGTAGGAGCAAGCAGAAACTGAGTTCTGTAGTAATATTCAATCTTCACTCCCAAACATAACATCTCTGGAATAAATCTGTATGAAATAACTCCGAGAGCTCTGGTGCCATAAAGACAGTGATCAGAAATTTAGCAATCATGGAAAACAAAAGTAAGATACAAGCCACAGGTCTACCATTCCAACATCGCGTGACTGATTTTGACTGAGAGCGAGCACTAGAGACTTTCCTGAGGGTAGTTCACTTCCCTGGCTATGACTTTACATGTAATATATGGACAGTTTGAACATACCCAGTCCTGCAAGGAGTGGGACACCAGGGCTTCATGGTGACACTGCTCCCACTAGCATGTGGAATCATAGAATCATTGAATTGTCTAGGTTGGAAGGGGCCTTTAAGATCATCTAGTCCAACCATCAACCTAACTCTGATAAAAAAAAACAAACTAACATCACTAAACCACGTCACTAAGCACTATGTCAACCCGTCTTTTTAATACCTCCAGGGATGGTGCCTCAACTATCCAGCAGGAAGCAGGGGTATAACCAGTTACCGTTCAGTATTAAGCACATATTCCATGCACCAGTGTCTACGGGACTGAGTCAAGGCCTCCGCTTATGTTGTAGTGTGTATGCTATAATTTGAATATACTTACTGGGATTTATTTGTTGGTATTCATTAGTTTGTAATTGCTTTCCTTTTTGGTCTGTTAACATTAGACAGCGCTCTAGAAAGCACATTAATAAATACTAGGGACAGAAGTAGGAAGCATTTCCTTGTATGATTCCTTACGTAACATTCTGATCACCATTTGTCTTTATCTACATCTGAGAAGATTTTATAGCTGTCAAGGCTGGCTCAATGAATAACATTCTCTAAGATCAAGGGAATCCCTTCTGCCTCCCCCTCTCCTCTGCTCACACTTTAGCAGACAAGTAGATCAAGCTGTAAGTGAAAATAACATAAATATAGCCTATAGTAAAGGCTGACAATGGTAAACAGATCCCTCAAGTTCTCAAAGCCTTCTACTAGCCCCACTGTAAGCGACTGCATTCATTTCTGTCACATTCAGAGAAAACTATAGAAACACAACCAGTTATGTCCAGTTTTGCCAGTTATAAAACATGGCTTACATTATCTTGTGAAATATATTCACAAAAGATTTTTTCTAATTATAGTGAACTATATATATTTGAATGAACTATTTGGTGAATCTATGCTTTCCTAAAACATACACACAGAGGTGGTAGTATTTAAAATCTTTCTATGATAGGAGATAAATAAATCATGGGGTTTAACAGAATTCTCCCGTATTTTTTCCTAGAGGAATTATTAATCAAATGATCCTATTAGATGCTATTAAATTTTGTGTAGCACGACCTGTATAGTATATTTCACATTACAGTCTCAAAACTGACAACAAAGGCAAGTATAGACAAGAACATTCTGCAATATTGCAAAACTACCACAGCTGCTGAAACCTTGACTTGGTAACTTCCTGACGGGATTTGAGACATGTCAAGATTGTCACAATGTTGATAATTACGAGAAAAGTTTTCTCTCATTCACATTCTTCTGCTTTTAAAAAACAACAGTTGGGTTTTTTAAAGTAAAATTAGTAGAAAGAATTTTCTGAAATGTGGAGCATATTAAAGCAAGTTTAGATACTTGAAGAAGTCATGAACTCTCAAACCAGTGTGGATATTCATGGTGAAAAAGTACTTAAATGCTAAACCACCTAAAATCCTTCACAGTATAAAGCTTCAAAGCAGTGTGAGTTCTTCAGGCAGAATACGCATATATTTTTATTTGACCTAGGGCCAGATCTTCAGCCAATCCCACTCACAGTAGATTCATTATCTTCAATGAAATGCTGCTGATCCACACTTAGAGTACTGACCCATAATCTTTTAATACACCTTAGCTGATTAGTGCTGATTCTGCTTTCTACAACTATTTTCATGGTATTATTCCATTTACTTTTCTGGAACTCATGTGCTGAAATGTGAGAGAGATCCAAATCTGGGCCTTAATGCAGCCTAAGCACTTAAGCCACCTTATAGCAGATACCATGTAGTAGATGTAAGATACATTAAAGAGTACGTACTTGAAAGCAAAGTGGCAAAAAATCCAACCAAACAAAACAATGAGAGCTGCACAAAGGAGTAAGTCCTGGTACTGCACCTGGTAAAGGACAATCTACCAAGACCATGCATTTATTCCAGCAGAGCTGACCCTGCATGGAAATTCACAATTACTGTCATATTCTCAACCACAGCTGCCTGTTGCAGCTGTGAAACAAAGCTTCGTGTGTGTGTTCACATTGGCATCCTTTGTTCCGCTGAGGTACAACCCATGTACAGCTCAGATCTCATTTATCAAAGAAAATTAAGAACTTCATGTGGCCCTCACTAGCCTCACTAGCCTCCATCGCCTGCACAACCTAAGACCCCTAAGGGGATGGTAGAAATTCCCCATATTATTCATAGAGCTGATTCTTGATCCCAATACCTATATTGAAAAGTGTAGACTTAGTATGTGCCCATGAAAAAAAGAAGTAGAGCCTTAACAAACTCACATCTCAAAGGCACTTAGAAGTAAACTTGCTTTCTTGGCAACATCCATAGCATGTGTAGAGCCAGTTACAAGTACTCTCAGCCCTGTCCAGTCGATGGTTGGACCAGCTGTTCGTGGAAACTGAAGTATTCAGGAGTCATCTAAGTAAAAGAGAAAAAAGTAAGAAAGCATCTTCTAATGAAAGAAAATACCTTTTAACCTTCATGGAACTCAAAAACAGCAAGAGAAATGTGATCAAAGTATTCCAAGAGACCCAACATCAAACAAAAAAAAACAAACCAGAAAAAAACCCTTTAGGCCAGAATACATTTTGTGCTTGCTCAAAGTATGTGAAAACCAGAATTAAATAAAAATGTCTTGAAACCTGAATTCTAACAGTCTATGCAAAAATTTCTTATAATATTAGACCAGAACATAGTTGTAAAAAAAAATCTCTTTAATCTATAAGTTCTAAATTAGTATTTTAGGTAAACAAAACAGTAATGATGAATGATGCTCTGAGTCCACTTATTATCTTTATGGGACTGATGACATACTTGTTCAGCTAATTTGTGGAAAGGAAGACTCTTTTTCTTCTCTTTTTGGCATTGTTGAGACAGTAAAATTCATAAAAAATAATCTGCCTTCCTAAATGCTTCATACATCAACACCAAAATAGACTGCATTGCAGAAAACAAATTTGTAGAAAAAATATGTGTGTACTAAATGTCTGTTCCGCTAAGGAGTCAATGATCAGTGGTTTTTATGTCGTGGAAAATGCATAAACCGTCAGAGAATGTGTGCAAAATGCTTTGCGGAGTCTGAAGACGTAGCTGCTGCTGTGGAGAGCATACAAACTCCTAAGTGTAGGAGAGAGCTCTTGGAGATACATAAACGGTACTTTCTTTTTCCTTTTAATTGCACATCATCAATATAATCTCTTCCCTCTGCCTTTTTGAGTTGTTCCCCAACAATAGTTTGTAACAGAAGTTGTCAACTATAGGTCACACGCAAGGAGGGCAGGGAAAGCAGTTGTATACGCGTATGAATGTCACGGTGCCAAGACATAACAGTTGCTGCTCACTAAATAACAGACCATTTCAACTTCACCAAATGTTTAACTTAACTAAAATTGGAAGTACAGGACTATGTAAATCACAGACGCTAGGCCTGGAAGCTTTGTCCAACTAGGTAACACAGACTCCTCAGTAATACTCAAATGTTTTGATACCTTGAGCTTATCTGTTGGTGCAGTGCAGCACATAAGGTGCACCTCAGTAGTACTCACTGATCTCAAGAGATGTGAAAGTGATTTTACACGATCATTACTCATCATGCAGAAATCGTTTGATAATTAGTTCTTCTAATACAGTTTTTGGCAAACTGGTTAGGTCTGAGTGGAACAAGGTCTTACACACCACACTTCGACTGGTGAAGACAAAGACATACATGCCAATGTGAGTTAATCCATTTCCTAATAGAGTATGGTTTTATTTATTTTATGCATTTTATGCACAGATATAATGCAGTTTATATCTTGCGTGCATTTCTAAAAAAATGAGAGCAATATTTTTTTTCTACCAGCCCACTAATTCATAACGTAAAAGATGCTTCATTTGCCTGTTCACACAGTTAACTTATAGTTGAAAAAACCAAGATAACTGCAATTTTAAGACAGGAAATAGAAGAATTTTTCAGCAATATGTAGCACACAGGCACTGGTTATTCTACTGTTCTGAGGACCTCAAAACCACTTACCAGAAATGGAAAACATAAAAAACATTTCGAGCAACCTGGTCTAGTGGGAGGTGTCCCTGCCCGTGGCAGGGGGGTTGGAACTAGATGCTCTTTAAGGTCCCTTCCAACTCTAACCATTCTATGGTTCTATAATTTTATGATTCTTACTGCTTTTCTTCTGCCTATTTTTCGGAGAAGTGACAAGATAGGGTAGAGGAAGGACCCTGAACAGACACCTCGACCAAGGTCCTGGTTTTGGCTTGCTAGAAACAGTTGGGATGAAGGAGCAATCATCTTGAGTCAGAGTTGCACAGTTGCACTGGCAAGAACATACTAACGAGGAATACAGCAGAACGGCCAGGTAGCACTAGGGGCCTCTTGATGAATTGAAAACCGTGAAGAAGAAGTACAAAAATGGAAAGCAAACTCATGATTAAAGACAAATGTAAGAAGCCAGTACCCAGATGTATGGTGACATCACTGACTCTAAGATGCAAAATAAGTACCAATTACCCAGGGACAGAAAGTAGCAAGGCTAAGCTCTATAACATGTCATAAGGAAAGGTCAAAAGCATGTATAGATGTTATCCAACAGTGGAGGAAATCAGGAATCACACAGGGAAAGCTGATATAATCTCTGCCTTATATACTTCTGTTTTCCCAAAAACCTACAACCAAATTTAATGAAACAGGAGCCTAAAACAGGGAAAGAATCTGTTATTTTTAAAATGTAGAAATATTCACCTTGGCAGCATGGCACGATTTCAGTATAGACTACATAAGGGATTAGCAAAACAATCTCTGTACCATTCAAGAGGATATACATGGAATATGGGGTGGCCCAGAAGGCCATAGAATGTCAGATAAAATGTTTATCCTGAAAAGGAAAATAGAGGCCCCTGGAAATTAGTGATCAGTTAATCCAGCTGCAATATATGAAAGGTACTGAAAAAATATAGTGATCATTTCTGAGGCGAAGAGAAATAACGAGGGAATAAAAAATGCAGCTGACATGAATTTGACAAGGACAAACTATATCAAATAGATTTAGTCCTCTTTGGGATAACTGGTTTACTGGAAAAGGGAAGTGTGTTAGATGTTTTATATGTTGATATGATAATAAGCACAGTCTAATACATCTAATAAGCACAGTAGTAAAAAAAGGCTAGAAGAACTCACTATAATAGGAGTGTCCAACTGAATGAAAAATAGCACTTAAAGAACACAGTCACCAATGATCTGCTACTAAACTGGACATTTCAGGTAAAGTCCCACAGTGGCTGTCCCAAGACCAATTCTGTTGAACATTCACTCTTAAGATATTGATGCAGACACATATATGAAAGAGCGCATGTGAAAAATGTGCAGGTTCTATATACCGATATGAGAGGGGTTGAAAGTACTTTGGAAGACAGGATCAGATTTCAAAATTATATTAATAAATAGTTCTGAATTAGCAAGATGAAATTCAATAGGGAAAAGTATGAAGTACATTTAGAGTGAAGAGTCATTAAGGATCATTATGAAAGGTTCATTACATATTTTAGCCTCAATTGTGGAGATTTTAAGATTAGATTACAAGTTATGATCTATGTATTTTCACTCAGAGCAGGGCTCAGGACTGGGTGTTATTTTTGAGATGGTTACTAGACCTATATTTTTATAGCGTTTGGACAGAGGTCATAATTTAATATCGACAATGCAATCACTTTAAATTTTATGGCAGTGAATTAAACGTCACAAAATGTAGTTTTAAGACCACACAGCTACTATGCCCAGAACTAGCAGCAAAGAGTAAATGCATGTGTAAGACATTTTCAAAATGCAGGCCAAATACAACCTCTCCCTTCAGGAAGTGCTTTCACCCTCACTGAAACCCAGCAGTTTGGGGACCGAGACTCAGAGCTGCCTCTGCTGGGAGGTGCCGTCTGTGCCTCCCTCAGAATGACCTGGCGCTTTGTGCAGGAGTGAAAGGGCAAGGAAGGGGCATATGTTTATTACTAGCACCGTTCTACCTGCTGGTATTTGAAAACCAGGAACATTTTATAAATAATATTTGTGTCTAATTCTTGTTCTCACAAAGGTCTTTAAATGGGCACAAGTCTAGAGCCCTGACTTCCACAAGGACTGGGATGCAAGGTTCAGGCTGTTAGTGGCAACAAGCTTTAAGAAGTCACTGACCTTCTATGAAACTAAAATTCAGGGTCTAAACATGGGGGGAAAAGAAATAATGGGTCATTTTTAAAGTCATTTTTAATGGAACATTTTCCACTAATCGATTTGCAGACAGTGCAATAGATAGGAATACAAAGTGATTTTTTGAAACAGTTAAAGAAACCCATGAGGGTTTGTTCTGTGTTCAGCAAACACCACGAGTCTCCAAAGCAGCAGGTTACATTGCCAGTTAACATCTAAGTCTAAAATTGTCCACTAAGCTTCTGTACCCAAGGGGGAAAAATGAATAACACGAGTTAGTGAATGATTACTTCTGCAAATGAAGGTCGTCCAGAATCTCAACATACACATACTGTGAGCTCATTTTGTACTGTCAGGCTCCATGTTATCTCCCATAAATTAATGTCACCAGGAAGAACAATGCATGCTCAGTTTTCTAAGGATTTCCTTGAACTAAATAAAACTTTGCCTACACTGGAGTAGGTGTGTATCGTCATTGTAGAAATATGGTGTATAATGCCAGTGCTATGCTCCACTTTAGAAAATTTCAGTGACATAGTAGCATGGTGAACAATGACCTGATGCTCCTACTTGAGTAACCAGAATTCTGCTATCAATAATTCTTCCACCAAAATTCCTGCTATTAATATATCTGTAGTTCTTTCCTGCACAAGTCCTTTTGCTAATTTAACGTAGCTTGAAGAGTTACTGTCAGCTTTCTTATCAAAAGAACTTCTTGCCAACAGAGAACTGTAATTTTGCTAAGATGGTTTTCCAATAGAATGTGGATATAGTGGTAAACTCATGTAAGTACTGGCAAGACTGTGATACTAAGTGCAAAATTTTACTACACCATTTTTAATAATCTCCCGGGACTGGTCATCTATTATAGTGGAAGGTGCTAATAGTAGACATTAAATAGTGCGTTTGCTGAGAGGCAGGTATAAGTGCTGTTAAAGTGCAGGGTGAATCACATTCTCTCAGATTCAGGTGAAGGATGAAGTGAATTTGTTTATGAACTGTTTATGTAGCCATGAGAGCAGTGAACAAGAAAGCAACGGCTCAAGGCAAAAGGAAATAAACATTGAGAGATGGGCTAAAAGCTTTCCACGTGACAACAGTGTGCTGGAAGCAGGAAGCAAACAGGAAACCAGAAATATTTGTGACAAAATGATATAGTATTGAAAAATGCCTGCCTCTGCTTTCATCTGCCTGCTGAACACTGCTTCATCCCAAAGGCTGCCAGTGCAGGGGAATGGTCATCTTCTGTCCTTGATTACTAAGAGAATAATAAACTTCACACGTCACGGAGCCTGCTTCACTCATTGAATGATCACTACCAAAAAACCTGATATTTTGAGACCTGACTAAGGAATTATAAAACATTTTCTTTCATTTTATATCTGCCATGTCAAATTCTTAAGAGATCATTCCCCCAGAAGGTCAAACTTCCAGAGCAATAAGAATTAAATGCTGGTTACTGCTTTTTAGCATTTTTCTCCCTAAATGTCATACCCAACTATATATTTCTTTTATCTTAAAGGAAGACTTGTAATTCCCTCAAAACTCTTTGATTACTTAATATATTTTGAGAATAGTGAGTAATTTAAGCATAGCTTTTCTTTAAATAAATCTCTCCCAAAATTAAACAGATGGATCTTTTTGGTTATTTTTCTCACTTTTATTAAAAAACGAAACATTCATATCAAACATCTCTTAGTTTAAAAAACTTTCATGGGGAGGAAAACCATCTTCTAGTTACATCTGACCGATGTTACTTTTTCTAATCTATCTGCAGCTCATAGTTAATGATCCCATACCTTCAGACATGGATCAAAAATGTATGTGCAAAAGAGTAAAGCTGAGAAAAAGTGCAAAAACCAGCACAGCCACTATCCAATTTGAGGAAAAGAGCAACATCTACAGAAGACATTGTTTCTACAGAAGACATATCCTACAGAAGACTTCTACATGTTCTGTAGAAGTGAAGTTCCTTTCAAGGATGAGGCTGCCTTTTTCTAAACAACTCTTTTTTTTTTTTCCCCACCCTTTTTTTTGCCCTGCAGTGATTTCTTTTTGTCATCCCTTTCTTTTTATAGTTTAAGCTGCTTTCAAAAACATATCTTAATGTGCTGGGTGCCCTTTGCTGCCATCTCTTTATCTAGCTGCACAAACTCACTTTCATGCGTGAGTTTCAAGATGTCCAGAAAACCAAACGGATAAATTCTTAAAAGCATACCCAGACTGCAAGCCCTTGGAAATGCCTTTTTAGCCCCATAACAGGATTACTATAAGCTTTGGTTTCCTTAACACCCATGGCTCAACAGGCAAAGAAGCCACATCTGCCCCTGAGCATGCCAATGTGAACACATATTTAAATGAGAGGTTTTTCAGTGACATCAGCTAGACATTTGAAGAGTTTCAAAATACAAATGGAGTTGTTCTATGGCTTGAAGATTAATGTTACAATAGCTGGAAATCAACCTTAAAAGTAAGCACTATTAAATTTTCAGAATGTGTTAGAAGTCTCCAGATCTTTCTTCAGGAAAGTACATTAATCCTTTTCAAGAGTAAATGCTAAACATTGATTCCCAATATTAAGAGCAGATGACCTGAATTCGTTGTATGGTTAAAACTGCATAATGTGTATATTTTAACCTTTTCTTCTAGTCTACTTCTATACATGCTGTTCTCAAGTAAGAACTGCGCAGTACTGAAATCATTTGCAAAGCTTGCTAATGAATAAATGGCTTCTAAATTTCAGAATATATATCAGACGAAAATCAAGCCAACCTAGTCAGACCCAAAATGATACAGCAAATGAATATAAATAACCTCAGCAGATACATCAAGATATGGCAGACTGGCATTCTGATGTAAAAACCAGCATTAGTAAGTACAAGCACATACAGAAAGCATTATTGCTGGAAATTGAACTGAAGTCTGATAAGATTAGGTAAAGTATGTGAGGTGAAGATAGAGGAATAACTGTGGATTTGTTTCTCAGTTTTCAGCTCAATGGGCTAAATTTTACATAGGATGCTGCATAGGATACAGACTCTATTCTAAACCCCTTGGTTAAGTTACGTATTAAAACTGAACATAAACTCTCAGAACCTCAACATGGGAACTATCTGAGTTTTATATGTTTGACCAGAATGACAGATGGATCTGCCCCAGGTGGTATAAATTAGAGAAGAATCAACTGGGAAAGGAAAAAGAAAAAAATGGTGCTAGAAAATTCAAGCAATCAGAAATTAAATAGGAGCTCCTAGGAAATTAATTTACTTCACCAATACCCTAATATCATCAATTTACTTCAGACATAAACATGTAATTATTTTATCCATACATACAACGGTGTGGAATCAGCATAAGGCCCAATTCTAAAACAGTATCACCAAGGGGTTTAATATAGAAAGGAAAATCTTAACTGCTTGCTGTATGCCATCTGATTATGCATGCAGTGCAGTTCTATTTCTTATTTGAGTTATTTCTGTTTAACTTAACCAGTCTCTCTCACTTACTCTCCTCCTCATTCTTTGTCTGCTCCTCTCATTTGTTCTGGTTGGTATCAAACTCTGCACTAAACAACACTAAATTACTCTCTTGTATATGTTGACTTAAAGCAAAACCAGAAATCTGGTAAATTTGAATATACATCAAAACATATGGGACAGGGAGGATGAATGAAAATCCACTCTGAAACCAGAGACAATTTGAGGTGAACAGATTTTTATATTCAAATTTAGATTTTTAACAACATCACTTTTCTATCATCAGAAAATACTCATTTATTCTGGCTGATAATTTTCCAGGATAAACAACGTATGAACGTGGACATCAAACATTTTACAGTAATCTCTAACTTTTCAAATTACTCTTGCCTGATTGTCTAAAAGTAATGGAGAATCTGGTAGTTGTATCTCATTTTTTAGTTTATTACAGGACTAAAAAAACCCCATTTAGTATGAAATTGTTCAAGGTGATCAAGCTTCTACTGCTTTCTCAGGTGGTTGAATAAAATAATGTGTTTTGACCTTGTATCTAGTAGAGTAGGTAAAAGTCAGGCAGTGCTTGCTGTGATATTCCGGGCAGTGCCTGATATCTATGTGCCATCGCCAAACTCTAGGACACCGCTCCTCCTTTTTCCAGCTCAATTACCAATAGAAACATTACAGTTCCTACACTGATACCTGAAGAGCTCCATGAGCTCAGCCTTGGGTTTTCCTTTTGACACAGCGCTTGGTCACTCAAGTGCTGTATCCACCCCACAGATACTGCTGCTAATGCCCAAAGTCTCTGGTTGATCTAAAGCAGGTGTCCAGCTAAGGCTGATCTACCTTATTGTCTAGATAAGTAAATCTATGACAAGTCAAGTCTAATGAGATTAGTCTAGAATTATCTGTCAGGGTAGACTATCCAAATGCAGTACAGAAAATCAGTGGTTGAATTAAATGGCACACTGCAGCTAACAAGAAGAATTGTTAATGAATGGTTTGCTGTTAACTTTTCTTTGGGTTCCTAATACCTTTGTCTTGCTATTTCACTGTTATGCTTGATCCTGCCTGTCACATATTATCATTCCCATAAACTGTGAGGAAGGTTATAATTTAGTTGTATGTACTTTGAAAACATACTTCAGAGTTAACATCAGATTGCATTACCCTTACCCAACACCTAGAACCATATCCCATTCCTGTGTGAGGAGGGGATCCACTCTGTGACTGCATGATTTGAAATTATCAGCAACCCCCCTAATTTTCTACAACAAAGAGAATAGAAACATGTTTTCTCCAGTGAACTAGCAGACAACATTTTCAAAGGTAAAGCACATAACAGTTACAAATGCATAGATCAACAGCAGATGGAAAGGGGCTGAGTTCTCTTTAGCAAGCATCTGCTGCCACACAGCATCCAGGTCTAAAGGCAGGACATTGTCATGTCTCTATGTAAATCACGTAGGCATTTATCACTCTCAGGAATGCAGGATCCTTATCAAGTGGTTATCTCTCAAGTGTTAATAACTGTTAACACTCAGCACACTACGCTGACCCACTGGCTGTAATTAACTCCTATAACGGCGTAGAGAGAGGCCCAGCAGAGTCATGGGTATGTTTATGTGGAAGGCAAGGGCAGCTGATGGGACAGACAGAGCAGCGTACAGCTGTCTGGAGGTGAAGGTTTCCCTCGTAGCACTGAGATGCTGGACTGTCTCCTACCATGCCCATGAAACACTGGAAGTTGCTAAGGATAAATAACTTTATTACAAATTAGGACAACTGCCCTAAAACAAAAGCTGATGCGATACTGCTCTTGCATAGCTTTTCAGGGGGTTTGGTTAACTTGGGCATGAAAATAGAAAATTCTAAGGGGGGGTGAGTGCAGTTATTTGACAAATAGAAATCACCATAGCATATATATATTCTCTGTATTTTCATATTATCATTATAAAGTAAAGGCAGTTCCTCTCAGGGTTCACACTCCTGGTTCTGAGACACTTTCTTTGTTTCCCCTACTGTTTATAGTACTCATTTTTCAAGTTGCATCTGATCCCTCAGCAGCGGTAGCTTCTTGTATTTGCCTGGTAAGTTATACATTTATTTCTGGTGCCATAGATATAAATTAATAATGAACAACAATGAAAGCCATGAGAAGTAACAACAAAAACAATCAAGGATTTCCAGTGAATAAAACTGGCCTCAGAGCAGGACCTGGAGGAACAGCAGCAACTGGCCAACCACATAGTGTTGAGAATGACATGGCTCATGAAGGGGTGCAGATTATGTCTTGGAAATATATAATGAAACAGAGAAAGTGCAGGCAGGATTTGTTCATTCAGAACCAAAATATCAAGTTAAATCTATCTGTCTATGTTCAACACAAACACGAAAACGAAACGTCTTATATTTACTTCATATGCTTCTTTTTTCTTAATGTGAATCCAGGAAGATACCAGTATTAGAATATAATTTAAATTAAAAAAAAAAAAGTTATATCTCACACAAACAAATCTTTCTTTTAAAGGTGTTTCTATTCTTTCAGCAATAGCTAGCAATAACTGGTGAATCATCTTTCTACTACCTTTATTTTAGCTGCTAATAAGCCTATCCTTGGATATTTGATTTCACCTTGTGACTAAAGCAGCTCAGATCTGCAGCTTTGGTTCAGAGGTGCTACGTGCAACAGGGACATGCCAGATGTTGCAGAAAGGACGTGTCTCCCAGGAGGGAGTCTCACAGGGGGTGAGGAGCTGTTTTCAGTGCCAGCAGTGCCTGCCACAAACACCACTTCAGGTGTACTGTCTCTGGGACAGTGACACTTGATTCTGGGCTATTATAGGGCCATAGTATTGTTTCACATTATTTTGTATTATTTGCTTTTCCAATGAGGATTTTTTAATAGGCTGAAAAAAGAAGACAACTTGCTCCCTTTGGGAACTTTCAAATTCAAAAGGAAATACATCTTATCAAAATGTTAAAACAATGGTAGAAAAAGGATAGTCAAATAAATGGAGAAAAAAATGGGGAGAAACAATGCAAACTGGTCTGGTTTACAACTGTTAAATGCTTATGCATATATGCAGAAGGCAACTAATGGAAGTCCTCAAAAAGACTGTAGTGCTAAATGCCACATAATATAGGAGGCCTACTAGGGAAGAAAGTGCCACCTTCCTTTAACACTAGCAACTAAATACAACCATGGCATTTTGCTTTTAAATTTTTTTTTCTGCTCCCAGAGAGGGACATTCCAGATGCAAACTGTGGCCCTGTAGCATCTGGTATTATGATGACATGTAACTCTGCAAACCCTCTAATAGAAAATAGCTACTCCCAAGCAATTTCAAAGCATGGGTGATGCTGTGACTATTTCCGTTCATAACATGGAGTGAATCAACCAAGCTGCCAAGTGCAATAGGTTTCTCATGAAGAGATTGCTAAAAAATGAGCACACGCTTAATGGTAAACGTGAAAGATTTATGTCTGTTTTTCCTCATGCTGACCCTTGCAATATGTCACCAGACTGCAAAAGAACAGACTACTAGAAACACAACTGAAATATGCCTACGGCCAAATGGGAAGAGTTATTTCACTTGGCTGCAGTAGTGTCTAACAGACAGGGCAAGTGTTCTTAGCTAGAATTATTGGAGAAAAGGATAATCAGCAGTGGAGATGCTGGCTAGGAAAGGTTACATCTCTGCCAGAGATTCTTGGAGGGATTTCGTGAAAAGTACAGTCATTCAGCTACATTTGAAAGGAAAGGAGGAAAAGCTTCTACATTATTCTCAACTGTGAATATTCAACTGTGCACTATATCTATTACAGAGTTAATCCATTACCGAGGGCATGAAAGGCAGCTATCAAACCAGGCAGGGGGAAGCTCTTCTTCCTGGGGCCAGTGGGAGGATCTATGAGGAGTAACCATGAAATTACAGCAAGCTTGATGCGGCTTTAAGCTACAATTCCTATTAGCCACAAGGAGCTGAACAGCTCATCTGAGTAATGCCCATTTCCCATCTATGTTTCATACCTTCCTTTGTCTTCCACTCTCTGCCCCCATCATTGCCTTTCTTTGGCCCTTTTGCAGTGGACTTTCCCAGAGCTACTGAGGTCTCTAAATAATGTAAAGCAGCCATTAACACTCTTCACTTTTACCTGGGTTTTTAGGAAGAAGGCTCTTTGAACCTTGTTGGAGACAGTGTCGTTTTCACTGACCACACTAGCAATTCAAAGTTTTTATTCTTAAAGGCCCCTAGATGCACACTATATTCCATTTCACTGACTAATGCAGTTTAGTAACTTCTGTCTTGGTGCCTGCAAAGGTTGGCTATGGTTGACTAAAAAGAGTGTGAGTTTACCTGAATTTGAGAAAGCTCTGGACTAACAAAGGTTATGGACAAAAGTCTGGGGAATCGCTAGAGGTTCCCTCTGGATTAGCAAGATGCAATGCTGGGACAGGTTATAAGAGTATTTTTAGATTCAGCAGCTTTTCCATCCCAAAGAACTTCCTCCATCTCTAACAGTCAACAGTTCATTCAGTTTAAGCTTTATAAACCAGAGTTGTAAAGCGCTAACATTCCCCACAGTTAATAGAAGACAACTGCATATTGCCTGAATGCAGCCTGTGTTTGTCACTGGGAATGTTGATACAATTCATTGTATTTTATCTGTTCTTCGAGAATGCTATCTTCTGTTTTCTTCAAAACTATCTGAAGCAGAAGAGTGGTTACTGAGTTTGACAATACCTTTGTAAACATAGAAATTGTTTTCATATGGGTCTGGAATGTACACAGCATAAAACTCAAAAACATCGTAATGGTTACTAGAACTACAGCCTCATTAACATGCCATCCCTTAGTTTTAAAAATTAAAACACAGAACTCCTAGGATTGGGTTATCTATGAACTAATTTTGAGTATTTCCTCTTCCACTTACAGCTGGATCAATTAACAACATTTTATAACTACTCATGAATTATTTAGGGATGAAATGTCCCTCATGAATGCTTAGCTGAACTAAATCCAAAATACTTAAAAACCAAGTAAACTCAAAATTGTTCTAGAGCCTCAAAGGTATTAGCAAAGGATTATTTAGGCTTTTTATTTAAAAAAACCCACAGAACAACTATATAGTTGGTGTCATCATAGGTTTTTTGGATTGAATGAGCAGAAAATGTTCTGTAGTTGTGATTATTTGGTTCACAGAGCTGATACCATGGAATAGCACCGTCTCCTGCTTTCGTGCTGATACCATTTCAGACTTTCCCTCTGAAAAGTCCCTAACTTTAATAATTTGTCTTTTTGTTGTTCCTTAGGACATTATAACTAATTCATTCCTTGAGTATTTTTAATGGTCTTAAAGGCCACTTCTAGAACTTAACAGTACCAGTGCAAGAAAATTTAAAATGTAATTTTAGTAGCGTAAGTGGGACACAGTAATACTGACAATGAGAAATAGACTGAGGAACAAAAAAAGAGTATATGGCCAGTGCTTGCTCTAAAACATCTGTAATGATTGCTTTATCAAAAGAGTTACATTCTTGGTAAAGGGAGGCAATACGTGATGGAAGTGGTTCTTAGGACAGAAAGGGAATTGATGTATATGAAAAACAGCGACTCTAGAGAAGCAGGGTAATACTCTCACATAGAACATGTAGGATTTTATTGAGAAAAAATGTGTTTGGGTTCTCTTACTGTCAAATATCTGACTGATTTCAGACTAATTCCTTCAAAAAGTCTTCAAATTACAGCTAAATTTAAAACATGGGCCTCTTTATCATTTGTCTTCTTACATTTAACACCATATGGTAGTCAGATATCATGCAGATAGTGATAGCTGCTAATGGACAGAGCATTCGATAAGAAAACAGATCTTTGTTTTATCCCCAGCTCTGCTGCTGTTTTACTCTGGAACCCAGTTTTTCTGCCTTTACAATGCAATTAATAATATTTATTCCACCTGAGAAAACTACCCAAGAGAAAGACATGCAAGGAAACTGTAACAGCCAAACCTCTGTGCAGTATTCTTTTGCTTTTTTTCCTTTTTCTCCTTCTTTCCATGAAAAGTAAAGGCTACTTCGAGATCCCCCAAAGCTTCCTAAAGACTTAAACCAGCCTTCAGACATTTTCAGATCAAAATTAAGTCCAAAAACACTCCTGATGCACCCATTTCTGTTTCTAGGCACAAACATTTATACATAGCTCATACACTTTTCTCTCTTTAAAGAAATTCCTTTTTCCTACAAAGCAGTTTCAGAAGAACTCATCTGTAAAATTCACTGCACTATGAGACTCATAAAAACTTGATCTCCTAGGATTCCTGCTCACAGACTTCTCCAGAGACTGAGTCCACCCACACAATAGATACAGCTCCAAAGAACTTCAATATGTAAATACAGAGTTTTAAAGATTTGCTGCCACTTCTCCAGTCCATATTTTAACATAATTCTTTTTTTTTCCCCTTTGGCTGATAGTAATAGTAGTACATGGATAAATTCCCTGTTGATGGCTGAGAGACCAGGCATTACCAATTTTTCTCCCTCTGAAAAAACATTTCTTACCTACTTTTCTAAGCCAACAAGGCTTGTGTCATCCTACTGTCTCTATTTGTCTCTATTAGATGCCCCCTTATGATCCTGGGAGCTGTTTTCAATTGAGTTTAATATAGCAATATAAGTCCTAAAGCTAGTAACTTCCTCATGATTTATTAAAAGAGGCAGCCAGGCAGACAACAGGAAATGTTAGAATTCTCTTTTCACAGGCTGAAACTCAAGAACAGTCTTTCCTAGGCACAAAAGGATCTGCACTGAATATAGACATTTGTATTGCCTGATACAGTGAAAAGTTTCAACAGAAGCTTTAATTTTATTAGGCATCAGAGAATGTGACTGTAAGATGCAAAGGCTGGGTTTGCAAAGGCTGGGTTCACAAAGGCATTAAAAAACAGATTTCAATTCACAGAACAACTTGTTTTTGAAAAAGTATGTGAAAAAGAAAAGATTTTCCTTAAATGAGGTTGAAGTAAAGTGTTTGTGCTTCCCCAAGGAAGTGTGTCATTCAATCAACCTGTGTTGTACAATACACCGAAGGGAAACAGAGCTTGTATCATTCTAGTGAGTCAAGAACGGGATAAATTCACTGCTTCAGCAAACTCAGTTTAGCATGGAAACAAGGCAGAAATGAAGCAACAGAGCCACTCAGAAAAGTGAAAATGGAGAAGCCACCAGGAACTGACACCAATAAAATTCTGACACTTCAAAGACATTCAAAACAGTAGTAGGTCAGCTGCCCCTGAAATTAAAAAAAAATCGAGAAATACCAAATAATTCCAAGACCTCCTGGAGATGCCTTTGTATTTGCAACATTTCCATCCTGTATTTTCAGTGAATAATTGCTTAAGTTTTTCACACTCTTCCATGAAGGGGACAGGCTGCAAGTTTTCTGCTGAGATAGATCCAATTCTTAAGCAATGTGCAAAAAAATCTCTCAAAGTTTTGATAAATTTTTCTGTTTTAAATGTGTCATTTTAGGGCAGGCAGACATACTGAAAACAACAATCCTACAGGATAGAGAAGCCGCAGCCCTGCTCTCTCCTTTCTAAAAGCATCAGCGCTGGAGCAACATGTCACTTTTAGCATCTCAGGCTGCAGTTTTTGTTCACTCCCTTCTGAAATGTAATTCTTACTGAGCAAGAAAGGGTTCAGAAAAGCATACCAACACCTGAGATGCCAGAGAGGAGCATGTGGAGAATCTTTGATTATTTGGGTTAGAGAAGAAACACATTTAAAAGATTAGATACAGTAACGCTTCTAATTGCTTATTATGCAAGAATGAGTAAAACAGAAAATTACTGGAATAACTAAAGCATCTGACTTTGCAATATTCTGTAATGAGAGGTACACTAGCAATCCTTTGGAAATCTACTTTTCAAAATAAAATCATCCCTATAATTTTCTTATTGACACATTCCACTATTGGTAGCGACAAGGACTCCAGTACGCCTTCCTATGGCAAAGAGGACTGTTTCAATGTCCTTTTTTGATCTTTGTGGCCTTTGTCATCTATCTGAAAATTCATACAAGTCCAGTTAATTAGAAGACAACAGAATTTGCCGTTCCCTACTGGCCCCAACATTTGCTTCAGAATATGTGTTAAGTGTTGGGTTATTGCAGCAAGAAGTTACCCATACATATTCCCTCATTAGCATAATTTTTGCATTATGCAAATTAGAAGAGGTATGACATTGAGATGAAGAACTTGATCATTTTTCACTAATTTTAAGCTCTCATTTTCTATATGAACTTTGTGAACATGAAGCTCTTAAGGTGAGCTACAGGAAGCAGCAGCACAGGAAGAAAGAAAGAGAAGAAATTAAAAGCTCCGTTCTTGTTGCCTGACCTGACACACGGGGTGTCACCTGAGTGAAAAGCACAGGAAAAACACTGCAAAGGAGTGTTTTCTACAAATAAGCACAGTGATACCTGCATGAGACTAAGGACATTTCCTGCAGCCATCTGAGCACTTGGCTAAGGTTCGTGTTTACAAAATGTGTATTTAGAAATAAGGAGATAAAATTTAAGTATCTAGACTGAGGTACAAATTGCTCTTTTATAGTACTGAAGCCCACACTGTATTCCAGTATATTTTATCCTGAAATTTCAAACATACTTACAACTGACTATTATTCTTAGTTTCTATCAAATGAATCATTTCCTTAACTTCAAAAACATTACTTGAGTAAGAAATGAGAAGTACTGGATTAACCAGTGTAACCATGTGTCCTCTTGTGGCCAGGAAGGCCAACGGAATCCTGGGCTGCATAGGGAAGAGTGTGGCTAGTAGGTCGAGGGAAGTCATC
>JAOXNO010000052.1:36713926-36747721 GCA_028565335.1 Limnodromus scolopaceus | reverse complement strand
GGCAATCCTGCTTCAGCAGGGGAGTTGGACTAGATGATCTCTATGGTCCCTTCCAACTCTAAAAATTCAGTGAAAACCATTTGACAGATTTTACTAGTGTTGACATTATAGTTTTAAATCAACAGGGTTTATTTTTCTATTTATGCTTTTAAGTGATATATATAAGCAATAATGCTGTAAAAAAAAACTAAACACACATTATAAATAAAATAACATTTTCTTCTCTACGACATTTTTTAACAGGAAATCTTGAACATTTTCCAGGAAATCTGTGACACAGGGAAATTACCTTTTATAAGAATGTTGATTTTTCAGACAAAGTTAACAGAACAACTTTCAGTATATCTAAGATTTTACAAGAATTCTCTGGTTCAAATCATCACCTAAAGTTCCAACTGCATTTTATAAGGTGTATGTGCACTACTCATCAAAACCACTCTGCATATCTGGGAGATGCACCATGTTTTACTTGTTTGCGGATAGTCAAGATGGGGCTCACAACAGAATCCGAGTTCCGCGGTGCTGACCTCTGTAGCGCAATGAGGAACATCCTGCCCTTGCACTACACGGGGAGAGAATGCACCTGGAGGGACATGGGGCGAAGGGAATAGCTGAGTGTGAGCCAGAGGCTGAAACACAGATACTCTGCTGTTGATGACGACGTGTCTGGATGAGATGAGCTTTGAATCAAGGGAGCTGGAAACAGCTTGTCAGATATAATGACAGGAGAATACAGGGTAGAAGAAATATATAGAGAGGACCTACTTTAGAAAGAAAAAAGGTGTTTCACCATACAGAAGTATTGCAGCAAAAGGACAGAAATGACAGATTTATACATCATGGTTCAAGAAGGGCATTGTTTCTCTAGAGAGTCCATGTTTGCCTGTAGGGAAGTTGGATCCTGTTTATATGCAGAAATCTCTGACTTTACACAAATGACATTCTGCAACGTGACCCCATTTTCCCTTCCTCTTCAGAGATGATAATAAAAACGAGAATGACAGAAATATGAGGAAAGGTTTGTGTGCTAAGAAGCTTGAGCTGATCTAATGAAAACCTTACAAGATTGACATAAGCAATAAATCTGTTATTAGAACAGCACAAACAACAAACCAGCCAGTGCAACAATCATACTAAATTGTTGGGTTTCTTTGGGCACTGTGTATAAAAGAAATACTTAGACTGACTTCTGCTAGTGTCATAGAATATGCGAAAGGGGAATGTTTTGAGACAGAGCATGCTTGTAGCATCTATAAAAGAAGGAGCTTCTAATTGCCTCTAGGTAGCAGCTGAATCCAAGTCTCTAAAACATTACTAGAAATATGTGTGATAAGCAGTGAAATCTGGTAGTGATCCATTTATCTAGATAGTTTAGTCTTCACTGAAGCCATTCAGTAGGACAAAAGATAGTGCAGTCTTTTACTGCCAAACCTGAACAAGAAATAACTTCAATACCTGTATGCAAGTCTGGATTTTTGTCATCTCTTTTAATTCTGTCACCTGAACAGTCTTTTGTGTCTGTCTTTGCTGATAGTTACAGTCCTGCACACTGTTGCCAATTCCCGCTCCTGCCCCACTGCTTTTTGGCTGCTATGGCCAAATTCCCTCAAATTCTCCTTGTAACAGGAGGATTCCTAGGTTTAACAGACTTTTAATGACTAAAGAAGTAGCTTTGCTCAGTGACTCCATGAGGGTCGCATTCCCCAGGGAGCACTGCATGCACTGAAAAAGTGGGTAAAAAATGTAAACAGGGAGAGAATGACAATGTAAAATTTGGAATTGTTGCACATCGTTTCTTCATTTGAAAAGAAAAAAAAATTCTGTCTGGGAGACATCACTTGAGAGTTTGCATGTTTTTCATTTTTCTTAAATGAATCTCATTCACTATCCTTTTTTATGTGGACTACACTGCCCCCCATACAAATAAGCTTATTATCTTTGCTTTACCATTGTACAATTATAGTATGCTTTAGAAGATGCAAGAAAATATTTTCATAATATGTTCCATCACTTACCTAAGAAGGATCTTGCCAGATATTTATTGATTCTCGCTTCAGTTTTATGCTCAGTATTCTGTCCTACTACCTTTTCTTGGAAACATCTTACGTCCCTTTTCCATATTCATATTCATCTATATTCTCTGTCCCATTATATTAGAATATGTGTGTGCATCAGTTAAACTTGTAAATGGTTTATGTGCTTATGCCTGAAGGAATTCTAGGATGTTGCTCATATATACAGTATTGAAAACAGTTTTCACAAACAGCGATAATAACATACACAGAGGTATGTATTTCAATGGGAATGCAGGCACACAAAGAGACACATATACACGTAACAGAGACAAAAATCAAGAAATTAAATTAGCTACGAAGGCTTCTCTGCAGCTGGGAGGGGAAAGAAGGGCTCAGCTGAGGTTCCCCTGCTGCCTCCTTGTGCCTGCTGAGCTGCTCTGGGGATGCTGCTGGGGCAGGGAGCGATGAGGCCCCTGTGGCCCTCTCCTCCCCAGCAGCTCCACCTTTCTGGAAGCCTGTGGTTGTGAAAGCTGTCGGCACAGCACATGCCCTCTCAACAAACACATGGTCACCACTGCAGAATTACAGCTGAGAAGGCACTTTCTGCAAATGTGGGAGCATCTGAAATTATTTTCTGGGTGTGCTAGCAATCTGCTGCTTCAAAATAAAAGACAATACAGTCATGAAACTAGAAAATGAAAACACTGTGAGAAGTATTTTCTTGGATTCCTCCTGCTCCGTGTCTGAGCCTACAGATGTGGTGTAATGTCCTTTCATTAGTTAATCTGCAGCAGTATGTCCTGCACTTTAAAGATTACTCATTTGCCTAGGTCGCAAAAAGTCTGGAATTTCTCTGTTTATTACAATATGGCAAAAATTTACATATTCTGTTCAGAACCCTTTAAATAGAAGGGTACTTTAGAAGGGTATTTGATAATTTTTTAGAAAAAGTACTGTAAATCCTTATTTTATAAGAATATATTTAGCAGATTCAAAAATAATGCTTGGAAAAATCCTAGCCTTTCTCAGTAATAATTATTCATTCCTTTACACAACAACAATTACCACAAATAAGCAAATCAATGAGTGATGTGACCTTCAAGTGAATGGCAAGTTCTAAGTTGCCAGAGATTTTCTAGGAAATAGCACACCCTTCTTACACACCAAGATATAACACTGCTTCTATTAGTACTAATACTAATATATCCTGAACAATTTACTCTCTATAATAAAAGATGCTATCATTCTTGCTCACATTAGCACTAATATGCTGCTGCTTCAAAGCAAGCATGGACTTTGCCAACCATTAACTGATAGCAAAGAGCACTGGATTGGTTAAGTGGTAATAAACTTCCAACATTCACATTTAAATTTTGGACCATCAGAGGTTCACAGCCTGCAGTCTGAAAATCACTGGATCACTTAGCTTCATAATATTTTCTCTCACAAAGTGTTCTAAATCATGGATGATTTCTACGGTTGGGTGGTGCTGAATATGAAGATTTATGGTTCATTGCAGTTGGGATTAAACAGCTCCATCAAGATTTGGAGAAACCATGAACTTACTAGCTTTTCTTACTGCAAATGCTGGGCATAGCTGATGCATTAACCCACATGCTTCTGGCTTGATATGCCAGTTGTCCAGTATCTAAAATGCCGTTTTCATAACAGCGTTGGCCAGCTGGTAATATTGCTTCTTGGGAAGTAATCTCTCAACAAACACAGGTATGCTTAAAAGGGAACACGGCTAAAACATCTCCTAGTCACATTATTCAAATATTCTTTATCCCAAGTACATTATCTTTCATTAGAGAAATCATACCCTTTGCATTCACATGGTCAGTGCATCTGTCTCACTCTATTTCTGACTCATTGAGAAAAAACATCTTGGTGCCTTGCCAAATACAGGAAAAAAAAAAAAAGGAAAACAATTAGGCAAAAGGATTAATGAAACCAAGAAAATAAATCCCTGTTGGCATTAGAAGTATAAGGACATTCACCTTTCTAAGAGTTCACTGTGTCTTATGGCATACAGTATGAAGTTTGCAATGGAAAGAAGTCAACATTATTTGTGTAATTATTTTTTTTAAAGACTGAGAGTCCAGAAAGCCCAGACACAACATGGGGGTTGAATCAGCTGCAATACTCAATCTTACGAAGTGCAGGCTTTTAATTTACACTGAATTTCACTCTGTTCAACGGACCCACCCGGAGGCCATGTTCAGCATGTGCAAACACACACCAGCAGTGAGGCTTTAGGTCATGACACTAAAGCAGAACTGAACTCCAATCCTGCCTCTCAGAGAGGTTTCCTAAATACTGTGAGAAAAATAACCGAACCACTCAATTGCAAACGCCGAAAAGTAGGTAATAATATGTCCTTTTTTATAGACTGAGATTGGAATCTCTTCACAGTAGGGTCTTCTTGCGGGTCCATGTCTGTATGATGTTTAATGTAAAGCCTGCCCTGACTCAGGGAAACCCTTTGGGCTGTAATGTAAGCAATAATAGCTACGTTTGGAATTCTCCTCTTTCTCTGTTTGGAAATTATTATTATGGAACCACAGATGAGAAAATGAAGAAAAGGTATTGATTGCAGTTGTCATATCTTCTCTAAACCATCTGGATGTGCTCAGCACCATTCCCATGGCATATGCCAAGTTAAATATATAGAAGCACATTATGAAATCCACATGATGGTGCTTGAAGGGATTTACTGGCAATTAACTTAGAGCTGCACTTGCTTTTCAAGGATCTACAGCATGAGCTCCAGCAACCAGTGAATACTTTGCAAACCAGACTGAAGGGCATTATGGGGCCATGTTTTAATGCCCGAGTAATTTTCAGTGGGAAAAATTTCCTTCTACACATTTTGCAGCACCCCAGTATTTGCACTAAAGTGTCCTTGGCCTCTCATGTGAGATGAGGGGCACTGCTGTAAGATCTTCATGCGTTCAGTTGTTATTTTGGCACAATACATGAATGAAAGAATGAATGCTAAGCCATGAACCAATACCAGTGGCCATTGGTGGTTCACAGCTTAGCAAAATCTGACTGAGATTTCATTTGCTATCAACAAAAAAAAATATTTAGCCTGAAGACGACAGCTATCCCTGGCAGGTACCAAATGGCCCTCTCTTCAAATAGGGGCAGCTGAGGTTTATCTAGGAAAGGCCACAAATTACAATGACACATTCAATGCCAGGTCCCCTGAAAAGGGACATGGTTTTACCCTTCTTAGCCCGTTCTAAATACAGAGTCTAAGAAGGGATCTTTTGAGTTGCCGTGTTCTTGAAAGCAAACCAAAGCTGCATGTTTTTAAATTTATTTCACCTTTTCCTAGCATCTCTGTAGCTGGTTTATTACATTTTACCTTACTTTTCATACGAGGGAAACGTACTGATCTTCCCCTTGCCTCTTTTCCTCAAGGAAAAGGCTCCACTTACTCATTAATTTGATAAATAAATGAATTTCCTGTGCCAAGAAATTAGTCTTGCAAACATACTACAGACATTTCTGTACAATCACAAGGCTGCAAAACCAACCAACTAGAGAAAAATCATTTTGCATCATCAAATATTGATTAAGTTAATGAAAATTTTGACAAACAGCCATATGATGGCATGAGATTAACTGCCATGTGTGTTTTTACTAGTTATTTTTCCTTTGACATATAAACTTATTTTTAATTACAAAGAAAATTATATGAAGAAATGAAGTGGAATTAAGTTAATTTTATATTACAGTTGAAAATGCAAATTATACTCTTTCAATATAAATTATAGTCTTCTTCCAGGACCACCCTTGGTAATTCAGAATCAAAATTAAGTTGGAATTTTACAGATCAATTATTAGTATTATTTATTAGGACAGTAGCTGTAGTGCTGGACAAAAATTGAGTATCTTCTGTGCTTCGGGAAATCTTTCTTATATTCTCTGTATGTGTTAGATCAAGTCGGTTTTAGAAACATCCAAAACAAACAGGCACAAAACCACACACACAGTGTTCATAAAAGTAATAATGTAATAAAGAGAACTGTGCTTAAACTAAATTTCTTTTTCCCCTTTTCTCAAAGGTTGGCAGTCTTGCAAGAAACTACAAGGAGTTACACATTGAATAAAAAGATAAATTCACAGTGTAAAATTCCAGCAAAGACTAGGTCCTAATAGTTAGTAGGCAATTATCTATCAGGTACGTTTGCAAATCGAGGGGCTTAGAGCAGCTAAGGCAAAGTGGAGAAAACCACTTTTGTATGGTCTAGTTTCAGGCATATTCCCATGGGAAGTCATGGCCTTCTAAAACATTTCCTAACAGTTGTTTTACAACATATGGTTTGTGAGCATTCAGAAGAAAACAGTATGACCTGTAAATAAATGTCATTTTTAAGAAGGACCATGTGTGCAAGTAGGAGATTCCCAAAAGAGCTAAGTGGGGTTTAAAAGCAACTCCAGTGCCTTTGGGCTAGAAATCTTGGCACAGATTGAACCAGAAAAAGATAATCTTGATTAACAGTTCCTCAGAGGCAGAGACAGAGAGAAAGCACAGGTGCTGCATGGCCTACTGGCCAAAGCCCAACAGGAGAGAAAGCTACACTCGTTTTTCAGGTGTGACAAGTATTTCTCCCTAAAACGCTCTTTTGGGATTATGTATAAAGACTTCAGTTCTTGCTGCCCTCAGTAAGGCTCCACTGCCATTGGCAGAATACTCTATAAAAAGAATATTTTTTTATAGACTGCATGGTCTATAAAAGACACCGTAATGCCTACTGGAATTTAGGAAACTACTGGTACCCATGCAGCGTCCCTCATCATTCCCACCTCCAAAGCACAGTATCACTACTTGGACTACTGGATGATAAAAAAAAGAGGAAAGGAGAAAGAATACATACAGTCATTCTCAACAGAAGTAGGATGGTACCATCTAGAGAATAGTTAAACACTTTATAACTTATTATAATCCAATGTAAAACTGATGTTATTGATTGATTTAGTCTTTTTATTACAAGTCAGGAAATAATCCAAATATTGTAACTACTTGTTTCTATTCAACATAGGCTCTTACTTCTTTGGTGTAAGATTCAAACACCTCCCAGGAGTGCTTACCTACCTATGACTACATTTTTTTTCATCTTATTCCCAAAGGGAGAGAAAAAAAATCTGGATTCAGGCCAGAGCTGAGTTTCACTGTTTTACACGATATTTCTGCCTCCTGCCAAGGATGGCTCCTCAAGGAAAAGTATCAAGCTCGGCCTTCATCAGCTCAGGTCACATGTTGCTGTCTGCTGTGTACTGTCCCTCTTTCTCTCATGTAACTCATCTAATCTGTTTTTCAGAGTGAATTTAAAGCCCACGGTAACAACTGTACAAACTATTTATCCTGAGACTGGTTTTAGCATACCTGAAGTATAACCTCTATCTAACACCTTTTCAGCTGAAAGAACATTTTGTTCTGCATTTCTATGCGTTTTTTTGCCCTGTGCAGTAAAATTGCCATGACTAGCAATTACTCCTTATAGCCCATAATTTCTGTGAAGGCTATTTGTCCAATGACACTAGATTAATTCACTTATTTACAAAGTGTATCAAAGAGGCATCAGTATTCTGAAAAATCCTAGTCAACACTGACTCAGGCTGCCACTGAATCAGTGGCCGGATGTGACAGCTCCATATTCACTGCAATGAACTTATTTTTGAGTATTATTATATCCCTTTTTTGAATGTCTTCACATATCTCAGTGAATACTTATATCCAGGAAAATGACATTCAAGCTTTCAAAAAGGCTTATTTTACTCTAAAACAGACTTTGTGAACACGTCACTGGAGATACACGTTTCTTCTGATTCCCTGATTCAGTTATCAAATTTACCCAAGTAAGAATTGAAATAAATGCTTTTGCCTTTTCCTCTAAATGCCAGTCAGGAGATGACAGATTGTACTCACAATTTGAATTATTTGTGAGTGCAATTTCATAAATATTGCTGTTGTATGGGCAGTTATAGGTCTGACTTTGAAAAGAATCAGAGCAGCACTTCAGCATATGTCTAATTTGAAAGCTATTCTCTCTCCTCAGTTCAGTCAGGTTTAAGCACATGACTCAAATGAGCTCTTGCTGAAGTGTTTCCTTGATCTTCTTTAAAGAAATATTTACAAATCCAAAACCTACTTATTTTTCTTCTAGAGTATGTTGAAATCTTACTTTATATTACCATTTCATTATTAAAATAATCAAATACCACCATGGTGTCATACTGGAAATACTACAGACCTTCCTCAACTTTAGATAAGGTAAGAAGCAATCACCACATTGGTTTTCATATAAATCAAATTTAAAACAAAATCCAAAAATTCTCAATGAATTTTCCAGAAGTGGTTTTCTTCATTTCTCCTACAATACTGTGTTGATTCCTTTTATAATTCAGACAGGAACTCTGCTTTAGAGGAATTTGGCCAGTCTGTATTAAATAAACTTTTTTACACTTTGTATGGCTCTTCATTATCAGCATTATCTGGGCAAAGAACTACCATTCCTGTTCCATCTTGCAGCTTCAGTGCATAAAGCCATTCCCCTAACACCGTCTCATACACCCACTTAATGCTCCCTGAAAGCTCATCTCCTACCTTCTTGCAGCTGCTGCCCTTATCACCGAGTCACTGACAAATGGTATCACAGTAAATTGAGTTTTTATCATATTTAATTTAATTCTGGAGTAATTTCTTTTCAAGCAAACATTTCTCACATCTCGATAAAGCATGCCTTCTGCAGAGCGGAACTCCTATACTGAAGCACAAACTGAATGTATCTGAGAGCACTGGACTTATTCAGAATACCACATTTAAAGCAATAGCATATCACTTTTACTCTAACAAAATTTCATACGCTGCATTATAATAATTGCTATTTGTATACAACGTAAACTGTTAGCCACATACAGATTCAAGTCATCTTAAGCCTTCCACAGGAAGAAGATTTATTTTGGTGTACAGGTGGTGATAGTATTTTTTCTAAACTGGATTACTGTTATATTGTATATGCTGCACAGCTTTCCTTCTGATTTGCTCTACTACCATCTCCAGGTGAAGAACAAATGTGTCAGCTCTATCTGTCTCAATTACTGCCTTTTTGAGGGTAGCAGATAAGATTTATTAGGCCCATGACATTACTACAAGTAGACAAGAAAAAATAAATAGAATTTTCTCTCATCATGGTATTTCAGGAATACATTCACACTTTAGTCAGGTGCAAAATAGCAAGAAATACGCATTGTTGGAACAGAAACCTATTCTTCAGCAAAATGTGAAAAGACTGCTCAATTCCTTCAGTAATTATGAAATCTTAACCTTTCAGCAGACCCCCACCCCTTTTCAGTGCATGAAAATGCTTTTAGAAGGAAGACTTTATGTGGAAAATACATACAGTTGAGTGGTTTGTCGCATGGAAAGAATGTCAGTGATCATCTCGAGTCAATTGGAAATGCAAGAAGGTATATGCACACACGGCATCCATCTGCTTGGATGGCAAGGTCAAAGAGCATCTTCTGATGCCGTAGGTGAGGCACCATGGCTTAGAAAATGGGGGAGGGTTTACAGAGTATGCATACCTAATCAGATTGTCCTGGCAACTAGAATCCTGGTTTGCAAAATTTGGGATTACTCCAAGCAAACTTCTAACTCAGAAGGAAGGTGGAAAGAACTGTGTATGGGAAAAAAGGAGACTTACTGCCACACAGGAACCCTCCTGAACTTGGACTAACAGTTTTCAAACCCCCAACACAAAATATTCCTGGTAACGGAATCTGCTCATGAACAATTTTTTGTAGATATCTTTTCCCATGCAGACAAGGATCACAGAAGCTTTTTCTCATAACTAAAATTTCACTGCTGAGGAAAAGACAACTTCCATCGAAAAAACATGCAAAAAAATTTGAGCAAGATCTCACACCTACAGCTGGATATTACATTTGATCTAAAGTTAAGGTCATAAGGCATATCTCCACTGATGGAGACGCTGCATCCTCTCCAGGCCAACCCTTTCCAAAACTGCTCAGAGCTCCCACTGTTCTCAGCTATATGATGCATTAAAAAACAGAAAGAATTATAGAAATAAGGAGGGAATTTATAGCATGAAGACTAATTGAATTTATTATGAGTAGCGAACTGAGAAAACTTAGTATGGAAATGATAGAGGGAGAGTACATACGCACCATCAAGTTATTGTTTCGACAAAGTGACTTTCTCTCCACAGGGACATTTCAAATATGTATGTAGTCAGTGAACAGTCTGCCTGGGACTTGTAGAAACAGAGGCTTTCCTACACTGGAAGGAACTCAGACTTTTCTCTCACTGAATGCAATTATGCAGAGGTTAAATAAACATGGCTATTTAGAAGAAAGTGATGTGATGGAACATAAAATGTGTAGTCTGTACCTTTGCCTATTCCCCAATACACAATCCCCACACGAGTCAGATCATTCCCACTATCTCAGCCCTCTGGAAGCAGGGTACTAAGGGACAGGTGATTGTGCTTTATTTCTGATACTCTCTACTACCTCCTGTCACAGTGTGCTAAGGAAAATTATATATTTGACATTCTTGAGTTTCGTGACAGGTCCCTACAGAATTTATTCACCACACATTCAGTATTTGCTGGTGAAAGCACCTTTACTTCTCTTTGCCAGGTCCATTACTGTGAAGGGTTAGTGTCCTGATACATTGCGATGATGAGTTTTAAAAGTTAAATTAAACGTTACAGTGCATTACATCAGCTGAAATGACATGTCCTGCTTACGTCTTAAAAAGTGACTTATTTTGTAAAGTATGGCTCTGCTGAGAAGTTACTTTATAAAACTGGTATCAGGTTTCTACATGACATTGTGATGACTGACTTGCATCATATTTGCTCAAGTTACAGAGAATTTCTTTTCCCCCAACTTCCACCTTCATTTTAATTGACAGTCAAGGAAATTTTTCTTGAAAGCCAAGAGTCAGGCGGGGATCCACCCAAGCCTCACACCACCATCAAAACCATCACCACTCCACAGCTCATCTGCAGCTGGGCAAGCCCTCGCTGCATTTCCACAGCTGCAGCTGGGAATAATGGGGGGCTGTAAAAGAGCAATTTAACAGGAATTCAGAAACAGATTTGTAAACCCTAACTATAGCTTGGTGAAGCTCTATCTCTAGTCTTCCTTTGTAATCAACCAAGTGCCCCAACAACCCTCATGCCATGACTCAGTAAAGACTTTTGCTTTTGGAAGACAATTCCACCTCCTTGGTCAATGAGGAAGAGGAAGCAATTTGATAAAGTTGCTTTTGTAATTCTGCTACACAGTGCTGTTGGGAACACCCAAATCAGAAAAGAGCATCCCTCTGCAGCTTGCACACATTCAGAGCTTTTGAATTTCCTTTAGTAAATGTTGTCAATTAGAATATTTTTACAGATTAAGGTCATATGCTAGTTCCGCTAGTGAGTGTAGCAGTGTATCAGCAGCAGGGTTATATTCAGATCCTCTCCTGATCACATAGATAAATTGTTTCAGTATTTGCAGCAGTGAAATGATAGCTCTGCCACAGTTTCCTCTCTACCATGACTCAAAAATGGATCACAGCCTGACAATGCAATGCTCTAAGAAGATAGAGATTAGCATTTGTATGCTGTTCTAGAAGTGTTGGAAGTCTACTTTATTAATGATGTCTTCCTCAGAACTCACTAATATCTGTGTAAATCAATGCAACTCACAACCACCACAGCTCCACTTCTGTTTTGACAATCTACCATAAATATGTTCCCATATTAACACTATAAATAACTACTTGACCTTGTCAGGTCCCACAACTAAATGAAGAGTAGGCTATACATTAATTGATGTATACAACTGATTTTCTACACAACTGATTTTCTTCTTGCATTTCTTTTGCACAGAGGAGGTGAGATTGTCATTGATTAAACGATAATCTAACAATAGAACAAGGTTTGATTTTTAAAAGTCTACTGAAAACCATGAGAAACTTTTCCCCTTATTATTTAGAAACATAAAAGTGAATTAATTAGGTAACATAACAATTATGTTTATCTACTGGAATAAAGTAATGTCCATAATATAGGCATTTCATACATTAGACAAATGTATACGCACATATAGAGACACACCCAATATAACAGATGTATTACAGAAAACTGTGCTGTCGTTGAGAATACAGCCACTGGAAAAACATCAATACTATTGATAGTTACATTATTCACTTATTTCAATGTCAGTGCTACAGAGAGACACCGGGTCTGTGCAACCCTTACAGAGTAGGCTCCTGTTTCCCTTTGGAGAGGGACTGATTGGTACCTGATACTAACCCACTGATCATGCTCAGAAACACGCAGTCTCCTCTCATCTTGAAAGTACATTTTGACCCACCTGGTACGGATGGGTATTTTATGGCCAAACTCAGGCAGTTTAAACATAATGAGTGTTTCAGCCTTCAAGACATAATGAGAAATTTAATGAGAATACTCTGACCTTTCCATTTAATCTTTTTTTCTTCTTCTTCAAGCTCACATGCATACTCAAATTTTCATGTCAACACCACAGAGTACCTTCTAATTAAAAGTTGGGATAGTATAGGGATCGATTCATTTGGAATCAAAGAGTAACGTTACATTTGCAGTAGAGCTTATTAAATAATTTAAATGGAAAAAAAAATCATGCATTCTGCTCATGGGAAGTGAGAAGAGCAATGATTTTTAAAATGTAGATTTTTGATTACTGAATTAAATGATCTAGAACAGAAAAGTGTCATGTTTAAAGAACAGGGAACTTTGTTTTAAAATACAATCCTCATTTTAAATTGTTATTTGCACATCTGAGACCCACTGAAAGCTGTTGCTGTACACCTAATTAATGAGCCATATATATTTGAACATCTGTATTTCACTCTTCATTTATTTTCTTGCTCATCCACTTGGAGAAAAAACACTCAAAAACATTTAAATGAATACGCAGTCTGTAGATAAAATAGCAGTTGTCTGGTAAAGGATCACTTATTGTATGTATAGTTTGCAGCTGAATGACCTTCTGACAACATCTACTTTCTGTCTTCTACACCATCGGCTCATAAATACAACATGTTGTATATTCTAAAGTATGTAAAATTCAATTCAACTGCCTCAGAGTGGAACGCCATCGAATCTGTTCCAATGCTACACTAGAAGATGCTTTGAATAAACTGATAAACTAAATATTGGTCATAGCTGGCTACTGTAAACTAGACGTTGGGTGAAACAACTTATCATTCATTGCTTTCATTGCTATTAAACAGGAGATATTGGCAAGCTCTTCCTACCACTCGTTACCATTCTAGACCAGACTCTATGAAAGAGATGTAGGTTTTAACTATCATTCACGTAGCGGCTTTGGGATTGGTTTGTTGTTTGGTGGGTTTTTTCTGTTTTCCCCTTTAAGTGCAATTACTGTACTCTTTCTACATAGTTACTGAGTATAGACAACAGTTCACAGTCTTGGTGGAAACAAATCCTGACACTGGCAACTTAATGATCACGTTGCCATCTTCAGCAGGAGCCTCTTACTGATGCGCCTCACCAATATTTGAAACACTATAATCAAGGGATAAGTGTGGCAAGTATGTCCCAAAAATATTAGAAATGTTTGCAGATAATGAAATAAAATTAGCTGTCATGATAGTATCAAACAGGAGAAGATCAGTGGTTTTACTGATATTAAACAGAACTGTAATACTTGTAGTGCCCAAAACAAAAATGCATTGAGAGAAGAAATGTAACAAACAAAATGAGTCACATTTTACAAGCATATAATCCTGAACTCTATGTTTAAGTGTGTATGACAGTCTATCATAAACTCAATGACATACATGAATGTACTTAAGGACCATTGAAACAAACATCAAAACATTCTATTTCAGCTTGACTTGGTTAAATTTTCATACCTACTCAATTCAGTAGGCACATCCATATTTTACACGTTTCAATGAAAGCCTGACATCTCTCATTTAATTTCTTCTAAGCCTACAGTAATGAAATGAGTCTACTGCCAGAATTTTTCAGTCAGTGAGTGACTGAACTGTAATACCATGGAAGTTTGGAAAACATCTACCAAGAGAATATACTCAGTTATCTAAGAGCTAACAGGAAATGAACACACTCATCAAATGGCTTCCTGCAAGGAGCAATCCAAGGCAAATTATTTTTTCTTTTTGCACTGGAAAATAAAATGTTACTGAGCACTAGAGAGAGGGTTGAATGCTCTGGACACCAACTCTAACCATTTTGTAATACCACATCCCAGGGTGGCAGCTCTTTGTTCTAGTTTCCCTGCTAGAGGTACTACAGGCATGTCAACTTAGGGGAGTAGTCCATTACAATCCTTTTCTACAATCCAAAGTACTCCACCCATTTTGAAATGTTTACTCATGCAAATTTACATGTAAAGTTTTAATTTGCTCACCAGACACAAGTTAAAGAAGAATCACGTAATTTTCAACCCAGAAGATGACTCCAAAGAAATACTTAGTACCAAACATAACGTTATAGTCGTCTTCCAGCCATATTACTTCTAAATGTTTTTGTTTTTCAATGAACACCAGTCAAAAATATGAAAAATAATCATTTTTTAAAATGTCACTATTGAGGCTTTCCTAAGTGTATGTTCAAGAGACACTAAGGCTTTCATCAAAACACAAGCATCAAGAAATTAAGGTAAGTGACACAATTTAACAGTCTGACCTGAACAGACTTAATGTCTGTGCTGCAGTGACATATTAAACACCTGAGCAGTGTGGCTACCAGTGTAGCTACACTTTTGCCAACATTGGAGTTTAAAAGTTTGAAATTAATTTAAAAATGTCATCACCTCCTAGTCACCTTATGGGGTAATTTAGCTACCTGTCTAAAATGATTACACGTTTTGAGGTTAAGAGGCCAAAGACTGAGCATGCAGCAATACGACAGCTGACTGCATGTCTGTCTGATCTGAGTATCTTCTGTGGTATGTGTGGAAAAGCATCATTGTTTGACATGTTATAAAATAACTTTTATGGAAAAAATGCTGACCCTATGAAAATTAATGTTTCATGGGAATGTATTTAAACTATTGATATTTTCAAAGAAAAAAAACCACAGAAATTATTCTCTTACAGTTGAAATTATTTGTTTCAGCTTTACAATTTTGATTATAAATTACAATAACAATTATATTTTAATAAATAATTGTGACAATAAAATTCAAGACAACCATACAATAAGAATTCCTCTAATGGCTATATTCATATTGCTGAAGGGTGCCTTTTTTTTTCCATTCTCATTTAATATGGAAGAAATTTTTGCTCTGTCATCCATCAAGTGAAAAGAGAGAGTAAAATAAATGGAGTCTAAGTTATGATCAGGTCACAAAAGAGTAAGTTTCTACACACAGACAATCTGTTCTTTTCTTATTTGTACATAATTTAGTTCCATTACAGTCAGTTTATATGTTATTAAGCAGTACAGAAGCAGTCCAGTCAGAAATTTACTGTGATACACTAACTGGTGAAATTCTTAAGTAACGTAATGTATTCAAATAAACTTGTACAAAGCCATAAGATTTACAGGCACGTATTGAGAAGCTACAGCTTCTTATTTTTAGTTAAGTCGCTTGATCTATTTGGGTCCAAACCTCTGTCCAGCCTCTCACCACTTTCAGAAGACATGTTTTCACTAAAAATAGGCATTTTGTCTAGCTTATTAACGTAATACTTGGGTGATTATTTTAAAGCTTTTGTTTGTTTCCAGGATAATGTTTTTGCTGGAATGTATTTTATTTCAATTAACAAATAACACTAATAAGCAGAAAAGCCACTATTAATGAGTACTAATATCTCATACAGGAAAAAATGAAATAATAGTGTCATCAGTAAATTACATGTCTGTTTTCCACCTGCAAAAACAATAGCTGATTTATATAAAAATACACATATGAACACAGAAAATTACTCAACTATTTCTCTACTCTATCTTATTTCATGAACTTAGAGCAACCAAATTCTCAGTGCAAAGGCTTACAACATGTAATATTTTAAAGAATATTATATCTAGCTATTCATGATCAAAATGATATCCTAATTCTAGGAAAAGAAGTCATTACAATTATAATTAAATTGTCAATCTCAAAAGTGGTTAATGCAGTTGCTAGAGGCAACATAGCAGAACTGTAACTGGTGCTTAAGCAGTTCCTCCACCCCCAAATCAAGATTTTCCATATCGACCTTCAGTGAAGGATTTAGCAGTCATTAAACCACCACATAAAATACACGAATCCCTTCAGACCTTTTGGTACGACACCAGATGAAAATTGCTTTGGAAAGAGAATGCACTGAATTTTCAGTCTCCAACCTAGCAAAAACCCACCAATTTGTTGGTCCTTGGGCTTTATAACCAAGTCTGAGGACTTCTGGCAGACAAAGTGATGGAGCAAAAAATGAACCAATTCACAGTAATATGACACAACTCAAAGCTTTGTCACACAGAAATAGACCTGAACTATAACTTCCACCTCTTTTAATCATATGTTACAACACTGTCTTTGCTACTTGACAGCTAAAAGTATGGGGAAGCAGCTTCCTTCTGCCATTGCTTTACATTACAAGATAGGCAGGCATCAAAATTACTGTCTCTGTCCCTCAGCCTTTGGCATCAATCTGCTTGTGCACATTGAGATTGATTTTCCCCATAATTTTAGAATGGACACTTGGGTACATTAACAAAATGAATATGATGATAAGCATGAAATATTACCCTGATAACCATTTGCATTCCTGGAGTAAATGTTATCTTGTCACAAGATAACATTTATTTTTCAGGGTTTTATAATTCAACTGTAATATTCATGGTAGGTTGAACCTGACAAAGATGTTTGCAGGCAAATGTTTTATACATTTTTATAACCTATAGGAGTTTAAGAAACATAAGAGCAGATGTGTTGTTTGCAAGTAGTTTTTTTATCACTTATAAATATTTGTTTGAAATCCCGCGTATTTGGGGGCTAGAGAAAAGCCAGCATAACAGCAGAGTTTATTCTACTGCCTTTGCAAAGCTCAAGTACAGCTGTTGAATCGCAGAGCAGAAAGGAAATCCAGGCCCATTAAGTAAATGCCAAAACGCTCACAAGAATTGATTGTTTGCAAGTGGTCTGAGTTATCAGCAAGTACTGCAGCCTTGTCTCTTCATTTGCACGCCTCTTGCCTAGTGGCTCTATGCCACACCAAGCCATGTCTTGTATTATCCACCATTTTCCATAGAAATACCAACAAGTATAAAATATTCTATTTTCCTGAAGCTGTCATTGCAGAAAAACAGCTTTTCAGAACAAGAACAAAACAGAAAACCTTCTCTTACAATATTAATTTTAAATGCAAGTGAATACTTTTAGAAGAAATTTTATCCTCCTGTTTCTTATGAAATAAAACAGTCTGCAAATTTTTCATCTGCCTTGATTTTCAATCACATATTTTAGTGTTGTTTGTCTTTAAAAGGACAGCCAGGTGTCTAATTCATTCCATCCACAGCAATCCCTCTCAAATACTTGTTTACAGTTTGGAGAGTTGTGAAAGTACAGCTTAGAAAACCAGAAACCTAACATGAAAACCCCCGTGGGAGGCTGAAGAAACAAAGAAAACTTAAGTATTAATATACAGCGCTTCATTTCAGTCCCATTCTGTCGTATCAGTTATTTCCATAAATATAGGAAAACCATCCGGCTGTAGGCTAGCATAGCAAATTGACTTTCTAGGCATTGCCTGGCTGCACACATAGCTGCAGATGATCACCTGTGTCAACGCACATCAAATCTGACCACTGCTCAAAAGCCAACAAGCAACACCAACATATTGTTGTAGGAAATGTTTTTCTGCCACGTGCTGGGGGAGCATGAATGATAGCACACAGGCACCAAAGATTTTGAAAAAGGAAACTTTTGCAGAGGTTCTTTAAAACTTCTTACAATCTTTGCAGTTCTGACTGTGTTTATTTTACCACAAAGCAATTCTGAAACAAAACAATCTCACCTATCAGGTAAGGAAATAGAAGGAAAAAACAATCAATCACACAGTCTATGGAATGCTTCTTGTAGCTGTCAAAAAAAGCAGATCTAATACAGTTTTTCCAGCAGATCAAAAGTCACTCTTCAAATTAACTATATCAAACTGTGGGCTCTGTAAAAGCCTTTCATACCACCGCTGCAAGTGGTTAATAAACTGATTTTTCACAGAGACTATATAGTGGTAGAAAAATAAGTACTTTATAAACGCAGGTTACCTATTCTTTTTTGTCTGCAGGGAAGAGCCATGACTGACTAATTTGAATGAAACACAAGAGGGCTTGTGAGATGCAATTTCTAGAAATAGGAATCGAAGCCAACTTTGAGATAGGCAAAAGTTGTTACTGAACTTCTGCTCATTTCATAGACATAATTTTAAGTCAGAAATAAACAATACAGGGGAGTCTGCTGGGAGTCTCCAACACTAACTCCTCTTCAGCGGCTGTATCAAGTACTTCAGATATTTGGCAATATGGCAGTGGGGCTTACCTGCTGACAACACAGTTTCAATGTTATCCCCAGAATTAATCAGTATAACCCCACATTCTATCCAAGTCACACCATGATGTGATCTATAATCAACATGTCAGGGATTCAGAAGTATCATAATTAAAAAAAGCATCAACAAAACCCCAACCAAACAACCCTCTCCAACAATCAAAAGACCTAGAAAATAGCATACTACCTTGAAAGATAGGATTGTGCTAATGGCAAGGTGCCTGCATTTCAGATGCTCTCATTTACAACTAAATAAAAGTTTTTTTTTAAAAATTTCCTTGCTACTTCACTACTCTATTTTGTCTGAAACTATTCAGGACCTTGCATCTCAGAAAGCCCAGCATATTAAGTGGCTTACTTCTATGTTGTTTGTTTTCTTGTTCTCTCTGCAGGAGCTAAAGGACATGCCTTAGGAAAGGATTCTTCTCCTTTGTTAGGATCTTTGGTTTGGATGGCCTTTTTGTCTATCTTTTGCTTTAGTTATTCCTCTTCTTACAGTGCATTTACCTATGGCCTTTGCTGAAGGCTGGATACTGGTGTTAATGGAGCATAACTCCAGTATTATAAAGTAACTTTAATACTACTTGAGATATGAAAATTTTTCAATTTTTTTCTTGATTTTCTTTCTGTTTCTAAAAATAACTGACAGCTCATATTGTGCGTAGGTTCCTGCTCATGACAGTCCAGGCTGCTAACAGATTGCTAATCTGATAACTGGTCTATTAAAAGATCTTGAGGAGACAATTTCCTATTGCTTTCCAACTACAATTTGGGAAACTTATTTCCCTTTATTAAATCATTAATAGTATAAATTACTGCCACAGTACCTAAAAAGATAATGTTCCTTAAATCAGTTCCACACATTCAGAAGTACTCAGAGTACTCCTCATAACCACTGCCAAGGATCAGAACATACTGTGTTATGATACAGGTATAACATTCTAGAGAAGGGAAGTTTTCTGTGTGAGAGGAAAACAAAACACACAGGAAGCTGACAGATGAAAAACAGTATGGCACTGGCAAACGTCCTTGTCTACCAAGCACATATTTAATACCATATTTGCGAGGCTGACAGATATAGACAGAGGAGCCTATACAGAGACAGCAGCTACAGATAAAAAAAAAAAAAGAAATTAATTGTTGTCTACTCATTTATTACAATAGGGATATTATTCTTGATTTCAGTTTGCATTACAAAGCTTATCATCAGTCCTATCAAGGCAAATGAACTTCTAATAAGCCCTTTCATCAGAGTTATCTTTTTATGTAAACGTAGAGAGAAGTTACTTTGCACAACAACATGGAGTAATTATTCCTCAGTGTGAAAAGAAGCTACCACCCACTTTCTTCTCATGCAGCCCAGATGAGTTGGGTGATTAAGCCATCTCAGCAAGCCTGGAAAACAGATATATTATTATATTTTTACTTGCACTGAGATAGTTCTTATGGTCACAGAAACTGGGTAGGATCCTGCAGTACTAGGTGCTGTAGAAAAGGCAGAACCAGAAGACACTTCCTTTCCTGAAGCTGTGTAGAATTTCCAGCCTATAGGATAAACATAGGATGACATGACATCTCTTGGGAAAAAACATTAAAATATCTATCTACCAGCCACTAATAGGCTGTTAGGGTCCCATAGATAGAGTCAGCAGCACCAAGTTCCTGAGCTGTTACTGTCCCCCTGCTCATCTGCGTATGTCCTCAGTGGGGAAACAGGCAGGGACTGGCTGAGCCACTCAGTTGCAACAGCCGCTAAAGGTCTCCTCCCTCGCCCAGCTTCTGCACCAGCCTGAACATGATGTTTGTTCTGCCTCTCTAGCAGGCAGAACACAACTGCAGACCTACACAGCAGATGCTGTTGAGAGATGCCACCTCACCTCCAAAAATCACCCACAGCACCACAGCCAGAGTAGATGTAGATGCCTCTTCACTGAGAGTTTACATTTAACAATAATGATCTCAAATCCCACTGGCTTTGTAAAGCCCCCTCCTAAAACAAGACCAGTTAATCAAGAACTCCTAGCTTTCTGTTTAAATGTATTTTGAGAAAGGTAAACTTACAGAGTGTTTAGAAATGTAATTAATAAGGATAACGCATGCAGGTTGAATAATAAGCGCTTTTGAGGTAAGTGCTTCAATTAAGCAAAGGTACAGACTCACATGTTAGTAACTCACTGACTCACCCAGTGTCAAAAAAATATAATATTACATGACAGATAGTGCTAAATTCAAATTCTTCATTACTCCATTTTTTTTTATTGCTCCAGTTGGTTGACACAGCACTTCAGGTTTTTAGGGCTGTGGCCAAATCCGTTTGCACTCAAGTAATTTTTAACATGCAGTAAGGTAGAAAGAATTATGTTTACTCTAGCCAGTATTACTTCTGTAAGAATTTTTTTATATATAAAATAAATTAATTGCAGAAATGTCTATATTCTTGGTATTCTAAAATAAACTATATTACAGCAAGGAAAAGAAATAACATTTTTTGTTAACTGGTTCTTAAAACATGATAAAATAGCAAGTAAATAAAGGAAGTGAACTAGTAGTCCATGATTTCATGAATAAGAAACAGACAAGAAAACTAGAAACTGACAGTTACTCAACGGCAACGCTTGGCCAATAAAGGGTGAATTGGACAGGAGCAAGCAACAATATTTGTGCTGGGATTCTACGTGAGGGATCATTAATCTAAGAATAAAAATGGTCTAATTCCATATCAATGCGTTTACAGACTGGAAAGATACCTTGTGAACTGCATGACACTTTGTTCCCGTGGTTTTTGAAATTAAAAGAAATTCAGAATAGGTAGTTTTTAGACAGCTGTCTAGAGATGACAATATGGAATGCTACAAAACCTGATAAGAAACAAGAAAAAAGGTGCTATACAAGAAAAGCAAGCAATTGTCATCAGGTCATTTGCTATCTCTAGTACTGTTAACTGGTATTTTAGTTTCACTAGACTGAATGTGATAGTATTAATGGCTAAGAAAACATATGTAGCAAGGTTATCAGGACACAGATAAGGTTGCATACACTGAGTACATAAGTTCTCAGAAACAGCAAAACTACGAGTGAGATGCAGAAGAGTCTGACGTTCTGACCAAATCCCACCAAAATCAATTAAGTGTCTCACACTGATTTTAATGGACTCTGTTTAAACTAACTCTGATCTAATTAAAGGAGCATCTTTTTATGTACATGCTTATGTTTGAGTTAAGCTGGCATAGGAGAATGAAATTCAAAGAGCGCAACAGAAAATAGACTGCCTAAAGCATGTAGCATCTCACATTTGGTTGGGTTACCATCCTGTGACTGATGACACACATCGGACTGTAGGCAATGAACTGAGTTTTGTCAAACAAAATGAGCCAACAGGAGAATTTGAGCAAAGACCTTTAGAACCAAGAGCATGAAGTATTATCTTCTCGGATAAAGCTGTATTGTTATGTAAGCAACATAAAGATAGCAGAAATGTTACCAGAAAGGTTAATCTTACTGGAGCAAAACAAATGACCTCAGAGCACAAACTCCACCGTATGTACACCAAATCCACTGCTGCATCCACACTACTATTTTAGTTTGACTTGGGAACACAGTTCTAGAGCAAAAAACTCCTGGTTATTGCAAGCTAGCAAGCTTTGGTGTGCACTGCAGAGTGCTCTTAGAGCACACAAACCGGATTTCTCTTGCAAAAAACACATATAATGGTGAGTCCTCAAAAACAACTGTTTTTCTTTCTAGATCCAGTGCTATCCAACCATGCTACCCATTATGTTAACCATAGCATACTCATATCAAAGTAAGAATACAAATTGTGTCTGGAGAATCTTCCTAACACATCTCAGAGTGCATCAGGTTTGGATGTAGCAGGATGAAGGAGAAGTGAGGTATCTGCTGAGCCAGTAGCAATGTTGTGGTTTATCTTCAGCTGGCAACAAAGAACCACACAGCCACTCTCTCAATCCCCACTGGAACCAGGACAAGTGAAAAAACCTGAATCAGGACAAGTGAAAAAACCTAAACCTTCAACCTGAGTTTAGTTTGAGTTTACTAGAAAGAATTCAAATAAAATGTAACAAAAAAATCTGGAAAAAGTTTCAAAGTCTGAAAACTACACATCTTTCCCTTGCATTTCTTCCTTTGCCAGAGTTCAGTCCTGGCAGACACCCATAGTGGAGAAGCTCAGAGCTGCTGAGACGGGGGTTTGGAGTAGTAACACTAAGTTACTACAAATACCGAGGCTTCACTTCCGCCTGAAAGCTGGAACAGATATTATTTGAAGAAATGTGCTTGCCATTGGCTACCAATTCAAAAAAATTCAGGTCCCTATCCTACAGGAGAGACTGGAACTGTTTTAAAACTCGTCAGTTTTTCATATGAGATTTAAAAGAAAGCAAAACAAAACAAAAACAAACCCTAAAGCTAAGCCTAATCAATCAAAAGACTTTAACTGTGTGTAATGTCTGAAAAGATTCAGCACACATATGCAAGTTGAGGAACTGGGCAGTTAATTCTTAACACTCGTATGGCTGGTTTATAGCTAAAAGCTATTTCCCTTGGCCTATATTAAATGGTGTTTACTTGAGAATGTCAATAAAGTATACTCAGGGAAAACTGAAGTATGAAAGAGATTTCTTATAGTGGAAAACAACCAGTTATCATTGACATTAATTTGCCTCCTTATTGACTGTTTCAACCCAAAGGTGAAGGAATGAATGAACCATGAAACACTTAACTATGGTGCTTCTGTGAAACTCAGATACTTCACAGATTTAGTCCTGTACTAGTCTATCCGAGTCAACAGTTCAACAGTATATGAAAGAGAAAATGGCTTGGTTGCTCTAAGAAAGCAAGGAGAAAGATCTCAGTTTTGCCTTTTGTTTGCTACTTTATTTCTGTGGTAAACAAAAGCACAGAGGTTAACACTATTTTAAGCCATACTGGCCTATAAACACTAGAAACTAACTCAGGTAAACACAGAATATAGAAAACACATCACTGATTTCCACTAAGTTTTCTTCCAGAAAGACTGACTTATTTTTCCATTTCATTGTACTGTTAGACACACTCAGTAAGTTGAGAGACTGCAGACACCTTTTATACCATATTAGAAAACTACAAATTAGATGAAACTCTCAGAAATGTCATATTACTTCAATTCATTCCTCAATAAAGTTGTCAGTTTATGTATTGTAGTCTCAGTAGTTCTGATCCTTGGAATTAAAGTTCATTGTTGTTCAGACCTCCTGCTACATTTTGTAAATTCTTCTTGCCCTGGCTAGGAATTGCAGCAACAGACTTGAAAATAAAATTAGAAGAGGTGGAGGAGGTGGTGTAAATTATTTCTAGATGAATAGCTTACAGCTAACCACAGGCATTTCAAAGGGCATCTGATGAGAAGGGTGTCCAAGTACAGCAAATCCCTAGTACATTGCACATCTTTGAGGGGAAAAAAAAAAAAAAAGCTAAAATATGAACAGCTGAAGTCTATTCCAGATTCTCTGGTGTAAGGGGATGCCCTTAGACCTTTTTTAAATCTCAAATTCACCACTCTTTAAAGAGAGAGATAAAGTAGCTCATGTTTCAGAATACCACATCATGTCTTCTCTTTGAGACAGTTGGATCCTGAATAGCAGTGTTCAGAAGCAATAAGACACCATCTGTAAGTTTTGCTCTGTGGCAGTTTGCCTCCCAAGGAGTCTGTGAGATGGGGTCTCAATTCTGTGGCAGTCCATCAGGCTCACTGCTGCAGCCCCCAGCAGCCCAATAGCTTGCAATGCAAGTTTTCGGGTGTCTTCAAAAAGAAGTATTTCGAAATGTTCATTCTCTGAGTAACTTCTCAATCATGACTCTTTCTTTTCATTTTAGGAGAGAGGAGGCTTCACCTTTAAGTACTGCTATCAACCATCTCCCATATAAAACATACAGTTTGTGCTCCATACCTTATGAGCTATTCTCCAAAAATTATGAAGCCACAGGAGAAAGAGAGAACCCTATAGTACAATTTAAATTAGCAAAATACCACAGCTATCTAGAATTTACATTGTTGGACAATGCAGCAGATAGATACATTTTTGTGAATATACTTAAAATACTCTGCACTTGTGAAAAATGGGGATGAATTCCCAAGGAAATTTTGAATAGAAAACCAGTAACACGTAACACAATATTGTTCACACTGGGTAAGTTGCTCAGATATACTAACCTAGAGGGGACAGGAGTCACCTTGCTGCATATTGCAGGCATTTTGCAACAGTGACTGTATTGTCTAATCACTGGTATGATACATTTCTGAAGGGTGCTTGAGTTGCTCCTGTCCTTCAAAACATTTACTGGGAAATACTATAAAGATTTGCAGTTAATCTATGCCAAAGGCATTATGAAACCTGTATGTAACCCTTTAGGGATGAGTGTTTAGATAACACTCTAAAGCTGGTTTGTTTTTCTAGTCTATTCTCTGTCCTGATGCTCTCTATAGAAACAATTTAGCTGATAGAATCAATGAAGAGAGGTACAAAATTGCTGATGACACAATGCTAAGCAGCAGTTCAAATAATTTAAGATGACACAGGAAGGATTATGAGAGACTTAGCCACTGAAAATTACCAAGTGTTTGTTGGCATTCAGTATAGATGGCTACAAAATTAGCTGAGGCATTTGAAATAGCAGTTGAAGGACACAGAGACTCTGGACAACGTCCAGTTAAAAAGAAATCTAACTTTTAAAAACAATTGACTGTTACTGAGGAGTCATGTAGGCTAGTACTCTTTTTCAGTATGAAAAAAATTAAAAATTGAACGAGTTCTGCATTTTTAGATGGTCTGTGACTTTATCAAAGCCATGGATAAAATACTAAGGATGATAAAATACTTTAACTGGGAAAAAGTAAAAGAAAGAAACAAATCAATGATTGGAAATATATTAATGATTTGAGGGTTTGCTATTGGTTTTTTAATTAGAGCTGTGAGATATGGTAAATCTAATGCACAGCGACATTTCAAGGAACACAGCTTTACTGTAAACCCAGTAAAATCTTTTTCTAGTGCTGTGATCATTTTAGAAACCATTAACTGCAGAAATTAAAACCTCTTCAATAGACAAAGGGCAATGAGTGCCACAGGATTGATCTTTGCCTCTGTTTACTCACTGGTATTTAGATTAGAACTGAGATAATGAGACAATAAAATAAAATTATTGATAGTTATAGTTCTGATTTGTTGATTAGTAGAATTTACTGCTCTAGAAAGTTCGATTTAATGGGCTGAATCACTCTGAATTAACGTAATGGGAAAAAAGCAAAATTTTAGCAATAGAAATCAAAAGAAGCCCTAAGGATTTCTGCCCAAGTATTTTGCTTTCTTGGGAACTGAAGCTTTTCCATTTATACACAGATTCACTTGCTGATGACTATTCTGGAAAGGCTCGTCCCAACTGGCAAATAGTCACTGACAAGTTGTGTCCAAACACCATTAGTCTCTGCAACGTAAACCACCAGTATATCTATTCCTCAAGAATATCCTAAATCCTGAAATTTTGGTCAAATGCACAATAGTACTTTCAAAATCTAGATGATCACAGAATCGTCACAGTTGGAAAGGACCTCTGAGATCAGCGAGTCCAACCTTACACAAAACACCCCTACAATCTCAGCCACTAGAGCATGCCCAGGGGTTAAGCCTACTCCTTCTATGTGGCTGATATAGGATTTTCTTTCTGCAAAATTAACACAAAATGCCACCAAGTTATCTGCGAGCAGCGAGTGCATATGGAAAGTTCACTCACTGTTTTTAATGGCCCAACACATTACATGGTAAGGAGCACTTCATTCACTCACAGCTCTTTTAATGAAACAACATAATGCATTGTGGCTAAACTGTGTAATAGTATTAGTTTGTGAACACATACGTTTATCTGAAATTTAAACAAACTCAGACTTTCTTAGGGTTAGCAAGCCCAGTCATACACATTTCCAGTGTGGCAAGTGCCTCTGAAAGAGAGATGGGGCAGGGCAGAGAAGACAGTGAAGGAAGCCCTTTCCAATTCCTTTCCTTTATAACCTGGCTTAAGTTCTGTTGACATAAACACCAAAAAGGGCATCATCTCAGAAAACATCTGCGAGGTTAGATCCCTCAATGCTAGCAAGTTTAATGCAACCTGAAACACAATATTATGGCCAGAAGTCATCAAAACTTAGAATCAAACAGACTGATACAAACTGCATTTTAAAATTAAAAAGAACAGCTCCCGAGGACAATAAGAAAATTATAGCCAAGTTTTCAATTTGTTTAAGAAGCTAAAACTCTAAGTAGATAACAAAAGAGCAATAATAATATGAGATTGCCATCTGGCTTCCTTATTTATAAATTAAGAGGCATAACAGGATGGACAGTCAAAAAGGAGCAATAGGTGATAGACTGCTGCCTTCAATATCTCTTCAGTCACTGTCTGATCCCTAAACTATGCTGACCAAGTGAACCTCGGCGGATCCAAACTCTAGGCTCTTACTGATATTTTTTATACTAGTGTGATTCTTCTTAATTTTTCCATTTGTTTCTTTTTTCTTTTGACTTTTTTCTAGTAGACCTGCCTACCACAATACCAGTTTTGAAAAACAGTTAGAAACCTTCATCAGGAAAGACAGCTAAAAAACAACTTCTAAACTACCTAGAAAGCTTTAGAAATTTTCCTGGTCTCAGGTTTCTGATTAATGTATATACTGTATCTCTATTTCTCTAGGAGGGAGAATGCAAGTGAACATTAGCATCAGACAGAAGCTGCACTTCCATTTCTATTTTTTCTCAGAGGTACACACGCTGATCAGAAGATAAAAATTATAAGCATTGCCATAGAAGACTATATAAGCAATGTAAGTTTGACCTTTTTTTTTCCAATATATCTGCAGTGTGCTTTAAATGAAATATTCCTCTGAATAAAGACAGACATCAGAATATCAATACTACAGGCAACTGGGTGGTTCACTTCCTCCCCAGTAACACTCCTTCAGCAGTTTAATCAAAATTCTTTGAGACTGAAAGAAGTGGAACAATGAAGGACTACACTGGTACGCAAACTGTTGGGTATGCAGCTGAAGTACCCCACTTGTATCTACTGCAGGCTCCTGAGGAAAGACCACAGGGCTGCAGTAGCAGACATCCACAAAGGCTGCTCTGAGTTAGCATGGAAATAATCACTTTATGGAAATTAAGAAATGGGGAAAAGAATATTTGTTCTGTCTTTTAAAGATGCATAATGAAAACCTTCCTTCTCCATGTGGATTTCTAATGCAATACAACCATATTTTATACATACAGCTAAATTCTAATAGCTTGGAATATGTTCACCTCCTCTGACTCACGCAACAGAAAATAGTCATATCTCGACTGGGGTGGGGAACATTTGGCATCAGGATGTACTAAAGAATTCTGTAGTAACACCTGTCAAAATTACTCCGAATTTCTTAAGTATTTTCTCCTAACTTTAACTCCCAACATCCACATAAATGTCAGCTTTCATAAATGGCTGGCTGGATGATCCACAGGACTAGCCTTATTGTTTGCTTCAAGAACTTTGCAGCTGCAGATCCAAAGTTTCTTGCATTTCACATTGTCACAAAATTCCTGTTCAAGTATTGTTATGCAGAAATTACTTCAATTTAGCTTTAGGAATATCTTTTTCTTTTTTGCTATTAGAAGCAGCCATCCCAGTAGCGCTGAGCAGTACGGATACAGGCTTTACTTATGAACTTATCCAGTGTCAAATTTGTTGAAATGTACAACATTGGGACACAGAGACTGCTTTGAATAAAGACACATATGCTACCACCTGAATAGAGTGGGTAAATACCTGCTACTTTCCAGTGAGAAACTCCAAGCTAGAAAAAAGTTAGCAGCATTAACCCAAACCCTCGTCTCTCACTAAGCCCTTTGCCAGACACCTTTACTTCCCTTCTCTTGTTCCACAGCTCCTTCTTGACCTTAAGGTACTGCTACTGCCTCTCCATTGGATATTATGCTTGGCTCCACAACTAAATTCATTCATTACCTGCTTCAGCCATACAATCTCATTCATACACTACTCTTCTGTAGCCTTGTGGTGAAATAAACATCCCAGAAGCCCTACACCTACACCAGAGGCAGCACACTCTCTTTAGCACTCTGCTTATATCCCTTCCTCAGCTTCAGGCCCCGTTTATCTGCATGAAAGCAATTATTCACTTTCGCCCAAACCTCTCTGCAGCCCTTTGCTCCTTTCTTTTCTTGTTTAAGTCTGATGGGTCTCAGGGGAAACGTTTCTTTCGACCTCCCATCTGAGTAGGTTACTGACAGACTTCTTGTATAGCCATTCTCACAGCACCTGGACAGGTATCACCATCTCTTCTCAGCCTTTTCTTGTCATGATCTATCTGATCACAAGTGCTTAAGCACGTTCTGGTGCTCATAGGACTCACAAAGCCTTGCCAAAGCAGATGTAATTATTAATACGGATTCTTTCATCAGTAGCAGCAGCCATTAAAGCAAATTTCACAATCTAAGCAAAGTGATTTTGTCATCCTTTTGTGAAATTATTCTGGTTTCCATCGGTATTGGATTTTAATATAGACAGTTTGGAACTGACTTTGGGAATCCTTATACTGCAACCACATATGAAGGTCTCTGTAGATGTCTCTGTTTTGTTTCACTCATTTGCCATGTTTTCAAGGGGATGCTGCAGGATGGGATTTATTCTTTCTGTCTCTCAAAGTCTGCCCTACCTTAACATGTTCACTAACGTCAATAGCCCTGTAACATAATAATTCCATTAAAGGGAGGTTTTACATAATAAGTTTTAAAAATTAAATTTTTTAGCTGCATATGAACTTACAGATAAAAATAGAGTATCAAGCAGGACAAATAATGTTCAGTCTACTTATAAAATATTCTGGTTTCTTCATTCTTATAATAGGAGAGGAAGAAATACAGGAAAATAAAAATGCCAATATTGTCCATCTTAAGGTTCAAATAGTCTCAAACAAAAGCACTGTTTATCATCAAAGAAGACAGCTTTGGATACAAGCACTTTGAAACAGAAATGACCTAAAAGTATGTGTGCTTCTTAGCATACTAATTATTCCAATTCCAAGTAGTGATACAGCTCCCTCGTAACTGTTCTGCTTGCACAGTGCACACATTCCGTAGTTAAAACCAAAAAAAAAAAAAATCAGAAAGAGAATTCTAATTATATGTTTCATTAACTTTCAGAAAAATAGTATGCACTAGTGACTTTCAGGTGCCATAATAAATGCTGCTGGGTGCTTTCTTTTCCCCTGAACAAATTTATTCTCTTTCAATAGGCCCCCCTCCAGTTGGAGAAAAAAAAATGTTTAGGAAAGAATGGAAGGCAGGTATATTTATTTTAGACAATTGCTGGAGAATGGCAAATGGATAGTCTGTATCTTTTAGTTAAATAACTCACTTAATATAAACAAACTTTATCTGCATGTCAGAACTTCTCCTAAAGGAAATGCTGTTCAAAACGTCTTTTGAAAGTCCAAGGAAAAATACAGGATGGTTTGTGGTTTCTTTTTTTTTTTTAATGCTTTTTTAAAGACTCCTCACAGTTGGCAGTTTTTCCCTTAATATCTACCTGCTCATAATGCATTAACTGCACTTTAATTCATTTTTAAAGTTCTTTCAAGGAGTTATATATATATATATTTGGAACATATTACAGAAGTTTAGTATATAAACAACTAGAAAATTAGATTTACTTTTTTCAGCACATAACGATAGTCCAAGCCAGATAATTTTGCTCCCTGCTGCCTCTACCTGAGAAGTATTAGGCATTAGGAAAATGGAGCTCTTTTTGCAAGCACTCATTAAAGACAGTCTCAGCTTCTCCTCTCTTCCACATGCCAACACCCCACAACTTTTCCCTTCCCCTAAATAAATTAACTTTATGATAATTTTGTTCCTGGCTCCTATTTTTGATTTGATGAAGCTGGCTTTCTAATCAGGAAAGGTAAACTTAAAAGTCAAGAGCAATCAGGGATTATTAGGTAAGAAGTGATTATGATAACTATTTAAAGATAACAACTAATGCCATACTAGTATAAAAAGAAAACACCTTTTAAATTGAAAACAAATGAATTTCACTGTCTCTTTGTTTTAATTTACCACACAAATAACTTAAAAATGGGTTGATATTTTCCTATCTTATTCTGATCTTAGGAGAGGAAACCTTTGCGAGAGGGAGATTTAACCACAGAAAATCTTCATGAAATTTGATATTGTAATTTATTTTGACAGCCTGCACAGAAGGGAAAAACTGGACAGAACAAGAAACTTAACTACCCCGTAATTTGCCATGTTTCAGATCAAATGTGTAAGTACTTTGGTTAATGCAAAGTAAAGAGCTCTAGACACTGTATATGCACACTGCCTCTGCTCTGTCAATACTGGTTGTCAGCTCTGCAACAGGACAGGTGCAGCAGGAAATGACAGTAAATGATGTTCTGAACATCAGGGAGAAGGGCCTTGGTTTTGTACTTGTTAAGAAATTGCGATAAAGACTTATTCAGACAGCTCACAGAATATTGTGTGTATAATACTTTCTGAAGTACCTCTCCATTACATGTGGGAATGGAACAACAAAGGCAGACATAATTTCTTCTTCTGCACAAAAATCTTTACATTTCATTCAAATCCATTTACTTTCAGTTGTTTCTCTAAATATCATCAGGAAGTTATGAGATATGAATCTGTTGGAATTTTGGTATCTTTAGCCATCTTTCACCCTAGAGACTGAACACTCTAATTATAGCTCATTTTCCATGACATGCTACTGGATTTTAGCATAAGAGAATATAAATGCATCACAGGATATGTACCCTAGATACACAGATGGCTCCTCAAGGAAAACCTGGACCTCACAAGACCTGGAAGTACAAGTTTTGTCAGGTGCTTCCAGGAAGTTTACAGAAAGCAATTAAATTAAATTATTATGAGAATTATTATTATATTCTCCAGTGAAATAGAGAATTCCACTGAAATGGAACCATCCCACAGAAATTTACCTGCAAAAAAAAAACCCCAGACCTCATATAAAAACATTTCAATGGAGGAAGAGGCTTCACTGAAAAATTTCCTGATTATCATTACTTAGAAATTGCTTAAAGCCTCTGATTAAAAATTCACAAAGAACGAGCTCCACCACTAGGACATCAACAACAGTAAAAGATGAGAAAGGTTTGCCTGTTGCAGAGCTTTGGGAAGTCACATTGCTTTCAGACAAATTGTGTTAAATTGTGCGACAGAGTTCAATTCCCATCTTCTCCATAGGTGCTGACTGCATATGAACTTGTGACGAACAAGCTGACAAAATGACAGCATTTTAGAGTATTTAAAGAATGATTTGTATGTCCTTCCAGCTCTTCCAGTATTCAATTTAGTAGCTCTAAGTCCCTGGGCAAAGCACCTAGATTGCCCAGACATTGTACCATGACAGATGACAGAAGTGGATTGTATATATGCTGCATGAACAACGTGCATGATCTTAAAATGCAGAAAGAATGATCTGTTTAGATACATCTTTTAGCACACAAATACGAATTTCTACTTTTCTTGTTTTTCCCCTACTCTTGTAGGAAAAGACTAGCAGCAAGGTCGCATGCATTGATGCCACCTGTGGCCTGCCATGGCCCCTCTGGCTACAGCTCTGCACCTCCCATCCCCATATACCACTCAGTAAAGCCTCGGCCTCTGACTTGGGTACCACCAGGGCTCTCACTGCTCTCAGTAGCCCTGGGCCATCAGCGGGCAGCTCTGCAACACAATATAGAATACAACAAGGATACAGGGGCGCCTGCTGCAGAGTACAAGAGAGCAAGCTACGGAATCTTTCTTCATGCAGAGAGATGAAAGTTCAATTTGTGTTTGCAAAGGCAAGTACTCAGACACAAAGGGTCGCTTCCTTCTGCAACTGAGAAGCCGGATTATTCTGCATTTCTGCATTTACTTCTGATATATTTCTATTAAGTATACTTTTCATAAAACCCCCACAAAGATACAATTAATAAGAATAATAACTCATTCTAAAAAAAGAAGTCTAAGCAACATATAGTAAAAAATAGATACTGAAAATTTATCAGTACATTAACAGAGATTCTCATTGTCTTGTACCTTAGCAGCAATACTTAATTTGCAACTTAAGTGATACAGACTCTAAAAAACCGCAGAAGACCAAATTTTCTACTTGGAACAAATAAAATAAAAAGAAATTATTTGCTAAATTTCTTCTTTGTGTACCTAATAATTAAATCTAAGGTTTAAAGAACTTTCCTGGTCTATTTCTGAATCAGTTTGCATGAATCAGGATGACAAGTATTTGTCACAAGTTTCCAAAATTTCAGGATACATCTAGAATTTTTGAAAATGATGCTTTAATTGTCTTTTAAAGTTCAGATGCTGATGTTGAAATATTGTATCTAGAGAAATTATTTTAAAAAATGAATGGAAGAATACTGATCATTATTTCCAGTAGGGTTATGCTTTACACCTGTATTATACTAGACAGATAATTAACAACCAATGTCATCCGAAGACATTGCTACAAAATTTACATTAATGTATCATTTTGAAACTTAGTAATTGCATTTATTATGAGCCCTTCAGGGAATCAGCATGTGAAGTTCATCCTCCCCGTTTCAATTACAGATACAACACAAGTAAATTAAGCCAAATCAATATTCTCAGAAGTCAATTTCATATATGCCAGTGTCAGCTCAGATTTTTCAAATGATAATCTATGCATAGCAAGGAACACTTGAGTTTTGTGGTTTTTTTGAAAATCTAGTCTTTTGCAACACAAATTTACATGGATTAATATTTTTTTAAAATCATCTTACACTCTACTTTCATTCCATGTTTGCCTCATTTTTTCAAATCTCTCTCTTTCCTATTCATTTCAGTACTTCTGCAACATACCCATTTCCTTCAAGCATTAAGGCATCTTGCAAACTGAGGAATGCAAATCACCTTGGTGACATATTCTTATTTTATGCCGTTACTATATATGGGTGATACTGGAATCTATACTCAGTGACTTCTTTACATGTGGTCATAGGCCAACATAGAATCATAGAATCATAGAATCATAGAATTGTCCAGGTTGGAAGAGACCCTTGGGATCATCGAGTCCAACCATCTAC
>JAOXNO010000052.1:36665361-36713826 GCA_028565335.1 Limnodromus scolopaceus | reverse complement strand
CCCTACACCATGTCCCTTAGCACTGCATCTAAATGGCCCTTAAACACAGCCAGGGATGGTGACTCCACCACCTCCCTAAGGCAACTGCCATGGCTCCATGGCAAAAACAGAGACTCAAGGATTAATATAAGCCAAAAATGTGGACATAAGCAGAAAAGCAACAGCATTGATCTTTAGGGTTTGCATCAATTTTAGCAGCACAAAGTGGTAAGGGTGAGATTCATGGGTGATCTATCTAATATCTTTTAAGGACCTCAGGGATTTAATTTGGATGGCTGCCAAAGTCTAGCACAAAGAACATAGAAAAATTTCCTCTTCACAGGTTTTGCTTCCTTATTTTTGGATTTTGTGATTTTTGATGATTTAACAAAGCTGTTACTGTTGTGTAGGGGCTAGGAATGAAGTAAAGGTACAACAGTTTGAGTTATCAAGCTTGTCTGCTGCACAGTCCAGGTCTTTCAGTTATGATTTCCTGAAAAACATCTTTTTTAAAACTTTCTTGTATATCCCTGCAGCTGCTTATCCTCAGTCCAGAACAACTATTCTTGATCTGGTCCACTATAACATAATTTAAATTAATAACCTTCCTTTCCAGGCCTTTCCTTCTATTTGTTCTGTCCTCAGAGGAGTGACTACCCATGATTTTAATAGGGTCCAAGTAGTAGCCTTCCACTGTCGCTGAAGAAGCAACAAGCTGCCATGTCTGCCTCTGTCTCCAGCCCTCAACAGACAAATTTACAGCAGCTTCCCACAACAAACAGCCACGTTTAAAGATTTCTGTGACTGAGAGCCCTAAGTACAAGTACTCAGTCTCCTCCAGCTCAACTTCACCCACTGGAATAAAGCGATGGCAACTTCTCTCTTCTCTGCATTACAGTAACCTACTCTGTGCCACTGCCATTGTGGCCTTCTGTCCCTGCAGGAGAATGGTCTTGTTGTTACAGAGCCCTCTATCCCATTTCCTTTATGCAAGAACAATTAGTGTATAAATACCTTTCAATGTCACCTCTCCTTTGATTTAGTAAATGTATATATAATCACATCAGATACTAATTCATCTCTTTAGTTCACTGTTACTATCAGCAGCATCACCTACAGTAAACTCGTTCATTTTTTATATTAATCTTAGCCAAAATCTAATAGATTGCGACTTAGAATGACTTTAACATCAAATAATGGTTTTCACAACCTTCCAGAAGGAATAAACTAACTACTTGTAAATCATTAATTAGCAGCCCCACAATTATCAGGGTTGTCAGACTATTGCAATTTTAAACCCATTAGGATTTGTTCATTCACACCAATAACAACAATACCCTTAGCATAGTAAGAGCTGATATTAAAATATCAGCTTTCAATTGAAAGAGAAGTATTGCAGATTTCTTTGCTTCATGTACCATTTCCAAGCAGCTGCAGCACATGGATTAAGTTAAAAGAGCTAATTTTAAACTCAATCGGCAAGCTGTGACTGATGCAACTGACTGGCAATGAACTGTACCTATGGCTACATCCTATTAGTTTTTTTAACCTGTCCTCCACTCAGTCTTTCTCCACTGGCTTGTTTCATTTATCTGGTGATGTTTTCTATACGTTACTGTCTTTCAGTCCAAAGTTGTCATTATATATGTTCTACATTCTTGGCCTACAGATAAGTAACAGAATAACGTAATTGATGAATTATAGCCCGCATTTATATTTGCATTCACTTCTTCTGGATTGGTTTGTGATTCCTTAAAGAGACACAGATGAAGTGCTTGGGATTTCTGCAGCAGTTTCCAATATTCATCTCCTTGTGCAATTTCATACAGACATTTCTTGTCTAGTGGGCCTAGTGATCTCTACAAGGGATGAATGGTTTTTACATCCAGAAGAATGTCAAATTCTGCTGCTTTTGTTGTTACATTTTAGTGCTGGTGCTTGCTTACCTGATGCATCTAAAATGCAACATCATAAAGCCCAAAGCTACTGAGAATTCTATCTTTCCTGCATGTTTTAAATAACAGTGGGGCAGGCTGTATCTTTAAGCAAAATCTATAGCAAGTAGTGGGTGAATGATGTATCACTCAGTAGAGATGACGGATGACTGATACTGTGATGCTGTATGTGCACTAACTCTTTTTCTGGGCATTGTCAGTGAGCAATACAAGCAAAGTAAATTGCATCCCACCCAAAGTGCACACTGAGCATTTCCATGAACCAGAGAATTCCTACAACTGCATTTCATAATTCCTGTAGCATAGCAAGTAATATGCAGTATAGCCTCTCACTTACTATATGCTAACATGTAGTAGCTACATAGCTAGACTGATGAACTTGATAAAATAAGTGAATTTTTATCCACTTCCCTCCTCTTCAGTTTTAGAGCGTGTAGAAACCTTGAATTGGCTTGAAAATTCACCTAACGTCTTCCTCTGCTTCTCCCCACAAAGTGCTGCAGCCAAGCATAATAACTCATTCACAGTCAAAACTTAATGAGAAAAATTACTTTAAAAGTAGATGTGACATTTCTTTTAAACACTATCGTAACAAGCCAGATGATACATTCACCTGCTGTTCATGCATGGCAACAGTGAATTAGGATAAGATACAGATTTGTTAATGAATATTTAATTGCCGTGGGACTGAAGTTGTCTTGGTTTTTATGCTGTAATATTTCTAAGGCTGTACCCATTAAATGCAAATAAGTAAGAAAGAAGTCTTGATAGATAGAGCAGGAAAAATGATGCCTGTTTTATACTCTTATTGAATTTCAATATTATTTGAGTTTGACCATTTCTCTGTCTGGCTCCATGGCTGAGATGCAGCTTGACTCTTTAATTTTCAGCCTGATTGTCTCCTGAGAACTGCTGTTCAGCAGCTTCTCCCACTTGCTGAGTAGTCATCCAGAGCCATCCCCAGGCTCTCCATGCTGTCTTTGAGCCATTTTCTATGCATGGTGTTTTTCTAACAGAGACACCTTCTCAAATACTCGGGGCAAACCTATGCCCAATGGGAACATTTATGGCAATTTAATGACAATGCCTAATGAAGAAGGATAAATGCCTGACCCCTATCCTGCTGTTTTAGAGAGGGACTAGCTGAGATTAAAAGGAGTTAAACAGCTTGACAAAGGCACCCAGCAACTCATGTCTTCCAGCCACCTGCTCCAGGCCTCTCTATGTAAATGGTCCTGCCCATTAATCAAAGCTAGTTTGCACCTTGGGTTCTGAAGGAAGAGAAAGGAAACAAAACCAGCTTTAATCTAAACTTTTTTCATCCTGTCTTTCTGAGGAAGGGAGATATGACTGAAGAGAGAGCACTGCTCTGACCAGCTCAGCTGACACAATGAAGAAGGCACTCTCAAAATCATTCTTAATTAATGAGCACATGAATTGAGGGATGACTTCAAGGCTGAGAGTCACCACTGAAACACTGACTGACTGCAAACCAACAGGAATAGTTCCTCAGATGGTATAAAAATCACTTGCACCATCTGGCACTCAGTGAGTCCTTGTGGAATTGAATCTCTTGACTGAAAAAGGGAAAATTGCACTCTCCTGTCCACTACTCAACTGCTAAAACCTCGTTTCTTGTAATAACCTTAAAAAATGCACTATATTTTTAATCTCCCATTCCTCGGTGGTCTTAAGAACATTTCTCTATAAATACAGTGACATTTCTAAGTTGGCTTACCCTTAAGAACATGTTATTCTTCTCAAAAATACACTGAAATGAATATATTGGAGAAAACTGATACTCTAGCATCAGCCATATCATGACAGCTGGAATCATTGACAGGAAATGCCTCAGAGCATGAGGCGAAAAAGTGTTAGTTTTTCTTTTCACATTAGACAAAACCCTGTCAATGGTATCAAGTAGGAATAAAATCTTAGAACATCTCACTGTCAGGCAGGAAAGATGACTAGTTTTACAAGCTCTTGGAGTTCATTGCAGCAGATTCTGACAGCAACAGCCAAACCTTTTGTAAAGACACCCTGTTCATATCTTAGACTTTTGACAATGACAGATTAAAATCATGGTAATGCAAAGATCTGGTTACAGAAACAAAGATTTTTATCTGGCTAGTCACAACTATCGTGATGGTTTCCTCAGTTAATTCTCTCTCTGCAGAAGAAACACAAGTGTATTTGAGCCCCCACTTTGAACACGAACATTCTTAGAAAAGCCCATTAAGAACATCTTTCACTTGATTATTTTCAAACTTATTTAGCTATTATCAGTGCAAAGTTACTAAAATCTACTTGACATTTCTGAAAGGTGTCTTTTCTTCCTCAAAATTAATATCAGAATGGAGGTGGACAGCACCCTTTCTTACACAAACTTTGAGATTCAAGGCTCTGGAATATAAGAAATAAAACTGACTGGGCTATTAAATATGTTAATAAACAATACATTATGTCGGGATTTGCATGACGCGGTCCATGAGTTGCTCCTTACCATAGTCAAAGTAAAATAAATAATATTTTATGATTCTATGCAAATGAAAAAGATAATATGGTTTTATTTATCACTGATAAGTCCACCAGCACTGTTATCTTCAGGTAAAGGAATTTTCATGCTCCAGAACATAATTCCTATTCTTAGGAAAGGTAGTATCTATTCTACAAAGAGAAATGTTGTATTGAAACTTAACAGCCATATTAGTAGTATAGTGTGTCACCTTTAAGTGTTACAGAATAAATACTTATATACAAGACATATGGTATCTTATATATTGTATCTTTTATACATGCGTATATAAAATATACACATGTATAAAAGAAGACAGTATATATACATGGACCTTGCAAGATTCTTGTGTTAGTTCACCCTTTCTCATTACTGCAGCTGGTTCAGTGCTAAATGAAGTGTAACTAGACTTTTCTTCCAACCATATGCCTTATTGTTTCATGCTTTTCCACCATGGCTTCATCGCTCTCTAGTGGTTCTTTAGGTGACAGAATGCTTCCAGATCAGATAATGTCTGAATGCAGACTTCACAGAATTAAAGTGTTATCTTTTGTTGCTCCGAGTGTTGCATTTTTTCAGTCTTTCATGGCACTAAATCCTCAGGTAATATTAACTCTCAGTTGGAAACACTTGCTTAGTCTTCAGTTTACCTACCTGCCATTCCCTAAACTGTTCCTTCCTTTAACTCAGCAACACAGATTGCTTCTGTCAAATATATTCTGACAAATATTCTCAGTGCTTTACAGTGCAAATATAACCTGAAGGTCTGTCTTCCCTCTTAAAGCAAGTCAGTGTTAGCTAGCATCATCTTAGAAGCAGAGCGGGGAGATTCCCCCAAAACATCACTATTGTTACCAGCAAAGTTCCTTCCAATCTTGACCCCCCCAAAAATTCGCTCCTTTGGCCTTCACAGTCCCTCTAGTGGAAGTACAGAAATCAAGGTGTCAGGATCACACACTGAGACCAGGCTCTCAAAAGCACTCAGAGGAACAATGGAAGCCTGCAAGATGCTGAGCACTTTTGAGAATCTGGACCCTAATCACTCTTATTGAAGCTTCAAATGGTGCCAATCTGCAAGAAACATCAGGCTAGCCAGCCTACTGTAATGGAAGCAATTGAGATGCAGTATGTAAGGTGTGATCTTCAACCAGTACTGCTATTAAACAAAAAGCAGTCCCTGAATTTGCGACAGAGAAATAACAAACTAAAATTAAAAGGTATTTAAACCACACTGCCTTTTCTTCCCATTTTAAAGGGATTTTTTTTTTTATTAATTTGCTGTAAGGGAGAAATGGCGTTTAATACCGTATCATTGTCATAGGATTCAGGCACAAAATTAAACACATTTATCTCTTTTGGGCAACTACTGACCCACAAGAGGAGCCTCTGTTTTTATCCCAGAGCATTACTTGTTAATTGTTTCTATGGACACAGTAAGAAGTTTCACCTCAAAAGAGTATGTCAGCACTGCCTGCCTAAGTCTAGGGATACCATCGGAGAACCTCAGAAGCAAGCAACCGTCATTTGTCCTTGCAGGTCAGCACCTGTGCATTTTACAGCCTATATGTATAAAAGCACCACAGCTCTTCCTGCTGTAAGATGCTGGTCAAGAACACAAGTCATTTGGGGCTGAACAGCCAGGAAGGAAAGGGGATAAATCTCAAGAATATCCATCTTTTTGCTTTAGAGGAATCTATTTTGATCTATTTTCGCTTCTTGATTTGCTTGGAGTGCAAGAGTTTTGTCCATACATGACTTATTTGCTCCTACATACATTTAATTATCTTAGCAAGATGAGGGAGGTCTTAAAATCATTCTGAAGGACAACTGTAAAGGAGAGCATCATACTCCCGTGTAATGAAGAAACTCAATAAGCAAATTAGAGTATGTTTTAGACTTTAAAATACCAAGAGTAAAAGATGATACAATGAGAATTTTTTTTACTTTTGCTCATTAAAAAAGGTAAATTAGTCATGCTCCCTTGTCACACTTCTGCAAAGCATCCTTAACAGCTAATTTGGATGACTGGGTTTTCTCTGCCTTGCAGAGTGAATGCCCAAGTGACACAGAACCATGCCTGAACTGTATACTTCATGCTTGAACTCTCACAGATATGAGATCAACAGCAAAAGGAAAAGTTACCTGCTGTGCAAGGGCTTGCACAGCTCAGAAAATTTAGAGCAGCTTCAAGCTGAGGGAGCACATTTATATAATGCAGCTAGAGTAACGAAGGGCAAGTGTCTTTGCCTTCCCCCCTTCTGCCCACTGCAGCTTGGCTGTGAATGCAGCTGTGCTGACCCACTAAACATAACCCACTAAGTGATCTTACCCACTAAAGACAAGGAGTCACACGATGTGTGTATGAATGTCCGTATGTAAGTATGTACACACACAGCATCTCATGGACATATAAAGACCTCACCTCTAACTAGCACACCAATAAGCAACTAAAAAATCTGTAAAGGAAAATCTACAAATCAAAGCATCTTTCCTTTGAGCTCAAACTTCAGCTTTGTTGTTGATTCCAGACTAAGAACAATTTTATTGCCATAGCCTAAATTCCTACTTAAGAGTCAGCAGCTACTCTGGAAACTATTCAAGGGCCTACAAAGGAAGTTGAGAGAACAGTGATTTAGTTCAAATAAATCACAGATTGGCTTTGGTTCAGAAACTAGCACATGAAATTCAAATATGTCATACAGAAAGGCAGACTAATTGATTCAAATCACTTTTGGTAGCTTACCAGCTGTGTGTAAAAGAACCATTACCCCAATTACAGAAGACCAGAAATCTTGTTTAGACAGGCACAGCATTTATGAATGAACGAGGTTTGCAGTCTGTTGCCTGTAGGAAAGAAGTGGGCTTTCAGATCCTACTTTTTCAATTATTAGCTTTTAAACTGCTGCAGAACCATTGCCTTTATATAATAATAAAAATTCTTGATTAAATCTTCATGAATTGGGGTCATCTTCTTTTATAAAGAAATAGTTCATTTCTTAAATTTTGTTTATACGGTGCTTGACAGAGCAGAACATCTGTCTCAGATGGGCCTTCCAGGCATTAAGGTCATACAAGTACTTTAAGCTACCATCAATGTGTGTGTCTTTGCAGGCTCTGGTGTTCTCTTTGGCTAACACAACTCTATAAAGGAGAGTATTACTTTATGTCAAAAATTTGGAGTTGATAGCACAAAATCATTATCTTATGGTTTCGTTTTGTTCCTGTTCATTTTCATAGTGGCTCAATTACCACATTATTTATAGCCTATTCAGAGTCTTATTATATCGCATTAGACATCCTGAGATATTTGAGGATGGGTATTTTCTACACAAAAAACTTTGTGTTTGTTATTTCCCTAGCAGCTATGCAGTTCCAGAACACCAACCAAGAATAATTAAGTAGGTACAATACTGATGAAATCTCTGGTTTGCTCCGTCCATCGTCACTGACATTTCTACAATCAGGAAAAGACCTGCTAAAGAAATATGTGACTGATGCTGAAAAAAATCCAGACTAACAAGACCTCTTGGGAAACCACCTCTCCTTATGTGATCAAAGGAGAAACTTTAGTTTCTCTTTGTTCAGATGGAAAAGGTAACAAGCTGCACAAATGTATACAGTAGCTAACTATGCTAACCTGATAAGCAGCCCAAAAACTTTAAATTACTTCATTTGACTTCACAGTGAAATATAAGTCTAGTCCATAAGGCTTACAGTAAGCTTTGCATCTATAGAGCACAATTCTACTGTCAACTATCTAGAAGAAATTACTTCCTAATTGCTTGAATAGTAATTCACTTTTTTTCCTCTATGACCTGTTAAATCCTGGTAAGCTCAACAAACCATATGTGATTTGATAACTGCAGTCTGTGTTTACCAATCTGATGATTACCTGTATGTTCATCAAAATTCATAGAGATAGAGATGGCTCAGACAAGCAAAGCACCAATAGCTACGCTGAGATATGAACTCTCCATCCTACCTAATTTGAGGCTCTGACAGTCTTTAAGAATTCCCTATATATAAAGGCAGAAATAAAGAGAAAAATAAAGTTTCTGCTTTGAATTGTCCTCTGGAAACAAATCTATGTTCATTGAACACTGAAGATGTGTAGGCAACTATGCTTCTAAATTACATATCCAAAACGGCTGCCCATGATGCCCTATAAGGTTCCTTGTTAACCATCCTAACCTTTCCTATACTGGGGCGCGAGAGAGATCAAATCAGTTCTTGCAGTTAACAGAAGAGCCCAAGTTCCAGAAAAATCCACTATTTTCCTTTATGGTATGCTTAACGCATACCATTTATATGACCCCCTGCTGCCCTCCTTGGTTGGATCCAACATAGCTGCTGCAGTATTTGAAGGGCCCTTGATAAACAGGTGTAGACATTCATCTAAACCATAACCCAAAAGCTTTTAACCTCCAAAGGATAAGGAAAAGAGGCCACCCATGGAAATCCAGAGAATTTTTTATGCAAGCCAATCCTTGCATCAAAAGTCAGAAAAGGAAATGTTCATTAAAGAATACAAAGAGCAGCATACACTATTTTCTTTTCCTCTCCTTCTTACTGTACTTGTCTGTTTCTCGTTTTTCCCCAAAGGACTAAACATCTTCCATTTTTGCATCTTCCATATTTCCCTACACTTAATTTGTTTTTTAATTAAGTTATTGCTGGGCAGCGGGTCTTCAACTTCAGGCAGTTTTGACCAAGCTCCAATTACATTTTAATTTAAAATGTAAAAGAAAACAAACTACTTCATACAGGAAGCTTCAGCTCAATAATTTGGAAAATGCATATTTCACTGGAGAATTCATCTTCATTAGCATATTCTAAGTAAGGTTTGCAATAAGGCTTCCCATTTAATACGGCATTGCAGGGAAAATTGAAAGAATCCTATTGGTTTTTATAACATGTTTCAAGACTTTTAGTATTATTTTTAAAGGTTAAAATACTCAGATGTGAAAATAATGCTTCATCAGAGCGAAAAAAATGCTGCAAATCTCACAGTAAAACAGAGCTTAATTGGCTTAAGTTGAATACAGGTAGGAAAAGAATGAGTTCCTCAGGGCCGTATATTATTGTGAAGGAAAGAAAGCTGAACAAGTCAAACAGAGTGGGAGATGTCAAGAGGCAAACTAGAAGCTTTCAAATGCCAGGCTACGGCACGGAGTGAGTGACAGCCCTTGCAACTCTAAAAGCGACCTGACGTGACTGGAATTGACAATTAATCTTAGTACAGCAATGAATCTCTTGAGTGTATATTTTTTTATCTTTCCTTTTCCTGAACATTAAAGATATGTTTCTTTCTAGAGACCTGAAGTCTCTAGAATACACACAGCACAAAAACTTCATGGAAGACAAGAACAAAATAGAAAACATAGCCATGGAACAGATAGGAAGAATACATTCGGTATTTGTTTTCTCTGAACTAATATTAATTCTGGATCTGTTGATCATAACACATGCTGGGAAGAGATGAAAAGCATCTATGTATTCTAAACTCAGCCACCCTCAGAAGTAGGACCATTTGAGGATGCCTCTGTTCTTTTCTTTCCCCTCCTCTTTAAAACACACAACAAAAGAAAAAAAGAAAAACCAACAAAAAAAGAGGCATTCATTTGTTTTGCTGCTGCTGCTGTTACTATTCTCATCCAGTGAAGACTTGAACCACCATCATTCCATTCACGCTGATGAATCTTGACAGCTCTAATACAAAAAGCTGCTCCAAGGAAATTACTGTATATTCTTCCTTCTCTGTGGAATGACTACACCCTTTTATGGTGATATTTTTATGAGAACTTTCTGAAATCAAGTACTAACCTGGTAAAGCTGCTAGGAAGCAGAGCGGAACGCATGCTTAACCTGCCTCCCCTGGGGATTTAGTGCTGTCTCAAATATTGAATAATCACAGAATAGTAGAGAGAAGGGGAGATGGAGGGGAGTTGGACACCCCCTCCAAAAAAACCGAGAGTGGATGTAAGGTGTAAGGTGATCTGCTACAGCTCCTAGGTGTGGAACTGAGCTCACTGCTTCTCAGCCAGTGGAGGACAAACTTGTTCTGCACCAAGGCAGACCCTAGCTGCTTCCCTCAGTCTCCTTCTCTACCTAAAAGTCAGTGATCCTTACTTCTGGAGCATCTTGGTGGTGTCTAAGATTCCCTGTTCCCCATTTTAAAATCTATCTATGCTATTGAATAGTCACAAGCATTTGAGTTTTAGCAACCTCAGAAGCACTTTCTGATGTTTCCATGTGTATTTAAACACTGACAATTTTAGCAAACAACAGCCTCTGCTTTCCTGTCCCCCTGGCTCCCTCTTCATGCCATTCTGGTTTCACTCTGAGACCTTTCTAAGTCCTTCCAGCCTGCTGGAGTTACAACAGCAGGTTTAGAGAGGAGGGTACACTGACAGATCTGCGGAACTACTGTGGTAGCTCTCATCACTACATATAAATTTACTAAGCAAATCCGAGACCCTAAAAACTTCAACCACCTCATTCATCACAGAATCATTTAGGTTGGACAGGATCCTCCTGAGATGATCTAGACCAATCCCCACCTCACTTTTCATAATTTCTGGTTTAGTGCCCTGGCTCATAGACTTTAGGTTTTCTCACATGAAGGGAGGCCCTGCCACTTCCAGCCCATGTAAGCAGCCAGCAAACTGTGACCTCGTCTGACAAGAGCTGGCCTGCTCTTTAGCGGTGCCATATGGCTGGGGAACATTCCTTTCACTGATCGCTCCACTGTATTCAACATTAATTCAAATATGTTATTTACAATCATATTTTAGGTTTGATTATTTTAAATGTGCTACAAAATGCCTTTTTTGTAGCCTTAAAAAGAAGATTTTAACTTTAGACTTCTAGGCTTTTAGGTCATTGATGTTTCTTCTAAGTGGCAGTTAATGTGGATTATTATGCATTTACCGAAATGGTCTTCTGTCGTGTTTTCCCAAAAAGTTAATATTACATCTCCTCAACCTTAATTTACCTTAAGAAAGTTTCTTTACTTCAGGATCACTGTATAATTTCAAATGATCTCATGCTATCATTTTCTATTCTAATAAGTAAGGAAGGTCACTCTATGGAAATGTACTATTTATTTGGCAATCTACTCAAGAAATGTAGTTGCTTTGAGTATTTTGAGTATTTTATTGCTTACTTGAACATGAATTATTTTTAAAGGGTATAATAAAAACTGATTATTCTCATCAGTTGGGAAATCTTAACTTGCAACCTTTTGTCTTCTGTTTGACTTGTTGAAAAGATTGGTAATAAAGCATGGAGGATTAATATTAATGCATATATATAGGGTATCTAATATTATTAGAAAATTACCTTTTCTGATATTTAAGATAGTTTGAGTAAGGCTATACTACAAGACTTTTTACTAGACCAGACTTACTTGTACTGCTTCCAAATTTCATCAAAAATATGTATTGGCAAAGATATCTAACAAAAAGCTATACAACAATTCTTACTAACATAACGTGCAGATATGAAGAAATACCACTGTGATACCACAACATATTGTTCAGGATCAGAAAAGCAATACACAAAACAAATATTTTCATGTAGATAAAGAAGTCATCATAAAAAAAAAGGTATAGTTGTGCTGAAAGTACTTCATAAACAAATTTGATCAAGTCAAGACATATTTAAATTCCAGTGTAAGTCCAATATAGGCCAAATCTGTCTTCTGTTACAGAGACTGTAGGATGAAATTCTACCAAACACTGGATCTGAAGGAAAACAGGAAGATCCCTGCTCACACTGAGCTATTACTGCCTTGATAAAGAAGTGAACCACAGCGTGCTGAGCATGCTGAAAGTCATCAGGTATGAGATCCAGATTGATAGAAATGACACTGTATCTTAAGTCCCCTCTGAAATTCCAAACTCAGAATTTTACTCTTACTTGTTCCTTACCCATCAAAATGCCACTTGATTACTGCTACTGGACATCACTACAGATCACATCTAACACCAGATAGATGGTTCAGTGTAAACTTAATTACTATTTCTAACAGTTTGTAAATTGCTATAACATGTAATATGTCAATAAAGGTTTGCGAAAAATTCACACAAAATTAGATCTGTGTGAAAAATTCACATTCGGATTCAAATTCAGATTAATTATCTGCCATGGAGTGGAAGACTGATTGTTAATCAGGAAACCACTTCATGTATGCACTGGAGATAGAACAAGTGAAAATAAGAGGCAGTCAGTCCAGTGAGGCAGGTTGAATTCTGGAAGGTTCTGAGGAACCTTTCAGGTCACAGAATGACACATCAGATACACCTGCAACTTTCAAAAAGGAGAACACAAGTTGTTTGGACTCTAGTTTCATAGATGTTTGGTTCACATAAGTAGCCTGTCAGCATTCTATTTCATTGCTGTGAGAGTTAACTTGCTCTGACACTAACACAGATATTTTGTGTCTGATTTTCCACTAATTGCCAAAACTTTTACAAACTTGTACTATGTGCTACCTGAGAGAAAGTCAGTGTTTACTTATGTTACCTGCAGAGAAACAGCCAGAATTTTAATATTCCTATTAGTCCTATCGTCCTTGCTGGTGATATCTGTTAAGTGTTTAATGCAGCATCAGTGACAAATAAATATATTACCTGAGATGATGCAGTTAAATATGGCTTTTGATTTTACATTATAATGTGTTACTGGGTAACAAATAATGCTTTGGGTCCAAAGTTTTGTCTAGCAAAGTTTTGCGATTCATTTTGAGTCAAGAGGGGATGAAGCTGTGTTTTCTTTTGATCTTAAATATGTCTCACACTTCGAAATTGGATGTGAATATGGCAGTGTATCGTGTATGTGCACTCCAGAGTAAGATTAAAAAGTGACTAACGCTCCTGCATACATCACCCTGTTATACTGCCTAGTACCTGCTTGCACCGAGTTTTTTTCCATCCTGGAAAAGTATAAAATTGAGGTCTTTGTCAGTAGGTCAAACTTTAAACCATAATAACTGAAGTCCCTATGCCATTTTAATAATGATTTTGTGTTTGTGCTACCCAGGGACAATGGGGCCCCCTTCTGAAAGTCTCAGAGCCTTGAAGCCATGCTACACTCCAGAGGTAGGGCTCAACAGTGGGATCAAAGCTAGGAGATGTAGGAAATGTCATGACCCTATTGTTGCTTCTGTTTTGAAGATGGTACTCAGCTGTGCTGTCTGAGAGTTGTTTCAACGATCTTCCCTAAGGAACTGAGCTAAACTGAATGGGTTCCTCACTAGTATTGTTCATTTTGCCTTTATACCTAAACAGCTCTGCTAATTCTTGAGGAATTATTCCAGACTTGGAATTAATGAGATACATTATCACTGCACCTCACCAGCCAAGACAACTTAAAATGCACTAGCTCAGGTTCCAGAAGCAGTCAAACTGTGATAGCACTAAGCTCCACGGGGACTAATTTATCACGCTTCTTAACGGATTATATTAACCCAAATAAACCATGCTTCCAGCATCTCACTGGCTTCAGATACACATTTCAAGCTGTTCAGGTAGCACTGCCTCAGCAGCTGCAATACAGACATAGCCTGGAAGTGCCAGTTCTTATAAATACTCAGCAGATCTAAGTATTAGCTGAATTACCGATAAAAGTAATATCTAATATAAGATTATCATGAAGCAAACTTTTAAAAGGAGAGTCAAAGTCCTGAAGTCTTTCACCTTGACTTAGTTGGGTTTAAAAACTTTACTTCTAACTGAAAACACAGTATATACAAGAGACTAATGCATATACATGAATGTATTGACCAATGACTGGTAATTAAATCATCAACAATAGGTTGAAAAACTGAATTGATTTATAAAGCTTCAAGATTTATGGTTGTTTATAATATTTTCTGAAGATATAGCCAGTAAAAATAAAGGACTAAAGATGCTTCTGAAATTTCCTGAGGTATACTGCTGATTAGAATGTAGTTTTCAATAAGTATGGTAATCAAGATTGATATTAACATGACGTATCTAAGTATGTGTGAGAAAAGGACCGACAATGATAATTATTACCATTGAAGATTATTTTGATTAAATGATGCTTAAGTAATTAAACGTAATTATTTGAAACCTCTCCATTTCCAACTCTAGCATGTTTGATTAAAATGTCACATAGAAATAACAAGGTCTTGCATTAAATAAACCATGATTTCAACATTACAACCAAATCTTGTCTCCAGAACAAAGAATTAAAAAAAAATTATTTCATTATTTTCTGCTCTTATGTGTAGAATTAAAGCTGATTGTTTTCTTTGAACAAACTTTGAACATTCCATGTTATTCACTGTATGAGAAGTACAAGAGAAGAAGTGCTCATGGCCACAGCTGGGGTTGATGAGGAGAGCCCAAGCCCTGCCCTAGCCTTGCCCTCACCTCTCTACTCCACTTACCCCGTCCTGCTGGGGCTCGTTGCTTCCCGCCAGGCAGCTGTGTGGGCACTTTGATCTCACTTACCACCCTCTCCCATGTCAAGCACCTTCTGCTTCATGGTGGACAGAATGCAGGTCAATGGTAAGCACTCCCAAAAACCATGGCTCCAGTAGCACCGGGGATCTCTTGCAGATGCCTCTGGGGAAGTATGAGGTAGCATGAGGTGAGTTTGCAGCCACAGGCAAAGGCTGTTGAGCCCCACAGCTCCCTCGTGGCCAGGAGACACCAGGCCGACAACCCTGCAGCCCAGTAGGGCTACAGCAGGGCCCAGGCCCAGCCTCTGAAGGGAGAGGGCACCCCTTTCCCTCCTGTCCCCTCTCCTCCCATCCTCTGCACTCACCGCTCCAACCTGCCTGCCTCCCAGCCTAAGGCCTGCCCCTGCCCTGCAGCCCTTTTTATACCCACCGTGATGTCACCACCACCCACCTGCTGCTCATTGTGACACTGCCACCCCTGTCCTTCCAGCTGACCTTCACTACCCGCGCAGGGTGCTGCCCCGGGAGCGGGAGAGGTGCCTGCTGGGCAGGGCGCTGTGGGACCTCCGGCCCTGCGTGCCCACAGCACTGAGCTGGCACTGGGACAGCGGGGACAGAAACTGCTCTTTGTGCAGCCCAGCAGCAGACTTCTGCCTCTCTAGGGCAGAGGAGAGGAAGGCCGAAGACATGGCAAGTCGTTTTAATTGCTATCCTACATTTAGACATCTAAATTTAGTTGTATGCAATCTGCTACTGAAAGATACCATGCGGGATCCGTGTGCTCTAGTGGTCATGATTCATCTGAATTATTTCCGAGCTCTATGTCAGGATGGGATGAATCTGGGCCTAGAAATGCTGGGTTTCTTTTGTACTTTAGCACTAGAGATGAGCCTTTATTTTGACAAATACATCGTTTCGTCTTGCAACTTATAATTATATGAATGAATGTTGAATTGCTTATTGCATTATACATATTCTGTAGAAAATCCTGAAGACATAAAGACTGCCAAATTGCAGTCACTTGCAGAGATTTGCCATTGATAGGAGAGACAGAAAGAAATCTGTTTGATATTTTTTGTATAATTGTGTCAAAACTGAAAAAAAAAAAAGAAAAAACCCTACATTTTTCTTCATTTCATTTTCCAGTGAAAAATTAAAGCCAGTTTTATTGGGCAATTTTTTTTTTTTTTTTTTGCTAAAAAACAACTAATCAGCATTCTGCCCCTTCATTTTCCCTCTCTCACAGTCATCAAAAATTTTCTAAGCAGCTGTAAGGGTCTAGGAAAAAGAATAGCAGAGCCCAGTTATTTTTTAAGTTAATACCTTAGAATATTAAAAGCTCCACTTTGAAAAAAAAACTAAGATTCCAATTGCAAAAGAACAAATTTATCGCCATATGGAAGGGCAAGCTGAAGTCTTAGCAGCACAACCCAGAGAGCTTCAGCTAGAGTAATTACACAACCATAGTGCCTATTATAAAGGCAAGAAACCATAAATGAATGCAGAGAACTATAAGTAACTGGTCTGATGCTTGCAAATGGGGAGAAATGTAGAACTGATAATTCAGGATTTTTTTTTAGCTAAAAATAATCTTCAAATAGTAAATATTATATTAAGACTATATAGAGAGTACAGACATACATAGAGCAAGTTAGAAATAACACTGAAATGACAAACTTGGGGCAAAGGCAACCGTGCAGAAGAATCTATGGTGACACAATACTCAGGCTACAATGGTGCCTTTGTAAAAGTGAGTTTCCCCATTTCCAGTTCATGACTTTTACAGCCACAGTATTGAAAATTGAGGTTGTGGTCACAATGTCTGGAGTTCTTCCAGAGTAACCTTTAGAGTTTTTGAAATGAGCACGATCATTTTTTCTAAGTGCTCATTTATTTTTCATATGCCTGGTCTGTCTTCCATTCTGCATTTAAATGAATTACACTTGCACTTTTAATGGATACCTAAGATGTTAATGGAATTTCAGTCAACCGCACTGTATTTCCCCCAAAAGGAACGATTCATTAGGACTTGAAACCAGTATCCTTTTTTGTTCTGGCTAGTGAAAAGACAGCCTGGAGGTATATTCTATTAATTCCTAATATAAATGAAGTTAGATGACTATAAGCAAAATTATTATTTATGCTGAATAAGAAAACAGGCACAGTAGAGAAAATGAGAAATGGAAGGGGACAGAACAGAAAATATGTTTCTGCAAACTAGGGAACGAGATAGGAAGGTAGAAAGCTGTAGAAAGATACATAAATGTAATTGAACTATAAGCACTATTTTCTCTCAGATACCATAAGCTGAATGGGATTTGATACCACTTTAATCACAGCTTTATAAATGCAACAGAAAGAAGCAAACATACAAGTGAATGATCACTTCAGTAGACTGACAAATGAAACAATTAAAACTTTTTAGGTACATTCTTTAATTTGCTGCCTACAGTCACTGCAGGGGCTGAGTGCTGATATCCCCTACTTGGAATAAATATATTTGATTTATTTTTTAAAAATACATTTCACAGTGTGTTTCCTCAGCTTTTTGGTAGACCAGACTCAATAACAGAGATGTGTGCATGCCATGGTAGATCAGCATGCAGAACTTTAATTACAGCTATGTCAATTTTAGGCCCTCAAGTCTTGTTAAAAACACTATTATATTGGAAAAGCTTGATTGCATCAAATGTGCTTTGCAATGCATTTGTTAAAGGTGACACCATTTATCTCCATTTTTTAGTTCATCAGCATGCCCCAGAATTTTTTTTAATGATCTCAAATGTGTAGCATCATATCTTCTTAAAATCCTAATTAAAGAGGTGTTTCATGCCAGCAAAGGGATTAAAAATCATGAGCTTTCATATGTAATCATCAGGAAAGTGGTTAAAATTTTCTGTTAAATACTTGCATAGGTTTAGACTTCTAATGCAAAAAACCCACTTCTTGTGTCAACTTCCTTTCATTTCCTAAAGATTTATAATCTAATAATTTTCATTTTAAAGGCTGCAGCTTTTTGAAAGGTAAAGCTAGACCACGTTTTAGTAGCAGCTTATTTCAAAGTATCTATAAAGGAAAGTTCTCTTGGAGATGGAATTGTAAAAACCTGATATGTACCCAGAATGTAAATAAACTTTGTCATTACTGAGCATGGGTTTCCCTGATACAAGTCCAGATAGCAGGCCAGAAGGCATTTGGCTGTGTAAAAAGTAATAGAAATAGAAGTTGTCCATTTAGTTCAGTAACAGTATTTTCCCAAGCAATGTTACAATATCAGTCATCACACTGAGGCTAGGACTTCTACTGCAAGAATTAAGTGCCTTCAAGGTGACTAACTGATAATACAGGAAAAGGAGATGGCAGAAGTTCAAGTTACTGAACAGTTTAATCTTCTAATCTGAAAACCAAAAACATATCCATTTTCAGTTTCATTACAATATAGGAAATAAGGGCAAGAAAGTTTAGGCTTTTTTCTTGCCTGTCCCTCAGCCAGATCAACAATTTGAGACACAGGCACGTGGTATGATTTTCCAAAGAGATGGGATGCGAGTTAATCATCTTGCCTAGGAACATCAGGAAAGATAGCCATTTCATTTCTATGCCTAATTGGAAGCTGCTGTTCAATGTAGGCAGGATTAGCCTGAGACACGTGGCCTACGATGGGCAACAAATAACTTGGGCAACTCATAGAATTTATAGAACATTCTCTGTATCACTTGATTAACACATCCTTTAGGCTGTGTCTGAGAACAAATTTCCTTTTCATTCAGAACGTGTTAATGTCTACGAAGTCCCTTTGGGATAATGCAGATAATGCAGAAAGTGCTGTGCAGAGTACCCACACCTGCTGTAAGGACAGGTCCTGTCACGTTGTGCTTGCGTCAACAACTTTGAAATATCCTATCATCCCTTAAGAACACATTGCTCAGCTACTGTCAACAGACAAAATGACCAAGATACCTAATGCCAGTTGCCACTAATTTAAATGGTATATACGACTAGATCAAGCTCAGGCAGCCTAAAAGGAGTAGACAGGATGCAGTGTCCTGCTCCATATGTCTGAAATGTTGGAGTTGTTTTGCTATTTCATTGTCATACTACATTTTGTTCTTTGTCAACTCATTGTCTACCCTCCATAGTACCCATTCTCCTTTTTCTCTGCACGAAATAATTACCTCTTCTGCAGAAACATTCAGTTGAGAGATTTACATTGTTGTATCTAATTCTTCATAAGTCTCAGAGACTTCTCAATTGACTTCACTAGGGGCTGGATGAAGCTGTACAAGTTGCTTTGAAAGTAGCTCTTTGAGAGCGGGTATTTGTACTTCCCAAGAGTTCCTTCTCAGTCACAAAATTGAACAATTCAATCTTGAAAATGTGTCCTTTCTTTCCAGAGCATCTGTACTCAAAATAGTTCCAAGATATACAATGCCCATGATAATTGAAGAGTGTGTTTCTGATAACTAGACTGGAAAAAAACGAATTGCAGAATTTCTTCTTACGTAGCAAATGTTTTGAAGGTTTCTGGATTTCACATTGTAGCTGAACCTTCTGTCACTGGCATATTCATGAAGAAAAAGATGAGTGACTCACTGAGGAACCTATTTTCTACTTATCAAGCACAAACATGTGTTTCATACTTATTAAATAGTTTCCTATTGGACATTCTTGTTTTCACACATGACTTTATTCTGAAGGAGACTTTCTCACCTTTTATGCAGTACCAACCCTGCATTTTACAAGTCTGAAATATGTACCTTATTACAGTGTACTTGTAATCACAGAGAATTACAAAAGAAAAAAAGACTCACCAGTTAAAAAAAAAGAAACATATAAATAAACCATAAATAAAATCTAAATCATTATTAAAAGTACTTTAAAAAACCCAGTACATTCAAAATCCTGTAGAGCTTGCCATTAACAAGTAGCTGCATAACAACCTTAGAAATTATTGTCACAAACTCAAAGGTTTGTAGGCAGCTGGAGAGGGGGAGGATCAGCTGGGCTATAGGTACATACCTTTTGCATTAAAAAACCTTTCCCTCAAACATACAAGAAAGAAGAGTATTTTTTCAAATATTAACATCATTTTGGCTTTATCTCTAGCAAACAGAAAGAAAAAGGAAATTATGTTAATTTGCAATGTGACTTAAAAAAACCCAAACCTGAATTATAAGTTAATAAACGTATTAGAAAAGAACTGCCATACCTGGTCAGTCCAAAGATGCATCTTCCTGAACACCTTGTCTCTGATAAAAGCCAACTGTAAATATTAAGAGGAAAAGTATTAAAAACTCCTGCCGGAAGTACAGAATCCTAGAATGGTTTAGGTTGCAAGGGACCTTAAAGATCATGTAGTTCCAACCTCCCTGCCATGGGCAGGGACACTTCCCACTAGAGCAGGTTGCTCAAAGCCCCATCCAGCCTGGCCTTGAACACTTGAAGAGATGGGGAATCCAGAGCTTCTCTGGGCAATATTACAACTTTTGACAATCACATTACTCAGAAGCTCAGGAATATTGCATGAGTTAACAGTAATTAATAAAGGCACATTTGTGACTCCTGAGTTGGAGGGAGGGAGACCATCACCACATGACAGTGTGCACACATAACACATTAGCACCACTGTTTAAAAGTTTTACCCACGAAGGAGAAGCTGGTCAATAGTCATTTTGACTAACCATTTTTGAGTTAATGCTTTGACTGCTCTGTTTTGGAGGACTCCTTCCCCAGAGAAAAACAAACACACATACTAAAGAACCCTCATAATTCCTCCAGAACTTAAGTAAACTCAATACAGAGTGTAGCAGTACTTGTACCTTGACTGAGAATCCACAGAGAAAAGCAGACACCTATGTTAGTTACAGCTGTCAAGTACAGAAAGCAGTACTTCTATTAAGTTGGAAAAGGAACATGGTACTGAAGTTAAAAAGAAGATGCTGTCTCGACAAATTACTCCCTCTGCCTAGTACAGTAACAGCAAAGAAGAAGGGAAAAGGGGAAAAAACCCCAAAACCTGCACTGTGTCCAAGATACTATTTTGTCTGTGGGTTTTTTCTCAGGACTTATACACACAAACTGTAGTATGACTCATTTTGCATATTAATAACATGGATTTTTGCCACACCTGATCCAATGGCTTAGGAAAGATATGTACACATTGCCAGCGCATCCTTCAGTGATCAGGCAAGAAATCATGAATAGAAGGAATATATGGCAGGAACCATAGTGAATTAAATAGGCAGGAGCAGTAATTAATGAAATAAAGCATGAATACATTGGCATCAGTGGTGGAGAACCTTCTTCCACCTGAGAGACATGAATAATAAGCACACGTTTTCAGATCAAAAGGTTTTTAGAGTACTATTTCAGAGGCAGCCAATGGTCCACTAATCTGGTGGTTCAAGAGGCAATCCATTCTACTGCTGCACAAATGGGGAATATTCTCAGCGCCCACTGTATTAATACATTCGTACCTGGAATTATCCATCATATCCCAGGAAAATAGCTCTCCCTGAAGGAGCCATCTGCATGGGACATAATAATGCTTGCCTGTTTGCCTGCATTTGCTTCCCAGATCTCATGCTGCAAAATGTCTGCGTTAGCAATCCTCCACAACAGCTTTTATTTTTTCGTACGCAGATTCCTCAAATAATGTCCTTGAGGGGATGGATGCAACAAAAGAATAAATCCCAAAACAGCCAAATATGGAACCGTAGGGAGAAAGCAGACCTTTCCAAAGCAAGTCTTAAAGTTTTTTCAGGTAATTTGATATTCACAGATGAATAATATAAACAACTGGAAATTGGTCCACGTGGACACAGAGTAATAGATTTGTTTGCTGAGAAAGTGATACTGCACGCAGGCACAGATTTACCTGTGAAACTAGCAGAACTTTAAAGGCTCTTATTATGCCTAGAACCTCTCATCCCTAGCACTAACTGCTAATTAATCCCTCAATTAATTTCCTTTCTTTTGATTTGTTCCAAAATATATGAATAATACTAGCTTAAATATAACACAGGAAGATACAACTTCAAAAAGAATGCCATAATGAAAAGAAGGCAACCTGGAATCCTGAACTCTCTTAGAATTTGTCTCATCATTCACTTCCACAAAATGAGTCATTCCAAATTTGCTGATTCATTCAGGCATTGTACTGTATTTGAGGGGCTGCTGGAGCTCCAGATCCCCAGTCACAGAGAGCACTGAGACCAGCACCACTGTGTCACCCTGGGGAGCCCAGCTGTGCCTTCAGCCAGGCCGCATCCCACACAGGAGGGCTGGGGAGTCACAGTTCTCTCTCCTGTGAAACATTCCCAGAATGACTTATTTTGGTATGCAGCTCATACAGTCAGGAAAACTGCTCTCTCCAGGTGGCAGTCTATCTTTCATCCCATTAAGTCAATTTAATTCATTTTGATGCACATTCTTTGTAAACGGGGTAGATACTGTGCTGGTTTTACTGGCAAAGTCAAAAGTATGAACAAATTATTTTGGTTATTCATTACCATGCTAGGACAAATGTTATGAAGAACAAAAGGCAGAACTTAATAAATTAGCTGGCAATGCTGGTGTGAGTTTTGAGCATCACTCAGGAAATATAAGTGCTGTGAAAAGATCTAGTTAAATCAAAAATGGTCTGGTAATAATAATAGAAGAAGGGACTTGTTCTCTAATTACCAGACATGAATTTGGGAAATTTGGCTTCCAAAGCACCATGACTTTGCAATTCATTACATTCTCATTGACTCATATTATAAATATGTCCTTTTAATTCTCTTTGTTGTCTTGACCCTTACAAGAGGATTGTTCATTCTTTCAAGATAGGGGTTCCTTGTGTTCTCTGAGAACTGTCTTAATCTAAGCAGACTTGTTGCATCCAAATTCTAGCAGATAATGAGAACCTGAGTCAAGAGCACAGCTACAGAGACTAATAATCCAGAGTGGGAAAGAGAATCCACTCAAAGTACAAAAGACAGCTGGCAGAAAGAACAAATTACAGGAAGATTTACATTGATCAATGTTGGGTTAGACCTTTCAATTCTTCTGCTACATTGATATCACAGGTTTGCTCTCATAAGCATACACCTGAAATAAACTGCCCTTGCTGTGCTTCCCATGGGGAAATATTAGAGTTGGTAAACTGGACAGTCCATTCCACTTTCCACCAGAGCTATGTATAGGACATGTACAAGTCAACACAGTACATCTTATATAGCGTATACAAGCCTCTGGAGCCTCATTAGAGGCACTAAATCTTAGGATAGTTTTCAGCATGTTTGGAACACGTGCTGTGCCTGACAGAATGCATGCAAAATACTAAGCACTCAGGTTACACATCCAGTTTTCATGTTCCCTGAGACTTCAAAAGTCCCACTCCAACTGATTTCCATACTCGTATCAATATCAGTGTGGGCTGAATCACTCCCAGTCTCTGTTTAAAAGCGGCTACAAACCACAGACATATGTAGGTACTTTGAATTCTCAGTATAATGGAAAATTATTTATGTACATACTGAGCAAATCAAATTTTATTGACTTAAATGTCTTAATAGTCTATATTGACATTGACCTTACACAGTCCATCAAAACTGCATATAAAGCATACGTTACAATGTGAGCTTATTGCTTCATTCTGGTTTTCTTTCACATTGACTAGTCTTAGAAATGGTTAAAAGGTCAAAAAGTACTGAATACTAAAGAACTTTGAGAAAGCTTCTCACCTTGTTAGTGAAAAAGATGTTAAAAGTTCAAAGCAAAAGAGAACATGAACTTATGGAAGAACAGGCACCAGCAAGCTTAAAAAGTCTGAGTTAATCATAAAAGCAGAGGAAAGGAAGATTTACCTTTTGGATCTCTTATAGATATGTATGCAATCTTACCTAACTGACATTATCCAAGAATAAGAAAATAGTAAAACCTTAGTCTTTTTGGTTAGCATCACTTTCTCTAAAAAAAAGACTCCTTTTCACACAGACCTTGGAGAAGTCATAGCATATGCATTTGTCCCTATGGATTTTTTTAAATCAAAAAGGAGAAGTAGGCAGAAAGCTTGCTAATACATCATATCTTAACTTCTAATAACCTTCCAACTTATTAACAGTAAACTAATAAAATCCAGCTAAAGTTTGGGTTGTCTGAACACAGTTTTCTCTAGCACAGAGGATGGAACAGGAGTTTCACATGTTCCACTGTCAACTCTATCCATTGTACGGAGGCAAAAATAGCAAATTATGAAATATAAAGTTCAAGAGCTGTAATTACAAACCCAGAGTACTACAATTCAGAACTGAACTTTCTAATCTTTTCACAAGCATGACTATCTAAACATATATATTATGTATACTAATTGTAACATCACGACAATGAAGCAAATACAAAGATCGCCAAGCATCAAAACAATTCTTCTTTATGCAAAGCATGCTCACGTACAATTTTTACTTCCATGAATTAAAATTACACAAGTGTATCAATTAACGCCACCACTGATTCATCAACATTGCAGTAAGAGGGGGGGCAAAGATTTATTTATGATCTTCTAACATACTAGCCAGCAAAGTGCTTTTTCCAAAATAGCGTCTTGCACAACTTGGCAAACAAACACAAGGGTAATTTTGCTTGTGATTATATTGAATTTTTTTCACTGAATGTTAATGAATTTTAAATTGTCTGTGTTAATTTTACTTTTTAATTACAACACAACACAATATGAACTTACTGGAGCTGATTAAAAATTGATTTACCCATTCTTTAGTGAAAGTTCTAGTCCCAAATTCCTAAATTAGAATGGGTTTCTTTAAAGTGCAATTTAAACTTTAAAGAGAGAAAGTGTAGTGTCATTTTAAATAGTTTTCAATTCTTAAGTAGTTCTTCTTACTATTTTTCATATGATATACAGATACAGGCAAAACAGAGTGTCCTTTCACTAGAAATCCCCATTATATAGCATCTTCATTTTTGTGTATGTGGCTACATATTTCATAAACAAATTAATGTGGTACTGCCAATATAATCTTTCTTCAGGTATTAATGGTTTCAAGCTGGGCTTCCAATACAAAGAGAAATTATTTATATGGAATTTATTTCTGGTTATATATGTCAGTATTAAAACAGAGTGGTCAAATGACACATTGAGGAAATCATTACTACAGGAAGCACAGATCAACAATCATCTTGCAAAGTGTAACTCTAGTGGGAGAATCCAAAGCATAATGTAGCAACCACTGAGGTCAAAGTATTTTCAGAGATATATATATTTAATGTTCTACTGACATGGATTTACAAACCATGGAAGGAAGGAACAAGAAGGATGATAGTTCCTGTTGGCAACTAGTCCACACAGTGTGAATAATTTGTTAAAAATATTACCATCATGCTATGTAGAAAATGTAAGTGGAAAACTTGGTTTCAAGACAAACTTGTATTTCAACCTTTCTGAAGAAAGGCACCAGCAATTATGTACAAAAACTTAACCATAAATCCACAAAAATAACTCAAACATTCTTCACAGTGGGAAACACTACATCTATTTTATTGCACCACTTACCTAATAAAAGGAAGGAGCAAGGTAGAAAGCTTGAGGATAGAATGACAGATACCAAAATTCATCCTTGGGATAAGCCATGAGCTGACTCACCCAGCTTATGAGGCTGGGGACACAGGTTCATATAACTGTGGTTCATCCACAGCTGTTTCCTCAAAATCACTTAGAGACACCAGAGACTACAGCAAAATTCAGTATCAGAACTTCCCCAAGGATTGAGGTTCCGTTTGAAAATAACAAGGCTAATATTTCTGCCTTAATACCATAAAAAAAGCCAAGGTAGAAGCTACAAGGGAAGCGTAAGATATAAACAACCTAAGCAGTCATTAGTTCTCTGGTTTTCCTCAGATGTTTGCACCAAAGAGTGAGAACTGTGTAAGGGTTATTTCCTCTTCAAAGACATCTTCATTCCAAATCATACTTTGTACACATTTCTTTGTATAATACAGTATTGGAACACTGGTATCACAACATAGTACTGCTTCACATTTTTTTCCACAATATTTATTCTTCATTTGTAGCCAAATATTCAGCTGTACGATTACTACTGCGCATTGTTCTTATATACAACCGAATGAAAAATCTCTCCTTGGGAGCTTATCATTCCTATGGGGCTGAGCTTTCCAAACAAAATACCCTTGATATTTTTGAGGGTCCTCTCCCAGAAGATAATAAATTAAATAACTTATACTTGAAATACACAGAGATTTCATGTCACTGCCTTCCTGTCCTTGTAGAAGCCAGCCACCAGAATACCAGACATATGCTACCCGTTGGCAAAGAGTTGACACTGGCATCAGGACAAGACATTCATGCAAAAATACCCAGGGAAAACAGTATAACACTATGTGTTCGAACAGTAATGCTGTTTATCACTCCTCCTGCTTCCAAATGCCAGATTCTGTTTACCTTCATTAAATAAACTTTACTATCCATAAGGAAAAAAATAATATATATATGTATGTATGTTTAGTGAGCTATGACCAATTTTGCCAATAGATTTGCCAATAGGTACAATATGAGCTTAAATCTGATTTAGTAGATGTAAAATAAATTTTGAATTTATATGAATTTTATTTCAATAAAAATACACAATACTGAATTTTTAATAAATTATGATAAATCTCTGCAATTTAAATTTTGGATAACCAGTTACAGTTCTTGTTCAGTGTCTTCTGTTCTGTGTAGTACATTTAACAAAAGCCCATTAAGTTTTTTTATGATTGCTTGGGCACATATAACACAGAAGATATGTGTTTCAGAGAAATTAGGTCTATTCATAAGCGCTATTCCACATATATTTTGTTTACTTTCTTATATATACACTCTCATAAGTGGGATATAAACACATGGTGAGTCACCAGGATGCCTCCTGTTATGGTGCATTTTGTCTGTTTGCATTGGATGGTATGTTTATATCAGGTCTAATAAGTACCCAACACTTTTACAGCTTTTAATTTAGACTTTTGGAGGAAATGACCATTCAAGATTCCCTAGAGCTGTCCAAAAATACTTTTAAAAAAAATGTTGCATAATTTATATTGACTTGAGAGTGTCTCTAAGTAATTGCATGTCTGATAATTTTTCCTGACAATGAGATTTACAAATTGCCCATTTACAAAGGAGCCTTCTACTAAAACCTCTGGAAGAAATGTCTGTTTGGTGACTATGGAGCAGTGAGGTGGGTGAAAACTACTTAGTCAGGGGTGTGTGTGTGCACGTATATATTTGTATGCATATACATAGATTCACATACATACATATGCATGTATTCATATACATATACACGTATTTTATGTACCACTGGCTGGCAAAGTAGAATTCGAAAATAGGAAGGAATCCATGTGAATTGGGATCTATGGATCCACTGCAGGTTTTTTATTACTATTCTCAGATTTTTAGAATCTATTCAGGAAACTGTCCAAAAACATGTATGGAATTTATGCATCCATTGCACTCACTGATATTCATTGGGGTTTAAAGGATTAACTCCATCAGGCTCCATGGAAAAATCTTTCTGCTAGGATACATACAAGGCTGTTCTTCCAAAGAAATCCCAGTGGTAAGCTTAATAATGTCTAGGCCAAGGGGTAAATCTCTTCAAAGCTCCAAAAGAGCTCACGCATGCCAATAGAGACTGAAGCAGGATCTAGGATCTTTTTATTGATCAGTAGAGAAAACTTGACAAATTTAAAAATATACTGGACTGAATTCCACATACACCGTGGTATCGTTTTTTTTTTTTATAGTTAGCCAACAGAAAACAATCACGATAAAGACCTACACATTTTTAAATTATATATTCCAGAGAAACAATTTAATACTATACCAAATTAAACCCAGTTGGATTTGACATCTTAAGAGATATAATGATATACTGGAACAATCTTGATTACAGAGTTAATTAGAAAGTAGTTTATTTTTCATTAAAAATTAATAATTCATGCACCTTAATTGTTTGATAATGATGGGTTTGTGTGCTACATGTAGTTAAAAATTATAGAACAGTGCTTTACAGCTATGATTTAAAGTATTCATTTTCATAAAATACATGTCAAGGGGATGTTGATAAAGCAGTTATCAAAAATTTAATGCAAACAAAACTATTTCTCGTTTAAAATAATAAAAAAAAACAATCCTAATAAGTCTGGGTTGCCAGCGCTTCTATTTTTTGCTATATCAGTGAAAGCCACAAAGAGTTCTCTTGAGTTAATAGCCAGAATAAACTAGGACCATAAGCAGCCCAGGTATTCTGAAGGGCCAGTCCTCTCATTAAAGTTGAAGGATCCAGACTGGAGCTCATGAGATTTAATCCTAGATGTCCTTTTCTAAATGCACACATGAATAAACAGGAAAATTATTTTGGGAGCTAGATCTCCCATTTAAGCAGAAATGCAATCATCATGGTACCTAAGTATTGTGTGTACACTCTCTAACTCAATTTTCTCAGCATTATTTAGATGTGCTTAGCGCTTAAACATGATAGAAAGACTTCCCACCCGTTCCAATTAACCTTACCCTGCAGTTTTGTTCTAACTAGTTGTCCTTGAATGTTCTCTTCTGCAGTGTTCATTTAAATTAGTTTGAATTTCTTCCCAGAAATTGTTTGTAATTGAAAAACTGTATCATCTGTTTGCCCCTATTTTTCCAACTTCCCAAGAGATATAAATGGATTTCTCAATTTAAACATATGACAAAGAGCACTCCCTTTCAAAGCATCCTTCCCCTTTTCACTCTTATTTCATTCATACCAGGCACAGCAGTTGTTACCTGGAAAGACAATTTTTGACGAATAAGGGCCTCTCTACACTCGGGTGGAACTCCATGTAACTCTAACACTAGCTGCTGAGTTTACACTATGTATCAAGTCAAAAAATGTGATATGAAATTACCAGAGAATGTCATACTGTCTCCTAAGTGAGAATTAAATAGCAATAAAGAGACTATGGTGACAATCTATATCCAGTACCATCATAACTAAGATTATTTTTAACTATAGTGTCGTGTTGGACATGTTACATCCCATGCTGTCTAAATACGACCAGCATAAGAAGCAATGCAAAATCCATATATATCTGCTGAGAAGCATTCAATGGAATTTCCCACAGGAACCATAGAATGGTTTGCATTGGAAAGGACCTCTAAATACCATCTAGTCCAATCCCCCAGCTTTAGGCTGTGACATCATTCACTAGATCAGGAATAAAAGAGTGCTTTCTCCAAAGGCAACCAGATCTAGCAGCCAGAGCAGCAGAGCGCAGGGCGTTGTGTTCTTAAGCTCGTAGGTACTGGGAGTGTTCCCCTGGGGAGTTTGTGAGTTCACTGTCTTCTCCATTTCAGAAGATCCAGAACCCTGCCAAAACAGCAGAGGAGCTGTGCAGCTGGATTTTCCTTGGTACACATAGTTTGAAAACATAGATGTGTGAATCTCACTGTGCTTATGTGCTTTCTATTTATTAGAAGTTGTAACAGTGGGAGAAATAGTTGATAAACCAGATGGTTGCACAGCCATGAGACACATCTGTAGTGCTGGATCCAGTGCTGGGCTCCCCGGTACAAGAAGGACATGGACTTCCTGGAGTGAATCAATGAAGGATCACTAAAATGGTGAAGGGCTTTTGGAGCACCTTACATCCAGGGAGAGGCTGAGAGAGTTGGGAGTGTTCAGCCTGGGGAAGAGAAGGCTCAGGGGGATCTTATCAGTGTGTGTAAATACCTGATGGGAGAGTGTAAAGAAGGCAAAATCAGATGCTTCTCAGTAGTATCCAGTGACAGACCAAGAAGAAATGGGCACAAATAGCAATACAAGAAATTATGTTTAAACATTAAAAATGTTTTACTGTAAGGTTGATCAAACACTGGAGGAGGCTGGCGAGAAAGGATGTGGCTCCTCTGGTCTTAGAGATATTCACAACCCACCTGGACACAGCTGTTGGCAACCTGCTCAATTGGTCCTGCTTGGAGCAGGGGGTTTTTTGACTAGATGATCTCCAGGGGTCCCTGCCAAACTCTGCCACTCTCTGATTCTATAGTTCTAAGTGCTTTTTTCATCTCTGTAACTTCAGCCAGCCTTTTCACTCTCATACCTCACTGGAACGTAAATACATAGGGACACAGTACGACTTAAGTTTACGCCATGATTTCAAAATTACAGAATTAGCCCTGCTGTTCATACTGTATATTTTCTAAGTCACTCAATATATTTGCTGAAGCCAAGCAATATTGCATTTGTCACACTGTGATGCCATAATTAACTATTTTAAATTGGTGATGTTCACTGACGAAAGTGCTAAGGCGACTACTTTTTCTAGTCTGGAACCATAGAGAAAAGCACATGTTTGCAAGAAGAAAAGCATGTTAATAGAGGCCTGTTTATGACAACACATAATATAAACTGATGATTAACCAGGCTTGCACATATGGCAAATGAAAATTATACACAAAATCAAAACTCATACTTATAGCTATAAAGATAAATTGAGCACCGTGTAATTCTAGGGACATGTTTTTCCTTTCTTTTGGAAAATGTCTACTTCACTTTGAATGATAGCATAATGTAACTACAAAGTAGCACTAAAAGTAGTGCTGTTCTGCAAGTCCAAGGAGGCAGGCATGAATTTCAAGTAGTAGTCTCACAACCAAGACTAAACATTCCCTCTTCTCTCTCACCACCGCCATTTAAATTCAGTTAGTACAGGGCGTAGTCTTACATCATGTAACACTTACACATGAACAGTCTCTCCCTCTTTTGTGTTTCAACAAGGATAGAACCTGCTTCTGAACTTCCGGACATTGCCCTTTGTTAATGAAGTTCCGGAATCAGGACAGCAAATACGAGATTTATGGCAATAGCTTTTTATGCTGCAATAAAAAACAACTTATTGAGATTTTAATCAGAAGTTTTTTCAAATTCGTCTTTGGTTACCATAGTCCTGATTGCAATAATGAAGATAAAAACATGCATAACCATAAAACCCAGCAGCTTGGACATACTGTACAAAGGAAATGAGACAAATGATGGCTTAATCTGCCCAATGCTTTGGAAACCTGTATATTAATGCAAGAAGTGGGGGAAGAAATAAGGGAAGCTGAATAGGAAAGTCTTAGTAATAATAATAATTAGTAGTAAATTTCTTAATGACTACCACTACAGAAGCTTAGTGCATTATGCAGTTTGCTGCAGTGGAAAAGGCTAGCGTGTTCACATATGACACTCGTCTTAGGATCCGAATTTGGGAAGTTATCCTTACTGAAAATCTGAGAACTTGAATGTCGGTGTTAAACATGTCTGTTTCAGATGACTAAACCATGCAGTGGAAAGAACTTCTGTGAAAAAATACTACAATTATCCAAGACACCATATAAGGTAGCAATGGAGGTTTACACTATCCAAGAAATACTAAAAAGAGAATGAATGCAGTACATCATGGGTTAATCTGGAAGTTATGGTGATGGTAAGTATTACAAACTCACATTGACACAGAGGAGGCAGAAAAAAAGCAATCGGTTCAAAGACTGTTGTATATTTAATCAATAGAGAGAAATAGACTGAGATCATGGTGAAATGCAGCTTGCATGGCAATGACCACGGTATAAGAGCCAATGAAACTTAGGGAAAAAAGAAGGCTAGATATCACAATAGAAACAAATAGACTTTAAGAAAACAGAGCTCAATAGATTCAACAAATTTATTTTGTAGGTAAGAGCTCATATGACAGGAAAAAAGAATTATAAAGAGCGGCAGTTCCACAAACCATATTAATGGTGCAAGAGCAAACACAAGCTATCCCAATACAGGAAGCTGAAAATAACTGAATCAGAAGCTTCTCACCAGTGTCAAGCAAAAGAAGGAAGCTCAGAGAAAGTGGAACCAGGTCAATTATACTAAAAATATAGGAAGAACATCTAGAAAGAAAATTAGAAAGGTCAAAGCATAAGATGGAAAGAAGCCAGCAAAGAAATCAAAGACAACAATAAATCATTGCAGATGTCAGCAGTAAGAGAAGCGTCAGCCTAGTGGTGATTGGAGAAGGAAAGCTATCAGAATGCCAGGACTGCTCACATGCTGCAGCATATTTCTGCTTTAAAATGTTAACTGCAAGCAGGTGGTTAGAACAATTAACACTGTAGAAACGAGTAACATCTCAGCTCAGAATAAAGACAAACAGGTTAAAACAATTAAGCTGCTCATAGTGACTAATGAGTTTCCTGAACTAGCTGCAGCAATTCAGATATATTAAAGATCATTAAATACCCATGAGAAATTGAAAACCCAAAAAGGTAAAATGCAGGGTCTATCATTAAAAGGGAATACCGGAAACATACTACGTCAGCTATGGAAGTATAATTGAATCACTGAATTTCTCCCCACCCCCAAATTGATCCCAAATGACTAGGCATCTGAAAAATCATGATTATGCCTAAGTGCTGACATGGATTGGTCCAAGAGAAATCACATCAAACTAATTTTCTGATTTTCTTCTCTGACTGGCCAACAGATCACATGAATAAGAAATCATTGTATTTCAATTTTAGTAGAGCTTTTGACACAATATATTCTACTAGGTGAACCAGGGAAACACAGTCATCACAAAAGTAATAAAGAATAGGTACAAAAATATTTGAGATTACATACACACGGGAGATACAGAGACCTACACGTAGGTGTGGTTCTATTCAATATTTTCATTATTATCCTAGATAAAGGAACAGAAAGTATGTTTATTAAATATGCAGCTCCCAACAAAATCAGGTCTAGAATTCACAGTGATCTTGACAAACTGAGAAACTATCTGAAACCAAATAGATAAAGTTTAAAATCAGAGTTAAATTTGTTCAGAAGTGAAGCATGAGACAGTAATGTCACACCATTACAGACATGTAGCAAAATAAATGTTATAAATGTTTGTACCTGTTTTAATAAACATATATAACATGAAAACATAACTATATAACATATAAACCACAGCATGTAAGCATACACATATAGATGCACACAATAAATGTGAAAAATCCTTGTGATAATGGTTCTCCTCTAGCCACTGTTGGCAAGGCTTCAGCAAGACTACCGGTGCTTCAGTGAAGCAAATGATGTTGTCAACTGTGCTTTAGCAAAGACATGAACAAAGTGAGGTAGATAACCAGAGTTTTAGGAAACATAAAAAGGAAAGACTGAAAGAACAGGGAATGCTTCGACTCGACAGTTACAGCAGATAAGGAAAAGAGTAATGGGCATAAATTACACTAGCAAATCACTTCAAAGATTGAGAAAAAATTCTGGTAATAATGAAGAAACAGTGAAATTAATTGCCTGGGGTAGTCGTGGCATAGCTATCACTGGAGAATTTTAAAAATAGGTTATACAAACATTTTTCAGGAACTACATAGCTATAATTTATTCTGCCTTGAGGGTCTCCCAAATTTCTTTTTCCAAGATTCTGTGATCCAGAAGAGTCATTAACTTAACAGATAAGGTACTCACACAAAATAAAGGGGTTCTGACATCAAGTTTCTGCTCCTACCTAGACAAATAAATAAATAACAAGCACTTATCCCCCAGACCTGCATGCTGATCCTCCGTATCTCATACAGATGCCCTAGCTCCTAAACCACCATCTCACTGGGAGCCTGGGGTGCTGTTTCATTTGTTTACCTACAAGAAATTCCTGCACCTGAAAGACTTCAGAACAGACTTTTCCTTTTAACTGATAGGAATTTTGTGCACATTCTTGTAATTAATGAATTGATCCACAGTTAAAAGTATTTAGGCTGTGATTCCTCCCCACCTGACTTCATTCATCAAGCTTGCAGCTTTCTGAACTCACCTGAATCTCTTGGGATGGGGCAAACAGCTCAGCTGGTATGTACAGACTAGCCAATTTTCTTGGACTAAATAGACAAGCTTTCATATAGCTATGCATAGTTGAGTCAAAACCCAAAATTCAGAAACCAGTTATTTACATTACCTTGCAAAATTAAGAAGGGTGTCATAGTCTAGTCTTTAAAGTTTTTAGCTTAACGTTTCAGTTCTCGTACAACAGAGATGACAGCTTGACACCTTAAAGTTATTTTATGCATATTCAGTCTGCATTAACTATTTTTAGCTGTCTTATTTAACTGAAGTGAGTAAGCATATTTTGTCAAACTGCAAAGTTCAGCAATGCGTTTAAAGGCAGAATCTCCTTTGAGGTTTAATGCAGTCTTTTTCCAAGTAGAATGATTTCAATCCAAACTCCAAAACATTACCATTTCAGTTTGTGTTCTCAAGGCAGCAAAAAGGAAAAAAGAAAAAAGTTGAACAAAACCAACCCCCTTCATTACCTTCAAGTTTGACAAGACTCCTCTATTATTAATGTGATGTAAAACTTCTCCCTGATCATCGTATTCTGAGCATACTTAGCAATGACATTCCACCCTTTAGCTAGGAGCGCCTACATGGCTTTGAATGGAAGTAGCTTAGAGGCTTCCATTACTTCAAATTCTCTGGAAATGACAGCACTGCAACCTATGTAATGTTTGCAGCATTCAGGCAAGGACAGAACAGGCCTTGTTCTTTGGAAATAGCTTACAAATTCTGGGCTAGATCCTGAAGATTAATTTCTGAGTCCAAATGCTGTAATACACAGAATATACTGCTTCTCCTCCCTGCTGCAAAGTGAATGCCATGAACATGCTTGTTGGGGAACAGCATATGCAGGCTGAGGGAGGAGAATGAGATTATACTGAAGTGATGAGGAAAGGCTAACCCAGCATATAAATTGAGTGAAGCTAATGAAACCTCTAAAATGTAATCGTCGCCTAGAGAGGTTTTAGTAAGGAATGAGGGGAATAATAGCTTGTGGCCTTGCTAGATTGGTGGTAATATGGGAACCATAAACGAGTCATCCACCAAAAAGCCTCTGAATCCTATGGAATGGAAATTTTCTATAGTAATTCTACATGAGAAAATCACCAAGTAAATACAGAGAAAAAGTAACTAATTCTTTAAAACAGATTTTTTGGAAGAAGAATTTGGACAGATTCTAATATGAAAACAAAGATCTAATTTTATCTTGAGGTTCTCTGTCAATATTATCCATAACATCAGGAGTCTTTCAAGAATGGTGCTGCAGACCTATCAGCCCTGCAATGATCCTTTAATTATAACTGAGACATAGAATCATCTTCCCTGAAAATATTAAACAAAGTAATTTATTTTCTTCTGTAGAACTATAAACATTGCTGAAGTACTGCAAGATCGTATTTTCATATTTTTATGCAAAAGATCATAAAAAAACTAGACAGTTTCAGTTATACAGTTCTAATACTATTTTTATACCACATTGTTTCTTATAGTACTATTTCAAAATAACTCATTACTGATTTATCTTACAAATGATGAATCTGTATATGATGTGAGTAATTACAGCTAATAGAAAGAATGCTTTTTTACAATATATGTAACTCAAAATAGTACCTTAATCAATACAGTATCTCTTTCAACCATATACATCATCAGAATTTTAAATTATATGTTTTGTGTTTTTATTAAAATTTTTGGTAATGGTAAATCATATAATATAGAAAATACATAATTTATGCAAGCATGCAACACGGAGACAATTAGAAATAACCTAGTTTGATTTCGCACAGCATAAGTTTACCTCCCTACACAGTGATTACATTTTAGTGTTTTCATTAGCTTCAGACATGAGTTTATTATGATTTTTTAGATTACTATTTTAAAAATAAATTTTCCTTAAGCAGAAATACTTTTCGCTGCTCTTCCACATTTCTGGCTTCTTAAACATTTTATTTTCCTTATTGATACTACTTTTACCTCCAAAAATATCTTCACAGTGACATAATTCGCTGCTTTGCCCTATCAGTGGCATAAACTGTGATATGACCTATAAACAGGACAAAGTCAGTGAAATGGCCATATGTAACTTCGTAAGGCACCCTGTGGCTCATCACGTAGCTGACATTTGTCAGCTCACTCCACTGAAATCAATTGCCGCGTAAGGTGAACAAACCCTGAGTACTGCCAAACTCTGGCTGTGGCTGATGGTGGACACTTAGGCAATTAGTAATGGGCTACAGCAGCACTGTAATGGCTTAAATTTTCTCCAGGCTCTGGGCTTGTGTCTATACACATCTTGCCTGTGGAAATATGCTAAAATGTCATAATTTCAGCTTGCCTCTGCTTAGTCATCTTCTATTCCTATACACAGAACGACCAGGGAGAAGGTTGGAAGAGCGGGACTATAGGACTGTGTCTTTGCTCTCTGGCCTTCAAAGGGAGGTAGCATGAGATACTGAAATTACTAATGATGTTTTCTGTCCAAGACAAGTAGCATTATGTTTCTAACAGAAATGGTATTCCAATAGTGTTTGCTGTTTTAAATAAAAGAATCTGAATGTATCTTAAAACATTAACACAAAGGAGGTTTCATTTGCTATAATGATACTCTTATGATCAGCATTTTAACATCTCATGTCTGCGAATTCCTTCACATACTCGTAAAAGTGCATCTTTTCAAAGAAGTATGGACAGAAAACTCTTCATTTTATGTTACTCTCTGCAAAAATACTGCTTTAGAGAACCTTTCATCTTCATGGATATTTCTTTGTGGCATTATTCTTTAATTATCTCAGATGTAAACATTAGAGAAAGGACTAATTAATTAGAAAATCTTTTGCACTAGACACCTGATGTCTAGAAAAATTAATATTTGTTCTTTAGAGAGTCTGGGATCTGATGAAAGGACGTAATTTGAATTAGCTGCAGATAGTTCATGTCAGTTGATAATTAATTTTCTTCATATTTTGTCCTAGATTTCATTAGACAACAGTTGTAGAGTAAACATTTCTGTGTTAGTGAAAGGATCTCTGAATTCAGGTTAGATTATGACTTCTCAGAAACAAAAAGTAAAATATGCAACAGTAAGCATAATCATAAAGGAAAAACAGAAAAAAGAAACTTACTGAGAATTCTAAGCATTATTTTGTAGTGGTTTTAATGATTTTTACTGGAAATGAAGGGAATATGACCCTAATTTCTGAAGATATTCTAAGACCTCCCGAACTTCCAAATAACAGAGGCAACATTCTGTTGTTTTAACATGATAGCTACAATAAGGAAATAATACGTGTAATATTCTTAAAACATAGGAAAGCACATTACATTTTCTTTATTTATATGCTTATACTTTCAGTGTTTCATGTAACAATTTATAAGATCAAGATATTGCTGTACTCAATGGGGTCCTTTACATTTGCTCATTGATATGAAGATAAGAATTTTTTTGTCTAATAAAATAACGATATATTACACGATGTATGTAATAAACACATTTGATTATCTTGGAGACAGGCACTGTGAGAGATAAATTCTGATTAAGACAAAAACTTAAAATGGGGTTGCCATGACATATCTTGTGTGAAAAGTGTGATTAGCATGTGAGCATGTGTCCTACTCGAGCACTAGTTAATGGGAGGTTTGGTGAGTGATAGTTTGGATGTAGCAATACTGATAATTCAGATTTAATTCCAAGGCGTCTGGCTGATGACAAACCTATCAGTGTCTGCCCTCATTTAGTTTCTATCCTCAGAAACAACCTTAATGCATAAATTAGGCAGATGAAACTCACTCAGCGCAAGTTTGTTTAACTAATCATCTATTGTGGAGATAAGTGTAAAGGATGAAGGAGCAGTCATACTGTTGCTTACACCTATGAGGAAGTGGAGCATGAAGTGGTAAAACATATACCAATCAATCATCCTATAAAACTAAGCACTGTAAAATTTTCTTAGGATATATGCAGAGGATTTGCTTCACTTGAGTCTGGAGGAAGCAATTGAAGTTACTGGGTTATGCTTAAGTATATATTCAAAGCTTTACGGGCTCAAGGCCTCCAGATCATTTTTATGGATGCCTTGGGTCACCATATCCTCAAGCAGTTGTTTCACCTTTTCAGACACTAGCCATAGAAACAAACCTGATTACTAGTGTTTTTAAGTGCCTGTTAAGCCTCAGTAGAGTATTTACTATATTCAATTTCAGATCTGGAATTCTGTCCTTGCTAGGTTGAAAGCAAGACATCTACCACATATCAAAAAGCCCAAAAAGTTCTAAGACAGAATTTACTTAAAAACAGCTCATTGTTACATATTACATTAGAAAGAGAGATTTTCTTCTGTCTAAAAATTAGAATGACTACTTATCCAAAGAAAGATAATCAAGAAGATTTACTCTTAAATAAGACTGATCTTACGAACCTGAAGGACAGGGCAAGATCTGAAGATTCCTGCAGGTATATGAAAAGAATTTTAAAAGAACTGTAATGTATTCTCAAAGAATAATTAGGCTGACATTGGGACAGCAAGTGTAGTTTTCTGTGCCTATACAACATCTGTCTCATGCAGTGAAATAACCATATTGAAAATAATACAATGCATCTTCAGAAATAATAACTTCAGAAATAAAACTCCAACCCAAAATATTTACAATACTCTCGCCTTTATCTAATGGAACTCAAATGAAAATGTGATTTCAACTTAATTGACCTGCATTTTACTGTGGTTTTACTAAAAATGCAGATGTCTTAGATTTTAATGAAATAAATCACTTACCAGACTTATTATTGACACTTCAGGTTTCCTACCACCCTATTAAAAAAAAAGGAGAGAAAAAAGGTAATTAATGCAACTTATTGAAAACCAATTTTATTTTGCTGTATTGAAAATAAAGATATTTTCTAATTTCTAATAATTTACTGTGGTAAGTAAGGCTTGGAATTAGTAACATGATACTACTCCAAATGAAATCTAGGGTAAGACTTCCACAGCCTTCACTAAGTCAGCTTTTAGCCATAGGAAAAAGAGAGGAGGTGAGCTAAACCCGAAATAAGTGCAGCCCCTCCCTCGTTTGCAGCCAAGACATTGGGAGAAACTGGGCTGCAAAACCACACAACTGCTCTGAGTCATTTTGAACTGGTCTGTGGGAGACTATGGCCCATTTGAGTGCTCTTGCTAACTCTCTCTCAGCGAAAAACTTTTTTGACACGTAATGTCTTGGAACTTGCACAAATCTCCCCAAACATCAGGCAGGCAGAGGATGTCAATAAAAAGGAGAAAGTTCTCAGATTCTTCTGTTTAATTATGCTTCCCTGCTTTAAATCTGATATAAATTTGGTTTCCTTTCTATTGAGCAGAACCTTAAGACAGTCAGTACAAATTCTTTTGTATGGAAGGTCAAGTTCTTTAGAAGTACATTAATTCTCTTATTTAAATATCTTGCAAATATTTAAGGAAAATACATTTGTTGTCTTTTGGGGGAGAGACTAGAAAGTAGTAAGTGTAGTAGAAAGTGTTCATATTTCAATCCTTTCTGCAGACTATAGTTTCTGCATAATTGGGTTTCTGTATAATTGACAACCGCTCTACTAGATTAAAATGGTAAGCCTTAATCATACGCAGAGCCACAACTACTATACATATAAATATATATATTAACAACACACTTAATTCTGTCTGTCTCTATATATAATTTTTTAAGTTATCTGGATAACAAAGCGGACATTTGGCTTTGAAAAACAAAATATTCAACTTGTGAACATGCTTGGTCACATTCTTCAGAATATGTAAAATTTTCATATCAAAAGAAATATTCTTGGATTTAATGTATTTTGTATATTTCCTTTAATTCTTAATAAATTGTGTATTTGTCACATCTGACAGCTAATAATTATCCTTCCTGTTTCAATCATACTTTCTCTATTTAACATATTTGTCATTATTCCTTGGGACATTTTCCAGCATCCAGAATATTTTCTTCACATCATTCCTTCCATCACCAATGATTTTTAGTTCTTTCTCTTCTAAGTCAATAGATATTTCTCATACATACTAACTCTTATTGATACTATAACTATTTGTCACTAGAGGGTGAAGATTTTTCATGATTCTTTTAATTATTTACCATTTTGTCTTCTCATTATGCCTATTTCATTTTCCCTCTTGATAAGCATTTGTGCTGAGATCCATTTCAGAGTGAAAACACCATATAATTAATTTCAGTGATTTATTTATGATTTAATTTTGGACTTCATCATAAACAGTGTTTGAGAAAATGAACTGCATTTCAGCTGAGACTTCCAGATAAATTCAAAGGAATTAGGTACTCAAATCTTACTGAAAGTTATAAGGAAAGCTCTTTCCTGTCTTCACTACATCTCATCATTCTTCTGTACTTGGAGCCTAAACCAGACCACACTTAGATGATTTTTTAAGATTTGCAGTGATTTCAGTGAGCTTCCAGTCAACCATCAGAGATTGTCACACCTAATAGTGCAGCACTGTATCTTTCATTTACAGTGTCCTCATGACTTAGTGAAGCTACTGGTGATTCTACCCATACCTGTAGTTACCCAACAGCATTGGCTCTAATGCTGAACGTGTGGTAAGCATAACAGAAAGCAAGACTTATAACTCTTAAAACTACCAGCAATTCTCCAGTCATAGAAAACTGACTGAAAAATCATCATAGAATTTTCTTAGTCTATTTGCTGAATGAATTTTACTGTTGGTTTTTAAGAAAACATTAATTAGTGAGCAAACCATTTACTGAGTACCTTGTGCTCCAAATACGCCAGACCTCTACTACACAGTTATTTAAAACTGCAATGCAGTTGCTATGACTACAGCAAGCTCCCGTAGGATGACCGGATTTAGCTGGCACATCCCAACCACCCAGAATACTAATGAAATGGAAGAGTCCACCTATATGCACCGCAATTCAAAGATGCATTTTACAAAACTAAAATACTTGCAGTAAGTCAACTGCAAACACAATTGTCCTGTTTCTCAATAAAAAAATAAATCAAATTCCCTTTGCTGAAACTTTTTCTCTTTCTCTGCCCTGTAGCTGGATTTAAATTTTTTGTATCATTTTAAAAAGAGTTTAAATTATGTAGCTTAACAGAATGTACCTATATCTATTTTCCTAAAACACAATTAAACAAATCCAAGTAATAAGAATTTCACATTAGTTATATTCAATTGTATTAAAGAGAAAAATTAAATATGACAGTTTTTACTTCTTTTTGGCTTTATACAGCAAAATCCACGAAAGGTACTCTATTGCATGCTTGTTTACCACACAACGTTAACAACAGAGTAACATCGACCAATTCAGCCTACGTTGGTGATGGTAAAGTTATGCTGAGAAAAGACAAATATGAAGTTATTTCTACTTGCATATCAGTTCTGTTTGGTGCTGTTGGGCTGCTCTGGGATATGTTGAAACCTCTGATGTAGGTCCACTTGGATGCTGACAATCATTCAGGAGATTTTGGGTCATTATAGCTAAAGATTACTGTTTCCTTTTTTCAGGGAGCATTTAAAATATATCTTATTAGGAACATGCTCCAGAAACTATGGCTGTTAGATATTACCATCTCCATTCATGTCTGTTACCTAATGTCCTCTACTCTATGCAAACTCAAACGGAAAATTCCAGTTTGAATGTTTAGTAATTCCTGACATTGTCATATATATACACACATATATGTGTCCTGACTGTTTCATTTCAGATGAGATGTTTTTTGTCTCCTTATCACCTATTTTCTTGATGAACTCCTGCTAGAGATGAACAAAAAAATCCAGTATTCAAATGGATTTCTCAAGAGGTATCTGTTGCCTTAGAGATGGTTGACTATAGCTGTTATCACTGAGGCATCTGTGGATACTACTAAGATTTAGCAGGCTTTTTGAAAGGGATTACATACCAGGAATATCCAGGATCATAAAAATAAATATCAAATCTATATTTACAGAATCTTACATATATGGAATTTTATAATCGAAAGAAATACTCAGGTTCCACTGCACAGTTAGTTTGTGTGTAAGCACTAGGGGAAAATATTTCTTCTATTGTCCTGTAACTGCCTTTTACAGAATCTCTGCATTGTGTTATAAATAAAAAAGGATGTGCTGAACGCCCTGAAAGAGGAAGTATTGCTGGGTACAAATCTATTAAAGATTTATAAAAAATGGAATGAAAAATAGAAGCAACCAAAATATTTCACTATTCACATGCAAGCATCATTAATCCATTCCTGACTTAGACACATCTCATATAAGAGAGGCCATTATGTCACGTCTCCTCTTGGAAGTACTAGATTTTTGTGAATATTCTACATCAGAGTCTAGAGAAAGCGTACAATTCTCTTACATTAAATGCATAGAATCAATATGCCTGTTGAGTGATGTAAGGGGATATAGACTGGTGTGGGGATCTATGTCAGGACATGTCAAAATAAAAAGGTATCTAAAAAGACCATACCTTATACTTTGGCAGCAAGTGGTTATCACTAACTACTTACTTGCTGATTGCCTTTGGGGTCAGGAAAGGCAAAACTGTTAAACTGACACTTCCTTTTTTGCCAGAATCATTACTGGCCTTTGTAATGCAGTTTACAGAATCTAATGTTGCTGAAATCGTGACAGCCACTTAAGATTTATCTAACAAAAAAACATTTTTCACTGGGACTTAACTGATTTTGGGCCACAGAGCGAGGTACTGCCAGGGCATATGCTGCTCCACAGATATAATGCAGGACTAATTGAATCCTGCCCCGTTTTTATATGACACATTTAATAATTCTCATATTAGGTTTGCAGGAATGCCCGTTCTTGCTAAGGGACCCTCTAAATTCATGCAACATCCATAGATAGGCATATCAACACTAACAGGATTAGTATTTAGAGATCTTCAGCTGCCAACAAGGATAGAAATGAAATGTTACTAAGTTACGGATACTGGCAGCCCAAAAACATTTTTAACCGCTACAAAGCAATCCTGCTCAGAGGAAGATAATGACAGAGGTGGATAAGGGTACAAACTGAAAAGTGTACAGAGCAATGCAGCCTCTGCCTGGCCACTGACACAAAGCTTGTGCTGCACTTAACGGCATGGGCCAGAGATTTTAGCCCCTGTATCCTTCCCCCTCTCTAGATTTAAGAATACAGGATCGACTCAGAAGGTGATTAAAATATGTGAGCACAATCTACTCTGCTGCTTATCTTTGTGCTAAAAGCAGTATCTCTAAACACCTAGAGGAAATATTTAAGGATTAATTTTTAAAGTGCATAAAAAGGAAATGGACAACTTGCTGCCTTTTTCATATAATCCAGTCTTTCCATGAGCAAAACAGTTACTAAATGGCAGGTCATCGCCTGCTTCTCACATGATCTCCACTCGTCCCTTGCTCTCAATCACAGAATCACATGGGGTTGGAAGGGACCTCTGGAGATCATCTAGTCCATCTGCCAGAGCAGGTCCACCTAGAGCAGGTTGCACAGGAACTTGTCCAGGTGGGCTTTGAATGTCTCCAGAGAAGGAGACTCCAATATGTATCTGGTGTCCTGTCTCTCAAAAAGGGAGAGGAACAACTCCCTTGGGCTACAATGGTAAAACTACCACCTGATTCAAGTTAGAGGAGGGGAAGAAAAAGAAGGAAAAAATGTCTAGAACGAGGAGGTGATGCAAAAACTATGGAAAGTAAGGGCGAGTAGGTACAAGTCAAAGAAAACTAATAATGTAAAAAAAAATGCACGCCAGTAGAACGTTTAGACAGTGGGGGGAAAAACTTACAAAAACAAAAATATAATGGTGAATAAAGAACAAAAAAGGGCAGGTAAAAGTCCTAGAAGAGTAAAAAAGGGGCAGTAGAAGACAGCATAGCAAACACAAGCAGAGAGCTACCATGTAATCTTTTCTTTTTCCTCTCCAGAGCATACTCTCTGTTAACTCTGTGGTTTTTGTCACTGTGGTCCCTAACAGACAATCCTTTGGAGAGATCACTGTCATGGCTTTATATGAAAATGCACAGGTCCTGCAGCAAATTTCCAAGAAGGCAGAAGTGACAGAATAGCAACTAAGAAACACTGAGATTTTATAAAAGGGATAGAACTAACCTGAATTTTAGAAGTGGAACTGAAGAAATAGGAGACTGAAGAAGGGTCTCTTAAAAATTGTAGCTAGAGGAGATGGATGTGGCTGTGATACTGATGGAACTGGAGAAGAAATGTGGAAGAGTGGAGGACCACAGCACTTTTAGACTTCTAACAGAAAAAGAAGCTCATTAAAAATAAAAAAAAATCTCATCCAAAAGCTATTGGACTTCTTTATCCAGGCAGGAATAACCAAAGCTAATGAGATTCACGATCACTGAGATAATGAAATCATCTTACCCCTAACTCCAAAAATTCTGCTAGACATATTAAATTACATAAGTGATGAAGCACCCATTTCTATGTCAGATTTTTTTAATGCAAATTCACAGATGTTTCTCTTTCACTTGATTTTCACACGTCTAGGAATCATTACACAATTTTCCATAGTTCCCGTATCAGGTCTGCAGTGGAAAACATAATTATCTGAAGCCTCAGTTTTAACAAAATAAAGTTTTAAGTACCCCCTGTTCACTGATCACTGGAAGAGAAGCCTGTGTTGTCGCTCTACATTCACTTAATATTGGGCCAGGTTTTCAATAACTGGATCTCCATAGATGCATAAATCCTTAGCTATACATGGAAAACAAGTGCCCCCCCCTTCAAAACAGAGCTATCATTGCCAGAGAGAAGCTGAATTCTAGTCTCTTGTGGGCTGTTTTTAATACCACATGGATAAGGCAGACTTCAGCAAGCTTGTCTAATGTTTTGAGTAACCTCCATTTGGATTTACATTCTCTATTGATTAGTATTTACCGATAGAAACTCTTCACTATGTAATGAGAAGTATCTGGAGATAGCAGGAGTTATGTATTTAGTATTTTCTGTGCTGTTTCTGTGAATGGTTGAATCAATTGATTATACTGAATTGCTGAAGCAAGCAGAAAACTGCAGAGCAAGAAAAAAGGTGACCTGTAAATCATCTATTACATAGATAGTTTCTGAAGAAAGAGGCTTCACAGTTGGATAATTGGTCAAAATCCACCATGAAAAGATTATTAAAGAGCATAATCCTGAGGTCTTTTGATAACTAACAAAGTGGAATGTTCATTATTGTTAATATTGCTCCCAAATCCTACAAATACTCCATGGAGTGTATATTTTAAATCATAAATAATGCTTAAACTTGGCAGAAGACCTTAGTGAAGGTGTATACAAACTGAAGTGCTGGTCAGTAGACTCTGCTTGTTTTGATTTATAAGACAGATGTGGTAAGATGGTGGGATGGACTTGCAGAAGGTGAAGAAAACTCCTTATAGATATGCAACATCTTCTGAAGCATCTATGTTCCAGGCTTCATAGAGCTCAGCAAGGGAATGGAATATTTGGGTCTGGTGATAAACAAAAGCTTATTTGTTTTTTCTTACCAAGGTGGATACAGCATCAAAGTAATGAAAGCCTTTCTCAGTGAAGAGCAGACAGCTCTTTTAAAGCTAATGATTTAAATAGCCCTGTCCATTTGTAACCAAACCTGCATGTTCTTTTTTGCTTTATCCAAACTGATAAGTGTCATAAAACAATCATACAAACAGTCTCTGGCACAGTGCTCACTGTTATGGTATTTTCCCAACAGCACTGCAAATGCTTCTACATTTTCACTTTTCTTGAGGAGTTGGGGACATACATTAGGAGGCCAAGATCAAAGCAATGGGTAGAACCTGCTATTCCTACCAGCTACAGTTGTCCAAGAAGGATGGCCCTTCTGGAACTTTCTGTTAGTTCTTCTCAAAGGTAGTCAGAGATACTAACCTGTCTTAGGCCAAATTAATCAGATAAAACAGTTTAAGTAAGGATTTTGAGTTAATTCAGGTGGATGCCAAGAAAGAGTATAACAGGAACCAGAACTGGCATGAAGGAAAAAAGGTCATGGGGCATTAACTCTGTGTTCACACTCTATTATGGAGCAAACTTCCTCAGGTTGCTCCACAAAGTGAGGGAATCTACAGAGAGTCTCAGCCACCTTATGATAACAAAGGCCTGTGGTACCTGGAATGTGCATGTATGTACACTGTAGTACTGCAAATATGAATATAGAGATATTTATCATATTGCATATCTACATAAATACATATAAGCAAAATTATTAGTACAGATTAGGAGGGAAAAAAGTTAACCATCAGAGTGTTCAAACACAGGAACAGGAGCCCAGCCAGGCTGTACACACTCCATCTCAAACAGAAACTCAAAACTCCAGTAAACAAGGGCTTGAGGAACCTGATTTAGTCTGACCTGCTTTGAACAAGGGCTGGACTAGAGACCTCCAGACGTCCTTTCCAACTTAAATTATTCTGTTATTCAATTTTACAGACAAACCTAATTAAGGTTCCCTTCTCAAACCAAGAATCTCAGCCCACACGTTAGGATAATATCATTCCAGATAACTTATCAGGAACAAGAATCATGAGATCTCACCTCTAGGGAATACACTACTAGGACCAGTGAGCAATAAGAAATAATTCTTTAACCATTCCTGTAGTTCACTCTTTAAGAGGTTGCACATATACCTGTAAGCGCATATTACTTCTCTCTCCTACACTTCTCTACAAAACAACCAAGAAGTGAAAAAGTCTGTTTCCATACCAGCATTCATGTTACATTCTTATATAATAAAATTTCTTCTTCTTTATTGACTATGCAAAATTCAGAGCTAAAATGAAGAGATCACAACAGAAATCTTATAGCATCTAATACATTATAAGCACTTGAAAGATTTACATACACTATGTCACTTTTTTAACTTCTTCACTATTTCAGTGCCATTTACAGTAATTTGCAGCTGGTGATTTACAGAGCAAAAAATACTCATAGTAGCTGTGTAACATTGAACAGTTTCTACTGTGTGATTTCCCTATAAATAATAGTTTTTCAGGTGTCTCATATAGAGCATGACACAGTGCAGCAAAGCAGTGGCATGCTTCCACCACAGTTTATTCCCAAAATTCTTCAGATGATGTTCCCTAGAACCAGACAAACTGCACATCTATTAGAAGTATGTTTACAGCAACTTCTCAAGGAATGGGGAAACCGGTGTTAGACATTATATCAAAACGTATATACCCAAATGTTAACACTCACACTTAAAAAAAAAAAGACCAAGAAAAATATCACCAGAATAGGCATGTGCAACATTAAAAATCATCAATTTTAAAATAAAACATAGGAGATTGTTCAGCTGCTACTAGACAGAGACCCACTACAAAAGAGTAGCACTAAAAAGTTAAAGTCCAGTCTTAGCTACCGAATCAACAAGTGCCTTAACTTAATAGAGGTGCCTTCTAGTCAGAGACACCAAGAAAAAGAAAGATATATGGAAGTATGTGGAAAAGAAACAAGCAGTAGAAACAATGAACTTTCCTAAAACATTGCAAAAAATGCATTAATAAAGGAAATGTAACACAAGTGAAGAGACAAAAAGAAATCTAGTAGATAGCACCTGGAGAAACTTAAAGCAAAATCTTAAATTATCAGTACAAGATTGACAGTGAGTAACACTGAAACTATCCGAAAGAACAACAAACATTTTGGCAAAGTATTAAAGTCAGAAAAGCAGTGGAAAATGGCATGCTTATTAAAACACTAAAGAAAAATAATCTCTGAGAACAGGTCTTCTGCATTCATATTTTAAGAAGGAAAGTTTTAGAAAAGAGAGAGCAGACTGACTGGACTAGGCCAGCTCCTCAGCGTGACCCCACATACACCACAGACAAGCCTAAGTTTTGAGGAAGACATTATTGCTGAGACAAAAGAGCCAAATAAAAATGAAGGTCAAAGAATTAGAGAGAGCTTCTCAGAACATATAAAGAACTGTAAAGCATCTTTTATCTGAAAAAAATCACTTAATTGTTTTTTCAAATTCAGGCAGATAAAACTGGTGTTCCTGATGGCCTTTGTGCAAATGAGAATTAGGCCCTGGAGATTTGACTCAGTTCTTCCTGAACTGTGGAGAGATAAAATCACCTGCTGCATGCCTGGCCTAATCAGATTAATTTTACTAATGGTTTTAACCTAATAATTAGGCTGTTGCAACTTCTCACCTGGTAAGCCCATACGCAATGATGGCAGAGCCTAGCAGTTCTGGTCCCACATCAAAAGAAATCCAAGACTCCGTGAGTTGTTGTTTCCTCTCAGAGTACTCAACAGAGGTGTGAGAACTGAGAGAGAAATGAGGCCAAAGAGGAGACCAGAACCATGGCGCACTGAAAACAGAAGCAACATCATGGAGCACCTCTGTTCATAATGCAGGTCTGCTGATGTGTTCCTCAGTAAGAGCCGGAGCTTGGTTTTGATCCAATACAAGAATCAAAACTAAATTTACTAGACTTATTCCAATGCGTAACTGAAAAGAATCAAAACTCTAAAGCCAAAAGTCGTTCCATTTCACAGAGGATTTTGCAATATGGCTTTAATCATAGAATCATAGAATCATCTTGGCCGGAAGGGACCTTCAAAGGTCATCTAGTCCGACCCCCCCCCGCAGTCACAGGGACACCCCCAACTAGACCAGGTTGCCCAGGGCCTTGTCGAGCCTCACCTTGAATGTCTC
>JAOXNO010000052.1:36644632-36665261 GCA_028565335.1 Limnodromus scolopaceus | reverse complement strand
TAGGTCTCCCCGGAGCCTCCTCTTCTCCAGGCTGAACAACCCCAGCTCCCTCAGCCTGTCCTTGTAGCAGAGGTGCTACTCCAAAGGAATAAAATCAAAACAGCCTAAAATCCTGCATGAAAGAAAATTCAGAAAAAAAGAACTACATATTTCTCCATAATTTTTTCTTTTAAAAAGAAAAAACCTGATTTTGAGGACTTCTTAATACTGGATTCTCAGAGTAAACTCATGAAAGTCTATTGATTTCACTGGAGATACAAGGTTTGGCTGAAGATGAGAATCTGACCCAGGTCACTTGAAATATCTATTGTTTTTCTATGTTCTTATAAACTGAAAGCAGACGAAGGGAAAACAAAGCATTTATCAGGTGAATATTTTTATTATAAGCTTCTGTACATGCTATAATTAAAATGGGAAATAAATTAATACTTAACATTATTCCTAAGTAATACATGTATTTGAGTTAATTAAACACTGAAAAATTATCCTTTCAGTTAATAACCAAAAGAACATTTTTGTATGAAGGATTTTCTGAAGCAACTCTTCAAGTATTAATTGATATACCGTGGCTTACTGCTGTAAGCGTCACTTTTAAGAATTACTTATGTGACTCCAGAGAGTGGTCCATTGGAGGTCATCCAAAATTAGCATCTGTCCCACTGCACAGAAAACATTGGACTTCCCTGACTACTTGTGTTAGATACTTCACCATCTCTCGCACAGAAGAGGGAAAAAAACACTGATATTGCCAAGAACTTCTCCAAGGTATTGTTCTGAACTCAGCAAAGGACTAAACAATTCTGTTGTCTGAGTGTTCCCAAACCCACACTCCCATCCCTGTTGTTCAATTTCAAAATAACCAAATAAAACAGGAAGAGTTCAGTGGTTCAGTTGAAACCAATTTCAGTTGCTGTTTTAAATGTAAAATGCTGAAGGCTAACAAAAGAGCTGGAGAAAGGTTTTGTTGGTGTGTTTTGTTGCAACCAGCACTTAATTGTACTCAACTTGAGCAAAGTAAATTACTTGATAGAAAGATTATTCTCAAACCTTATACTTTCAACAACAACTCAAAAATCGCCTGTTATAACTCCAGTCCAGATCTTTATGTTGCTATTATCTCCTAAGTAGCACATCAGATTTCATCTTACTCTCTTAAACATACACTAGAGAATATCCTCTCTAATGACAATTAAAATGTAGAGATTGATTCATTTCACTGCCTTTTGAAATTTTATTTACACAATTCGCATTAATCTTATTGAAATGAATCAAACTGCAAGCTTACCTGTTATTAATAGTCTTAATAGTTTCTAAAGCATTATAAACTTATAATAAACATGCCTATTATAAGACACACTTCTCAAGGTACTTTTACTGAAACAAATGTCTACTTCAGGAAACTTGTAATGAAGGATTTAGGGAATTCCTTCGAGCTCCATGTCGGAAGTTTGAATTAGGTTCCAACCGGGAGAGTGGAACCACCAAGTTGTGAAGTGAGGAAAAGTAAAGGGCACTAACTATATTCCTGTTGGAAGTTTGGAAGTTTCTGAAGAATCCAGCAAGTGGGCTTGTATCAAGGAATATCACTTAGAAAAATTGTGATAGTGAACAGTGTGAAACCTAGTAAGAAATAAAAATAATTATATATACATATGAATATGTAAACAGATATATGTATTAAATAATCTAGAGTAATAGCAGAATTCTTTTATTAGGCCAGTGAGTAGCTTTGGAATGGTTAGAGAAGTTATTAGGTACACAGTTCTTTTTTGGGGTTGAAAAGGGAGCAGAAGTTGTCCCAGCTAAATACAGGTCAAATTTTGCATTTTACTTATACATATAGTGTACAGTAACACACACATTCAGTAAGATACAATATGATCTCCAAGGAATGGACCATACGATGACAGACAAACAATGATGCAAGTGTATTGCAAAAACATTAAATTGTTTTTATCCCTGTTTTTCATCTTGATCTGCAAATGTACTTATGTTCTCCTCCTTGTTTTACAAACTGTTCAGCTGGAACTTCCCTATGGCCGTTTTTCAAGTGTCATACACACACATGGATTTCAAAGGCATTCTACATTTCACATCTCACTGCATTAAATGAGTATAGTAGACCTTTAACATCCATGAAGAATCAAGCCGTAAGATCTACTTTTTCCTCAGTATACTGATTACTAATAGATCTTTCCTGTTTAGAAACACATATTCCCTCCCTCTAATCAATATCTAATAAAAAAGTAGTTAAACCCCAATGTGATCTGTCCTTCCTACAGACTTATGTATTATTTTCTCCCTCTGGCTTATGTATCCTGATCTCTTTTCACAAACTGCCTGGAATTGTATTTTCCACAAATTAATGAATTACTTTTATTCTATTAACTTAACACACTTTATTTTCCTGTTGCAATCATCTAAAGTAAGTGTCCTCCTCTTCTATCCTCCCAATTATTTCTTTGAAGTATGATACTTTCCTCCATTTTATTCCTTTTTTTATTTAAAGGAGCTACCTACTAATCAGCCATTAAGTATTTGGGGGTTTTATTTACATTCATTTTGATATAAATACTTTGTCTTATTTTGTTCCTCTTGCTTTCCCTTCTCTGTCTTAACAGTCTCTTTGGCTCCTATAACATATCAGCATTTTAGTGTGGAACCATACATCAAGATTTATTTCATACTGTGTTTTCACTCTGCCCCATCATTTTTACTACACCCTCAAGGTTTCTCAGAGGTGGATCGTGGGGGAACCCAACTGCATATAAGAAAATAGTGATGGGAAAGAGAAATCTGCCTCCATGCACTCTTTGCTCCAGTTCCCCTACTGAACTTCTCAAGTTTGTATCTAATATAGTCTTTCACATGGAAACTCACTAGAGCTCATCAGCTGTGCAATTGCTGTTGAATGATATTAATGCAGAGTGCTTTGATTCCCAGTAAATATTTTCTATCTAACAAAAATAACTGTCCTGGAGTTCTATACGCTGGTATACATTGCTCATTGCTTTGATTATACAGGTTCCTTCATTTTTCCAGGTATCAGTGACTTTGCAAATAGTGAAAGAAGAAAAAAAAAGAGGAAGAATGAGAAAAAATGGGATTGTCTAAAGTGACTGTTATTCCAGTGTGCAATGTTTGTGAGAAACGTATCGGTGAGTTCATCTGAAAAACCTCTGAGAACACAGAACCAAAATTAGGGGCAATTGTCTGTCTCACAAATTTATGAACTGAAATTTTAAATTGGCTGTAAAAACACTGGAAGGAATATTTATAAAGGTAATTAATAACAACATGAAGAAGAACTGACAGTAGACCAAAGACAAAGAACAATCACAACTTTATGGTAGATAAAGATTTTTGAGATACTTACCCAGCAAACTTTAATGGCATTTTAATACAACATTGTTAGACTTCCTTAGTCACAAAACTTTTTGCCTACTGCTTTTCATATTCTACAGAAATAAACAGTCTACTACTTTTCTCTTAATAGACAGGAGATGTCAATAAAACCAGTTATCCAGTTTAATCATTGGAAAGCTATATATAACGTTTCAGATTTGCAGGAAAAGTACATACACATTGTTCAAGAAAATCCATTGTATCCTAGTTGTAAAAAAGTAATGAGCTTGAAAATAATAATCAATAACCCTTCAAAATTTTTCCACTTCCTATAATTTACATCATACGTTATTGTATCATTTGCAACAGACTTGCCAAGTGTTTGAAATAACCTGCCCTTCATCTTCTACATCTTCTTCCCTATGGAGGCTTCAGGTACTCTGTTACTCTTTGAAAATATAAAATGGTTCTGACCTTGAATATTTTCATAAAAACAAACAAACCAACAAACACTTGAATCTTACTTTGGTTGCCGATCATTATCCCCCCTCACCGTACTCCCCAGCTTAGCACTTTATTGTTGAAATTATAACCTGAAGGTCTTTTCAATATACAGCACTGTACAAATGCCTGCTAAGTAGCAGGATATAATGTTCTGGGGAGTTAATGTAGCTACCAATAATAAGTTAAACGAACAGTGTTCAATCATTGTTGTCCCTTGTGTTCATAAGTTATAGTGCAGATACAGTCATTAGTGCAGCACTGCAGAGGGAATTCTCAGCTAATAAAAAGTTCACAAAGGCCTTAAGTGAAGTTTGTAGAAACATGACTGAATTTGCACTGATGCCCCAGCTGAAGGTGATGTTGGCATGTCAAGTGTCTGCTGATACAACCCTGAAAACCTAACTTAAATACAGAAGGAACTTTTTAATAGATCTCACTTTTTCAGTGCTTTTATAATTTTTCCTGCTGCCTCTTTTTCCAGCTGCCTCTTTTTTTCTGCTCCAGTGGCTGTGTCTCCCAGTATTCAAGAGGAGCATAGGCCAAACTCATTAATATTCATCAGTTCAGCTTTTCTTCCATTCTACTCAAGTTCAAAGGGTACTGCAATAAACAACTGAGGCCTGTACCCAGAGGCTAATATCTCTATTTATCTTCATGTTTCATTGGAAGATAGACACAAAATGAAAAGTATTTTTTCTTCAATCACAAACCTTCATAAACTGTGGTAATTAAAACTCAGAAATTATCTTGAGGCCTCGAAGATGCTCAGAGACTTGTTTGTAAAAGGTAGTCAAAGTGGCCACCTCTGTGGGAGGCCTCATATGCCTTCAATTCTTCCTTTCTAGCACCTCTTAAGTTTCTTAAGAGCCACACACCTCATACAAAAAATCATGCATACAGGAGCATGACGCTTCTTTCTCTCAGTAATCTTCTTCAACTATGCTGCAGCTTTGCAGGTCCCAAGTTCTTGGTTTACTCCTTTACAGTGCAATTTACTAACTTCATCCCTAGCTAAAAGAGCAGACATCTATAATCCCTCTCTTTCCCCAGATTTACAAATAAAGTAACTAAGAAGTTCTACAAAGGTGCTACAAGCAAAATTAGGAACATTATCTAGATCACTAACATGACAGCCAACTCTTACACATTCAGCTCCTGATACCTTTCAGCTCACTAGAGGACTAATAACAGGAAATTTTGCTAGAAGCTATGAGCTCATCAATTGCAGATGTCACAGAGAAAAGAAACCCAGGCATATTAGTCATCAGTCACAGGATGAGCCACCAACGTGATGCAAGTACAAAAAAAGTAAATGAGAAGGCTAGAGAGAATCAAGCCAGGCATTTCCAGGAGAGACTTGAAAACATTAATCTTTGTCAAAGTATCTGGAATGCACAGTTCAGCTCCAGTTATTTATGTTTTTAAAAGTTAAGTGAGACTGAAACATGCACAGAAAAAAAAAATTACTGTCAAAGGAAGGAAGAGACTATTATATGTGAAGAAACTCAGAAAAGCTCATCAGAGGATATGACTCTACAAATACACTTCAGGGCAGACACTAAGAATTTAAAAGAATAATTTAAGATAAAGGTTTAAGTAGGTAGATGAAGAAATATATATACACTGAATTCTCTGAGACTAGGAATTAGAAGGAGATTTCTAGCCATCAGGACAACAATATTCCTGAATAGTTTTCCAAATAAAGCAGTGAAGACAAAAATCCTTATCATTGTAAAGTTTGATCTGTAGTTTATGAAACAGCAATGGCAATGTGACTTATTGATCCATGAAGCTTTTACCAGTCCTCGTTTCCTAACATGCTTCTTCCATAGGCACAGACAGAGAGCATGGAGTCTTAACGTCTAACATGCACCTGCTGCATCACAAACACAGCATCCCATAAAAACCAGTCCCTAGAGAAGACAGCCACCTCTTTCATGCAAGACATAAAACTGTCAATACAAGTGAAACATTCCTACGGCTGCTGGGTTCAGAACTTTATCACCTAATCAAAGAAGAAAAAAATACAGAGAAAAAGATTGACAGTCCAGTTTTCCCCAACATATTCAGATTACAACTGATATTTTGTTTAATATATCTTTTACTGAATTCAGACAGTCCAAAGTGGCCCTTTTAGAGGGGGTAATAACTAGACTGCAGTGAATATTTACAGAAAGTTATATATCAAATTATTTTCTGAGCACAGAGTAAGATGCTGTTTTTGTAGACTCAAAAAAGGTCTGAACTTGAGTTAGCAACCTGGTCTTTCCAGAGATTAGTTTTATTCTTATCTTCAGACATAGATAAAAGACTAGTCAAACTTTGATTCAACTCTTGGTCTTTACACAAACCCCCTGTGTTTTCCTTTTTGGCTGAATACAAACTGCCAGAGATGCCCCTTACTGCTAGGCTTTGTGCTTCTAACTATTCAGAACAGAGATGAGGTAGAGAAAGTATGTTTGAGGAGAGGCTTACCATATCACAGGTTTATATGCAAAGATTTAAACCCCTTCATGCAGACACTGTGTATAATTTTTACTCTGTCCAAATTTATAAAGCGCATACATACTCTCACTTCATGCATCCAGCAGATGATAGCACAGGGTTTGACTCCAAGTGCACAGAGTGTCATGGTGTGCTTTGCACTAGTGTTCGCTCAGAAAAGAAAGCTTAGGGTAGAATTTAATCTTGAGTCACCTTATTTACAAAGTTTTTTGATTTGCACAAATATTTATTTACTGCCTCGCACCTATGCGCATCTTAGGAAGAATACTCCAGGAGCCCCAATATAATTAAAATTAACATATTTAACAGCTCCAAAACACATCAGTATTATGCAGCAAGCAAAAATGCCCTGAAGGGTTTTTCTAATAAGCTTTGAAAGCTGATAGATCTTGCTTAGCCAACAGAAAATATCTTGAAAAGCTGAGAACTCTAATACAGGTAAGGGAGATCATTATTCCTGCCATATTCCTCATTATTTTTTTTTAACTACCATGGACCCACTCTCCTCCCACTCCTTGTCTTCCAACTCCGCCACCAGACAGTCCAATTTGCAGCAAGATCGCAGTGTTTTCCTCAAGCTTTCTAAGTTCACATTAAATCACACCTATTTACAAGGCTAGCAACAAGGAGAAAAAAATCAGCGAGCTCCCAGTGCAACAACCCAACCTGGAATTCCACTCCACTGTCTCTCAAATCCCCTAACTCCCTCTGTTACTTCTTTTTCTCCTAAGGAATACTAGTTATTTGCTTCTCTGCAAATGTCTCCTCCCTCTAGGTAAAAGATTTGGGGTAAGAGTCTGCACATGCTTAATAACTGTGCTGGGATAACTTATCAGTATGCAAAGGCTTTATGATCAGTATTTCAAATGTGCAACCAGTACCTCTTAACGTCCCCACTTGAGGAGGCCTTCAGCTCAGAAACTTCCTGTCACTATAACAGTTTGAAAAGCACAAGTAAGTTTGACAGGTTAAATCGCATACTTTGGTTCTATCCTCACCCACAGTATTGTTTTACTGTGTGCTAAAAGACTGCAACTTGAAAAAAAAACAACAACCCAACCAAATGAACAATAACCAAAAAAACCCTGGGTGAATGCTTGCAAACTCCAGTACACAGGGATAACACAAGAGTATTATACACAGAGAGATAGAGGTCAATACCTAGTTCACACAGGCAGAAACACAGACTTGCATAAAAAGTCTTGTAAATCAAGGAATGAATTCCTTGACACAATCACCGGTATACATTTCTGTATACAGCAATGCAGAGTATTGTATCCCATTTTCTATCTAAATAGCTGATATTTATCTATAATTTTCTATGCAACAAGACCCTATTCTTGACTGGTTGGTCAGTTTTCTACTCAGGTGAATCAGCCTGTGATAATTTGCAACTCACGTGAAACCAGTGTTTATCTGTCAATCCTGTCTTCGTTTCTTACACAAAAAAACCTCCAAGCAGAACAGTAAGGGTGGTGATTGTGAGTTAATCACATCTCCAGGGAATTGCAATTCTTGAATGCACTTCACACTTCCTGAGCTTCAACTTCAACAGCTGTAATTATTTTGCAATAATTAGACCTTGGCAGTGCTTATTTCTTAAATGTCTACCGTATCTAAATTTGCCAAAAGCATAACCCATTTAGCATTCTAGTCACAGGATATTAATATCTGCCTCAATATTGTTTACCTCTTCTGCACTAGAAGCCCTGGGTTTTGACTTCGTAACAGCTTACAGAGTTCAAACCCCCAAGAATTGTTTTCAGAACCTATTTCACCTTTGTGAAATAGGAGGAGCCGCCTTTCTCATGTGCCCCTTGATGGCAAATTGAAAGGTTTGGGAGATTTTTTCTTCTTTTTAACTTCTGAACCACAGCAGTTTTAATTGCTACACACAGTAAAAGCTACCTACATGACAAAGAGTATGTTCCCCACTACTATTCCTTCCCTCACAACACTTCACTGCAGATAGTTCTCATTAGCACACCCCCATTATCAGAAAGCGGAAGCTGAAACCGAAATCAACACAGATCTCTTTAAATAGACATTCATAAAGTCTGGGTAACTGAACACCTATAAGAGAATGTTCTTTCCTTACTTCTGGTATATTTCCTTATCCCTTATATCCTGTGTCTGAGCTAAGCATCCCTCTCCAGATCACGGTAAATAATCATCCTCTCCCAAAATATAAGCCTTAAACCGAGCTCAGGAAAATCAGGATGTTTTTGCCATTACTTGTCTCCACACTTTTTCTCCTAACAAGATCTTTCATTCAAAAAAGCACTTCAGACACATGTGTTCAAGTCTTCAAGAAAGTGATATAATCACAAGTGAGTAATCAGTCAAGTTAATCTGCAATAGAGGAAGAAGAGAGAAAAGAGACTTCCATTCTGCTGCTGGGAGTAGGAGATAACTCTAATAATGTGCAAAGTGTCCACTAAAAAAAATTCTGTTCACTCTCTTCTGAGTGCTCCAACGGCTGGACTTGACTTTCTGGGAAGGGTGTCTACGTGTTCCTAGATATAGACAGGCAAGCGAATGAAGGCATGTCAGCAAGATTTTTGCTGATGAAATCCCTCAGGGACCAGATAAATGATATTTCAGTCCTGTGTTCAGTGAGTCCATGAGATCTTTCCATTCCTTTTATGGAAGCTTCTCCTTCCCTTTATTACAAAATAAAATTACTGGCCACATGAATATGGCTTTGAATGACTCCTTTCCGACTGACAAACAAAAAATCCAGAGAGAAGTGTTTTTGGAGAGACAGGGTGTATCATCTTATTTTTCTAATATAAGCAAAGGTTTTAGACTGAGTAGAGAATGGCCTGGTTGCTAATTGTAGCTAATAAAGTTGCTAGTGATTAGAAAGGACAAATAAAGAATATGAAAGTAACAAGATGTCTTTAAAAATCTTCTCATTTGAAGATACAGGGAACATGAATTATTTTTTTCTTCTTGTAGCAGATTTAAAGCATTTTTTCATCTTCATAAATCTGTTTGCATTCTTGATATTTTCTTTTGAAAACAGACAGTGCATTAAAAATGGAAGATGGTCATTATTTAATTCCTTTTGAAAGAGATGTCCATAAAGATATGTCCACAAACAGCTAATTTACATACTCTGAAATAGTGCTGAAAGATTTCATTATTCATGGACAAATAACTTCTTCTTTCTATCTGACACCATCTTACCATGTCCAACAACATTTTCCTTTCTTAATAACTCAAATTCATGTTTACTTATGCACTCCTTTCATCCACCTATGTGAATTTTAAACTATCGTTCTATATAGAGACATCATGACAGCTTGGCAGAAAAGTGAGATGAGTTAGATACAGTTGACCAATTTGCAAATTAGCACAGAGAATATAGCTTGAAAAAAGCCCAGCAGATGATCAATAGCTCTTAAAATTAGCTACTTTTTTTAGCTGTTGGATTACAGGCCCAAACTCCTCATTCTCAGTTCTCCAGTTAGAGACCTGAAACTTGAGATACCGTAAAACAGATTTGATGAAGAACTTGAGATCTTAACCACACCGTATTTTCAGTTCTTAAATACATCTATTGTCACCCAGCTTTGCAAACACATTTATTACATACCTATTGTAGAGACGGAAATGCCTTATATATTAATTTTTATTATTTATGATTTATTCATCATCATCTAGCTATATTTTATGGTACTCTCATTGCACAGATCCTGCTGCGTTTTCTAATTCCAGAAAGTACTGTAAAGGTTGCCATACAAGAAGCATTTTCAAACACTCAGTCTTATCTTTTTTCTATTAACTGAATTCCATAGGCACCAAATACCATTAAGTAACAACTGATGATTAGGCTTCCATCCTAAAATCAAATACCCTGCCTGAGAATCTCAGTTTGCTTATTTTCAAGACAATCTAAAAAACAATAATTACACATATAATTGCAAACAAAATACAAATTTAGCTAAAACAAGGTAAAACATAACAAAACTAACCGATTGGGTCATCCAACGAAATGAAAAGAGAAACAGAGAAAAAAGACTAAACATGCTGGTAAACTCTTTCTTAGGAGGCTGAATTTGATCTCCTTAATAAACATGAGACTTTTGAGGCCCCAGGAAGAACAGCCCTTGTTGCAGTTATTGAGGATGAGACACGGGGATTCTAATGGTTTTTTGGTGAAATCCTAATGAAAATTCAGCATGAGAACAATAAGAAAGACATATTTTCTTAGTGTATTTTGTGCTCTATTAGTTTTGGCCAAGCAGGAGTAAGTAGTTAAATTAAATATGCATGCTGATGTATTGCATGGTTTCTCATTCTGCTTTCCTTTTAAGAAAATAAACATGCACTAGATAAGAAGAAAAATAACACCGGAGATTTTAAATTCATTCACACTTCCAAGAGCAGAAAACAATGAAAGAAGTTATAATCTGATTCTAACTGTAAATCAACACAGTTACAGATGGAAATTTCTCTAGAAAAATAGCTCCAGATTTCATCCAAGTCAACAGTCTCTCACTTTGAAGCAGAAATTAGAATTTCTTCATATTCCCACATTGTAGAATAAGATGAAATTGAAAGGTATTATTGTCTCTAGACAGGTGAATATGAAAAAAATCCTCTTATTTAATATTTTTCAATATCTCCGATGAGAAACTTTTAAAATTGTTCTCATTCTTGTGCAATACACCAAAACATTTTTTTTTCATGGCTTTTATAAATACCACATGTGCTGAAGGCAAACACAACCAATCACATATCTTCTCTCCTCAAATCTTTCAGAGATGACCCATTTGATCCCCTTCCACCTGCAATGATGGCAAGTGTGCCTGAGTAGGCACGGTGCTTAGTCATTGCCCGCTCTGTTCAAAAACTCCTTTGTAATGCTGTTACCAATTCCTTCACTTTTCTACTTGGATCACAACCCTCATCTTCTTGTGCTTTGTGGACAGTGTCAGATCTCAGTCATGATACATTTGAAACACAATATATAAACTTCCCTTGTGCTTCCCTGATCCTGGTGAATTTTTTATCTGTTAGAACACTGTAAACAGCCTTGGACCACCACAGTCAGGATGCTTCTAGCTGACAACATACGCAGTACATACGGTGCAGTACTGAGGGTCTGACTCCTTCTGCCCTGGGTCTGATTCTTGACTGCAGACAGGTAACTAGTATGCCCCATTTTCAGCTTCTTGTAACATGGCATTAATATCTAGAAAACAGGTACCAAGAGGGAAAATAAAATCCAGGCCCCAGATTCTCAGGGGTTCTTTTATATATTAGTGCAGAGTTTAACACAGCCATAACATAAGTAATAATGTAATAACTCCTGCAGTAATGTTCACTTGCAGCAGAATGCCTTGGATAGAACAATCCTCTTTTCATGCCAAAAAGGAGCAGCTATATATTTATGCAAAGTATTTCTTTTTTGCTGTATTTTTAGGCATGTTTGAACATGTCTACCAAATCCCCTTGCTCGGGATTTTTTCTTCTGTAAAATACTTGCAATTTTGCATTGCAAGCTGATAAGCAAATCAGCTGTTTTAGGCAAAACTTCCTGTCACTCCAAGTGCTGAACATCAGGATTTTCCTCAGACAACATAAATGTAGAGAGTGCCCCATGGGACTGTCCATCTCCTTACATAGTATCTTGCCTGCAGAGCTAAGCTTGCAGCTTAAACTACTGTAATGCAGTGTAAGACAAATGAATACATGTGGTGAATAATAATGTTGTGTTTTGTAATCTATGCAATAGAAACCAGCACCATTACAAATCAGAGATCTTTCAAACAGATGTTGATGTGCACTGTTACACATGACAATGGTTTAGGACTAGAGATGAAGATGAGTGCTGAGTCCTGCTGAAATTTCAAGAAGGAATTTAAGAAGCAGAAAGTAATAATTTAAAATGGAACTTAGGTAAGATACTAGCACTGATGTCTTAATCTTTACAAAAAGGGAAGCAAGGTAAGGAATACACGTAGCATCACTGTGTGCACCGGGAAAAGTTGTGACTAATTTATCTGACTTGTCTCTATAATGAAAACTCTAAAAGTAGATTAGTGTTCCATTGTATTGTGCCATGCACAGCTATCTCTTCTAATATGGAAAGGATGTAAGAAGTGGCTGAATGGGAGCAACTTCACCCATTCTTTGCCAAGGAGTACTGCACTATACAAAAGACAAGAGAAAAGCAAAGGTTTGGCAAAGATTTAAATGATCCCAAGAGTTAGAACAGCCACTCTCAACAACTACCATAGGGTATTAAAAGAACACATTCCACTTGCCAATATTCATCTCTCATTCATCACTGAATTTGATGAAAACACTGCAATCACTTAAGGTGATTGGTGCTATTGTATTCTGTGTAGCTGTATATAACCTAATTACATGAATATTTATTATCTCAAGTGTGACCTTTCCGTCGCTTATTCTAAGCAGAGTCATTTTTTGAATAGCTACTGGTCCTTTACAGGTATTTTATTATATATAAAATGTTCTTACATCCACAACTAGCCTGTAACCAAGACTAGAAGACAGCTAATTTTAAAAGCTTTCTTTTTTTTTTTTGTTAACTGAGCATGTAAATGGTACAATTTCTTAAGGTTAGTTACATATAGCAAAAAAAACATAGCTAAAAAAAATAAAAGAACCTCAGAAGGCTACTGTATTTCTCCTCACAAAAGGAATGGGCAAAACAAAACGTATTCATTGCAATTGACATTTTAGGTATAAATCCTGCACAATATAACCAATAGATTAACAGACAGTTTTAATTTTTTTTAAGAAACAAACAAAACCGGAGCCTCAAAAGCTCATTCTTTATATTTTCCCAATAAATTAAGTACAACAATTTTAGGACTATTCCAAAATTATTTGTTTCACAACATTTAAACTCAACTTACAATAATGGTAAGTTATTTACCTTCAAAATAATATACTTTTTGCCTATTGAAATTATAATTATAGTGCATGGTAAAAAGCTAAAAAACATCACAAAGAAACATACAAAATTTCCCTGACTGCTAAGAAATAGTAATAAAGTAAATAGTAAAACATTAAAATGTGAGGAAATCCCTTCTCCAGTTATGTGCATTTGGTAATGAGTTACATAAGACCAGATAAAGCTAGGCAGCATGACAAGTATTGTTTTCAGAAAAGACGACTTATTCCAAATAGATCATCTTTGAATGAAAAACAAAACAAACAAACAAAGCCAGTGGCAGTTAACATGCAGTGCCTGGTTTTGACTTTCATAGAGTAAACTGGAATGAGGAATCTGTCCCTTGTAGCAATCTACTGTGTCACCACTAGACACATACAATAGTGACTCAGGCTGATATGAAGAAGAAATTTTCATGTGATGAAGTCAACATACCATATCTATGTTGAACTAAAAACAAACACTTCAGAAAGGACAAGATGTTCATCTGTTGTAATGACATTTCAGCTGATCCCTTTAATTTTTCTGTAAGAGAAGACTTACCACATCAATTGAATTAAAAAAAAGAGGGAAGTGGAAATGGGGAGATAGAGGCGAGGGGAGGCTTGCCTTGATTTTGAGATATACATGATGAAATTCCCTCGTCAAGGCATTTGTTATAAAGATTATAAGCAGTCTACACTACAGCCAGAAAGAGAGGAAGAGAGATGAGGAAAGATTAATGCTCTGTGCATTCAGAAAGTGCCAGTTTTGGAAGTGTAGAACCTACAAACCACAAAGCATCTGTAACTTTAAGATATCTGTGCAGCGCAGTGGACGGTAAGACAGAGTCATCTATTTGTAAAGCTGTACCCAGAGTTGATGACATGTTTCCTGACTAAATATGCAGAAAGATACAGCAAAGAAAGAATCACAAAATGTCGTTTCAAACTTGCAAATGGTCTATGTGAACTAATTATTACAGTAAGAGCCCCAGATACAGAGAAAAGATAGATCATATTCACAGCACAAATGAAGGCACTAACTCAATTTTTCCCTTTTGCAGAATCACTGGACACAATTGCATAGAGCTTGTTATCACCTAAAAATATTGCACGTTGTCCCACACTTACAGAAGAGAAAAAACTAGGCATATCTGAAAACCTGTGAACTCCACTTCAGAGTAAGGTCAATGAAAACTCAGAGATAAAGCAGTAACAGAAGCAGCAGCCCCCTCTAACCAGCCTCTTTCTATCCCAGTGGCCCCTCCTCAGAGACAAAAGAAACCCCTGTGCAGCAGATTCTGCAGGAACACAGCTTTCTGAGGAAGCGTACTGCAGGTCTTTTTTTCTTCCCTTTTAAATGTTTCAGACTAAGCTGACCCATGGGTATGTGGAACAGACACTTCTTAAACACTGATGTCCTGATGGTCCTTACAGGAATGGGGGAATGCAGGAGGTACAGTGTGAAGAGGATGGGGCCTGCTGTGCTGCCGGGTTCAAAATTTTGTGAAAAAAGGAGCTGAACAGTCATCCTATCTCTAAGCACCTAGTTCTTACATTTTTCACTAAAGGCTGCTCTGATACTATCACAGTCAGACTGTGTCAATGTCTGTGAATCCAATTTATCCTGCCTTTTTAATGGGGTTAGGTGACAGATTAAAGCAAAAATACCTGCATGTCTTCCTTTACCCCTGAGTCTGCACACAAACTCAGTACTCCATGGCATGATTCATGCGAGTGAAAATAGGAAGAATTAGGAAATTATTACAGACTCTCCTTCTTTGCTTTGCACCTTGCAGACCCTTCCTTGCTCTTCTCAACCTTTTCTTCTTCCAGCCTTTTCTTAAATCCATGCAGCAATGGGATACAGCATACTCGAGCCAATGAGTAGACATACTCAGTACTAAAGATTTTGTCAGTCACAAATGACATCCCAGTATGAATTCTGAATAATGTTCTTTTGGCACAGATTGAAAGGATCCCTATTAGCATCCCCCTGGGAAGCTGAGATCTTTACATTTTCCTTTGTCACGACACAGACATGATGTAAATTTATATTCCCTTTTGGTATTCTCTGTCTGCTGGGCACATTCAGACTGTCTGGGCAATGACCCTTTAGTGAAGTGAGTCACAGCTTAAAAGGTAAAATGCAATTTCATTTTTTTTGGTGCTGTGAGTAAAAAACCGCAGAATTCAGCAAAAGGCATACAGATGCGTACCGCAAAACAACAAAAGCTTTGCCCTCTCTCCAACCAACTGAGCTTTAAAATCTTTGGTCCTTTAGACCCTTTGCCACAACCCCTATTTCCTGGGCCTTTTTCTTATTTCCTTGTCAGGTTGTGAGTGATTTGTTTCCATGATCTTCCTTGTTGCTGTACAAGACAGATTTAAACTGACTAGCACTCAGATTCCTTCTATTCATAGTATCTTTATTTTCTTCAGTTCATTTTAACTTCCACATCACACTTAGCTCCTTTATTTGTTTCTCTTTAGTCAGACAGAAGTGAGTAGTGTTTACTTTGCTTCCTTATATAACTGATTTTCTCAGCTATGCAAACAGTACCAAGATTGTGATATTCTTCAGTAGACAGACATTTTGCTGGTCAGTGTCTGTAAAAACATTATCTGTTACTTTTTTCTTTGTTTTTGTATCACTTGCTGATCATGGATTTGTTACTCCTTTTCCTTCTGCAACTGCAGTAGCATGTTACAGTGATTTTTATTTTTTTTTGCCATCAATATAATTAACATGCTAATAAGACACATGGTAGCATGAATACTCGTGGTTTACTGCACCCTGTATTGCTATTACCTACCCTATTGCTATTACCTTTAGTTCTTGATTTGCTTGAGATGGTAGCTCACAATGATGAAAAATTATCTAAGATCATAACTCTAAGATCCAGAGAAAATCAACTCTGTTGTGTCAAATTCTTTCCGGCAAGGGCGTGGTATTAGTGTAGTATTAACGTATGTGGGAAACTAGCATGGGTTGTCATAGAGCCCTAAGTGCAATAGGAACAGCCAGACCCAGAGCAGTAGTTTGTAACGGCTTCTCCCTGCATATATTACCCAGAACACACAGAGCATTGGATTCCTTCTGGGCTCCAGAAGATTAATTTGTGCCACAACCACCCACCTGATTACAACTCAATGACTGTCAGGAGAGAAACTGCAATAGCACTGCTAAGATCCAAGCAAGACACTAAGACTGCCATTTAGCCTAACGTTTTGAGTTCAAAGGTAATGGTTACTGCAAGCCCTTTGAGAAGAGGTGAGACAGAAAGGCTTTAAATAATGGATGTTTGTGAGGATTTCATAGTTCCTGTATTCTTCCACGCTCATTTAAAACTTTACTTTTGTAAAGCCAATTAAGACTTTCTCATCCTGAAGTTCAGCTATTAGGTCTGTCTTTCATCTGTTCATATGCTTGTTACTGACTCTGCAGAAAATCAGGTACTTTTGCTCTGATGTAGCAAAGGCTAGACTCACTGCTCCTCTAGGACCACGGATTGCGAGTTCTGTACTGAAGCATAGTTAATGCACTTTGGAGAGCATCTGCCTCAGCTCAGTGGCTAACAAAACACATGGGGTCCCTATGCGACAGAAAAGGACCAGGTGAAACGATGGCTGCCAAAGAGCAAAAATAAGAGTTCAGTATTTTTAAAACTGTCAGCTTGATAGTCCTGACATCTGAACTACTCCAGCTATAGAATGAATTAATAGCTTGTCTGGTTTCCTCCTACTTTCACTAGAACATGCTCTCGTGAGCATTAAAAAGGTAGCGCAATTCAGTCTCCTCATCAATGTTTTGCCCTTCTGCCCACGCTACCCTCAAGACAGTCACTGTGTATTTGTGAACAGAAATGAAACGAAAAATTTCAAACTGTTTAGCTTGGCAAGACCACAAAATCCTTGTTATAGATTAAATTCTTTCTACTTGCTACATTTGTCAGCAGGGTTCTGTGTTTGGTTTCTAGTTATAGCTATTCAGAAAACAAGTATCAAACCTCTCTTTCCATGTGGTGTGAGATCGTTCTCTTCTGTGACTCTGGGCAGCAGTCCATGTGTCTCCCCAGGGCTACAACCCTCTTCTAATACATGGCCTTGACATCTTGAGAAGTGGTAAAACTACAGGAACAGCATCAAGCAAACCTACTCAGGAATAAAAAGGAAATTGTAAAGAAAAAAGAAAGGAAAGAAAGGAAAACCATGCACAGTGTAAAGCTTACAAAGCCCTTGTACAAAGAAATAAATAAATAAAACAGTACTAATGGATGAGTGACTGAAAGACAACAGCTTATCAGCCTCAGTTGCATCAAAAAGTTCCAATTTCACACTCTGACACTTCACATTACTGAAAAGGAAGACAAACTTGTGCATTAATCAGAAAAAAAGTGAAACAAAAATGTTTCCCCCCATTCCCACCTGCAATCTGTGATTTAGATAAATATCATAAGAACAGTAGGAACTGGCATTAAAATAGAGGTAGAATGACATCTACTGGCTGCCAGGAATTGGCTTGTTTCACTGCTGAAAATGTTTTTGTTTTTTTCTCCCTTTCCTCAAAACATTTAATCTGAGACTCCTATTATTAGTCATAGGGTTTAGCTATTGGACAGGGAATGAAGAATAGATCAATAAGCTCTCCAAATAAAAGCCTTCTCTGGTCAATTTTTAAACAATTAGCTACCTAATTAAAAATACCTACATAAACAGCTTAATGTGTTTTAAATCTTCAATATTAATGCTAGTGAGCAAATAGATGCTCTGCTTAAGAGCTACCAGAAACTGCAAAAAAAACAGTGCAATTTTGAACTGGATGCAGATTTCCATAGTATATTTTACTAGAATCAATAAAACTGATAAATGGAACTATGTCTTTTATCCAAAAGAAAACTTAAGCAGGTAAATCACTTTACGAAGGGATAATCATTACCTTTTTTCCTGGACTACTTTAGTGCATAATTGTTAATTTCATTTATTTAAACCTCCCAACTCCTTTTTAAATAATTCTATATATTTTCATATGAACAAGATATTAGATTCCCAGAGTTCCCTACTGCTTTTTTTAACCAACTTAGAATCATCATCAGTGATATAAAAATCTCAGAAGGTCTTGAGATTTTGTTAAAGGTCACAGAAATATCTGTCTTAAGTGAACACTCTTCTCTGTAGTATATATGTATTCTTGGTCTCTCCTCTTACAGATCTTCTCAGTATGAGCGTGGCCCCTTTCCCTGTTAGCAGTGATACTCTGTGGGTGATACTGCCAGTACAAACAAATTGATCTTGCTCACTTTCTATCTGCCACAAGATATATTTTCTCCTCCTGCAGTTTCTCCATGCTGGTTAATTAAACTCCTCTCAACTCTCATGTCTGCTCACCAGGAAACATCTCTCTAGCTCTCACGCCTCTGGTAATAATCAGAAATTAGTGTGATATAGACAAGAGCACTTGGTCATTCTTTCCTAATATATTCAGTTCAGAAACAGAAAAATTCTGAGATTACAGTGTTGTCCTAGTTAGGAAAAGAGAAATGACAAACATAATTGAGTTGGTACCTATCTATAGAGAATACATTTATATGACATATTGCAGAGAAGCAAAAGTAAGACTCAATTCTGGCCGTGAGCCATGGCCAAAATAGACAAATAAATACAATAAGATTGCACACAAACAAAGGTGGGGAAAAAAGTTGAGGGTGAAGAAAAATAAGGGTAAGAGTTGATATTTGCAATAGCAGACTAGAGGATTTAGGTACATCTTTTGTAAAATTTCTGTGGCCTCTCCACTGCAGGAATGGATACAGACTTAATAGGAATAACACAGCTGTACAGCTGCATGGAATAGTGCTCCCTTTTCCCCAGCCCAATGGGTTTGGACTCAAAGAAGGGGATGCAGTGCCAAGCTGCAGCTGTGAAGACACACAGGCATCCCTTGATGCTCTTTATATAAGCTTCTCTTTGGTCTGGGCATGTGGCACAAAGAACCACGAACCTGGAGGGATGCTACAGCGCTGCACTAGTGTGCATGAGTTCCCAGTGCCACAGCAGGACGGAACAAAATGGATGAACTTTCAGCACTCGTACATCGTTGTATTTCATTTGATGTAACATATTTAAGTTCACAAAATGTTCCCAGGTATTCCTTTAGGGACTGTGCAGATATATTCATACCCTCTTTTTTTGTCCTGACCTATTATCTTAAAAAATAGCTAGCAAAGCATTAAACTGAAATTTATACATTGTTTTTGGTAACTTTTTAGTGCACAAGCTAGGAAACAACAAAGTTCACTGAAGTCAGTAAGAATCACCCAGCAATTAGGTAAATTTATTTAGATTTGGGCATCAATACACTGGATTATATACTGAAGACATATCCAAATACACTGAATAAATACATGAAGATATGACGTGTTCCAATATACCCATAGGAAGAAATATGGTATACACCTTGCTTTAAGGAATTCAAAAGGCAAAAGTCTGGTTGTCCAATGATCAGTAAAATAAAATATAATCTGAACAGCACTTAGCATTCTATGATAAGGTTGAGTCCTTTAATAATGGTATCTTACACATATGTGTGCACACATGTACACGATTAATCGCTTTCTTTCTAAATAGCTGAAAAATGAAATAATTTTGTCAAAATACAAACTTTGAGAGTGAAGAAGTCATCAGCACTCAAAGGAATTCCTGCCAGAAATTAATATGTGTTAGATAATTATGGTAACAATAAAAAAGGTGAAAAATTACTTTGCATGATGTGAGCTAACCTTGGCAGGCAGCCAAGCACCACAACAGTCACCCACTTGACCCTCTACCCTCCCCACCAGAGTGGGATGGGGGAAGAGGAAAGGAAGAGTAAAAACAAGAAAACTTGTGGGTTGGTATAAAACCTGTGTACTAACCGAAGGAGAAGTGCAAGAAGAGAGAAAGAAAAGAAAACAAAACACGTGATGCAAAGGGAATCACTCATCACCTCGCATGGGCAGACTGACATCCAGTCAGTTCCCAAGCAAAGGACGGCAAACCTCCCTAAACTCCCTCCTCTCTGTTTTTTATTCCTGAGCACAATGTTATATGGTGTGGAATATCCCTTTGGTCAGTTGAAGTCAGCTGTCCTGGCTGTGTCCCCTCCTAACTTCTCGAGCACCCCCAGACTACTCACTGGCAGGGCAGAATGACAAACAGAGGTGGCCTTGACGCTGCGTAATGCTGTTCAGCAACAGCAAAGACATCCCTGTGTTATCAACACTGTTCTGGTTACAAATCCAAAACATAGTGCCATAGAAACTACTATGAAGATAATTAACTCTATCCCAACCAAAACCAGTACACATGCCAATTCTTTGCA
>JAOXNO010000052.1:36632316-36644532 GCA_028565335.1 Limnodromus scolopaceus | reverse complement strand
CATAGTGCCATAGAAACTACTATGAAGATAATTAACTCTATCCCAACCAAAACCAGTACACATGCCAATTCTTTGCACATGAAGTCTACTTACAGGAAAGCTTGAGATAATTTAATAACACTTGTATAACCAGCACTGGGGAAGAAGAGAAATAGTAGACGATGTGAGGTACCACTTTGGTATTATAATAACAGACTTCTGATCAATTAATTTTCAGAAAATCAATTGAATGAGATTTTATTTTAATTATTTAATAAATAATTATTTTTTGGCTTAAACTTCAACATAATTTCTGTATTTCTTACTCTTTCATCAGGTTTCATAGTCTTTCAGTGAAGGAGAGAAGTTTTAATGTGATGGCAAGCTATAGCATTTCATGTTCATAGATTTTAACCACAAAATTCTCTAATATGAGTTATTCATAAAACCATTACAGATTCAAATGGTTAGCCCACTGTGAAGAGAACAGGAAGAGAGCAGTAGGTTGTTGAAACTCAAATTATTCATAAAAAAATTGCCACAGAAGACACCTTGAAATAACTTCACTTCCTAGGGGGCAAAACCTGTCTTTTCAACCAGCTCAGAATGCTACACCTAACCTTTTCCCCAAAAAACCCAAAAAACAACGCAAACCTAAACAGGTCTGATTAATCACACCCTAGAAGTGCCTATTTCTCTTCAGCAAGTTCAAAAGAAATCCAGCTAAGATACAGATACCTCTATTGCAGAAGTCTGAAGCTAGATGAGATTGAATCTCAGCCTATAGATATGAAACAAAATTCTCCTTGTAACTTTGGCTTACTATTTCACTGCTCTGAGAGGCTGCAGCATTTGAATCACATCCTACCATACTCTGTCCAAGCTGTGCTAAGGTGTGCCTTCCGCAGACACTGAGCATCTGAACTTTGTGCTTCTGCACACAGCTGGGACTCCAGGTCTACACTGCCTGTACACGTGCCTCATAACACGAGTAGACCTCCAAGACCAGTAAACTGAGCAGTCACTCAGTTTATATCAGAACTAAGTATCTGCTATTAGAGAGTACAAATTGCTGAGGTTCTGTAGTAGTGTCTTTCCTATATTTAAATGGATTTTTTTTCTAATTCAGTGTATACCTATTTCATGGTTCTGATTTGTAATCTGCATTTACAGACAACTCTCCAAATTGTTGTGTATTAAAGCTGAAAAGGAAATATATAATACTGTTTGAGATCTTGATAATATTTTTATTGTGTTGTTTTCTCTTTTTCAACATCTCTGTTCACAGATCCATGTAAAAACATAGGTCTTTTTTTATGTGAATAAAGTCTAGAATAAGAAAATGAGGAAGGATCAAGCTATGTCTGACTGCACAATGATTCATTTTTGTTATTGTTAAATAACTGCTTCTAACTAACATTTCAATAGGGGATATGAAATATAAATGTGTAATACAGTAGGTTTACAGCAATCTAATGTGACATAATATTGTGCTCTTTTTATTTTTGACGAATTAAAAAGCCATTATAACTTAATTTCTAGTTCTAAATATGTATTTTTGATGCTGTTGTGGAAACACACTAACAACAGTGAACAGATTTATTGAAAAGTTACCGTATGTTTATGATATTTCATACAACCATATCTTCCAGTAGCCTGCCTACCATTTTATCTCAAAATTGTTTTCTATATTCCCTAAAAAGTGATATGTTAGCATAACTGCAATGTGGTTATTCAGTGACTGTTACAATATATTTGTCAGGAGAAGTTTAATCTGGTTAAGGGTAGGAGCATTTTAATGCTTTGCCTGTTTAACGAGCTCCAGGCAGGCACAATGATTTTAAATAAAACTGTAATATATTATATGATGTGCGTAAAAGACTAAAAAAAAAAAAAAAAAACCAGCTATTTCAGTGAATGCATGCTGCCTTCTATAAAACTGCACTGATGTAGGTTCAAGTCCCATTTTAGCCCCAAGGAAAAAAAAGAAAAAAAGAGGTTTTTTCCCCTGATCTTAAGTCATAAACACAAAACAAAACCACTGTCTTACAGCTGGGTCTCTGCCTGGTTTCTGTGCCTACCTAGAGTTTAGAGAACTACTGCTGGTCAAACTAAAGACCAAATGCTCCATAGCATTTGGTTATACCAATTCACAGTCTCTGTAAATCACCACTAAGTGAAACTATAACACCCTTCTTCTGTGGAGTGTTTATGGCCTTTATCCCATCACGTCTTTATAATTAAGCACCAGGTAAACACACACACAAAAAAAAGAAAAACTAAAAAATAGCTTCAGTTCTTACCTTCTCTGGCCGAGACATTCTAAATGGGCTTCTAAAGTTAATGTCAATCCTTAAGATAACAACCTGCAGCTAGTACCATGAGCTTAGTTCTCAACTTCATTTTCAGAAAAATCTACAAAATAAAGCAGAATAAAATAAGTTCACTTTTTATGATACAGGTACCAAAATATCTAAGTAATCATAATGCTCGTTGTTTTAGAAATGCACAATTCAAGCAGCATTTTATGCATGATTTAATATCTTTGCTTAGTCTCTTCTGGTTTAGGGATGACCTTTAAAGGTCCCTTCCAACCCAAACTATTCTATGATTCTGTGAATGGTTTGTAAAGATGAATTGTTTCAAGGAGATGGCATCTTAAAAAGGACATTAAATTAAATTATACAAGAAAGCTCATGGTATTACAAAGGAAAATGCAGGCTTTCTCAGAGGACTATTCATCAGTAATTTTTCATTACACAGTTTTCAATAAGGAAACCGTATCAAGTCAATTCCCTATGCACGCGCTTTTTCGTAGTTACAGTACCAACAGCCACATTATTATGACTTTAACAGCCAATGTCAGACTAAAATTGTCATATTAACCCTTGCAACTTAGAGCATCGTACAGCTTCCTGTGGTTTTAAAACAAAATAAAAATCATCGAAGTTTAATTAACTTATTTTGTTTTCCAGTGTGTAAAATGTATGCGAGTCTAAGAATGAACTAAAGCAATGACCACTAAAAATCAAAAAGTTTTGGGGGGAGTTTTTTGAGATCCTTTTCTGCAGAACAGTGCAAAGCTGTTTGCAGAATTCCTGTCTCTCCACAGATGTGAATACATTGCACTAGATTCACCTAACAGCACTTCTTAAAACCCTCAGTCCTTTTTGAAGCTGATTGGTGTTCTCTACATTTCAACGACCTCTTATGATTTATTCCACAATTAGTATGTATCTCAAATCTCACAGCTTACTTCAAAGAACCAAAGTTTCTCAAGCACAGTGAATGCTTGACATCAGCTTTCTCACAGGTGAAAAAAAATTTGAAAATTTAAAAATACCTGTCATTATTTTTGCTTAGAGAAAAAATTTGCAACATTGTATTTCTGCACCGAGTCTTATCAGTTGGAAAAAAAGCATTTTTTCATTCTCTTTCTACTTTAAATTAAAAAAATGCTTTCAACTTTATAATTTTAGATTGAAATACAAAATGCTTGCAGAATAAAACCTTCTGTTTGGTAACCACAGCTACCCAAGCTTGTAGCAGCCAAAGGAACATTTATCAGTAATGTTCGTAAGCACTGATATAGACAGAATGAAATTATTATCATTATAGTCTTTATTGATTATTATATCACACAATGTGACTTCAAACATGACACAAAATACCTTGAAAAATATTTCACCTTCAAGTGTTTATATCAATAGCTAGGAGAGAAATTCTTTTTTCTTGACATTTTACCACAAGCAAATCTTTCACATATTACATATTGATTTTGTGTATTTCAGAATACGGGTGATGTTTCTAAAAGGATGAAAGCCTAAAAGAGTTGTGATCAAAGATGCTTGCTTTTGATAAACAAGGATTAGCTACAAAACCTTTGATAAAAAAATAAATCAGCTAAAGGAACGAGGCAATCAGCAATAGCATACACAATTCAAGTTAAAATGCGTATGAAGATATTGAAAAATTTATCAGATTCCTACTGCATAAGTAGAATAATAAGTAATAAGAATATTATAGAATAGTAAGTACAATAAATTTGCTGGTTCTGCTTCATTAATGCAGTAGTGAAAATGAGGGGAGAAACCTTTTTACAGCATGCAAAGGGCATACAGTCTTTCATGCTGGATGTCCAGTTTTTGTCTCACTGCATCAGTAGGTCAATGTGTTTCAAAAGGAAGTTTAATTTTAGTGACATCACCTGATTTTATGTAACTGGAGTGAAGTTTAATTTGTTCTACTGCTCTAGAAGTCTTTTGTAGCTATATTATTGAATTACTCATTTGTCTAGGTTGTACATGTCAAATAAATTACGATTTTATATCACCAAAAATATTGCCTTATACTCTGAAAACTAATAAAAAAGGGCAGCCATATAACAAATATAATGGAAAAATAATTAAACCTTTATAAGAATAGAAATCAGGAAACTCATTTCCTATAGGACCCCCATGAGAGAGAAATATAATTTCATTATATGTTCTAGTTTCACATAGGCTGGACAACCTTCTCTTCCCTTAGTTTCCAAGTCTATTTTTTTAATTTTACCCATATTGACAAAGCTTTCATGCCTTCTCCTGCAGAAATCCAAGTTCTTTTTTTTTCTGCAGGGACCAAATTATCATCTGCAACGAGTTTTGTAAAAAGTGGTTCTTGATACAGAAAAAATATTTGTCTTGTTCTCCTGTGCCACAGACTTAGTTATGTCTGTGCCACTTCCTTCCTTCTGTTTTTTAGAATTATAAAAGTTCTTCTCAAGAAGCTATTGATCTACTTTCTGCATCTAGTTGGAATAGTGCATTGTTTTTTATGCCCAACATTCAGAGTGATATACAAAAAGCACATCCCCTAGTCAGCTATTCACATTGCCAGTGATGCTAGCATACTCTGCTTGAGCAACCTCTCTTACCAGTTATACTGGTTACTGATTTTGTGCCACCTGAAATATAACAGATTACTTGTTTTCTTTCTTAGTAAAAACTGTCACTTTGATTGAAAAATAATGGGGCTTTTCCTACGAAACGGTGTTTTGTCTGACCTCTAGCCAAAGGAAAAAAAAAAAAAAGGGAAACAGAGGGAAGCAACTAAGACTTTCTTTAGTAATAACCTGTACAAGTGCCTCTGGAATTTATATTTCCACCAGTGCAAATTCCAAAACAAATCAAAGTGTACAGCTGGAGGGGCGGGGCAGGAGGAAGTATTTTAAAAGTCTGAATTTTCACAAGCTGGGACATTTTGCTCTTTCTTGGATAGTAAACTCACCACTGGCAACTTCAATGAGTATCCCAAGATAACACTTGCCACACCTTTCCTTTCTTTGTGGACAATAAAAATGTACTGTGTCTGGTAACTCCATTCCTGGAAATAATTTCTTCCCAGCTCCTGCTGAAAATTGTTTCAGTGCTGAGCTGTTGCCATTGGAAGCACAGTCTAGACAAAGATAAAATTAGAAGCAAGCATTTTCTTTTTTGGAAATCACAAAGTAGGACCTAATCTGATCTAATCTAGTCTTCTCATCTCAGCAAAGACTTTGCCTGTCTTGTCTACGTTATCTAGTGACATCATTAAATGGTGGAGAGGATCCTCTTTTCTTGAATTGAGTAGGAATCTGACAAATGCAGCCCTAAAAGCAGATATGATGAAACATAAACATCTACCACCTACCAAAAAAAAAAACCAAAACAAAACTTGACAACTACAGTATTCATCACTACCATACAAAATCTTTCCATTGTCTGTAACAATATAGAAAACATGTCAGATTTAGCAACAATAATGATTAACTGAGTTGACTCCAGGGGAAAATATAAAAAATGCAACACTATTGTATTTCAGAAACAAGCAATAACCAGTGTATATCACATGACTACATTTTACTTTGAAATGTTTTTTTACTCACCTTCTCAATGGCCTTGACCTCAATATTTTTATAGATTCATTTAAAAAAACAGGATTAAATTACATTTTTTCTTGATGTTGGATAATGGTAAACTGTTCACTACATCCTTAGGTAGCTTGTTCCCATGGCTAATTTAACTAGTGACACAACTATGAATGTGCTCCTGGGTTTCATTCCAAGTATATCAGTTGTCATGTTACGATTGCCAGAATGTTTTATGCCTGCTTCTTCTACTAGATTGAAAAGCCATCAATTACTAGAATATTATTCCCCTTATATGTGTTATCATTAACTAAAATGTATTTTCACTTGGATATGCAAATAAATTCAGTTCATTAAATATTTCACCACAAGTCAATTATTCTCACTTCCAATTGCTTCTTCTGAATCCCTTGCTGTGATATTAGCGGGAAAGCAAAAAAGTGAGCAGCATCACCCTGTAAGGACAGAGGCTGTGACTGGCTGAGCTGTACGTGCAGCAAAGCTTCCATAGCTTATACTCTATACATTATAACATATGACTGTGATAAGTCTAGCAATAGCATACAATTTTTTTCAGTTATGTTTGTCTAAAGTCAGCTGTGTATTATTAATGTAGACTTAGCAACCTACAGGTACAATGACTACTACTGGCATAGTGTTATAATAATGAGAAGTGCTCCCAAACCCTTGCCTTATCCCAAACACACAAAGATTGAAGACAAAGAGGGAAGACCCCTCTCTGCTGATCCGTGCAACCCACACTCACAGCACCAGGGATTTGACAGTGTTTTGCCTGGCATGTCTAGGTGGCCCACACAATGATGTTCACCTCCGCAGCAGCTGATTCTCAGGTCATCATCAATGCTGCAGCATCTTTTGCAGATTGTGCTTCTTAGTGTTAAAATTACCTTTGTATCTCTTTAGGTTTCTGAGTTTTGCTTTTTTGTGCTTCCCATTTTGTGCAGACAGACTGTTCTTCACCCCTGCTGAGATCAGTTCCAAACCCAGCCCACAGATAACCAATCACTCTGTCCTTGTCCTGCAGCTCTCCTACTAGGAAGTCACCTCCTGAAATCAACCCAGTGAGAATCAGCCACTTCACTCTCACCCTGCCTTAACTGGAACATTATTGCATTGTTTATCCTATGGCCTTCTAAATGTTAAATCAGCAGTTTGCTAAACATATTAATGATAAATCAGCAATTCAGTTAGTACTTAATAGTTAAATACTAAGTCAGCAATTCAGTTGGTACCTGTCTTGCCACAGAAATGCTAAATATATTTATACTGGGTTGACAACTGATTATGATCCCCAGCTTGATGGTCCCCTTTCCCCTATCATGGGTCAATGACCCCTGCTGCGTTCTGTTGTCTTCTTACAAGTCCAACCCAATTTTTGGACTCTTACAGCTTGGAAGTCCCCAATGTCACTTCCACATGTCCTTACACCAACGTTCTCTGGTAATATATTCACCTGCCTCCTTCCAACATTGCATCTGGAGTTCAAGTTCACCTGCCTTTTATCACTAACAGCTATTTGAAAATGTCTAAAAATAATTTTCTGTAATCTTCTGCTTTCCTAACTTTCATACTGACAAACTGCAAAATTTGTATGCTCTTCTTTAAGTGCTTTATAAAATATTCTATATGCAGAGGATGGAAATCAAGTGCTTTGGTGTTTGGCAAAGTGAATATTAAAGTAAACATTCTTCAGTACTCCAATTATCATCACTTCAGTTTTACTGACAGTATTAATCTACACTCACTGCAGTAATTTAACCAACAGTACGTGCTTTGGTTTTTTGCAGATATTTGACCTTTGAAATTTTCATGCTTTGAAAGTGTAATGCCTTTGGCATTTGTGACCAAAAGCCAGGAGAGCTGGTTCTCTTAAGTCCTCACACTGCATCACTCAACCACGTGTAACTGTCACACTTCCACTACACTGGCTTATTCTGACCTACAATAGACCATGGTCATGTAAGAAAATTTCTGTCTGTAGAGCTGGCTACATCCTGCAATGTTAAAAAAAATCAGTTTAGCTGCTATAATGTTCTTTGCAGCTAATGCCAGGTCAGCTTTTACTCTTTCTCTTGGGCAGTCCCAGCTGTCCTGATCATGATTTTTCCTAATGACTTCTCAGGTCTAGGATACTTTCCAATATCTTTCATCTCATCATTTAAAGTGCCACTATCCTTTCTCCCTATGTAGAGCACTTTTACTTCTATTAATAAACTTAGATATAACAGAGAGTAGCTTTCATTACATTTTAAAATCAGAATCACAGGATAATTTAGATTTGACTTAACTATTGGATGTCATCTAGTTCTAACCCCTGCTCAATTTTATTTACAGCAGAGGAAGAAATTCAACTTAGCCATATTTACTGTACAAATATTTAGGATCTTGCATACTGCATGCCATGTTAGGGTTTTGATAGTTTGAAAACTGTTAGAGGCTCTTAAATCAAGTGATGATAGTCACACTGTATGCTCCTACTTATCTAAATATGTTTTTTCTTTCTGTAGGAAACATTAAAATAACATGCTGTTCCATAAAGTTTCCATAATGCCTAGCTGCACTTCAAGCAGGGGCAGTGTCTGCTAATTAACATCTGTGGAACAATTTAAGCACAGAATAAAATTAACCCAATTCAGTTCCATGTGCTCCTGATTTCAGGAGGGTTCGTCCTTACTTGTATTATAGAAGTGTCAGAAATGGCAGACCTACCAAACATTTGCCCCAGAATTCCACATATTTACCCATTAGGAAATTTGTGGGAGACTATAATTTCTAGCTGCACAATTCTACCACCAGGCCTACGCTATTTTTTCCAAGCACTAGTGATATGCAATTTTAGCATCCATTTGTCACCAATGTAAACATTTATTATTTTAAAAGTAATTTTCAGGTTAAGATCTTGCAAATTAGTAGTACTGAATACCTTTCTCATGCACTAGATTTTGATGATATTTTCCAGTTTTACAAAAAAGAGTTTGTTGGTCTGGACCCTCAACACCCCAAAGTAGATACTTTTCAAATACCCAAATCACGTTCTATGCAATGTGTGTGCTTTTACATGTTAATATTATATTTGGATGTAACATTCAAGAGTTGCATATCTCCAAGGTTTTCCAAACAATTACCATACAGCTTAAATATATTCAGCAGGAGAGATCCAGACGGATTATATTCCTAAAACAACTATTGTTGTTTAAGCCACAGAAATCTAGCAGTAAAAGAAATCTTAATTTTTCGAGGTCTATGCTGCTCAAAAACATCGCTCTAAATTAAATGTCTAATTTAATGAGGACACAAAGTGGCTCACAAGAAGAAATTAAAACTGTATAGTTACAGAGATATAAGGACAGTAACATCCAATTTTAAGATAATTATTTCCATTATGGTAAGGCTATTTCAGAGATTATGTAACAGACTACAAAGTACTTATGTTTTATCTTTGCTTTCTCCTGCTTTTCTATAAAAGCAAAACATATGTATCACACCCCCTGTTTATCCATCATCATTTGTCAGCCCTTCATTCTCCCTGCAATAGCTTTTCAATGCACTGGACCATTTCAACCAAATTTGATGAGGTTAAGCTTTCACAAATTTAACTTTCAACTTTGTGAACTCTAATGACTGAATTGAGAACTGCGGCCAATTAGTGCCCTGACAGAAGAGAGCATGGAGAATTCAAATTTTAGCTGTTCTGCTCATTTCACTCATCAGCTAAAGGGCAGTCATCAGATGATCAGTCAACCATGAGTAGCTCCAAAGCTACCATGGCACGTGCTGCTCTTTGCCAGCCAAAACCGCAAAGAAAAGTAGTTAGACTAGTTGGAGATTGTTGAGGGAGGTTGCAAGACATAAAACTGTGAGCAAGCAGCCATTAAAACTTATGGAAGCACTTTTTTTTTTTGTTTAGTTTGTTTTTTAAATAAATAAATGAATATCAGATATCTGAAATCTGTTTTTAGCATGTGAAAAAACAAATCATACGAAAATATCTCTTTCATATATAGATTTTCTTCCTGTTTCCCCCCCACGCTTAAGGAAATCTATGGGTTCAGTCACTATTTTAGGAAGATTAATGTGGTGAATTTTCACTGTTTTGGGTTCATTTGGCTGAGAATGCTAGTAAAGTTCATCAGGCAAAGTATGCAAAATAATAATTACATACTTTCCTGTATAACTCTCAATTAACAGCAATCAACTTCCTACAAGACTGCGCTTTTTATATATTTTGGTCGAGGTTTTGTCTTGACCTTTTAGTAAAAGGCACCACTATTCTGTGACCCTTTTCCATTCCATCTTTAAACTTTGTGTGATACACAGTTGCTCCAACCACAGCTGTGTTTGTCTCCATCCCCTGCTGTACTGCCATAACATTCTTGTGATCTTCTTAGGTTCCCAGAAGAGGCTGTTTTTCATATGGCATTTGTAGAACACATACTTAAAGGCATTCTGCATGTAATCTGCAACCAGCACTATAGGTTGACTGTAATCCAATAGAGTCCAAGAAAATGATCCTTCAAAGCAACATCCCCAAAAAGATCTTGCTTCTGATCCTACCTGCACAGTGTAGATACAGCATATGCTGACAGGTATACCAGTGTGGTGACTAAATCACTGCATATAAGACTGAAGGCAAGCCAGTAGATTTTAAATGACCAATTTGGCTTTAATACAGATTATTCCTGGGTTGATTGATCATCTGATACTTCTTAATTCAGAAAAGATGTCTCTCTAGAAAACATTAAAGGAAATGGGACTGTGTTTTAAATCTCTGTATCTAATAATTAGAATCATCTAGCCCAAAATTCACATCTCTGCTTCTTACTTGTTGCAGTGAAAGAAAACTGAACGTCACATTCTGTTACATGTTTTATTTTAAAAACAAGACTACATTTCTAAATTTACAACACTATGGCTTAAAAATCTTCCTCGGAATTTTCCATCAAGTTATAAAAAATTATGAGACTCAGTAAGTATCCATATTTCTGATAAACTATGTGTCTTTGTTACAGCTGTTCCTTCTTAAAACTATTGCCTTCATAAAACTGTGATTTCAATAAACTCCACAGAAAACTGCTGCAGACTCAGTTGCTTAAATCTGACAATATTCATAACAGGATCAATATTTACTCTAAAAAAAGAAAATTTAAAATGCATACAACAGTTTCATCTGTTCCTGCGACTACTTATAACTTCCATTTTGTCTCTGCCAAGCAAAATTAGACTACCATTATATATCTTCCATGTCTTTAGTAATGCCATTGTAAATGGAAAGATACATATCCATCTGAATATCATATATTATTGCACAAATTAAAATATAGGTAATTAAATACCTGAAACATTTTGTCATCCTGATGTTTTCCTATGTCACAAGCTACAAACATTGAAATGAATTCAGTAACTAATACATCACAGATACCTCCTATTATAAACTTTTTCCTCAGAAATACATAATTGTCACCAAAGCTCTGGATAAACAAAAGTCATCTTCATCCTTTGTAATATGTTGCATCACAGCTGTTCATTGTTTGCTTTATATAAAACTGCCAATTTACAGGTTGTACTTACTATAGGAAAAGTTCACTTAAGGAAGATAATAAGTGTTACATTGCTCTTGTTCTTAGTTCGCATTTCAAATGAAAAAAGGCATTTGTGATTGCCTCCCAGCTGTTTGCTGCTCCTCCCCCCTTGCCTAATAATTTTGGAATTCACTGGCAAATTTCATTCATTTGAAAGAGCCCAAAAACATCAAAGATCATTGGTTTCCTCTGATAATCAATGATTGGAAAGAGAAAGCAAAAGTATTACTTTCAAGGAAAGAAGGTAGGAAAAACTCATCAACCACACGTAGTTTGACAGAATCCAGATAACTGTTCAGAAGAAGCATAAATACGGACCAGGCAGTATACTGGAGATGTATCCACGTGGCTTTACACAATGAGAAGGAAAATCCCATCTCACAAAACTTCTTTGAAGTTCTTGAAAATAACCAACAAACAGGAATCAATGAAAAAATAAGGGAGATGCAGGATATTAAGTAGCCCTGAGATAAGAAGAAAGGTATTTGCCTTGCAACATGGATACAAAGACAGGTAACAAACTAGGAGTAAATAGTTTTCACAGGACAAGTCACCAGTGAAGTTTAACAATCGACATTAATACCCAGGCTATTCAAACATTCACAAAGGTGAATCACAGAATCACAGAATCACGGAATTGTTGGAGATGGAAGGGACCTTCTAGAGATCATCCAGTCCAACTCCCCTGCCAAAGCAGGATTGCCCAGAGCACATCACTCAGGACTGCATCCAGGCGGGTCTTGAAGATCT
>JAOXNO010000052.1:36612038-36631551 GCA_028565335.1 Limnodromus scolopaceus | reverse complement strand
AAGCATTAATAAGGTCTCCCCTCAGCCTTCTCTTCTCCAGACTAAAGAGCCCCAGCTCTCTCAGCCTTTCCTCATAAGGGAGATGCTCCAATCCCTTAATCATCTTATGATTGATGATGGATGACTAGGAAAAGATCACAAAAGACAGATGACGTCTTGTGCCACTGAATAACTCCATGGTACAACATGGAGAAGGGCAAGGACAGTCAGCTCAAACGGAATAGGGAGAACCATGGAGAGAACTGTAAGCTATGACTACCATGAATAAGAACCATTCTATTATGGCACTGTCTACCATGAAATGAGGTCAGCAAGAGGTAGGTTGAATGAAAGAGGTAGCGCTTTGTACATGTGCAATTAGTGTGTGAAACTTCCTGCCACAGTACTCTAGAAGTTTACTTCAGAGTTTAAAAGCTCAAGAGGAAACAAAGCAAATTAATGAGAGAGAGATCATTAAACTTCAAACCATACAGACACCCCACCTCCCTCTGCGCTGCCTGTGGATGCAAGAACAGTCTAAGGATGCACCAATCCGTGCCTGCTCCGTCCTCACCTGCTTCCACAGACATTCGCTTTTGGCCACTGTCAGAGACAGGGTACTGGACCAGATAAACCTCGGGCTGGACCACACATTACCATTTTTGTATATTTTATGTAAGGCTTGATAATAGTCGAGTTCATGATCCAGTTCTGGTTCTTCAGACTTGGGTGATCTGGGACTAATCTGTCCCATCCAATGATAGTAACAGTACCTTCCTGGTTAGTTTCCCGAGTTTGCTTTACTAACAGTAGGGGCGAAAAATACACTTCTTAAGTTCATAGCTAAAAACTTTGATAAGTTATCCTGTGTACCTCTGCAAAGAAATGCAGAAAATACAGAGAACCAGAGTTTACCTGGCCACATCTACCATCTGTACTGTACGTACAACAACACAGCTTACAAAGTGCAACTTGGCCCAAGAGATTATTCAGAAAATTAAGTGTCTTTACTGTGGAAATATTGTGGAACCCTGAAGTAATTTCAAACTACTACGCAAATGTCAATTTACAGCATCAGGCACATACTGTACCTCAAAGAATAAGGAAGTCTTTGGAAAAGGTTTCTGTGTATTTTCCTTTGCAACTGTTTTGTTAGAAAGGTGTGTTATTTCAAAGCATAATTATGCTGCATCATGGAAAAAAGAGTTGAGGCAATAAGAATACATATTAAAATCTATTGTATACAGGACACGCTACATTTAAGCATACACTGCCTCTATCAATTATCTTTTTTCCTTTGCTTTGTCTGTCCAGTCTTATACACATATTCATGCCTGAATTTTCTTATTTCACAGGAAATTATGTCCTATCTTACTATCTTCTACAGAACTGAGCTAAGTTGACATGGAAAGCACAGAAAGCAACACCTGAGCTCTTGTTACTGAGTGTGCTAGGTATAGCTGTCATTTATTTCACTTTTTTTCAAAGAGTATATTTGTTCTTTGTAGGTTTTCGTAAGTAATGAGAAAAAATGTAATAATCATTCTACCCAGATGGCGATGACAGTAGAAAAATTTAGCAGCATAGATTTCTCTTTCTTTAGGAGATTGTGTGATTTTATAAAACAACATTTTGGAAGAAGCTTAACCACAGGTCATTCTTAACTGAAACATACAATAAAAATACGTGTGCTTTCAGCCAAGTTCATGGAAATGCTGTACAGGTTTTTTTGACATTTTATAAGTTTACCAATAGTCTTACTAAAGAGAACGTCATTCAGGAATGAGTTGCAGATTTAATATACACAAAAAAGGGCTACAGAAACATACTGGAAATGACAAGGTAATAAACAGGGAAGTTTTCCATAAAAGTAAATAACACAGAGAAATATGCCTAATTTCCTGGAAACACTACTTGCTTTAACAGTAGTTCCGCATATTGCTCTACTCATATTTTTCATTCACTAAAAAAATCTCTTAAAACCTACATCGTAATACTTGATAATGATAAATAATTACTTAATAATGATAAAGACTTTACTGTGCATTTTTATTAACTCCTTTAGACATCTCATATACACATGACATTTCCAATGATTTCATCAGTATTTTGACTGCAGCCAGGTGAATTGATTATGCCTGTACAGATATGAATTCATCATAAGGGAAAACATTTGCTTCATAACTGTGTTGTTCCTGTTAGTCTCCTTTTTCAGTCTCTAATACATGAATACAAAGATTATACCTAGTTTTAAAAAATTAATTATTGCAAATATCTTGCAAATGAAAGATATATATTACCCTCTTCAACAATTCCCATAGTGTTGGGAAAATTCAATGCAATACTATTTTTATTTAGTTCCTGTACTTAGAAGTAGAAAACGACATAGGTGTGTTCAAGGAAGATCCTGCAAATTCATATACTATTTTAATGGAATATTCCACAGTATATATTTCAGCAACATGTTTCAGAAGACACTACTAACCACTGTAACCACCAAGAAACATTATCCAAGAAGAATAGTTAAATCCTGCACAGTCCGTAATATCATGCAGCTCATTGTAGCAGGAGCAATGCCTGTGTCTAAGACAGCTATGTGCCCTCTTTGCTGAGGATCCAACCTGGGCTGTGAGCATGCTAATAAATATTTGATTCAGCCTTATGCGCCTTCAGATATAAACCCAGGAATTAACAGTGCAAAGACTTTAAAGTAGCTAAGGCTTAAAAACAAAAACAAAAACAACCTCCTTTTCCTTTCCATTAGATCTTCTATTTCACTAATACTAACAAACCCAAAGATGTCCAATTAGTAGCAAAAAAAATGAACACAAGAAATTGAAATTCTACTTCCATCAGGATATTGAATAAGTGGTATCCACATTTACAGTTACCTATATAAGCTTTCAGGACTACTCAGTGTGGCTCCATTTTGTCATGAGTGGGCTTTTTTGCATGACAAAAGTATCCCACATTTAGTACCTACCCTAGTTACCTGCCTTGCTATAAAGAGTTGCTAAACTAAACTATGTACATATAAAAAGGCCAATCAGGAAAAGCAAACCACAAAAGAGAAGTGTGAGGAAAAAGGAGATCATAACTTAAATAATGAAGTAGATTTCTTTTCTTAAGAAGCCATTCTCCTTCATAATACTCCACTCATAAAAACAGGATTTAAAACACTACTACTAACACTATTAATGGATAAGGATAAAAACACTATATCCAAAGCATTCCTTTTACTGTGACTCAGGTTTATGGAGAAATAAAAATTGTAATAATCTCTTCCATTAACTCTTTTCCATATTTTTTTTAATACTGTTGAAAATGAGAACTGCAACTCTAGTGACCAAAGTCACATTTGCTACAGTTCAGCAACTGAAGAAAGACATTGTATAAGTTTTTGAAGACTGTAGAATACCACGGCAAAAAGAAGAAGAAGCTTGCTACATAGGTAGCTTGGGGTAACTGCCTGAAAACAACAGATAAATGGTTATCTGAGCATCGGGGCAGCAGGCATCAGCAATAAGGTACAAAATGTTGTCCTGAAGGGAGTGATCAAAACATCACTAGTCGGGAATAGTGTAAATCCTTGTGACATCTGTGCTAAAATTCCCTTAGCATGGTACAATACACACTAGATTTGATTTAATACCTTCAAATGCATTTCATATAAGAGAGGTTTAAAGCCTCAGAAAGACAATTTTGCCTTGCGCTGTCAAAGTCCTTTTCTTTTTGAGGAACTGAAGTAATTGGGAGAATGTTTCCCTTCAGTAAGTGCTGCTGCATTTTCTTAGAAAAGCTACGTGCCAACAACAAAAATATCGGCATATGGTTACAATGTTTTTATCTGCATGTTCTTGTTTTCTTCTCCTGGCTTCTTGCTTTCCCTTTTATTATCCATGCTCTCAGTGAAAGAAGGGATCCCTCAGCATTGTTTTAAACTGGTGAAATGACACTCAGAGTTACCTGAGATTACATCAGAATAGCTCTTCATCCATTTGTTTGTTACCTCCTTGTCTTGCCAGCAGTGCCGTTAGACAGACACAAAAATTTATACTGAAATCAAAATAAAAATCACTTTTCAAGATGTTACATTATGGGATGGCAGCTGACAAGAGAAATCATTAAATGCTACTTGTACTGTATGGTAAATGGTAATGGTAAATACCATTCACATGGTATTTACACATGGTGAATGGTAAATACCATTCACACTGAAACAGTGAAGAAAGAAATACTGTACAACCAGGCAGCTCTCCAGCTCAGCCATAGCCTATAACAGGGCCATTTCACCACCCTTGTGGTTGAGAGCACAAAATATGTTCATCATGAGTTTGCTAAAACTTTACTTAAACTTTAACAAACTACAGATTGTCCGTAAACATAGTCTTTCTCAAAAAGACCGTTACATCCCATTAAACAGTTTTACTTTTTTCAAGTCTATTTCAACAATAGATAAATAGCTGACTGAAATTACAAAGGAAGATTTCCATTTTGCAAACTAAGTGCAAACTAAGTATATTGCATGCTGGCAGAATATATGAGGAAAGCAGAATCATTTAGCCGGTAGAGACATTCTCAAGCAGTATTGAGAACGTGTCAGAGTATTGCCAACTACTCTAACTGGAGTGAAGCCAACACTTGCCTTTGCACTAGCCTTTAAACACACACCTTTGAGGCATACATGGTATTGAGCAGTCTCTGTGCCCTTATTAGTGCAGAAACAGCTACGGTAGCCACAATTAGAAGTCTGAAATATGCAGCTTTTTGTAGTCTTCCTGCCAATCTTTGTAAGCTGCTAAAACTGAGCAAAAAATGCACTTATAAAAGATGCATATGACATGAAGTCAAGAACATGAAAAGTACATACATGAAGAAGAAAATTATTGATACCAAGGATAATAAATAACCGCAAGTTCATCTATTTCCAGTAAGTCTGTCTGGTAGTGTATTGCAGTTCCCATCAGTGTAATTAGTGTCCTATAGGCATCTGTTTCACTGAAAAAAAAAGGTATAAACCATGAAAAGATTAAACGTAATTATCATTATTTCCATTTCTGGGGCAAGGCCTTTTCATAAATAATTATGTTGCAGTGTAAAACTGGAGGCTTTAAACAGTTGCCCTATCATTCATAATAACGAGTAGGATAATAAGCCACAAGCCAAACCATCACATGCTCATTAGACAGAGAAGACTAATTAGGGCTTTAACCAGAAATGCCACTAAGCATCATGCTTACTGAGGTAATTAAAGCACTGATGATATTGAGGCATACGTTGTCTTCCAAATCCACAAATGGCATGATACTGACGAATTTACTTTATATAAAACTCTATGGCCTTCAAATGAAGTTAGAGGAATTTACTTATATGTATCAGGCCTTCATATTAAAGCCATTTCCATCTACATACTCAGTGTCAAGAAACAGCCCAATTCTTTTCGCACCCTGTTCTCCGCTAGATTAATGTTATGCAATTCAAGGCAGTACCTTCAATGTTAAACTGCTGTAACCAAGACCTCTGCCAATGGTGCAAAGAGACACCTCTACATGGGAACCAGAAAGACCTTTCCCCTCAACTGGAAGAGGTCACCAAATTGACTCGCTGACAAGATACTAGTTCAGAGCAGCCAGTGGCATCAACTCCCATCTGCTCACAGCATTTTCAGAAGGAATAATTTCAGACGGAATAGCCATTTCCTGTACTTTATGCTTGAAGAAGCTGCCTGCAAATACCTGAAAGCCTATCTTTTCATGTCTCCCTTTGAAAAGCTGAATTCTGTTCTAGCATCCTCAAAAAAAAAACCAAAACCAAAACCAAACCTAAATCAGCTGACCAGGTGGTGTGTTGAGAACATCATTTATGACACTGACAAAATCATATCAGTCTCCCATTCCTTCATCTTCCTTTGTCCACCTGCTGACTCTTCTTCTTCATCTTCTTCAACAGAAAGACTATATAGTATGCCTCTTTTTCCATTTCTAATTCTGTATAAAATATAGGCCCCCGTAGCTCATGGGTACTGCTCATCTGCCAATAATGTGCGTTAATAATAGTGAAGTCATTGCTGAGGTTAAATCTCTCTGCATGTTTTAAGATTATTTCACTGATTTGTGAAGATAAGAATTTATACCCATGTCGAAGAACAAAGATTAAGAATTGTTCTAGCATCTAGAATCTAATTATTGTTCAGGACAAGTAATAGTTTAGAACTACACCCAACTATTTTTTTTGCCTAAAATAAAACTAAAAAAAATAAACTATTTTTTTTTGAGTTTATTCTCCAAACTTGTTCATTCTCCAAACTATGGCCTGTATTCTGTCAACAACTGCAAGTTTAATTTGCAGCCATTCTTAGAGGCAGAAAACACTGACTGTAAAACACAATAGAAAAAATATTAAACATATCTTTTGTGAGGCAAATTCCCCATTATAACAACTTTCTCAATAGATATAAATGAGCAGCTTGTGAGTTCTGTAGAAAAGGAAGTTTGACATGACAAAGGGATATCTTTGAAGGCTTTTCAAAGCATTTTAAGTTTCAGCTTAACTTTTAATTCTGGATGATTTGGCTGATTTTATTGACAAAACACGAAAACAACCAAAATATATACTGACCAAAAATCAGGGGGGGGAAGTGGATCTCTGCCCAGCTGAGAGCATGAGAAGTTCTCAACCATGAGACACAGAAATGGAAGAGACAATAAACTGTAATTTTCTGCTTCAAACAGCCCACAAAACTATGTTTTCCATGAAGTATATTAAAGGCTTTTACAATTATTCCACCTTCATGTCCAGAGAGTGATTCACTAATGGTGAAAATGATCCTGTATTGGCATACATACTTTGCTTGTCAGGCTGCTTCTGGCACCTTTTAAGAGAATTTCTTTTATTGAAAACAGCATGCTCTGCAAGAACAGTGGAGGTGAAGTCTCTTTGTCTCTCCTCAGAGAGTAACTCCCAAGAAATTCTGTTCTTCCAGAACTGAACAAAGGTTTCCAAGAAAGATGACATATTTTAAATCAATCAATTTCTTGGTATACAAATTCCATGTAGTCGGAAGCAATGGTTTCTGCAGCTCAGCAATTTGACCACATGTAGGTCCATCATAAGTGCTGGAGCAAAGAAGGATCATAAGTAAACATGAGCTAACAGAGAAAGAAAAAACAGACAAAGACCAAAAACGGTTGATACCCTGTTTGTCACAACTGTGGATGATGGACATTTTCTTCCTATATTATTTCGTAGAAATTGGCTGGGCTTTCAACAAGGGTGCCGAACAGATGAAAATTTTGGAACAGATTAGAAGCCTCGTTTTTTCAAAGACTGGGAATCCCTTTGTTGGATCTGTCTGGAGTCCTCCCCGTTGGTCATTTTCGTTACTGATTGATTGCTTGTAAAGAACACCTAATCCCTTCACATTTATATTAATCTCTAGACCTTGTTTGACGAGAATTCTGTAGGTAGGTTCTCATTCCTCTTTAGATTGGCAAAAGCCCTATTAGCACTTTTGGCAGTATTTAATTTCCTGCTTAAACAGTGGGCATTCCAGACAGGCATGGGAAAGCAGTAAACTCAATTGACAGGTAGGGAAGGTTAAGGAGAAGAAAATTTGAGACTAGTTACTGTCTTGCAGATTCTTCATTTTCTGCCCTGGATAAGAATTAACAGGAAATGGATATTCTTGTGACTTTCAAACTACCTTCAGGGTGGTGCCTGAGAGTTCACAGGGACCAATTGTTCTAGCTTTGTCATTGTGCTGTGAACACAGTGGAAGTAAGGAACAGCTCAACATGTCCCCTGATGAATGAGAAAGACAGTGGTAAAAATGAGGAAACCTGCACTCACAATTACCACGAAGTAACAAATGCAAATCTATTTTATTTTGTAAAGAGATTCTTAGATTAAATAATGTTGTCCACTAATATCATCTTGTTCACTCTGCTATGCTTTGTAATTTAGTAAACTAGCACCAATGTCGTATCTCAAGTGCGTTTCATATGCTGTTAGGCATAATAATGCATATGGTATGCTTCATTTAAACAATCAGATACACCTATTACTAGTCATTTATTTTACCTTTTGTTATTGATTGCTTTTTATTTCACTGGCTAAGACAAATTAATTCAGCTGACATCTTGCTTGCAAGATGATCAATTAGAAATTCTCAGTCAAGCAGCACGTATTAGATGCTTTTTATTGGAACATCACTTTCAGTAAAAGGATTTGGTATTTTCTAAAAAATCCATCCAGCATTGCAGATTCAGATATAGAGTTGTGCTAAGCTCAGAGAAGTTAGAGCTGAACACTGTAGAGTAATAAGCGAACCAAGTGCTGCACAGATCACTTTGAGCTGAGCTTTCTCCTTTCCTCTTGTATTTGCCTGATCACACTTTATATCCAAACATCCTTTGCCCTTGACTCATCCTACCCCTGCAATTTGTAGTTATCAGGTTGAAAGCTGTCCATCAAGACAACTAGAATCTTACTGACATACAGAAAAAAAAGTGCTAAGCAAGTAAATCCCAGATCCCCAGTCTGGAGTCCCAATGAAGAATAAAAACAGAAAACTAGAGATTACATTTTGCTAAAAGTTGTTCAGAGGCTTAGCAAAAGTTCATACCCATTCCCAGATTTACTCAATTCTGTGATTTTCACCAAAGCCTCTTAAAAGCAGTTTCTCTAGTGTAAATGGCTAAAAAATTTCTTACACAAAGTTCCTATGTCTACCTAAAATAAAAACAATCCTTACAGAATGGAACAAAACGTTTTAGGGAGCTCAAACTGGGAATCTAAACAACTTCACTCCATCCCAATCTAATGTGGGCAGAATGTAGATAACTGCAGACACCTCTGAGCACAAATAACTCCCAGTACAACTTCTTCAAGCATTGAAAAATCCTACAGCAGCAAATCAACCTTCCCATAACGCATATCAAATCTTATTTCTCTCTTTAAGTTCTCCCGGTTCATTTTCCATGCTTCCTTCACATTTACATAATCTCTTGGCTCTATTAATTTCCTATTTTCTTGCCTTTCTTCTTACACCAGTCACAATTATCAGTTAGAACAGGATAGGATATTAGGATATTAACACTTCCGGCTCTCAACTGTCCTCACCTTATGGCATTGGCTCCTTCCTGGGTTCAGACTAGGTATTAATTATCCTCATACTAAAAAAAAAATACTAGCTGCAATCAAATTCCTGAAAACCTGAGTTTATCAGATAAACAGGGAATAACCTTTGTCTCTAGTTCCATAAAGTATGTGCGAATTTTAGATTTTTCTTACATGAAAAACAGACCCTGGTTTCAATCACTACATGGAAGAGAGACTAGATTAATGTGACTGAACATTTGATTCACATTTTGGTCATATGAGAACTGTACTTGTGGTCTACTTCCCATGGATTAACAACTCCATCAGATAGCCCGAACCAAAGAGCCCTAAGTCAAACCCAAGCAACAGTGGCAAGCTTCAGATCTAATGCTGAACTATGTCATACTACTAGTAGTGGAGGACTAAAGTCAGTGTGCCAGTTAACAGTTATTTCTAGTTAAAAGGAGAAGCAAAGTATGCAGCATTCTTAAATATGCAAACCTGCAAGTATATGGCTGTGGAAGACCAGCTATCTGGCCACAACAGAAATTGTTCTTTCTATCTCTCAATAAGAAACAAAGACACATTATTTCAGAATAATGTTTCGCTCTGTCAATAATCTATATCATAAGTCTATAAAATCTTTCATCTGTTAAAAACTTGTTTAATAATCTTGTCATCTACTTCACCACTTATTAATTAAATGGAAAAGTCTCTGAGCTACAGGGCACACAAGGTATCTGATTTCTTTCTGTATTATGCATATACAGAAGCAGCTGAGAGCTGCAAATTTTCCTGCGAGGGAACTCAAACGGGCTATTTAAAGAGACACAGTAAGGGCTGACACTGGTAAAATGGAAACACAGCTACCTTAAAAACTGTCCCACAGGTTAAAATATGCCAGCAAAACTTCCAAAGTGCTACAGACGTGCTTTAAATCTATGTTACCAGCATTCCTACTTTGGAGTGAGATGAAAGCAAATTCCTTTTATACATGGGCCCACGGGTTTATTTAGTTTTCAAGGTGTTGGGAAAACAGAATAGAAAGCAGCAGAACATTCTGGTTTTGCATTTCCTTTTTAGTTCAGATCAACTTTAAAATGTCACAAAGGAGTGAAAAGAGATTAGAGAACAAAAGTAAGCAAAATGAGCAAGAGGAATCAGCTGAAAAATCCCTGAAAAGATAAGCAAATGTTTTCATTTTGAAAGTGAGTCAAAACCATATGTTTACAGTGGCTCAACTGATACAATATGGGAAGAACAATAATATGAGACACCACCAATGAAAGTGTAATAGTGGTTCATATCTAAAGGATCTCATTGAATTAGGGCAAAACCCCTTAGCCACTGAAGACAGTAGGAACTTTCCCCTGATAGACCTCAGTACAGCCAAGACGTCATCTTTGCCATCACTCCCTGCCCATAATACTTTTACAAAGACATTTCCTGTTTTGTAGTAGAAACATCAAAAATCCTACCTATAAACAAATGAGAAAGCACAAAATTAAGACAAAATATAATGAAACAACAAGAGTTTGGGGGAAAATTAAAAACTAGCACAGGAGAAAAAAAAATATAGAGTAGGCAGAAGTGACAACTTTTGTTCAGTAAAACCTTGCCAAATTGCTACCTAACATTTATTAGTAATGGAGATAACCATAAGGAATTTAATTACAGCATAAGAGTTTAAGATGATGAGTGTAATACATCAGCAAAGGAAAATTAACAGAGTTTAGTACCAGTAAAGCTCTCTGCCAAAATACAAAGACTGAACCATTTGAGCTAAGTATGGATGAATGCTAAAATTCAATATTGCTTATAATAAAAATTTATACAGTATTTTTTGTCTTGAGATAGACACAGTCTATTACATACTGAGGATATCTTTTCGGTATATTGTAATATCTTTAAAAAAAAGAAAACAAAATTATGTAGCTTATGATGTGGTCCACTTCCTACAGTTTTTTCCTAGAGAAATTTATGGCTTTGCATTCAGCACTTTTTCATTCAATTCGAACTAGGTCTCCCCATATTAAAAAAATAAAAAGAAAAAAAGAAAAAAAAGGGGGGGGGAAATCACTGCTGTTTATATCACAGTCTCAAGAAGCACTTTCTCAGAATTAAGAAACGAACAGAGATAAACTTTACACACTTCAATAAGCTGGACTGCATACTGTATCTTTATAAGATTAATCAGGGCAAGGTTTTTGTTGGAGCCTTGACATAAACATTTACTATAAAAGGTATGAAAATCCTGATTTGGCTGTTCTCATTTAACCATATTCACTTGGATTATCCTTCATCATTTGCTAATGGGGTTATCTTCAGAAAGACAGAGGAGCACGTTCCGTTAAATATAATTACAATCATTTGAGAATCAGAGTTACCAGAAATTCTCTTAGTTTGAGCCAAGTAAAAAAAGTTTCCATTTCATTGTAAGAGTTACTTAACTTGACACTTTAAAATATTTTCAACTTTCTCTTAAAACTTCTCCAAAAGCCTTTTCCGAGTTTTTTGGTTTCAGTAGAACCATTTTCCTCCTTGGCATAGTACGAAAATAAGTAACATTTTCAGCTATGTAACAGTACTTTAAAACTGATGCGGTTTATGGTAAGACAGTTACTAAATTTCTCAGAGTTGTCAAATTACCACCTTTTCAGAGTAATACATCTATTAAGAAAGTAAAAAACTAAAACCACATGTTCGAACTTCCTGATTTCAAGCTAATTAAAGTAAGCTTTATAACGAATAAACCAGACTCTAACCATTTTTGCTTGTAGAAGCTTGGTAAAACTTCAAGGACACAATGATTCTCAGTAATAAGTTTTCATATATGGTTAATACACAGCTCGTCAGGTAAAATCACATGTAATTTTTTGACAGTGAGCTAATTTAAAATATTAAGAGAATGCATCTGTATAGTATGCTCCATGATACTCAGTAACTGAAAAATCTTTACAAGAGATGAGGTTCTCAAGAAACGCTTGAGCACAAACTGTTCCTGCTTGTTTTCCCTCTGACTTCAAGAGTAGTATGGTCTTGAGAGCGTACATGCCACGCGTTATGCACTAGGGAGATAACCATTCTCCTCTATCACCCACACCCTTTTGAGGATAAGGACAAGTGATCAATCTGTGATCCCCAACAGGAGAAACCTGAAAATGTTTCTCTCTCAGTTGATCAGTTCCTCAGGACATCAGAGCTGCTATCTCTCTCCTCGTTTCATCACTCTTCTCTGTTTCTTCTTTTTCTTTTGTTGTTCTTCCTGCTTGCTTCTTTCTTTTCCCTAGAAAAACTAAGTATCCATAGAACCGTCTCATTAAAAGGCATTGTATCCAGACAGCCAACAATAAGAACTGAAAGGTAACTCTCTACATGCACACAGCAACATATTTGCCTATTAAACAGGCCCATCCGAGGATTTCATGGAGTCTTATAGTCCCTATAGTCTATTTGGATAGAAATTTATTTCCAGTTTTGTTCCCCTTTCTTGAAGAGTAAAGGATCTACCCGCCTTAGAGGTGATTCCCAGCAGAAATTCTAATATAGGGAATGTCAATGCAGCCCTAGGAAAGGAGGAACTGGGGATAAAACACTTCCTTAATTTCTGGACATGATCCAGACGATTTCTTTCCCCCTAGGGGCTAAAATATTTTCTCTTAGGAAGGCCTGCACAATAGAAAAGCCCTGATTAAATGGAAAGATGAATCATGAAAACAGATATGCCACAGAAGCAGGAATATCAGTATTTGTAGAAGAGGTAGTAGGCCAGTAAGTGACACATAAGAGTTTAAAAGTACTTGAAGTCTGAGTTCAGACTTCACTGGAATTATTAAATAAATTAAGACACACTTTGCTTTCAGTTGCAGCTTACTGGAAAGATAATTTTTTAGCCTACAGAAACACAATTTCAGTGCACCAATAGACAATATCTCCCTGCAATGCCTTGCAGCAGGCTCACTGAGAGAACACATCCAGAAATCTTCCCTTCACAATATGCTTTCTTACCCATGTTGAAAAGGAATAAAATAATCCTTGGTAGATATGAAATTGTTCATTTTTCCATTTAAAGCCATATCTTGGAAACCATCAGGAGGTCATGTATTCCATTCGTCATATATAGTGTTTTGCATCTTCCCAAGGGCACTGGAGTGCATGCATAATTCACATGGAACAAATATTCAATAAAATGTTCAAAACATTTTGCAAACAACACACAGCAAATAAGCCTTTATTTGCTCCTTTTGTGTTATGCTCTCTTTCCCCTTGAAAATACACTTTGTATAATTTTTGATCCAATATTTCTGTGGTGTTATTGTTGTTCTGCTACCTTCCCTAAGAAAATTACATATAAAGAACATCAGAGGGTGCTTACTTGCAGCTACATTCTCAGCAAGAAATACATGCAATGAATTCACGGCTGAGAGATTTATGCCATTCTAATCAAAAAGTGTCATAATAAAATGTTTACATTGTAAAATGAAAAATCTTAGGCTTTTCAGGGTAGCAGGATGGGAAGTTTGCCACCTGGCATAGCTAAACTTTTATGAATGTTTATGAATTATTCTACTGGAAAATGAATGATGGGCTATAATAGTTTTTGTGTGTATGTCACTATTCCCTACTGCACTATGATGGGACTATTCATGTGTAACGGTTAATACAGCAGAGTTGGAGCTCTTCGTGCCTCAGTAGATGCTGGGGTTTTCAGAGCCAGACACTTGCTAATGCCTATTTGTATGGATCTGATTCCATTTTCCAACATCAGGCAGACAGAAGTGGCAGAAAATGGAGTTTAAGAAGAAATACATTAGATACCTGAAACAAAAAAACATCCAAAAAAGAAGGAATGCTAAAATCCAGGTTAGGACATTTCAATATAGCTGCATCATTCATCCATTGCAAATCATAAGCGTACACTAGACATTAAAAGCCATTATATCTTTCTCACAAAAGTCAGCGCATTTTCAAAACACAGAGGGTGGCAAATCAAAAAGGTTTAAAAACAAAAAAAAAAGTAAGAGAAAAAAAAAGTCAGTTCTGTGCTGTCACCCTAGCAGAGCAGTAGGCATGGGACATGAAAGGGGAAAGGGAGAGGTAACTGACCTAAGCCCAGGGGCGAGGGAGTGTGTACGGAATAATTTCAAATATCAGTGGAGTTTCTACTTCAGAGTGCCTTTGGCTGAGTTGAGTCAGGAATTTCTCCAGAGTCACTGGCTGTCATGGCCCTTACTAATCTCTCTGTTCTGCTGGATCATTAAGCCACAGATCAGCCTGCTGTTTCATAAGATAAAGGCAAATTTTAATTTTTTTTGCCCTAACTTCAGAGTACCACTACAGCACACAGCTTAAGCAAGGCTCATTAGCAGGAACTTTTAAAAAGAAAACATAAGCAAATAAAATGAATAAAAACATTTACTTGTACAGCAAACTGCATTTGCTGGTATAAGAATTGGTCTCTATATTCAGCTTTGCAAGATAGAGACGGAAGACGGCGTTATGGATGGCAGTAGGTGCATGAGTCGCAGAGTTCCTTCGCGGTGTTCTTTTGAAAAGGCAAGTTGTTGCCAGTAAGTCATCATCGTCATTGTTTCAAAGGAGCTCATCAGACCTTCTTCAAGCTGCACCAAATCCAAACTAACTTATGCTACTACTTGCTGTCATTTTCCTTCCATATTTACCATGTTAGTAACTGATAGTGTTTAAGAAACACTGGAAATAGAGCTGTCTGAAGCTCTCCCATTCCCTTTTTGTCTTACTAAAAATAATAATCTCAGTGGTGGTAAATTGGAAAACAAAATAGATAAAGAACAGTATCTTACATGGAAAACAGATCCTGAGACACAACTGCTTCCCTCGTGTTAAAATTTCACTTCCCTTGTTACAAAACAAGAAGCCAGACAGAACGTTTTCCTTTGCCAAACACAGGTAACAGCTGGATTTGTCATGCTTTCAGCCTAGGAGTTCTCATGCTATTTATCATAAAGCTGCTTCAGTGATCCCAACTCATTGGTTCTTCTTAATATTTAAATACCTAAACTTCATTACAGAGCTCAAAAAGACATAAAAGCCTGAAAAATTCAGGCCACGGCATGGTTGCAATTTCAAAGGAAAATCTGCATGTTTGTTTATTTGAAGAAATATTTATGTAAACAAGGTTCTTTAATCATACACACGTGATAGCACTGAATCAACAACACTGGTACACCTTTGACATTAGTTGGTTTTATATCCGTTAATATGACAGTAATTAAAATTAATTCATGCAGATTTTCCCTTAAATATACTCCATTAGCAAAGAGCATTTGTCAAATCTACCTCCAGCATACAATGCCTAATGATATCCTTAAACATTAAAAGCCCTAATCTTGTAATTTACTGCTCAAAGCAGTTTACACGTATTAGTCTAATAAACTGCAAGCAGTGAATTAACAGATGTCTTCTTGTACGTGGAATAATTTACTATAAATTCATGCATATTTAGTAACAGTATGATACAATTAACTACAGTGGACCCGCTGAAATGAGAAGTAGCTCTGATGTCATGCTGAAGACTAAAGGTGTTTTGAATACTCTCAGTCTCAATAGTTTTGTTAGGCTGTAAGATTCCCATTTATTGTTTGACATGCTTCTGATTAGAAAACTTATTAGCATAGGATTTCTGCCTCCATAGCAGAATGGAACAACTGCAGACATGGAGAGTTGTAATATTTACCATCCCGTTATTATTCAATATATTTGTTCAGTAAAACCCAGCACTACCATATTAGGCACATTACCAGTTAGATTGTAAACAAATCACTGAGTCCGTAAACAAATCCCAATTCTCACATCAAGATAAATGTTAAAAAATAAGAAATATATCTACAGATACTAGTAAGTCCAGCCTTACGTAGAAAATTATCAGACCAATATTTATGTTAAATATGATATCTTGACTCAGTGGCCATTAACTACCAGTTTTGACTTATATCTCTGGTATGCTCAAGGTTCCTGCTGTGTAGTTCCAAACTTGGTTCTCGAGGATTAATAAATAAGCAGTACTGAGAATGCAGAAAATTTCATAGCCTTTGATAGATAGAAGACTGAAAGACTGTAATATACATTTGAAAATACTTAAACAACCTCTCATGCTCGTCATCAAGACAAAGAATGCACAGACTTATGCATGGGGGTAGGGGGAGGAAAGTGAATCAACAGTAATTACAATCCAGAAATCAGCAACTCTTAAATTTTTAAGGTGACTGAAGAGACCCAGCAGACATTCTCGTTGGCATTACGTCATTGGATCTTATTATTAAAAGGTTCTCTATTTATATCCTTTACCTCCACACACCTCATGGTGATTACGGAAAATATATAACTGCATTGACTGACTTGGTAATTAAGAAAAACACGACAGATACAGTTCCTTTATCAAGAACTTAAGGTATCTGAGATCTTGAACTGAGAATCTGTGGCAACCAGCCAGACCTCAGCAAATCTGCACTAGGAATGGCTTTTAAGTATAGCAAGGTAAAAAGTAATTAGCCCAATCAATTAAAACCCAATGGGATCTTCTGTAGCATCACTGAACTTACAGGATCCTGGACTTGGTTTGCTTCAGGACGTAAAAAGATGATGAGAAGATTGGTTCGCTAACATTCCTGTTACTGAGGTCAACGCTTTTATGCAGTGATCACGTCATTGACAACTGGATAAACGGATAATAGTCAATACTTGATAGTACATAAATAATATCATCACAGATGCAAATGCTGCATCTTCATTAAAAATGTTTTATATCAGTAAAAGATTTTCCTCAATTTTACCAATGGGAATGTGCAACTAAATTATGCAAAAAAGAATCTAAGCCAACATTATTTGCATCTCTTCCTATTGCGTGACTGTTTCATGAGAGTCTTGATTACTGTAGTGTGCAGCACTGCTTACTTCTAAATGGTTCTGATAGTTCAATACAGGAAGTTATAACAGGTTATATCAAATGTGGGTACAGAGCAAGGAGCAATCTCTTCAGGTTAATTACTCTTGCTTTTAGGTAGCTGATGAGACAAAATAATCTATAACTTTCACTGAATTTCACCGAATTTTTAAAGTTGGAAGGGACCATACAGATCATCTAGTCCAAGTCCAACTTCTTCCACCCTATCAGTGTAGGAAAAGAGAAGGGCTTCTGCCCCAAATCTGTAAGGTTCTTTCTCCCCTGATCAGGATTTTAGGCCTGATAAACATTTTGGTCTGTTGTATTTCTCATGTGGTGATTTTGCATGAATTGCCCCGTGAAATGTGTGAAACAGTGAACAACATGATGAAAAATGCTTGAAAATAGACCTTAACAGCACTGGAATTTTTATCATGTACTGATTATATAATGATTAGATTTACCATGTTATTTTTGGAAGTAACTCTAAAGTGTAATAAATATATCATTTTTTAAACCACAAACACTTAAGAAACGCAGAAGACTATTAGCTTCATTGCAGCCCCTTAAACTGCTGTGAAATGAGCTCTAAATGTGCTATAAAATGATTTCAACAATTTATAAACCTCCCCTGATAAGCCTTCAGCAAGATATAAATGTTACAGAAAACCATTGTTGCAGGACAGACACTTACTCACTTTAGGGAAGGGCGATTATTTAATGGTTTGCGTTGAAAACTAAATAACAGGTTTGTTCCTTTGCCATTCATTTCTAGCTAATTTCCACAAAGTCTCCAGAATTTGTAGTTTACCTTATGGTTTCAGAAAACAGGGGTTTTTTAACCTTCATTCTGCATGTCCTTTCCCTGAGCTCTAGTAAGACCTCCCATCCATCTCTGAGCAGAACCCTCTCCTGCATTTCCACAGGCATTAATTTTTTCTTGAGGTACTTAAATGAAACTGCTATCACATTTGAACATCTTATAACAGCCACAAGAAAAACTATGTTGTTTGTATTGTATTGTACCTTTTCAAGGTACAATGTTCCAAAATGCGATCAATAAACTTAAGTTGTCCAATATACTCCTAAGTGTTTTGAAGTAGCTCCTGACAGAAGGTATTAAAGTTCTGAGCAGTGAAGCATCCTTACTGGAAGTAACTTATGGGGAAAACATAGGAAAAGCACATAAAGACAATCTGCTTTTTCTTAGCAAATGTATACATCATAGCCAAGAGTAGTATGGATTTTTAATCTTCATTTTTTTATACCCTTAACTTTTACATATTTAAAACACATCTGAGAATGTAAAAGTATATTATCCTGATAGTATGGATGTGAAAGGAATGATCTACAGATATTCAAAATCATTCATCCAGCACCATTTATGGAAGCTTTTTATTAGAGGGCTGGCTGACTGCCTTGATCTACCTTCCCCAGTTCAAACCACTCACTCCTATCGCAGTATAACAAGCCACTGATCAATACAGAGGATCTTCTCTGAATACAAGTTAATTTTTTTCCCCATCGGTAAGCAATCTTCCCCCTCCCTCCCCTGAAGCACACCAAAGCCAATCAATTTACAGTGTCTACTTCATCTGTTTGTATTTTATAAACTGCTGCAGACTGATGTTTAGAGGAGGCAGAACTTCGGCACAACAATCTGATACCTAGTATTTGCATGTTTCTGTCAAGAAGCCAGAATATAAGTATTTTGCCTAGAACTACATCTTACATCCACTTAGGACTATGGCTGCACGAGAGATAAAACCTGTAAGAATATAAACCACTCTATATTTCAAAGCACTGGACACAGAAAGCTGTAGAACTAAACTGTAGCATATTTTATATCTATCTATGCACAAATGCTGCATATCCATGAGAAAAGGGGAGAGCTGTCTGTGCATGGCAATGAAGAACTTCCTTTTACAGACAAATCTGAATTTCTTTGATTTAGAATTCTGATATTTTTTTTTCCGTATTCTGAATGTTAAGTTTCAGTGAGGGTTTTGGTTTGGAATTTTTGTCTTTTGCCTTTGTACTTTAAAACCCCAGGCAGGAGCTGGGGGGGAAGGAAGGGGAAAAGGGGGTGGTGGGATGAACCAAACTGAAGTGCCAGAAATCTCTAGATTCCTTCAGATTTTAAGTCCAAATCTGCCATTTTGAAAGATGTGTGTATGCCCTGGATAAGTTTGTGTTAGGGCTACAAAGATGATTAGGGGCCTGGAGCACAGTTAGGACTCTAAATTTAAAGAAAGCAAACTTCCAGCTCTTCAAGGAGTTAGTAAATAGGACCCTGTGGGAAACTGCCCTCAAGGACAAGGGAGCAGAAAAAAGCTGGCAGATCTTTAAGGATGCTCTCTATAGAGCACAAAAGATCTCAATCCCTACATGTAGGAAATTGGGCAAGGAAGGCAAGAGACCACCATGGTTGAGCCGTGACCTGCTGGTCAAACTAAGGGGCAAGATGGGGCTACACAGGAAATGGAAGAAGGGACAGGCATCCTGGGAAGAGTA
>JAOXNO010000052.1:36593995-36611986 GCA_028565335.1 Limnodromus scolopaceus | reverse complement strand
TCCCTGGAGACATTCAAGGTGAGGCTCGACGAGGCCCTGGGCAACCTGGTCTAGTTGGGGGTGTCCCCGCTGACTGCTTCACTAGAATCACGTGTAACTTGTGATAGGACGTGACCCATTCTTGCTTGTGAAGTAACGTAAAGATATTACACAGTAAGAATAGAGCTTGCTGGGGGAGAGCCATCTTTACAGTTTATATTGAAGTGCAAAATTACAAATTTAATTATTAAGAGAAATGGTCAACAGATAAACACTAATATTTATAATTCATTTCAGATTTTAACTTTTTCAAGAACAACATGCTTAGATTTGAAGTGCTGTTTGACAGGCACAGTACCATTCACCCTTAACCACTTCATCTGCTCTCTAACCATCCCTACATCACAAGACCTTTCAGTGAGAGCTGCTACACTGCTACCTCAAAATAATGAAGCACCCTGAACAGAGGAGGGCTATCTTGTTTCTTCACCATAAAAATTAAAATTAAAAAAAGAAAGAGAAAAAAACTTTACATTTTGCATGAATAGTATTCAGTACAGAAATCTGAGTTCTAATTTCCTCTCACATACCAGTTCAGAAGTAAACGTTCCCACCTCTCCATTTCAACTTCTTTTCTACATTTACTGGATTCCAAAATATTTCTAGGGTTGAATTTTATTCTTTTTTTTATGAACCCCTAAGAGAGACACTCAATACCCCAGGCTATAGTGACTGTGCTAGACAGCTAGACAGCAGATGGAAGACAAATAAGAGTATTAAGAACAGGAAGTACAGGCTGTAAACTCTGCTGAAGACTTCTATTAACCTCAGGTTGTTTTCGTACATAAAATCTACTTCAGGCACATCATTTGTATATAAGCAAAACATCACCATTTCAGCATTTTGTTCTAATCTCTGTAAAGCTATGGCTGTAAATTCTCAAATATGCCAAAAAAAAAAAGAATTTTTATTTCACGGATAGCTTTCTTTATTATTTTATGGTACAGTGGAAAGGTTTTATTGTCACTTCCTCTGGATGACAAGCCAAAGTTTCTGTTACGCCCCTTCTTACAAATTTGCTGGCATCTCAGACTCATGCTGGTAAAAGTTTATACGGCATGATATCATGAATCACCAGTTTTCATATGCAGCTATAGTCAACCAGCATCTAAACAGCCTGAAAGCCTATTATCCTTCCAGGAACTAGACTTTTTTTTTCAATAATTATAATGAAATACACATGTCTAAGAAAACTATAAAGTCTAACTGTGCATCACAAAGCATTACACAGAACATAGCTCTACAAGAATGCAAAATGCCAACGTTGCCTCATCTTAACACTCTCATCTTAAATGCATGTATTACACGAGTATGGCCTCATCTTCAGAACCTTTCAGGCCAAAAGCTCAGAGGCAGTGACCATAGATCAAGCTTTCAGAATTACTATTTACAGCATAAACTATCCACAAAACAAAGAGTAAACTTAAAATGGGTTCTGAATGATAATTTTTTATCACTGTAACAAAAAGACAAATTCAGGCATTCAACGGGCTGGACTTATTAGCAGGAACCTAAAAAAAAAAAAAACTTAAAAAAACTAGGAAAATGTTTCAATCATTGCTCATGGAAATTATCCCAGAATAGACCTCACAAGATCTCAGAGTTACCCAGAAAATCCAGACAGAAATCTGGTATATGCAAACTGTAATTCAGTTCCACAGGCCTAGAATTTCTGAGTGCAATTTCCTGAGAAGAAACAAAAGGGTTGCCCAGCTTAATATATTTAGTAATTTTTATGTCATGAACAAAAAGACAGTTTCATTATTTAATTTTTATGCTTTGCTGAACAATTCTTGAAGACAGAACATGAGAGTTTAGATCAATTTAAACAATGTGAAAGACAAACAGAAGATACTTGAAAAAAGAGTGGCTGACATCATGGAAAGAGTAAAACAGCAAGTTTCAAATTAAAATTAATCTAACTTGAAATCTTGTATTGGGTGAAACAGATAAAAACACCATGCCAGAAGAACCAATGACCCTGATAGCCAAAGAATAGCAGTGGGATGAACGCTATACTGCAAAACACAACAGCACTGATTTAAAGGTTATGAACACAATTTTCTGCTACTCATTAAATGCTCGTTGCTGGGAAGCAGTGATCTTCAATAGGAAAGAGGAATGTCTGCAATACAATTACAAGCTCCCAATATAATGCTGTAAGAAAACAAGATTAATAGCACCTAGAATGTGTAAATCAAAACATTTGCAATAGGGAAGTTGCTCATTAGTGGCAAAAACAGAAAGCCAGCATTTAAGAGCCTGCCTCTCCGTAGCACTGCTGTGAAGCCAGGGGATCACCTGAGGTGCTGGACATACTTGTTCCTGCCTCTGTTGTTTCTGATCACATCCTTAGTTGTAAGCAAAGTTTGGCAGAGATGCTTATTCTGTGTTTGTGTGATTCCTTACTCAAGACCCGACTTTGTCCCTAACCTTAACCCCTTGAGGGTTGTGGATACTAAATTTCTTGGTGAAATGCAATCTCTTGAAGTGTATAACCCTGCAAACTTACCATTTTATTTATCCCAGACATCCTGTTTGTATCATTTGAGGAAGTCAAAAGGCTCAGCAAACGGAACCAAAAAAAATTGACAGCCAAAGCTGTTTTACTCCTGTCTTGCATTTTCTGCCCAAATGCACACTCAGTATTTGGAAAGAAATATATTTATGCAAATATTTTCATTAAAGGCAGCCCTATGGACTTACGGTCTTATGCAGTCATGGAGAAGAAGTTAGGATTAAGCAATTTTTTTATTTCAGTTTGTTTAATATAAAAAGTTGGAAAATTGTAAATGACAGAACAAATATTACTTAAGAGCAGGGGATGTTTCTTATTTGTCAAATGTCTGGCTGGTCAGAATAGACATGTTATACACCAATTAAAGGTGTCTGTTCACAAATACAATGTTAAATAATGGTCTGGTGCATGACTAATAAGAATTATTCTAGACTTTGTTTTACACTTCAGCTGGTACTATTGCAAGCTGCAGAATTTGGACTTGCAATCACAGTCCCTGTGATATAAAAATTGCTGATTTTCTGATCTTCTCTTTTCTTGGGATCATTCTGGTTTAGACTAAAGCGTACCACAGATAGTGACCCAGAACAATCGCTGCAGCTATTCATTTCTTTATCTATCATTTCTCTTCTGATACTCAGTTCCACTTATCACTTCTCAAAGATAAGCTACCCCTAAGATTTCCCAGGGGTAGGTAGAAAAGGTATGTTTAGAAGTCACTGTATTACAATTGAATAAATAATTTTACACTACCACCAAGAAAATAAAAATCAGATATAACATTAATCCAAAAAAAGTTACAAACCATAATGCTCTTTTATCTTTTTTTTTTTTGTTGTTGCTTTTGTTTGTTTTTAATCACATTAGAAACAATAGGAAATATTAATTTCTTCCTTTAGAAAGCTCCAAATTATTTTTCAGGCATTAATACAATGGCTTTAACCACAGAAATACAAAAAGGTGGTTTGGGGCTTTATTTCTGTGGTGTGAATTTTGCCATGAGTATGTGATAAATTATACCACAGAAAAATACGAGTGCAGAAAAGTAGTGGCCCACTACTAAAGGCAGACAAAAAGTAATAACCAATACTCATACCCTAAGGCAGAAAAGGAAACTTCAATCATTCAGTAAAAAGAAGCCATATCTTGCGGCAACAGGTGCAAGTCTTGTGACACTTGCTGTTCCTCATAGTTATTTGGATTAGGCCAATATTTTTACAGTTCATTTTGGAGGTCATGATACCAGTAATGAATATGCTACCAATATTGCACATCTACATTAGTATTTGCTAGTATTCCCAGCATAACCTTCCTTGGACAAGGAAAAAAATCTACTTTCAAATTTGCTTTTGATGTCAGAAGTACTAAATTGAAAATCCTTTTAATGTTCATATGATATTAAGATTTAATCAAACACTGCTACAGTTTGCCATGCAAATTCTGTTCCAGACTAATTTACTGTACCTTAAACAAGAAGTTTCTCTTCTGCTCTTACAAGCTGTATTATAAAGATATGGGTACCTACCTGTTACAGATGGCACTGTATAGCTTAATGAACCAGTGTTCCTAACAGGGCTCCCTTTGGCATACAAAAAATTAATAAATAAAATTGACAATCTGTTTTTAAAATCAGCTACAAACAAAACTACTCCTTCCTCAAAGCTAAGGAGTGCTAATGCTTCCACAGCTGGAATGAATGATGTACAATAATTCCTGGAGACACAAGTTGGACAGGTTTGTGATGATGTGTCAGAGCCCACACCGCAGTCCTGTCTTTTCTGTGACCTCGCACAGATTGCAGTTTTCCTGAGCCTCAATTCCCTACCTGTATAAAAGGAATATCAAAATGCTCATAAATATATATTGAGAATGGAAACATCTAAATGTTGGTTGAAAATCTGTAACAATCAATATAGACAGGGAGAAATATTTCATGAAACTTTTGTTATATGATAAATTTTTACCTGGTAAAAAAAAAAAAAAAAAAAGCTTTGAAAGAGCTCAATTAAAACCAAAAGTAATTATTAAAAAAAATAATGTTTGAGTTTTTTGGTCATTAATGCCTCATCAAGATGAATCAAAAGTCTCTCTGCTTGTAGTACATGAGTGTGAAAGTGAAAAGCAGGAGATGCAGAAAAAGGCCCTATCCAAGACTGGCTGAGCAAGGTGAAGATGTTTGTTTTGTAGAAACACTTCCAGTAATCAAGTCTATTCAAGCAACAAGGGGCTTCAGTCAGGCCCAACGGGGCATATGGACAGTAATTAAATTACTCTCTTTGGCAATAAAAGACACCACTGAGTCTTTTCCAGCCAATCTGAGCCTCTAATTATATATGAAGGTTTTCCTCGTGCAGTTTGACATTCAGTGTCTTTCAAGTCAACTAGGAATTAAAAATGACCTTGCACAGTACAAACTCGCACTTAAAGCTTTTCTGTTTGGAGACCTTTCTCCATGGGTTTTCTGATAAATCGCTTTAGCTGAAAGTTTTTGAAAGAAACAAAGGTATCTTTACTCGTTTTTAAATAAATTACTCTGAACTTAAAATAAATTTATTCCTTAAATGTTCTCCCTATATTTGGTCTGAATGTTATGGCTGTCATCGAAATATCCTCAGAATCCAGACATATCTCCCACCTAGATTACTTTTCACTTCATCTACTATCCATAAATTCTCTGATAAGTATACAGTATATACCATTACATCCAATTTCAATGTAGCTAACACATTTCATTACTGGCTTATTTTCCTTATACCCTGCTCCTTATACGCCTTATACCACCCGCAATTCCTTAAACATTACTGTAAACCATTTAATATCCTGATTTATACTCCATGTGAGTGCACAGGCTCTTGAGGGTTTATTGGTGGATTTTAGATGAGCTGCGCTTCTTTCCAGAGCTCTGCTGCTGACTTTCCTGCCATGGGCAATTGACCACGACAGAAGTTTCAGAAGCACACGACAGCTAGTTATCGAATCTTAACTTTTCTTTACTGAGAAGAGAAAAAGTCTGTGTGAATGAGGTTAGCCTGTTGACTAAGCAAAACTGTATTACCTATATGGGCAGGCCTTAAGGAAATTGACTCATGTGGCTACAGGGTAAAAGACACAAAATTATAGTCTCTTCCAGCCCCATTCAAAGTAATTATGCCGAAGGGAAACCTTTGCCAACCGATAGCACACATCTCTACAAGTTACTCATCATTGATTATAACGTTTTCTGCTTAGCCAGTTCCATTCTTGTCATGCCTATGTTTCAGCTTTATCTGTATTTCTTATCAGCAGAGCTGCTGCTAGCACATGAACTGAAGCTGTGCCCTCCGTTACTATAACATCTATGAGAGACAAATGTCTCAATACAACTTATTCTCAAGTTACTTTCCATCTTTTAGATCTAGAAAAAGCTAGGTCAAATAAAGCTCTGTTCAAAAAATAATCACAAATCACTGCTTCCATAGGAAAAAAAAAAAGCTAATACTTGAGAAGAACTATCATCAAACTACTATTAAGGAAGGAGATAAAACCAAGTAAAAATGAATACAAAATAATTCCTCTGAGACCACATGAATCGGCAATACAACATAACCTTCTCATGCTGCAGTATTACTTGGTAGAATAGATAGTCAAAACATGATTTGATTCCGTGCTAGTCAAAAACACCTGAAAACAATTTTATTCAAAACCCAAATGGGTCTAACATCCCAGGTTTCCAGGACTAAACTCATTAGCATGATACTATTAGAATTCATTACAATTCACTATTGCTACAAACTTCTTACGGGAGTACAAATTTAGATTCATAGCTGGATTGAAACTGGGAGAAGGCTGTTAAGTTTATGATGTTGAAAGAGAAGGAAAAGCATAATGAAACAGGAAAGGGGAGATTAGGACACCATTGCTTCTGATCTATCCTGGTTTTTTTCATTTTTTTCCTCCATACAACTAAGAATATGGAGGGGCAGGGGTTGTGTGTATACACATATATCTTGCATACAAAATCTCTTCATGACAATTTGTCCTAAACTATAATCTTACTCATTGAACTTCTGTGGTCTCATATAAAAATGATGTTAAACACAAATTCCTTAAAAATATATGCAAGGGGATCTCATTTGCAGGTGCTGATCAGGAAATTTTATCTCAGTTCTAATCTGGAGTATTCAGCATAGTTTAATTGTTGGCATTCATAAAATGAGAAAACAAATCCATTCGTATCTTTTAACAAATTCAGTACCGTATCATGCGTGACCCCAATATGTCACAGTTGACAGTCTTCAGCCAAACTGTTATAGACTGAATCTCTTTCTCACATAGACACATTTTTCTGTCTTTTAAACATTTATCTTTTCCATTGGCAGAAACTGCCATGACTATCAACTATCTATTTGTTATCAACCTAAAAGGGTTTTTAGAGATATAAAAAGAAAATTACTAAATCATGATGAGAAAAATACAGACAGGTAACTATTGATAAGTCTCATCTCTATTTGTGCTTTATAAAACTTTTCTCTAGTTCAGGAATTCCAGTCAAACTATAAAGATACTTTCTAGGAAAAAAAATGCTGTTTGGTTTAAAATAGTTAATGATAGCATACACGTATCTCCTCACATGTATTTGTGTCTACGTTTTTTTATATTTGCTTATTTTAAAAGTCCTACCTAAACAGGAAAAAAATTCAATGACTCGGCCTGCCTGTTGCTATTTCTGGGCCAAAACAACAATTTACCAAGGATTAGTTTGTTTTTTAAACAGCTTTTCATGTATCAATCTCCATCTCTCTTCAGGGAAGCAGTGCCATATGGTAGGGAAGATCCCAGTCCTCTGATTTTCATTCACAAATTCTCATTGCTTCAGGCTCTAGGTGAAATGAACAGTTTGATGAATGTTCATGAAGATGTGTTAAGTAGGAAAATGATTCAGCATTCTTTTTTTTTTTGTGTGGGCAGAAGTCTTTATCTTTCAGAGCTCTTTAGAAAGATATCATGCTATTGTATTTGCTCTTCACGTGATTAAAATCAGCCTCAAAAGGCATATAGAGTAAGACGTAACAAGGAATAATAAACACCAGAAAGATTAAGTGAAAGGTTCAACAGAAAGCTGCAAGATTTGCCACTGAAAGTTTTTTTTGGCAGATTAAGTATTCCTTTTTGCTGTTCCTTGCACATGTTTTAAATTGTCTTTGTAAATTATTTTGCAGTCCGCCAGATTCCTAGGATTTCTGCAGCCCTGCTCCCTTGCTCCTGTATCAGACCCTAACCTGGACATGAGTAAAGAGCCAACAATAAAGCACTGCTTGAGGCTTTAATTATTCCCATTATTGACTGCCTAAGAGCCTTACAGCAGCTCCCGGTTCAATGTCTGGAAAAAAAACTTCAAATGATCCAGGGGTACCACAGCCACCCTGCAGTGGCTTCGGACATCGTTTTAGAGAAAAATAGCCTCTTCACATTACAACTGTTGACATGAGGCTGGAGGAACCTTAATCCACCTTGATGGAAAAAACCACCCATACTTACGTTAATCCTCAAGTTTCTGAGGCTGCAAAAGTTTTCAAAACATACACAAAAGGAGTTCCAGTCCCAAATATAAGGCCAACAGCAGTAAGAGAAAGCAAGAAGCACATGGTTGCAGGAATTCACCAGGAAGACAAAATGCAAAGAGAAGATCCAATATGTTGGCTAAAATCAAAGGTCTTGTTTCTTTGGCATGGATACATCACTAGAGCGATGATCTAACCTAGCATATGCAGATGTAACTCTATGACAGACATTACAAGAAAATTTCCTCCAAATACTGTTCCTGGGACATAAAGGGCATGGTTGGAGAGTTGGTTTGTTTGGTTTTTTTTGTTGGAGGGGAAGGATATTAGAAAAGTGTGACAATAATAAGATTACACATCTTTTAGCACCTAATTAAAATATACTTTAACAGCAGGTCAATGTCAGGGGTTGTTAAATACAAGATATCAGCTGATTTGCTATTAAATTTGAGTGCTGTTGACAGCTACTTATGCAGCTGAAGACTGGAAAAGATGGGTCTTAGGTTTTCAAAGGAAGAAGATGAGAGAACCTATGGAATAAAAGCAAATTTTTCCTGAGATTAATCATGAAGTATCTTCTGAGGGAGAAGACTTAGAGTGAATTTGGATGCTGCCTCGATTTACTGAAAGAACTGAATAATTGTGAGACTCATGTAAAGCACATACTGTATGTGACCCAGACATGAGGAAAACTTGGAAGCTGCCTAGCTGCTTTCTCCAGTGCTGACTCTACAATTTCTAATTAGGAAGAAAAGAAACAGCATTTTGCAAATATTAGTTGTTAGACTGGGGCCCTACTTGTAACCAAGTGTTCTCCTTTTCTTTCCATTTGAATCTTCTCAGGGCACACTCAGCTCCCCCAGTTCAGGAGCAGGTTTCCAGCTAGCATTATGGACTCTTTCCTTTGGCAAAATAACAAAGCAATTTTCACAAGCTGAGCACAAGTGTTGTAGGACTTCCATGGCACCATGGATCAACACCACTTCAATATAAACCTTCAGCAGCTCAAGAGAGGATTGCTCTGTTATAGCATATGAATCCCTCGAATTAGATGCACAATTATAAAGCTCATTTAAAAAAATAAATTGGCATTTCTTTATTATCATTTTTAATTTGAGGGGAAAAAGATTACATTCTGTGATAATAACATATGTCATTTTGATATTCTGAACGAAAAGTTTTATATTACTTGTATCAAAGTATTTTTACTTTTGCCTTTACAAATTTTAATTGAAATAATGTTTTAGGCATTTGAAATAAACAGACACTAAGAATAACAAGAAGAGTCACGTTCACTTAATATATATTGAAGCATACTGACTTCAATAGCACAGGCCTTTTGAAGACTTTAGTACAGTTAACACTACCTTTCAGTCATGCGTCGAATATGTTTGATCATATACCAGCAATCCAGACTCTTTAATAAGCAAATGCTAGAGTAACAGTTCAGAGCAGAAGTTGCACAAGTTTAGGTTCCAGGAGTTATTCAGCTGTGAAGAGCTTTATTTGCTTGATCCTGTTTATTTCTACAATATCCAATACTACAGCCCCACAGCGGTTCAGAAGTACTGTGCCTGCTGTGATATTTGCTCTTGTGAAAAAATTTCTCCATGCGGCACTCCTTAATGAGAATTTCCTTTGGATTATTATTGCTTTCTTACACCAGTTTGTTACAGTTATCAAACATATTTTAATTTCACTCTCTTTTTACTAGTGATACATAAATATTTATTGAGTAAGACTATTCTTATTTTAAAAAAATCCACTGAGCCTGTTCCAAAAAATACTTTGGACCATACACGTTCCATAGGTAGATTTTCATAGCAGAACTTAAACTAACATTTCATATTAAATTCAGTTTCAAGTTTTCAGCTCTAGTGCTCATTAAAAAGAGGGAAATGATTTTACGATGCTAGTAAATAAACTCACGGAAAAACAACATGAAGCAACATCCTAGCATTAAGGCACAATTACCTCAGGGAAACTTCACTGAAAAATGGTTTGCATTTCATCTAAATATATAGCTTTCTTATAGAGTGGCAAAAAAATTTTTGTATTGTCCTGTGATAGACTGAAGAAACTGCTCGTGTAGTGCTTGATATCTCTGAGCAGCTGAGCAGTTAAGCTTAAGAAAGCTTAGTGATATCTTTTTCCAGCAAGTGATTTTATTTCCATTTTATTAAATTATGTACTGGGAAGGAGTGAAAATGATTAAACCTAAATGTCAGGTAAAGGCTAATTCAATACCATAGGACACACTGTAAGGATTTGTAGACTATTTATTTTAGGAAAGAAAACGGAATTTTTTCATTGTATGTTCATATTGCACGCAGTGAAGGATTTAAAATATTTTGTGTTTTATATGGTAAGGAACAAGAGACTTTTTAGATCTCTTCTGCCCTGACTAAGAAGGGACAACATTAAACATGTTTCCAAACACCATGGTGAATTAAAACGGGTTAAAATAAGTATGAGTTCTGGACAGAAACCTGAGCCAAATCTTGGTGAGCTGGAATTGATGCAGCACTGGAGAGGTTTATGACAAGGTGAGCTTTCACTAAAAGAACACATAATTCATTTTGTGCTAGAGAGAATCCAACAGTGCAATCTTGCAAATAGGACACTGAAAAAAGGCCATTTACCGTTAAAAAACTAAAATATAAGGCCTATAAAACTTCTCAGAAGTTTTAGTATTATCCTTCAGTATCATCTGAGATAATCTGTGGCCTAGTGGAAAAATTGCTCAGGGATACTGAGGAACTTCTCTCATTAATCTTTAACCTTCTCCTTCTAAATGTCTGGAGACGTTTAAAACCTTCCTGGACATGTTCCTGTGCAACCTGCTCTAGGTGGACCTGCTTTGGCAGGGGGGTTGGACTAGATGATCCCCAGAGGTCCCTTCTAACCCCATATCATTCTGTGATTCTGTGTGATTCTACCAAGGTGTATTCACAGACAATTTATAGCCATTTGTGCTGTTGTCATTTTCCCTTAAACTCCCCCCGTGTTTGGGGTTGATTTCTTTCACACATCTATAGAGGTCAGGTCACAGGGTTTTCCTCTGGTCAGAAACATTATCCTACCCAGCCTTAACACCAAAATACTAAAAAATTACATTTAGAAGTGGTATGTACTGAAATATTTTATCAAAAAATTAATGATGAATGATAACTTTATTAGGTAATGTGCCTTTTTTCCCTGATTGGATGCATTTTCATTAACACATTTGAAAAGATGCTGAACAGAAGGTAAGCTTAAAGATAAAAGAAATAGCTTCATGCAAACATACTATTTCATATCTTGTAGTTTGAAGTACTACAAAATTCTCAGGTTGAGTGTCTTTTCTTTTGGCAGGCACGAACATCTATCAAAATAGCCACTTTCCCTTTTCTAGCACTTGGAAACTATTACTTTTCACACCAATTTTTCTTCAATTCAGAAGTGTTAAACAGTGTTCGTGACATTCAAGTCAATTTCCTTTGAATCCAGCACAGGTAAGATTTTAGTTAATCTTCCCAAAGAAAAGTTACATTAAGTGAGAGGAAGCGGAACCTCACTGCACTGCTCCTCTGGAGGCTCTGCCAGGGAAAGAAACATCGAGACCAAGAGTGAAAGCTTCCTGGACCTCAAGAAGTAAGTTTGAGTCAGGGCCGCTCCTTAAATGCTCACCCTAATGGCATTCAATTAATCTATGATTAATATTCCGAAGCATTCTCCTTGTGACAACAGTTACATAGTTACATGGTCTCATGTTAAATATGCACATAAATATACATACTGTAAACAAGTAGTTGAGTGTTTTGAATAAAATCATAATCATCTTGCGTGCAGATGTATAACTAAAGAGACCTTCAAGAAAGAACTTTTAAAGCTATGAAAAAAAGGAGTGGGGGAATATCTTTAAGTCATTCAAGCAGAATTCCTATGAACTCCTTGGACTTTTCTAAATTCAATCCAACTGCCACATACTTTGGCACAAGCCAACAGAAAAGCATAAAACCAAAATATTCAGAAAGAAAACAAGTATAAACATACATGCCCCAAAACTCCTGAGCACTCTCAGTTTTAAAGCACCCAAACGTGTGTTCTTACCACCTGGCCTATCCCACCATAAATCCATCCACACAACTGGAAGTTTTCTAATGTAACATTTTTGTAATGCAGCATCATACTATACCTAAACTGCCTTGCCTCCCATCAAGCAAGAGAAAAAATATCTTCCTAACAAATTCAGCTTTTGTAACACCTTTAGAGTATTAGTTCTAATGAGTGACTGTATTTGCATGAAACTTCCTTTCCCCTCCTATTATTTCTTATAGGTGTTATTTCTGTGCTGCATTCTTAAAGTTTCCTAACTGCTTTTGGCAAGAGCTCCAGGAGGCCTATGGGGTTGCAAACTCAGACTTACAGAACTGCCTAACAAGAATCAATAACAAGCTGCGATCACCAAACCCCTTATTTGTCTGGACACTTAAGAGGGCTTTCTGGATATGGATTACATTAACATGGTCACATTCCTCACTGAATAGGAGGCGAAGGAAAAAAATTGTTACAAGGTCTACAGCCCAAGTTGGGTATATTACAAGAGTAATGCCTTAAAACCTCCCTAATGCTGACCAGATTGCGTGTGGAGGGTAGAAGTGTGCAGGAAGAAACAGAATATTTCATTACATTTGACTCCCAGAATAAACTTTTGCTACCATACAATTAAAAGGACCCCACCTGTTCCACACCTGAGTCTACTCTACACACTTCTTAGAGCCACACAATGCAAGATGGAGTGAGCCTGCCCTCTAGAAGGGAGAAGTCTTCCACACTGACACGTTTCTGTCAAAGGGTCAAATCTCAGAGTTTGGTTAGCAAGTTTTAAACAAAGAAGCTCTTCCCTGTGGATAAAGCATACTGGTGTGAGTTGAACCGCATGGTCAGCCAAACTTCTGTGGTTTTCATGGAAGAAAATGCTGAAAATAGCTGGGTCTTTCTTCACAAGATATCTAGGTAGTTTCTAACATAGTCATATGGATGCGTCTTGGATTTCAAGAAGAGTGACCACTGAGAGGCCCTTAGAAATGTGGTGTATTCTAAGAGCATGGAAACTGATAAGTTAAACTGAAGATTTTATGTAGAATGAAATACCATAGAAGCAACCAATCATCATACTCTCTTTACTACCCAAACACTGAGTTGTGATCAAACAAATTCATCAGGCAATTATTATTTTGAAGGGAAAGTTTTCTTTATGTTTTAGTTTTAGTGCAACCAATTTTTTTAAAAAATCACATTTTAAAATAAAATTAACAAGGAGCATATTACTTTCTATTCCTTCAGAAAATGCAATTCAAGAAACTACTAGATTTCCATCTATGCATCTTAAGATGATCATTTCAAGAATACCACCAGGTTTTGCCCTTTTTTTGTACACCCTTGTTTTGACATTTAAATTAGAACCCAGTAAATGTCACATTTTTTATATTTAATATTAATTATTTAATATGAATACAGTCAATATTTTTACTTATTTTGCATCTTAATTGCTCCCTTTGTAATTCTGATGTGTGAAATAAAACCAATAAACTCCTAATTATCAAAACGTATGGTGGAAACATACCTAGAGAGAATTAACACCCAACAAGCTGAATTCAATGAAACAATACCATGGATTTTAGCAAAAGCTATAAACTAACAGCACCTTTCAAAACTTTCGGGTTTGTTTTTTTTTTTTTTTTTTTAAAGTCAAGAGAATCAGAACATGCCCTCTAATAAACAGGACAATGCTTTATGTAAACCCAGATTTTCTTGATATTTTCCATTTCAGCAGAAATGTGGTAAAGATGAATGGGAAAAACTTTCTCTTCTTTCTCATATCTATATAAGCACATTTGAAGGTCAAGGAAACTCTCAGCAATGCATTAGCAAGCCTTAAATTACCATCTGAGGTACTCACATGTCAATACTTGCCCATGCAGGAGGGAAACAGAATCAGCTGTATATGATCCAGATAGAATAAATTTAGTCAAGCCCATTGAAGGTGTGACAGTTTACAACACCAAGGAATCTGCCCTAGGCTGTTGCTCTGCCTTAAACGTATTAGTCTTGATCTATTAGTCTACAAATGCTAGTGAACATTTTACATATATGTTTGTACCTACCTGAACATACATATACACACAAAAAAAGTGAAATCTTAAGTAAGTATATTTATAACTGTGAATTTGAAAAGTATCAGTATTCTAATGCCAAAAATATCAGAAAAAAACCCCTACCTACTTAAATATTACTTCAACAAGAAACTTGTGTGATAACTCAGAAGCTATCTTCCATAAATCACAGCAGTTTAAATAAAGCTATGGCATATAATTGTGTTAGTCTTATCTAGCATTTTTAAAGCTAAGCAGTAAGAAGAAATGTTACAGACATAAATAGCATGCCCTGTAGATAGAAATGCTATAATGAAAGTAAAGTACTAAAATGCTGCCATTTTCACATATTCTCTGCTTCTCCAAAAGAGAAAGAATTCATTATCTGATATTCTCCATGGGATGCCAATGGTAATAACAGTATATTTTTTTTATCTGTCACCCATCTGCCACTGGAGGAGAAATACTAAATACTAAGAAGGCTGAGGCATGGCTTTACCTGAGAAGGTGTAAGAGAAGTGTATATGAAAACAAACTCTTGCACATGAACAGAAACAAGTTCCTTGAAAATATTCCAGTTCTGACAATGCAGCTTCAAAAATGTTTTTTCCTGTTTCACAAGGCAGTTCCTCTGTATCTGTTATTGATATAACTCAAGGATATATATATATATAAGCTAGGACACCTTCTTCAATTCCACTACCTCGTATGCTTTGTGATCTTCTGCACAAAATGAAGTTATGAATTTCAGGAAGTTGTGGAGCCCTTTATAACAAAGTGCACAGATGTAAGCATGTGCTGTTCCCTCAACAGAAACACTTACTTAACTTCCTGGTTCTCAAAACAAAAAGTGGAAACTCCCTCAGTCTAACACTAAACTTTCTGACATAATCTCAGCTTTGTTGTCTCCCAGTCCCTTATGTAAGTTCTCACCGATTCTTATTTTCCTAGTCCACAACTCCAACTACATGGCAGCCATTCACAGCTGTCCTCTAACACACCAGCTGCCTGACTTCAGTTGCAAAGCACTTCATGACTCATATTTGTTCCTGTTATAATTTTTCATTTATTGCTCAGACATAAAACATCACTTCCAATTTGCCCTAATATCAGCACCTTAACCTACTTGTTACATTGTTCAACAAGTATCTCTATACTTTCTCCAAACCTTGCTCTCAACTCCAGAGGAACCCCTCCAAAGGCTATTTCATTGTCTTCTCTTATGTCATACTTAAACCCTTCCCTTTTGCTGTGATTCTTACAAAAATAGTTGAGCAGCTTTGTCTGCTCATTTCTTCCTGTTCTGGTTCAGTTTACTGACACTTCTCTCAGCCTCTCTCTTTCATCATCACTTTCATGAAAGTGAGTACACCACAGAGTACCAGAGGAAAACCCTTACTAGTTTTCAATTACTCCATTTTCATATTGGAAATAGTACAGCTGTGGCTGTTATCAACTTCAACAGAAGAAAGAAGCAGGTAAAGTACAGGAAAGATGTACTCTCACTTGGATTGTAAGCCTTTTGGGACTCAGAGAAAATTTATATTCTCTCTCATACATCTCAATCTTGATCTTTGACTTAACATTACGATAATAAAAATAAACAGTAATTATACTCTAAATATTCAAGCAGCACCGTCTAGTTGCTCAAGAATTAAAGCAGAGACTATGGGTATATAGTAAGCACTTGTTCTCTGGGGTTTGGAATGTAATCATGTATTTCTGGTGGAGAATGTGCATCTTCATGGTTCTTTGATGGGGAGGGTGCAGCATATTATTTAATCGAGCCATTAAAAATCACAAGGACCTGAAAGTATGCAGCCTTCCTTTGCACTGCCTGTAACCACAGCTGCCCAGAGTAGGTGATCTTCAGTTATTTTCTCTCTAAATACCACAGTTCCAATTGTCTCCTGTAAAGCATCTTGTCATAGCGTCTGTGATAAGCATCCAGATTGTCTTTGGAACCAATACAGAAACATACGTCCCTGATTATTAATAATCAAAGTACAGACCCTTCCACATCTTCTGGAAAACACCACAGAGTATCGATCATCTCTCGTTAGTACATAAGCAATCTACCAGTTTTGGTTTCTGATTAATATATAACCGTATGTCTCTAGCCATTATCATTGTTATTAATTTCTAATGTCTATCAATATGTCTCTCACAAAATACCACACACTGTGAAACATTTTACTAATCTTCAAAGTTACCAATTTTGAAGGCATATTAACACAACAGAAAGCACAAATTTCTTCATTTACAAGGGATTTTTAGAAAAGGTTACATTGAACTTGTTTGTCAAAATGTAATACAGGCCTATCCTGAAATAAATGACCCCAATAAATATACCTACAGCTAAGAAAATGAAGGATCCTGCAGAGTTTTGTGACTTTGCTCTTTTCAGCATTGCAGTCATGAGACAGTATGAGTTTCATCCCCTTTCCAGACCAAAAAAAACCAAAAAGGTTGGTAGTCAAGATGAGAATAAGATGAGCGTTTCATTTATATGCTGCATTGAGCAGGCTTAGTCAAGGTGACATTTGGTTTCACTTGAATTTTTTTTTTTTTTTTTAAATGCATCACTTTTTCAAATGAGATTTACAAAAATAATTTCACAATTACTGTGTCATAAGGATAAGGCACAAATAATGCATTTAAACACCTTTAACTATCTTGAAACAAAGAATACTGACTTGTTCACTTCAGGCTCTGCTTTATTTTGCAATTATTTTCAATGACTATTTCTTAAGCTTGCCTGATTATGTACTCATTCGTTCTAATAGAAGTTTTCTTCTATAAGGGGTCCATACTACTTACATGATCACAAAAAAAAAGGAATAGCTAATATCTCACTGTGACCTTGAAACCTGGAAAGTGGAATACATTTAAATAATTTAACTATGCATAGCATCTGAAATGATTATTACATGTTTTGCATTTTGAAAATGCTGATATAATGTAAAAATTGATCAGATTTTTGGTAAGTAAATCCTGTACACTTCCACATAATAGTCCATTGACTGCTGTTGCACAGGTCTTTTCAATTATACTGTATTATGCCAAAAATGTAAATATATGCACATAATATGCCTACAGTTTATGCATAGTGCCATACTAATATGCCAAAAAGCAAAAACTTATTTCAAAAGCCAAATTACTGAATTATAGTAATACACTTGCCCTGCTCTATTATTTTCAAACTCAAAGGACCTAAAAGTCCCTGAAAAGAAATGCCAGCTAAGTCTGTCATAAAGTTTATGCTTACCACCTAAGGAAAAAGACATCTCTCTAAAGGGAAATGGTTGTACACTTCTTTACCAAGAAAATATAAGAAATGTACATTTTTATATTAAACAGCCTCTTGTACTAGCTCATTCATAAGAGGCTTGTGACTGCAAATTAAACTGCAATGACAACCAGCTCTTCCCATGAAGGTCCTGGCACTGCTGAGGGAATGTACCACCTCACCGCAGCCCAGTTCGACTGTGGGAACCAGGGATTCCTCAGCAGCAACCACCTGCATTGCAGCACTTCTGTTTGCTTCCGAGCTGCCAGGAGAGAAGAGGCAGCGCACACACACACGGGCTCCAACCAAGCAAGAGGCCTTGGGGTCAGTGGAAAAGGGTCTTCTCATTTCACAAGTTCTGGCAAAGCTTGTCTCAAATACCGACTGAACATAACTGAAAAATGTAAAGACACCCCTTTCTCTCAGAAATCGAGCTATAGTCAAGGGGAAAGGGAAAAGGGGAAAAGA
>JAOXNO010000052.1:36571536-36593895 GCA_028565335.1 Limnodromus scolopaceus | reverse complement strand
AGGAAGGGGAAAAGGGGAAAAGAAGGAAGGGGAAAAGGGGAAAAGAAGGAAGGGGAAAAGGGGAAAAGAAGGAAGGGGAAAAGGGGAAAAGAAGGAAGGGAAAAAGGGGAAAAGAAGGAAGGGAAAAAGGGGAAAAGAAGGAAGGGGAAAAGGGGAAAAGGGGAAAGACCAAACCCTTACTGGTTGGCAAGCACAAGTCTTAGAGTAAGCTGAAGGAAGAGGCAATCTTTATATCCTATAAGCAATTAGTGTCTGCTGTTCACTTCTTGCAGCAGCATCCTCTGCTTACAAGTTTCCCTAGAAGGCTAATGGATATGTAAATTTTCCTCAACTAGGCCCTTCTTAAGATTCCTCAAATGACAACTTATGCTCCAGAATACATGTCCTGATCATATTTTCTTAAAGCACCTAAATCGACCTAATGGTTGAGGCCCCTTCCCTGGAGACATTCAAGGTGAGGCTCGACAAGGCCCTGGGAAACCTGGTCTAGTTGGGGGTGTCCCTGTGACTGCAGGGGGGTCGGACTAGATGACCTTTGAAGGTCCCTTCCAGCCCAGATGATTCTACGATTCTATGATTCTATATTCCACCTGTTTGCAGCTCTCATCTCAATCTGAGCAACACAGAATCCTAAAGAAGCCCAGGCTGGAAGGGACCTCTGGGAGCCATCTAGCCCAACTCCCTGCTTACAGCAGGTCCAATCAGACCCGACTGTCCAGGCAAGTTTGAGGTATCTTCCAGCATCTGAAACACAAATAGCTTTTTGTTTTTTTATTTTTTTTTAATGTTTTAGATTAGTACGACTTACAGGACTGAATGGCAAGTAATAATGTAACAACACAAATAATACAAGCAAAAAGCTTTTTCGGAATATAAAAAGCCCTGGGTAACACCTTGTTTGTTTTCTTTTTCTTTCTCTACAGAGTGAAAAGCACCACTTCAACTTTCTTGACAGAAAATAAATTCTTTTTTTGATCACCATTATCAGAAGCTGTTGAACAATGACATTTGCTACTGGCCAGGAGAAGACTACAGAAGAGTGCAACAAGGTGGTATCATGGACAATCATTTACAAAAAGCTGGCAAAACTTTATTCTCTCTAAGTTTCATGTAGAGCAAAGAATATCAGCTAGAAAGACCAAGAAACCACAGAATGGTAACTCTGCACAGCATGTTTTTCCTGCCTAATTAACATTACAACTGAATTTTCACATCAGTGTAATAACTTTCCATGTAGAAAGTTCTCTTTGGTGCCAGAGGAGAGTGATGTGTTCACTGTCAGCCCTGAAAGTGAGGGTTAAATTCCTGAGCAAGCTGCGATGCAAGCACTGCTGGTGCCAGTATCTGTATTGATGTATAGATACAGCAGAGGTACAGATGGTGCAAAGGGTACATAATGTCATGGGGCACATGGGAATTTATGGCATTGCTGAGAATTAATAGTTTCAAATGCAAGTTAAAACATTCTTTTATCTATGCCTGAAATGATGCAAAACCATGATGTATCCTCCAATCTGAAAGCGTGTTTCGCAACAGTTTGTGGGCACATTTATTTTACATATGTAGGTACATTCTTCGCTTTTGAGTCTCCCTCTTATGTTGACAGCATCATTTGTTTCTCCAGCTTGCCAAAAATTAAGTACTTGTTGTTGTTTTTTTTTAAATAATAAGCCCCAATGGTCATTTCTCTTACCAAGGTTTTGTTTCTTACATTATGAGTTCATACAGATTCTTTTTATAGGTACCACCTCAAAATTGTACAATCACCAAAATCACCCATTCATTGACAGCTACAGTATCTTCCTCAAATGTCACAAGCTGAGAAATTACAAGTAGCAGAAATGACTCTATTGCCTTCTCGAAGATTGCTCTTGTAACCTAAATAATTCCCCTTTCCTTCACTCCCCACCACATCAGTGTATAATAATTTCAATTTCCAAAGATGACCTACCAAATAATCAGTCGCTGACTTCAGAATGTCCACTGGAAAAGGCTCCAAAGATAACAGCAACTAATAAAGAGTATGTAAATGTCACCATTACCTCCTCTACAGCATTTCGTGAGCCAGATGCTCACTGCATTGTCCCACACAGTGAAGCAAGCAATGGGCAGGGTAACGTGACTGAGCCTGGAGGCCAGATCAGATTCAACAACCCAAGCATTTTCTCATCGATCCACCAGACTAAATTTACTACTGATCTATGCCAATTTTTATCTAATTTAGGATGAATCATTCTGCTTTGAACAGCTTACACTTACTCAGGGTATTACAGTTGGCACATATAGGGACACCTTTGTGCCAGTGGAGATGATTTGAGCACATTAATTAATACAGGATACAATCTTATCCCCCAAAAAATCAATTCTCAGTAAGGTGACATAACCTTATTGACCTCAATACGAGTTTGCTGGGACTATAACCAATTTGGATGAGCAGACACTCCAAGAAATCTCTTGCTTCTGGCCAAATCAAAATGTCTTCATTCATACATAGCCAAAAAAAAGGTCAGGCCTGTTTTGTTCCTGCTTGCACAAATGTATGATTGGCCTTCCTAAAGGCAGCTTTCCTTGTAATAGGGAATCCCCAAGACTCTTAGGGCTGTCTTTAGGCTTCCAGCACTAGTTCCTGGCTGCAGCCAGGGAATGAGCATGTGCATAAGGCACACGTGCATCATCCAAGTTCAGCCACTACAAGGCACCTCCTTTAATTTACTTGTCCCTATCCAACTTTTGACGAAGATGTGATTTTTTTTCATTTATTTAATACTTCATTTGAAATTTACCTTGTTTACTGATATACAGAGATATTATCCAAGGATAATTCAAGATATATCATAATGACTTCTTACTAGCAGGCCACATAAACATTTTGCAAGGCAAAATGTGTGGTAACCATTTTCGAGTAACTTCCTTTTCCCTCCCTGGTATTTCACAGCACCAGCAGGGACATACCGGTGACTGAGTGAAGGAGGTACATTACAAGTCACCATGTTCTCCAGCTGAAAGTAGTCAGAGTGGCTTTAATGGAAAACATCCCCATCATAGCTAAAGAAAAAGTATACAGATTATGCCACTATAGTTTGCAAAGGTGAAGGGTAAAATATCTCAATGCAGAAAAAGCTGGTATTTAACAAGGTCCCTGAAAAATATTGCCATTTAAAAAAAAATTAGCATCACAGTCATCTTTCCTATTCTTCAACAAAAGACACAAAATTGATCAAAACCAGCTGGTGACTTTGGTCTTATATTGGAAAAATCATAGGTTTTCACCCCTGTGGAATATTCCACAGGAAGATAAATTGTCCTTCCCACTCATTTACTTAGGCACTCAGCCAGTTCTAGGCTATCAGGCACATGGCCTACATAGATTATGAATTTACAAAATAAACACCATCTCCTTTTACTCTGTAAATACAGATTTATTGCCTTTCTGTGTTGGCTGCAGGTTTTTAAGCTACTGTCAGTTTTAATTTATGAAAAGACAAACTAACACAACTCTACACCCTAACACACTAACTCTCTGGGTTCATTTGCTTGTGTCACTGACTATCATTTACCCTAATGGACACTCCTCACCTTTGCCATTCATAGCAGAAATCTGTAGATATAGAGTCCTGTAATGATGCTTGGAAATACTGTTCATTTTTAACAGTCATATAAAGAAGACAAATAGTACTTAAGGATGTTGATTGATAGAAGTTCTCATTTCAAGCTGAAACAGTGCATTGTGAGAATTTGACATATATCACTTTTTAGCAATTGCAGTAGAACACAGCCTTTGTTGCTAAAATTCAAGAGGAATAAAATTCAAGGTGAATAAAGCAAGGCAAAACCTATTCTAATTTGCAGAACACAAAATTAGTTTTTAAATGAGATGAAAATACAGAAACTTGTAGCATAATAAGATTAAAAATGCTTGAATGGGTGATACTTTTAAAATTACGCACACATTTACAGGTAGATAGGAAACAAAGTGAAGGTAATCATATACCTGACATTCAGGGTAGTGAATCACAAGGAAGCAATTGAGTTATGCTGGTACAGTGAGAAACAATTAGTTAGCTTATTGACTTGGTAAGAAAAACCACTGCAACTTAACATACTACATATTTTCTATTCATAAATAACATTGTGTGTATTTGAAGATTTTTTTTTCTTTCTCCAGATGATATATCTTGATTTATACAGATTACCAACATCTTTCATTTCTCTAGATGCCAATTGTTTAAAACATATCAATATGAATTATATGATTCTGTGTAGTTATTCAGTTAAATAAAAAAAAATACGTTTGGCCAAATGGCCTAATGTCTTGCAACAACATCAGGACAGATATTATCCTTAGCACTCAAGGGCTCTTGATTAACACAATGCAAGCATGACATTAAATTAAAACAATGTGCCAGGTTCTAGGAGGTCACACTAAAACAGCTGGTGAGGTTACGTTTTGGTTCCTTTGCAATATGACCACTAGTTTGCTGATGAAATCAACATAATCCGTTAACATATATATTTCTTTGTGGTATCTTAAGGATCTATAGCCTTTAAACATGTTTTCAGAACAGAAGCCCTCCCCCTTCCCTTGCCCTAAGTCTTTAGGCATCACACTGCTCCCATAAGCATGACTTTTAGACTAGTGATGTTTAAGGAGCAAGTTATCCCAACATCTGTAAGAGGACATTTGTCCCCATTAACATCAAGACTCAAATAAACCTTTATGAAGCTAGCTCCTCGATCTCTGAAATCCCACATTTACTCCCCTCCTTTAGTTTGTGCCCCGAAAGCCACGCTAAGCACACGTAGATTACACCAGGTCCTTCTCTTCTCAAACACACACCAACTCCTCAGGGACAAGAAGAGCTTAAAGGAGGATCCAGAAAATGGACCTGGAGGTCCCGGTGGTTGACAAGCTCAAAATGAGTGAAGAGTGCGCTGCTGCGGCAAAGAAAGCCGCCAGGATGCTGGGTTGCATCTGCCTGGGCACCACCAGCAGAGATAAAGAAGTCATTATGCCACTCTACTCAGCGCTTGTCAGGCCACACCTGGAATACCTTGTTCAGTTTTAGTCCCCGCTATACAAAAAAAGATGTGGACAGGCTGGAGGGGGTTCAGAGAAGGGCCACCAAGATGATCAAAGGACTGGGAAGCCTGCCATATGAGGAAAGGGTGAGAGAACTGGGATTGTTCAGCCTTTAGAAAAGGCAGCTTAGGGGAGACCTTATCATCATCTTCCAGTATTTAAAGGGTGGCTACAAAGAAGGTGGAGACTCCCCTTTTACAAGGAGAGATAAATAAGAACAGATACAGTAAGCAAAGAGCCATGGAAAGTTACCAGCTACAAAAGTGATGATATATAATTGGCCTAAGAAGATAGTAAGCAGAGGGGGGCAAATCAAGACCTGACAGACTGCAGTCAGAGTCCTCCTCATGGTCAGCGTTTCTCCTTGGAAGCTGTCCCCAAGCTACATCACCTGTCTGCTGCCTTAATAAAAAGAGAAAGAGAAGCTCCCTGTATTCTTGACAACATCTTGTTACTCAAACATAACCACAGTTTTACTTGTGTGGGAAGTTACAATGCAAAAAGTAAAGATTCTGGCAGCAGAGCTGATGGACTCCACATGGAACTTGGAGGAAGTGCACAGATTTCCACATGGAGGTATTTGGCGTCAGAAGCTAGTCTGCATATCCGTGGCCAAAAATCAGTTCTTCAATTGCAACCAATAGCTGCATATCTATGACAAGTTCTTTTAACAAGCAGATATTGTAGTTGTCTAATTAGAGAATTCTTCATGTTATGACCAGTATGTTGTGTATGAAACAGCTGTATCTTTTATGTCTCAATAGGCAGGGGTATTCCACAAATAAATAGAGAACGATTTCTACTTCACAGAATAGCAGGTATGTCAGCTATACTTCTCATTTTAAGGACTCGTGTGGGCAGAGTTCCAGAATATCTTTTGGATTGTTCTCAAGCTATCCTCAGACAGATCACCTGGAACCCAGCCACATTTTGCCAAGTAGTTCTGTTGGACAGTAACGTTATCTGACATATCCAAATTGTATGCAGGGGGTATTTGAAAGCTAAACTCAAAAAACCATAAGCAATACTATATATTACTTGTCACGCCCACAAAAACACAGACTTGACAACAGACAGCACTATTCCTGCAGGAACAAAGGAAAAATTCACAGATTTCAAGTGCCTACAGAATAATGCCATACAGATGCACATTCCAAGCAATAATGATACATATCTCTATTTTTGACTTTAAATTATTTTGTTATTTTTTCTTTTTTTTTTTTAATAATAAGTATATGTATTCTTATAAGTAAATTTATCTGCTTTTTTAAAATCCATTAGTGATAATGACGCACATACAATTCTCAGTCAGTGAATACTCCAAATTGCTTATCCAAAAAGGTCAGACAAGCACAGTCTAAGCAGAAATTACCCAATCATGTCAGAAACCACTATGAAACACATGAGAATATTATATTTTCACTAGACCTCTAAAATATTGTTTATTTATCTTTATAGCATCTTCACTTAGAAAGCACACAAAGCCAGATCTCCAGCCAGTATAAATAAGCATAGCTCCCCTGAAACTAATAAACCGACTTATAACTGAGGGGATGCCACACCATACAGCAAACACACTTTTTATAAATATATAAAATGTATAAACTCCTAACTCCATCTTTTTACAGCATCTAATACTCTGCCTAATGATCCTTGGGACTAGCACAGAACTAAAATAACTAATGAAATATAATAAAGTAATCTAAATAATCTGCTGGATTTTGTGAAGAAAGAAACAGGTTTTATTTAACTTTTCTAAATATTGAAATTATATGCACTACTTCACGTTATCAAGCTAAAAGCAATTGGTTGTGTTTGCACCTATTTTTTCACTCCTTGCTTTTACCACAGATCGATCACTCCTCACATATTTCAAAACATCACTCAGTATTGTAGCAAACTTTCAGAGAAATCAATGCAGGTTAGATACTCCTGTTTAAAATTGCTCTACATTTTTAAAAACTACAGTATAACTGTTGATTAATTTAAGATGGCTAAAACTCAGCAAAAAGAAATCTAACAGGACACAGCCACCCTCATTTAATTCCTCTTATTTCAGGAAGTTACAGGCATGTTTTCCCCTTCTCTCTTACAATTAACTCGCATTCTTTTGTTGGACTTACATTAAAAAGTGGGTATTGTATATTTATATAGGGGTGTATATGTGTATAAACTCTTCATGTTCTTCATAAATACATTATTTTTAATTTATTTTTTACACATCTATCTTCTTCCTGAGCAGTTTTTTGTATCAGTATGGCTTTGTTTTCTTACCTATATTTGTCCTGGTCATGTTTTTTATACCACAGAGATATGATTTTGTTATCCTGAATAATTGGCCCTTCTGCCTGTTTGTCTTGAACTCTTAATTTTTGATCTACCCAGAATCAAGCCAAGGGAAAAAACAACCATTTGCAGCTGTAGCTAAAAATCTTAACTTGGCATCCAGAATGCTGCTGTGCTTATTTGAAAGACATAGCACTGAACTCCTTAGCCACAGCAACAGTCTTGAACAGCACCAAGTGCTTCACACAATGAATCCAAGGCTGATCAAGCCAAGACTTAACGGTAAGCTAATTGGGTCAACTATTCTGTTCAGGGTGTTTATGGTGCGTCCCTTATAACCGCTAAAGGAGGGGTTCCTCTCAAGCTGGTGAAACACTTCATGAGACCTGCAGAAGTCAGCAGCTACAAGGAAAGTCATCTTCCTCAAGGATATTCTGTAGCACAGTGGACAGGACATACTTCTTCTAAGAGTTTAATATTTCTCTCATCAAGAAGAGCAGAGACATACGCCCAAGTCTTGCACACCCTTACTTGGCAGCACAGTAAAGGAAAGGGAATTACCATACTCTCCATCTTTAAAATTATAGCTGAAATTGTTCATTTACATTTACCCCGATCTACTACTATTTTCTGTTAACGAAAACTGCACTTTAGCAAGTTAAAAAAAACAGGAAAAACAAAAACCTGAGTGGTGTCTACCTGAGAGTCAAATGGTTGCTGGCGAGACAAAACAAGCACCTCTTTGATTCCACGCAACTCAATCTGCTTGTAAACACAGTATCAGGAAAAGAAATGGAAAAACTTTATAAGAACAACACCTGTGCAATCTCCCGAATAAGCACCAAAGAAATAATAAACTGGGCTTTGACTCAGGAAACAATTGGATTTCTAAACAATGGGGGATTTAATTGAAGGAAACATTTCATTTCCAAAACAAAGGAAGAAATTTGTAGTAGATGTCTAAGCAAGACCTCCGCAGCTGAGTCAAGAAAGGCTTCATTATCTGTATTTTTCATCTTGTTAGACTGGTATTCTATGTAATTAAGGTCTGCACCTGCAACAATCTTACAATCACTGCAGTGATTAGTCCAGCTGTATTTATATTTTGTGTAAAGTTGATTTTACTTCTGATTTCTTCTTTACATTCCAGGCTTGACAGTAAGTTTACTCCATGGAATATGATTTGGATTGGATTTCAGGCCTTCTGTTAAAATTAAACTACTAACAAACCATACTCAGAGAAGGATGAATTAGGAAGAGACGTGGCAAGAACTGGCCTCGGAAATCCTCGTCTTGCAAGGATGACTATGAAGAAACTGGCAAATCTGTGAAGAAAGATGGGGTGCAGGAGAAAGAAGAAAACACAGACTGGGAAATCATTTAGCCATAATTACAAAAAGGCCTTTGAAAAGCTTTATCCTTAACATTTCCTTGTAAGAAACAAATAAAAGAAATTATGAAGTCCACATCAGGAACAATTTCCATGTGTTTATAAAATGCTTAGCAGAAAGAAATCCATGTTGGAACTCTTAGCCATGATAATAATACACAAGAATTTTGAAGTATGCAGATCTGGTCTTTTCTAAGGTGTGCAACTGCTACAAAGGAAAATATTTTTCTAACAGCAACCACTGGCTACCTCCTCCAAGACAAGTAGAAATCTCTCAATGGACTGTAATTCCCTGCAGGCTCACTTCTGGCTCCTGATCATCTCCACGTTTTCTCTTGAAATTCTCCTATTTTTCTCCTTGATGAAAATAGAGGTTTTGGCCTAACAAGAGCACAATATTTTTCCCTATTTGAACTGAAAACACATATGATTAAGTATTTCAGTACATAAATTCTTCATTCTCTTTAGCATCAGCAGCAACGATATGGACCAAGCTTTTGCCTTCAGCTCTATGCTTTGTTTAAGTTAGTCATCCGTGCTAATTTTTGTAAGCAAATTAATGTTACAATCATTTTTAACTGGCTAGCATTGTTTGTGAAGAACGAGTAAATGTCAGGGACTGCAAGGGCTAATTGATCTCTTCAAATGCCCCTAAAAGCAAATACTGAGGCCAACATTTAAAAGAATAAAGAGGAAATAATAACAGAGAAGTCTTTCCAGTACCAGAGGTGCTACAGTTGTTGGTGATGTTACAAATGAAAAATAGCACAATAGTTAAGTTCTGGCACATCACGGTTTTCCTTCTCCCCTGCTGAGAAGACAAACACACTTGATATCAACATAAGCTGATTTCAGACTAAATAAAAAGCAGCATAATACCCAATTCTTTATCCACCTAAAGCAGAGTCTGTCATGATATGAAAGTGATAAACTTGGGAATCAAAGTTGTCATGGTGCAACTTTAATTCTAGTACTGACTCTAGAAGACATGGATCAAAGTCTTGGAGTCCTGGTTTCAGCTGGGATAGAGGCAGTTTTCTCCCTACTAACTGTGGTGCTGTGATTTAGTATGAAAATAATATTGATAATACAGTGTTTTAGTAGCTGTCAAGTAATGCTTTTATTAGTGAAGGGCTTTTTCAGCTTCCCATAGAAGTTGAGAGGGAGCATAGACAGGACAAGGTGGCCAAGGGAATATTCCATACTATAGACATCATGCTCAGTACATAAATGGGGGTTGGCCGGGGCGGGGGGTGGGCGCAGGGATCCATGATTGCTGCTCAGAATGGGCTGAGCATCAGTTGGTGAGAGCAATTGTATTGCATCAGCGTTTTGCATATTCTTTTACCATTATTATTTTCTCTTCTGTTACTGTTTTATTAAACTGTCTTTATCTCAACCCATGAGTTCTTTTTCCCTTTTTCTTCCTCTTCTCCCTACCCTACTTGGGGGGAAAACTCAAGCACTTGAGCAATTTTCCTAAGTGTCCTTGGGCATCCACAACAACCTCATCTACCTTCTTAAATGGCTCCAGCTCCTAGGCTTTCTCTAGAGACATTTAGATGGAAGAGGGTTGCTCCCAAATTGGGCTGTGACATGACTATCTGGACCTGCATGGACCCTTTGTGCATTGGGCAAGACAAACTGCTGCACATTTCTCTGCTGGTAAAACCCTTCCACCTTCTCTCAGTCCCTTCATTTCTTAAGGCAATATAAAATGGAGCCGAGTCTTTACCATATAGAGCAGTTGTAAGGACAGACAGGCTGTAGGAGAAGGTATCCTTTACTATAACAAAACACCACCAGTAGCAAGAAAGAAGAAATATATTTGCAAGTCAAGCCTAAACCACATTTCACTCAAATGCACTGATCCGTGACAGCCACTTTTCCCATTCATTCTCATGGGAAATGTTACTGGTAAGGACTGATTTTCCTGAAAAGCCATGTAGCTCTGTAGAACTTTTAAAGTTAAGCCAATTACGCAGCATATACCTCCACTGCCCCCCTCTCTCTGGCAGATCTTCAAACAGAAAACTGGGCTTTTAAAGTCCTACTTGGACAGCTTGCTCTCCCATTGCTCCTCCAACAATTTCTATTTAATTATTTCAGAAAAAGGACAACATGTGCTCTTCAGTGTCCCTATCCCACTACGTTCATGGGGCATGAGACAGTGTTTAAACTGCTTGAAAATACATTAAACATGAGAGACTTCATACAAAATATACACCATAATGCAAATAAGTGCATTTATGAAGTTGCAGCTTTTGATGCAGCTATGTGCAAACAGTGAAGTTTATACCAAGTCCTTATTTCCTCCCTTTGTAATTAAGTGGTAAACAATTTACAAAATTGTTCAGGAATACCTGACTCGGACAAAGTCACTGTACGAAAACAAGGATCCATGAAGACTAAATTATTTTTTTTAAAATTGTTCTATATCCAAAATTAAACATTAATCAAGAACAGGTCAAGCAAGATGCTTTGGTATTGCTTCTTCTGAAATGACACATCTGGATCTCAGACTAGTAGCATTATCTGAGTGCTCTTCAGAGACCTGCACTTCCTACTTTACTCTAAATAACTCATTGTCTTGTTCAAAGCTGCTGAAACAAGGGATGAACCTCAAGGTTCTTGCCCAGGGAGGTTTTCAATCAAGACCTACTTGAGAAAATTCACTCTGTTCTGGTCACTCCACATGCAACACAAAGTCTGTTTGCTATTCTCCAAGGGATCTCAATAACAACAAAATTCTTGTTAACTGCATATGACAATGCTAGCAGGCACTAAAATTCATCAGTAGTTCTCTGCCGTTAGTAGCTACAGTCTGCATAATCTAATCTGCAATTTTAATTTGAAATGGTACTTAGGTAAGTGCACAGTTCTCAACATTTATGCGTTTTTGTCCCTCAGTCCTTAGGATTGGTAGTCTCAGCACACACTTCTGTGAGTTAATTCTTCCACCTTTTAGAAGGCAAGAGGGACTAATTGCTTTCATACAAAGAAAGACTTTCTAGAAATCTTGCATGAGGCTGATCCTAACCTGCCTTGTGTCTGTCTGTGGGCTGAAGCAGGGGAAGAGCTCTGGCCTGCCAGCAACGGTGGCATGGCCCAGCGTTGGCATCCTCCCCATGAGCACCGTGGCCACATGCATTATGCAACAGCAAGCGTTCCTGATTTCATCCAGCCCAGGGGTATTTCCCTGAATGTTTTTTTCAGGTCAACAGATCTAAGGTAATGCAAGGGCTGCTTGGTCAAGCTTGCAGAAAAGGTGTGTTCATGGTGTGACACCGAGGGGTGTGCTGTGTGCCTGGCACAGCACAACATGTTCGGAGTATGAAGACTTCGGCTGGAATAAAATACTGTTCTGTGCAGAGGAAGCCAGACTTTGCAAGTCAAAGTTTTTGCTACCTGACTAGAGCACACTGTCCCGTCAGATGTGTTTGGCTTCAAGGGCAGCCCAGGAGCAAAGCACCATTCTTGGGGTGGCAGGAAACACTTAGGAAGGAAAGGCAAGCGAGCCAGACTGATGGCAGAGATTCCCAGGGAGGACTACATACTATACCCTTCTGGTTGAAGCGACCAAAATTCTGCATGAAAGAACAATATATAGCTTTGTTTTTTCTATATGCTTTGAGCACTAAGACTCTGCAGACATGTATTTTACATCACAGGTACTCCTGGCCAAACTGGTAGTAGACCAGTTAACTGCAAGAAAAGAGATGTCAGACTGTGCAGCTTCTTGAAGTCATGTCAGAATAAAGCATTTCCCAACTGCTAAACACCTACACATCTACAGAAGTTCCAAAGGCTGACATTTGCGTGAAGGGAGACACCTGGTTGGGTGAACCATCAAAACCTAAGAAAATTTTCAGAAGATTCCAGATGTTTTAGACACAAACTACTTGCAGAAAACAAAGAAAAGGTGTTATGTTTGTAAAGACCGTCCTACAGGGCTTTCTGGAGTAATATTTGTCTTGTGTTCACAGGCAAAAAAGAAAAAAAAAAGATAATCTAAAACCAGTCTAACACTGATAATTTTTTATAAATATGTTATCAATAATCCAGAAACCAAGTTTTTACAATTATTTGTTAAATGATTACACTAGTACTCCTTGTGAGGTTATCTACAATATTTAAATTTAGGTAAATATAAGTTTTAAAAAAATTAAAGCAATATTTATTTTGGTTTTGGCTTCCCAGTGTTTACATTTAGCTACTATGTGTGGACAAGATCACTGAACAGTCAGAGAAACCTACTTTATCCTCACACCTTAACTGTGGATTTTTACCTTTCCAAACAGAAGTCCTGGAGCCTGGCTCATGCATCTGCATTTAATTGACATTTCATCAGTCAGCAGCACATTTGCACGTGATGCGCAAGCAGACAGCACTGATACACAGTGGTTGTCTTGTGACCAGACCAGTGAGGTCAGATCGGGAAGCACACAGGCTGGATTTGTCCTACAAAATACTTCTGTGTCTTTCTGTTTCCCCCTGAAGAAGAGACAAGGAGTGGCTGCTGAAGCAGCCAACTCCAGGAGAGGCTTTTGCACGCTCTGGAGTGCCCCAGAGACACTCCTGCAGAGGGAGCCAGCAAGACTCACAGTGCAGAGCAGTTATTTTCACAGCACAGCCCCAAGACAGTTGTATTGGCACAGCTAACAGTCAGCAGACTGCAGCATGGGAATGAGGACAAGTGGTCTAGACAAGGAAACAATTTCTTCAATGAGCATTGTACTCAAGCTAAACTTCCTCAAACGGCACCCACAAGCTGCAATAGTACTGTCAGTTTGAGGTCTGTGCTGAATTGAAAGGGACAGTCCTGTCACCTCCCAGTCCCCAGCTAATCTGTCTCCCCTGCATCATGCCAGCCCTCACATTCATGAGGCCAAGGAACTTAAGCAGCCAAAGTAAGCCAAGCCAAAATACTGAAGAAAAAACCTACTCATTTTCAAAATCTTACTATGTCCCGCAAGCTCTTGTTGGTAACCAATTCACCTCTCCCTTTTAACAGTGGGCCAATATTTTCCTTCTGTTTCTGCTTGTTGTTAACCTACATGAAGATTTCTCTCTCATAGTTTTTGACATCTCTGGCCAACTTCATTTTGAGCTGAGCTTTTGCTTTTTGAACTGCATTTCTGCATGCCTGGGCAAGTAGTAGTTCTCAACAGGCATTCATTGACTTTTACATCTTTTGTGCGCTTCTTTTTTGGTTTTGAGTAGACTCAGAACCTTGCAGTTAAGCCAAGCAGGTCTCTTGCCCAGCAGCATCTCTATGCTGGTTGGCCCATCTACCGTTTTTATGAGGAAGCAGTCCTCTGACCATTCCAGGAACTTGATGGATGACATGTGAGCTGCTGCATTGTTCTTCCAACAATTGTCTGGGTAGTTGAAGCCACCCATAGGCACCAAGTTCTGTTGACCCAAAGCTTGCTTAAGTGACTCAAATCATGCTTCGTTGGCCTTTTTGTCTTGGTTTGGACGTTGGTAGCAAGTGTCTACTGTAAGATGCCCCTCGGAGGTGACCCTTCTGCTCTTAGCCCAGAGGCATTTGATAGGGCTTCCACAATCACTGTACTTGACTTAGATACATTCAAGGTTCTCCTTAACATAGAGCGCGACTCCTCCTCCTCCTCTTCTTCCCTGTCTGTCTTTATGAAACAGCCTATAGCCATCCATCGCAATCCTCCAGTAATGTGAGTTTACACCCAGTTATTCCTGTGATATTACTTTCTGACTTGGTGTGGAGCTCCTTTTCCTCCTCTTTGTTCCCAGGCTGCAGGCATTGCTACACATACACTTGAGTTCTGGTTCTCATCTTGGGAGGCAGCTAAGGAATATTTGTCACCGTTCCACTTTCCTGGCTTATTCCCTAATTGGATGTGATGGTATGAACATTGCCATTTTGGACCCCATTCCCCAAGTTCTTCAGTTTAAAGCCTGCCTCACCAAGTTCACCATCCTGCTGCCAAAGATTCTCCTGTCTTTTCTAAACAGGTAGATCCCATCCCTCCCTAGCTATAGTTATCAAAGGATGTCCTGTTGTCATAAAAACCAAACCCTCATGACAGCAGTAGCCAAAAAGCCAGAGGTTGATTTTTGCATGACACTTTGCACTATCTCATGATCATAGACCCCCACCAATATTTCATATTTTCCCATAATTCAGTTATTACACTCCTAAGAAAAAAAGTATTCCTTCTTTGCCATTATAAACACTGTTTCATAATGTGACTTCCTCCTTGATGACGATTTACAAATTCCTGTTGTTCTTGTGATAAAATGGATGTTTTTCAGTTTTGCCCAATTCCTCCATGCCCCAGGTCTCCCTCCCACTCACACCTGAAGTGAAGCCTGCAATTCACCTGACAACAGCCATTCCCCCTCTGGGACACTATCCAGCTGTCATCAGCAGGTGATATTATTTGAGATTTTTCTTATATTCCCATGTTGTTACAAGTGACCTCTTCAGAATTATTTATAAACTTCATGATAAGCATACACTGCTGTGGCTGACCTGAAACCAAAGAAAGTTTCCTGGAATAAGTTGAATGAACTTAAATCTCAGAAACTCTTTTCTTCCCTTATAAATGTTAGTTGCAAGAATTTAGGTCTACTGAAACAGACTATTATGTAATTATCTCACTCCTGCAGTATCTTAAAATACCTTACTGTACTATCACACCAAGTGCAGGCACACAGCAGCCATCAGATGTTTTCCTTGTGAAAAAAACAAGGAATGAAAAAATATTATTCTATTATAAACGTAAATATTTTACAATGTCTCTTCTCTTGAAACAAGCTGATATTTTTCTTTGCACTATAGAAAAATAAGTGGATTTGTGATTTGTTTGAATTTTCTTCTTATTTTCAAAGATGACAAACTAGAAAAGTCATGTTTTTCCAAAGCACTATATCCTACACTTAGATGAGATACGTATATACATGTATGCATCACTATTTAGAAAGTTCAGGTGAGGACTACTGGAAGAAAGATACAGTAAGATCTGGTCTATTTAATTACCACAGGCTTTCCTGCAGCTTCAGAGGCTGGTACTTTTAATAAAAAGAACATTCTTGATCTTTATCAAATGTAGCCAGATGGAAAGGCTGTTCTCAAACAATGGTTTTTTCAAAGGAGCAAGTAAGCTTTGTTGAACCTATTTGAATATGCATCCCATCACAATTCCTTGCTTTGCTCCAATACCGCATTAAGACTACCTTGCAGCTCTTTTTAAGAATTGTTGCCTACATCACAAATACATAATATACATATAGAAACGTGCTTCAGATAACAAAAGCTGTTTTATGAACAGAGTAACTGCAGGATTTAATTAGGAAGACAATGGGTTTTTTAGTCAGATAATTTTTAACTCCATCTCTGATTCTGTAATCTGTGCTGGTGATTCCTGAAGCTTCAGAGAGGCTTCAGATCAGAGTGAGCTTAGCAGTGGCTAAGGAGCTCCCAACTCCCAGTCAGGAACTCTGAATATTAATGAATCTTTAACAGAGCAGAAACTGCAGTGTCAGAGGGAAACTTTCATCCACCTATGTCTCAGACTGAAAACTCCTCAGAAAACATGTACCACTGTAGACTACTCATTATTTCCACAGTGATTATGATTCAAAACAAAATTCTATTTTTTTTTTAGCTGAAATGTTGTGATTTAAGTTTTTATATCATGCTGAAACCCCTCAAAAATTAACCATTGAAATTTCTCATTCATGTGGTGCTCTCACAACATATTATATTTAGTGGCAGTATTAAGAACAAGTTTCCAAGGTCTATAGGTGATACCAAAATTTAAGAAAGAAAAAAAAAAAAGAATGACTACACAAGCAGCTTTGAAAGAACTTCAATCATTTAAGCAATTGCTCCAACAGATGGCAAAAGCACTTTGGCACACACAATTGCAAAGTAACTTGCCTAGAAGCAAGAAAGTAAGCCAAGGAAAGGATACTAAATGGGACAATTATTCAGCACAGTGATTAGAAAAAGGATTTGGGGGCTTAGTGAGGAAAAAGAAAACATTGAAGCTATTGGCACAATAGAAGGTAGTAAGACAAAAGCATTCATTAGTAGTATCAGATACCAATAGGACAACCTGTCTGGTATGCAAAACACAAGGTGCTATCCAGCTGGCACCTACCATTCCCTGGTCCATAAGAAGGAAAACAGATGTTTGTGTAACTGGAGTTACTCTTTCTTCTTTCTTTCTCGGAAGAAAGAGTCCCATTCACTCCCACCCCAGCTCTCACCATCACAGGATTTTTTGTGAGCATGCAAAGCATGAACTGATATATGCATTAAACCTTTTCCCTTCAGGTCAGTTTGCAGCCACACAAGTGTGAGAGCTACTGTGAAGAATGAGAAAGTTGGAGACGCGCTGCTGAGCGAAAGCTCAGCAGGTGTTCTTGTATTGATGAGAAGGAGGTCTTGAGATCAGTAAAACAATGTCCTTATATGTTGATGTGTGTGTGGTGTGAAACATAGCAAACAGATAGCAGTGTACTGAAATAGTAATGTTTTGTTAGCCTAGGTGGGATAAACATTTAAATGTAGCCAATTGTATTGCTCACAACGGCGTATGGACAGTCACTCACAACCTATCTGTGAAAAGGGCACAGCGTGTGATCAAAAGACAGAAACTATATATGCTGGAAAAGTGAAACAATAAACGTCTTCGCTTCACCACTTAGCAGAGTCCGTGCCTCTTCTGCCACAGTCTACCACAAGGCAGATACTGTTTCAGGTTAAAAAAAAATAAAAATGAAAAAAAGAATGACCAGGCTTAAGAAGGGTTAACACCACTCCGCACCATTTCATCTTGTGGTATATCAACTTGTACCCAGGATCATGGTACACCATCCACCCTAGCTCTCATGAGGTTAAAGTCAGCTCACGAAAACATGATGCTTTCTAGCCTGTAAGTATTACATTTTACTAAAGCTGCAGCCTGAGAGTCAGTAGGACATGTCATGTGGGCAAAAATTATTCATTCCAGAAGAGACTATACCAATAATGGCCCAGTGCATTTCCTTACAGTGCTGTCTTTGGGATAGGTATCATACCCAGAATTTCTTCTATGTTGATTTTAATTTACTTCAATGCCTAGACTTGTAAGGCCAATGATCTTCTTTTATCACATTTGTTTCGTACTGTTGTATTTTTCTTAAGACAGAGTTATTGTTAATTTATAGCATGACCTTGTATCTCTTGAAATCAAGGCCACAATTCCAAAGTTAATTATCACACTGCACGCCTTCAAGGAGTATAAATTATACCAATTCTTTTTAAAGACAAAGTTCCTTCAACATAGGAGGTCAAAGTAAGTTGTGAGATCCAGTGAGCAGGCACCCAAGTTATTGCTTGAGACTTCAGAGAAAACAGACCTTAAGACTAACAAGAATTGAAATATTAACAATCTTCTGAACAACATAACCCAACTATATCAGACAAGTTTGAAGGAGGCAATCCAAATTGTATTTTTCTGTCCGTTCAGTAAAGCTTTAACAGATAAATATATTTTGAAATATTTCCAATTTAACATTTACTACTGCGCGTAACCTTAACAAAGCAGGCTGAAATACTACCTGTCTGCATTAATTTCTCTTAAAGGCAATGTTAAATTTATCTTTCAATAAAAAGCTTTTAAGCATATGAACATTTTGAAAACTTGTATCAAAAATAAGAAATAATTTAATTTTGAACCCATTTACCTCCACCCCCATTTGCATTGCTTTTCTTCAATGTGGATTTCATTTTCACATCACTTCTTAATAAGGGACTTCTATTATATTTCCCATTAAATACCCCAGCACTTTTCTCTCCTAAACGTGATTTAAAGCCATGATACAAAATGAATGTAGATATAGAGGCACAGCATTACAAAGTGACAACTGGAATTACTGCTAAACCGAAACACTTCTCAGGCCTACCATCAACTAGTTAGCCTGAGAGGCACAGCAGCTTCGTAATGCATCCAAGAAAAATAAGGCAGTCAGCCAGGGCTCGTCTTTTCTGGCAGAGGAGAAAACCTCATGTAAGTCTGCCTCGTGGATAATGACTAGGAAAGCCAAAGAGGTTTTATAATATAATAACACATATTTCCATATTTACTTGGAAACGTTGATCTTATGGCTTTACCATGACAGTAATAACCCACCAAAACAGAAAGTACTTTTTATTTTTTCTTACAGACAAGAGGTGCTTTACATTTTGTATTCTGAAGACCATAAAACTATTACTTACTTTTTAATCTGGTTTACAAAACTACGTTCCAATAAGTCAAAACATTTCACTACGTTATCTTGACATACAGAGTCTACCTGGCTTCAAAGAGGTGTTACCTATCTAACAGTGTGATAGTCATCTAAATCTGAATCATAGAATGGTTTGGGTTGGAAGGGACCTTAGAGATCATCTAGTTCCAACCCCCCTGCCATGGGCAGGGACTCCTCCCACTAGAGCAGGTTGCTCAAAGCTTCATCCAGCCTGGCCTTGAACACCTCCAGGGATGGGGCATCCATGAAAAACATATAATCTCTCTGCTAATAACTAATTAAATAATATTTTTAAATTAAACATGTTGATGTATTTTCAAAGTCAGAAAAATTATTTACAGAACATTCTCTAATGACAGATTATTCTTACAATATTTTCTTTATTTCTGGCTCAACATATTTAATTAGCTCGCAGGTTTCAAAAAAACCCTAACTTTTCTAAACACTTCACAGAAGGCAAGCTTCTCACAGACCAATATATATTTAAATGACATGACACCATTTCATAGCAATACATTCAAAACTTGCTAATGATTCCTCAAACCATAATAGTAAATATCCTTCCCAGTCTCCCAGAACATGATATACTCCAAGTGGAGTACTTCCTAGTCACTCCAATATTTTGTGAATGAGAAGCAGACACCAGAAAGAGGTCAGAAATATTAAATTAAAATGAGAAACTTCAAGACAATAGGAGGAGAACACACACACACAAACTCAAAAAAAAAAAAATCAAACGCAAAATACTCCCCCCACCAAAAATATCCCACATCAGCAACTTCGGCCTTTTTTCCACATCCTTAAGGAAGACCTGTACGTCTACTTCAAAAGAGAAGCCTGACAAATAAAATGCATAGTTCTGCTAGATATTAATAGAGATACTATGTTTATGGCATATTACAATTTTTCCCCAAAATGATGTCCAGAAAATTATCACCTACAGAACAATGAGAGGTTATCAGTCTCTCCCACAGTCATTTAAATCCATACAAATGATCTGTCACATCTTCTCCTATTAGCATCCCCCCTTGATTGGTACAAATCATAAAATCATAGAATGACTCTTTTTCACTCATATCAGCTAAATAACTAAAATAATCCAGAACAATTGTTCTCAAGCTCATTTGTGGATTCCATTACAAAGTAAAGAGCTGTGCATCTGAAAGCTTGTCTGGTTTTCTTCATGAGAAATGACTTCTTTTCTAGAGGCCTTGGAAATTTTATGCTCTTGATCAAAAAAGCTATTAGTCAGTTTGAACTAGAAAAATATCTGAAGATTATATCTAGTGTTTGTTAGATTTCCCCTTTAGGGGGTTCCTATATTCGAATCAGTACTGGAAACACTTAATGGTATTCTAGAGGCAGTTCTTCATGATAGATGCTAACCAGATGTATTTCAGTTATAGTACTGATATAAAAAACTATACTAACTATTAAATTTAACTTCCTGGGTGCAAATTTTCATTTATGTTCAACTTCTCAAACCAACCAAGAAAGAAGATTCACATTTATATTTTCACAAATTCATATTAAAAAGATACGCATTTATTGCAAACTAGATCAGATAACTGAAAGTGGAAAGAAACGCAACAGAAGAAATCCTATTCTGAAGCCTGCTTGAAGCTTCATAAATTGCAGTAACTGTTTAGTTTCCAGACTTTACAGGAGCTACAGAGAAATATATTAGTTGAATCATTTTTCCCCTGCCATGATTCATAGAAGGTATCCTTGGTATGAAACACAGTAACCCTTAATACCTACCTCACAGCTCACTCAAAGTTTTTCTTGAGGAAGTGAAAAAAATGACAAATTTTGCTTAAAATTTTATATTCCTCAAGTTCTTGGAGAAATATTCTTTCTGCACTATTTTGTCCAAGAAGCATGAGGAAATTTAAGCAGTGCACAGAATGAATTATCTATCCATAAAGAAATTCCATTTTATAAGTTCATTCTATATTATAACAAAGATTGAATTTTGTATTTTTTTGCAAAGCAACATTCAAAACCTGCCCTTCTGGATGCTTCTCCAAAGTACTTGGATTATAGGCTTCTTGCAGAATCTTTAGAGTATTTATGCACAAACTAGGTCCCAGAAGAATACACTTGCTTGATGCATTACTGCACTGTAATTTCCATTCAAATATTTGGGAAGCAAAATCAGAAATAAAAGCTAACAGCACCTTTTGGGCTTCCAGGTTTGATTCCAACCATGGCATCCTTCAGGGAGCTCTTAAAAAGTGACAGGAAAAGCTCACAGCAGCCTCCAGCAAGATTTGGCATGCCCAGCTTAGGGAATTACAAGTCTTCAGGAAAAACACTTGGTTGCTTGAGTCATTGAAATACTACTATAAGTTGTCAGCAACTCTTCTGAACTAGATTGTGCATAATAACACTTTCAGCCATTTATGTAAGTGCAGCAGTACAAGTACCTGTTACACACGCAGGCAGAGCCATAGGATGGTATCCTCTTCTTCCTCCCCCATCAAGTATTTTACCCTCAATTGGAAATGTAGTGTTTACCCCAGAATACAAGGTGCAACACCTACCACTCACCCTCACCATAAAACACCCGTTGCTTAGTTACAAAGGTCACAAAGGGCACCCTTTGTGACGCCTTGGCATTGCACGAGTCACCCAGGTATCCCTCCTGCACAGAGCGGCCTCTGCCATCTATGCTAGGGCCTGGCACTGGGCTGCCCCACTTGCTCACTGGTTCAAATAATATATACTGTGTCTCCCCTAAAGCGCATAAATCATGCTGCTGAATAAACTGAGGAACACGGTGATCTGGGCTAGAGCCGGATCCAAGAGGCAGAGCATCAGCAGGGACTGAGCCTCCCCTGGCAGTGCTGGGGCTACAGCCCTGTGCCAACAGAACAGTGTGTCTGCCACCAGCGGGAACAGCAGCAAGGAAGAAGCTTGGTAGTGGGGTTTCAGAACTAATTCTCTTCTGCACAGTCCTGGACACTGAACTGGTTTAACAGAAGGCAAAATATTGTATGTAAAATGTCAACGGGTTTTCCACTAGTGCGAAATTGTGAAAGCAGAAAGCCTGTCAGGAACAAGCTTGCAGCCAGGGTCCAAACCCCACACTCCCTGAAACAGCAGTTGGCTGCTTCTGACTTCACCCTTAAATGGGGACTTCCATACATCTTATCTGAACGCCAGTTGTAAATTATTTGCATCTGGGAGAAAGGATTCTGAATATTCAAGAAAGTGGGTATCTAGAGACATCTAGACATCATGGACCGGCTGGAACAGGTGCAGCGGAGGGCCACGAAGATGATCAGAGGGATGGAGCACCTCTCCTATGAAGACA
>JAOXNO010000052.1:36539658-36571342 GCA_028565335.1 Limnodromus scolopaceus | reverse complement strand
AGGGGGGTTGGAACTCGATGATCTTTTGAGGTCCCTTCCAACCCTAACCATTCTATGATTCTATGATTCTATGATCTCTTATTAATTCCAGAATACAAATGAGGTCTAAAATACAAGACCAATATATGCAAAGATACATTTTTCTTAGTTTCTGCCTAACAGTTCGAGGGAGTGGGAAATCAGTCATTCGAGATGCAGATTTCTCTGGCCACAAAGCCAGGCAAGTCTGGCTTACACACATGAAAAAAGAAAAATCTTACTTCGTTTCATTTATTTTCTATAGTTCAGACTGAAAATACTAAAACACACTCTAGATAAGAAATTTATAATAAGAATTTATATCAGTATCACAGAGAAATATACACAATGTGAATAATTTTAATCTAAGATCCTAACATTATTGAACTACAATAACCATCTGAATATGTCACTGACCTATGTACAGACACTGTAAGAAGGTTGGATTAAAGACAGCATCCTGTGGCCACCTCAAGTACCCTATGCATGTATACTTCTGAAAAAACTAACTTGTATAGCTTCTACAATAGCAACTTAACAGAAGAAAAGAAAAAAGACTACAAAAAAAAAACCCAAACCTGAAACCAAACCAGTGCAGTCAGAGCAATCGAGGTACAGTCTGAAGGGTGGTGGTTACACTTGGCTGTAAAACACTGACAAGAGACAAGTCAGTCTTTGCATGAGAACAGAGAGTTCAACAACGGCCTTGATCCACATCTGGATGCAAATGAGATCTTTCAACATTTTGGGGGGGGGGGGGAAGCTATGGGACTGGAAGCCCTATCCCAAGCATAGACTGGCAATTGCTAATCCAGAATAGCATTTAAACCTCTACTAACCCCAGGTAAAACACTTTTCCACAACCCAAATACATTCACTATAAGAAACTTCATTCACTTTATATTCATTTTTAAAAAAAAAAAAAAAAAAAAAAGAAAAAATCACCCTGGACTGGAGATACTTAAAAACTTTTCCCCTAAGGTGATATTTTCAGAATTATCTTAGCTTTACCAAAACAGCAGGAGGGAAAAAGGCATAAAAAGAGAATCAGCCAGTTAAAGGTATGAAACTAGGGTAAACAGTGCCCATTTTCCTTTCAGTTTTTGCTTAGCATCAAAATAGTTGTGTTTTCATCCAGGAATTGAAATAAGAAATGGCAAAGAAAAAAAATCAGAAACCATTAAAGCACTAATTTTAGAAGTTGCTATACAATAATAAAGTTATTTAATTTTGTGTATTATTTTTGAAAAAAGGAGCAAGAGAAAGAAAGAATACTAGCAAAACTAGAAGAAAATAAGTCACTGATTAAAATACCATAATTTAAAAGAAACTATCTAAAAGCCAGGAAAATACGGAAGGTTGTCATCCATGAGAATGCAGTAGAAAGAAGAATTTGATGGTATTGAAAATGCATTTACGGCATCTTCACTCATCTTGCACAAAGGTTGACTAGTCTTTAAGGACCAGTTACCAGGCCTTGCCACACAGCCCCAATGAAGCACTACAGTCAAAGTAGTGTAAATAGTGTGTTGGATTTGAGAAAATGAAAAATCTGCAAAATGGAATGACTGTTACATCCAGATTCCTCTATGCTACAACATATTATATCTTTCTTAGTATTAAATGACTGAAATACAAAATTTCTATTTTTGTTTAGGTGGTTCCTTAGCAGGGCTTAAGGTACTATACAAGCAACTACAGCTTAATCACAGTCTCCTTTTCTCACTTCCAAATTGCAGGAAATTACTAGGACCTGCTTAGCAGTGTATCAAGGCAGAACAGAAAGTGATCCAGAATACTGCTAGTTTATCAGCTGTTATTTACTCCATAGAAAGGAAATTAAATATTTCTTCTTAAAGTGGTTAAAGATCTGTGGTTCATATGAAAATTTCAGATATTAAGACCTTTGTTAATAATTATTCTCAAGTTTGATTGGGAAAGTTGATTAGGCATGTTTCTCCACTGCTATTCAATTATTGACAGATAGGTAACGATGGGGAGAGAGGGGGGAACTGCTTGCTTGATTGGGGTTTGAACTTGATTAGCACCTACACTCATGGAAACTTTAGAGTGCGTGTATTTTTCCATACAAGCCCTCATCTTTGAAATTTCATCCTTTCACCAGTGGCAATTCTGTGTAATGAAACCGTGCTTTTTCAATTAAAACTTTCAATGAGCATTTAATAGAAAGAAAAGTAATTTTAATTACAGAACTGAAGTTTCAAGAGACTATAACACAAAATTATGGTAACTTATACCAATCTGATAATTATTATAAGAGAAATCAACCAACATATTTTTTAATAACTATACTGCAATTTAAGGATGCAATATCATTAGAGTCAAGAGAGAAGAAATGTAAGATGAAAGTGAATGCTGGAATCTAATGTATTTTTAGTAAATTGTAGCCCTTAACTTTAGTATACACTTCAGCATTCTTTCTGTTTAAGAACTATTTAAAGCACTAGTTTTGTTCTCTTTGACACATAAACTTGAGCACAAAGGAAGTTCTTTGTCCCTCTTCCCTTCAACAAAAACTTCTAACTTAATGCTTACCAATGTGTTTTGTCATTTTTGTGCCCATTTGGACACTTGGCCATAGTGTTTGCAGCTAGATGCACATTACATGTCTAGCTTACTCTTTCTAACTTGAGCATAGCCTTAAAAGTAAAGTATGAACCAAGAAACCAGGATTTTTTTTTTATTTTTATGGATGTCCAGATTCAAGTAGTCACAGTACTTCACAGTCTGACAATGCAGCTGTTGAATTAAAATCAAGTGTGGTTCCATGCATACCCATGGCCAAAAAACCAAGCTTTTTAAAGCTACCACTGTCCTTGAATATCTGTTGCACACCTACAGAAGCACCTGCAGCCTGTATATCTACTTATAAATTACTTTTTAATGAACAATGAGCTACAGTTTTATGGCAGGTTTGAGCATTGGGAGAAAAAAAAAAAAAAAGACCACTACACTGAGCAGAGTCAAATAAGCATACAGTTTGTTAGTGCTGAGGGGCTGTAAATGGCAGCAGAACTGGGGTCAGAGCTCTGGGCAATGAAAGGAACCTGCAGCTCAGTCTCACCACCAGTCAAGTTGTAACACAAATAAGCTTTTTCAACGGATTCACCTCTGAAACTAAAAGCTCTCTCTTTTCTTCCTATCCCTTCAGGCCATTCCTAGATCTTCTCATAGTATCTGGAATTTATGAAGATCCTAAAGGCACAAAGACCGAGCTATATCAAGGCTGGCTTTTTCCAGAACCCCCTACTACATGTTTACAACCAACAGAAGTTTATCATTTACCTTTGCAGATTTAGGTCAAATACCAAGCATTTTAAAGCTTCTTGTACGTCTAAAAAATACCTCCCAAAACTGTCATACAGTCTGATGATAGTTCTTTCAATGACACCCAAAATCAACAGCAGAAAAAAAAGTGTTTATAAATAAAGCATAGAGCAATTCAGCACTCAGTGCTGCAATTTTTAATTAATACAGTGTTCAACAACTCTGCTGTAAAATTCAGTGATCAGCAGAATGCTTTTATGCGTTCCACCTCCAAGGTGTGTGTTGCTCACAACGCTAAAGCAGACAGCTTAACGAGAAGCTTCTGGATTTAGATGGTGTACTGAGGCCTTTTTCACCGTCTGGCAGTTATTGCCCAGTAACTGAAAGACAGGAATTGATCTTTCTCCACCACATTTTATCTATGAGAATCTTGCTGATGTGATTCCTCCGCATTTTGCTTCATATCATTGGTTCACTTTTTAAATCAAAAATTTTAAGACTCCCCATAATGTTGAAATAATGAAATCTGAGGGGGTTTGTCTTTGGCTTTTTTTCTTTTCAACTTTTCCCTTATGTTCCTTTTCTCCGAGGAAAGGAATTATATAATTTCCAAGTTTCCCTTTAAACGTACTGGGGTATGATTGAAGAAGAGGTCTACAGGGACTCACCCCTATCATAACTGGTCATTGTGTCAGAGTGCTTTCAAGCATGATGGAAGGTTATCTTCACAACTTTGTTTCCTCTAATTTATGGTAAATTCTCCCATACTACATGATAAGTTGGGAGTCCTCTGTAGGAAACGTTAAATGAAAAAATTACTGACCTTCACTTATAACACTTCATTATGTTATTATATTTCACATTTATAACTTATGTTACAGAGAAATAAAAGCCAAATCTGGGACACAACACTACCCAGTGCTGATATCCCACAAGGATAATACTCCCTAAAACCCTGAACACTCCTGATTCCAACTGATTTTTGTGTCCTTGCAAAAAAATCAAAACGTTGACACTTGTCAAACCACAGCTTAACTGACCTATTTGAATTTAAATAAGGAAGAAGATGCCTCAGGGGGGAAAGACATCAATAATCTATGTAGGCATGTGGCCACAAAGCCTTCCTGGAATAAACACCGTCAGAGAACTGCAGCAGAGTGGTTTGCTCCTCAGTGACTTCTATTTAGAATTAAAACCTCAATGTTAAACTCCCTAATGCCAAAGCACTTTTGGGCTCCTCCTTTTAACCAGTCTCTTTGCAAAGCAGAAACAGAGCCTTGGGAAATGTTAACACTTCACATCCATTTCTCCTTCCTGTATGCTTCCCCTTTGTGAGAAATCTTCCATTAAAGTTTAAGTGCTGCTACCGCTGCTGCTTTCCCTTGGAAACCAAAGCTCTCTGCGCACCTTTCCTCTGACAGCGCAGCTCACAGAGGTCAAACCCAGGGTTTTGCCTGCATAGTTCAGATATCTACCATTAAAATGCAAAACAATCAAAAGCAAACAAATCCTCATGCCCCAAAAAAATAGAAAATACTTTGAAAGATTTGTAAGTGAAATACACTGCCGAGTTTAAACATATTCTGCCCTCCCTTTCGCCCCCCAATGGCTTCAACTTCTCTTACCAATTTGGGATGGAAATTATTTACTTATTAAAATATTAATTACATTCCTCAGATAAGAAAATAACATCCTTCCCAGGTGTAAGAAAAATGACCAGCTGTGAAGTACCCCACTCACTCTTAGTGAAAATATCTGCTTAAAGGTAAAACGCCACAAAACTTTCTAGCAAAGGTATTATTTTTATGACGTAGTAGGAACACATATTACATTGAAACTTATGTGACTAATCTAATTCCCTGTTACATTTAATATATTAATTTCTAAATTTGTAAACTTACTTAGTTGTAGCTTCAACCATGTTTTTTTTTTTAAACTCTAAGTTATTTGAGCTCAAAACAAATGAATTAAGAATTGAATTTTTTTTTCATCTTATGAGGGCGCTATTTCACTGATACTCTATGCTATGAATACCTAAAATTTACTATAAAAATATGTCTCATACAAAAAAAAAAATCATCCAGTTTTGAAGAGTACTCCATGCTAACAGCTGCTTCAAAATTCAACAATGGATGTTCAAAGGATTTGATAGCAGCTAATCCAAAAGCAAGGAGAAGACAAGCAACTTCAGTACAGTGCGAACAACCATTATATCACACGTGTTTATATCACATTATTGAAAAAGAAACCTGCTGTAACATCTAACAAGTGCAAAAAATAAAAAACAAAACTAATGAAAAATGAGTTGTGTAGAGGTATAGAAAGACTGAGGCCATGCATTACTGAAGTTCTGCTCATGTGTTATATAAAGACTTAATCCAAACCGCATCAAATCTGAAGGAGAGGAGAGGAAACAAGCTGAACCAGATCAAGTTTTTTTTCCCCTTCCGTCAAATTTACATTCATTTCTGAGGGGTGCCCTAATGGACATATCATTGCTAGAGGAATTGACTCTTAGTTGGGTACTTGCAGAATGAATCTGAGTTACCTTTGTACCACCTGCTCAGTATTAGTTTTTGTCTCATGGCAGTAAGAGTGAAGTATGCTGCTATGCTATTAAAAACCTCAAAAAACTTCCTAAAAAAAAAAAAAAAAAAATCACAATGAAGTTTGGTGTCTTATTGCAATTGATGAATAAATGGACAAGAGTTGCTTATTCATTGAATAAAAATCAACTAACATGATTCTGAAGTTCTTTTACCTTGCTCTCTCTCTGAAGAAACTCTCTATCCTGGAAGACTTGGGAAATCTAAAAATTTCCAGACCAAGAGTTACATTTCGGTTAGGTGGTCCTTAAAAAGAGGTGGTCCTTAAAAGTATCACCATATTTCCATTTGGTGATAATATATATGTAGGTTAAAAATATGTCATCTTACAATCTTTAATAACTGTAAATCAAAACTTGTTTTCAAAAGAAACCAATGTTTCTCCCCCAAAATGTCAAAAGTTAATATTTCAAAGTGCCTAATTCCATTTTGTGTTAGCATTTCAGTTGATATCTGGAATATATTTTAGCCAGGAATAAATTCAGAACTTCTGAAGGGAAAGACTATAAAAGCTTCCTTTCTCCCCAAAATATAAATCCTCTACTTCTTAATAGAAAAACATAACCCTGCTTTGAAAAAAAATTTTGCACGTAGTTATGGCTCTTCCCTATGGATTCTCCTTGAACTTAGATCAGCGACAGTCATCTTCCAAGAATAAATGTAATTGGATGTTCTGCTGCCTTATACGCCTAGAACATGCCTGGCACGACTGTGCATAAAAGCTTCAGGGCTTTGTTTTAAAGAGATGAAACAGACTCATCTGTATGGCGTTGTACTTAGCTGTAAGAGCAAGTTTAAATAATACTTCCATAAAACAGAAAAACTCAGAAGCTTAGTTAAGTAACAATTATAAAATGCTTGCTGGTATGTTTGTTGATAGGATTATTATAAGAGGTTAAATACTGTCAGTATTAAAAAATGAATCGAGTATTTTCATATAATTAAGTAGAAGAACACAAATAATCTGTCACACTGCACAGCAAATGTTGCTTTCAAAAAAACATTTAACAAAGTGTTTAATATGGAGAATAAATCTCAAAAAGCTTGAATTGTTTGTTTTGTTTGTGACCTTTCAAGCATCACTTGTTCACTAACATGCTATGCTCCAAACTGAGACTAAGCAAATACCAACTGCTCTAAAATATTTGACAATATTAAATCTATTATTAAACATTCGAGTGTTAGGGAATGGATAAAATCAAATGGGTTTATTTGGAAGGCAGTTTATAGCAATAAAAAATGCTATAAAAATCAGGGTTTGAAACAAGTTGTTGGATGCATGATTACCTTAGCAAACTTGTTTAAAGAAATTGCTATATATTCACATTCTCAAAAATTCTATGCCCTATACCGGGTCCTAATGTCACAGTACTTGCTTTTATGTTTCCATCTGACACCATTCTGATGCTTTTGTGTCTTCTCTCACTTTTTCAGGCTATCACCATATTTGACATGACAGTTGAAATTCCAGAGAAAGTTGCCAGAAACATGGAAAGACTTCTAGGAAGTCCCTGTTGCAGTATCACTCATTGCAGCCTTAGTGCCTCTGGTTAATTTAACAATCCTGAAACCGACGAAGGGCTTGATTCAGCTTTTAAAAAAGAAGAGCTACTGACTACAATATCGCTACTAACTTCAGCTAAGACAAACAGAATTGTGTCAGATCCCTCAGCCAGATTGCCTTACAGCTAGGAACTCATTAATGTCAATCTCAGGCCTCTGAGGCCATCAGATGTGCTACAGTGCCCAGCAGCCTGCTCTGGAGAAGGAGCCTGGAGTCAGGAGATCCCTAGTTTTTGCAACAATTGGAGGAGTTGAGATCTAAGAAACATCTTCAGTAAAGCTGAAGTGTCACTGTACACACAAGATTGTTTCCCTCACTAACCAACTCAAAAGCTTAGGAAACATTCTCCATTCAAAATGACTCCGTGTGTACACAGTGCGCTTGGGGCTTGTGGGGCTGGCAAAGTAGGAATCCACAGCTCCTGCGCCACAAGACAGCTGGAAAAGGTTGGGTTTTCTTTTCCCCTTCTCTCTCAAATGAGTACACATGCACTTGTGGATGCAAACAAGGACTCTAATTCAACCCTGCTGATCACATATCCTAGGTTTTGACCAATTCTCATTACTAATCAGCACAATTAGGATTTGGCCTCATTAAGCTGCTGCGTTTCATCCCAGAGCTGTCTGCTGATTAATTGTTTATGTCAAACAAGGTGAGGTTTCTAAGGAAACATTGTAATTCCTATTAAATCAGTTGATGCAATTAAAAAATATTCATGCTTCTGAGAATACAAACCCATCAAGTTCATTCATTCTTAAGCACAGATTGTAACGTTTTCACATCCTGTTTTAACCTTTAATCTCTAAGGCAAAGAAAGTGGTATAGGAGCTGAGCTTTGTTATTACATGGAGGCTCTCATCCAAATTGTTCATTCAAAAACGATGTTATATTCCTCGAGAGTATCCTTATTGCCTACAGGTATTGTAGGGTTTTGAGACGGTATTACCTCTCCTGAACAAATGTAGTGGTCCCCCAGAGCCTAGCTGTATATTGCAGCTTGCATCTGTGAAATACAACCTGTGTAGGATTGCTCCAACCATACTTAGCTGGAGAGGCAGCTATTAAATTTGTAGAGAAAATCCAGATGAGTTCAGATTTTCAATCTGATGGTGGAGAGTTGATCAACATATTTTAGGTTCAGGCCTGAAGGTAATGTTTGTGGCTGAGAACTTGCCCATAGCTCAAATCAATACGATACTGTCCCTCCGTATGAAATTCATCATCTTTGTATTATTTCACCACAGTGTTTACAACTCCAAGACTACCACAACCACAAAATCCATGTCTAAAATATTTCAGGAAAAAAAAGTAAAATCAATATACCTTGCCCATTCTTTCTGTCAGTGCAAACTACATCTGCCTTGTCTGCTAAATTCTCCCCAATATTTAGTCACTTAAATATCCAGGACAACTACTTCTCTAGCTTGACAGCTTAGTTTTTTACCAGCCTTCTGTGAGGGACCCTTCCAAAAGCGTTTTGGAAGACTTCGTTAACTGTTGCTGCATCTCTTTCAGTAAGCCAGTAAAGCAGCCAGGGGCACAGAACAGACCTGAGCATTGCCCACAGCAGTAAATGACTGTCAGCCTGTGACAGACACAGATTTGCCCCAGCATGGCTAACAGCTTCACAGACAAAGCCCACACACAGCAGAAAGATGGTTTTGTAACACATTTGTAGGCAGATAGCCTTCTCTACAAACTAAGAAGGTTTAGCTCCAAGGAAACAAACTAAACTACCAACAGAGTCCCTTGAACTGGCAATTATCCCTGGCCATCTTCTTTAGTAACTGAACTGTTATCCACATCAACCAGATCACCTTCACCCATTTGCTTATGAACTTCAAATGATTAATGTTGACTTACTCACCATATCATTTTATCCATGTATCTACCAAATCTATTATTTACTATAGTTCTTGTCATTATAATTATGTTGTCTGTGATACTGAACTTTCAGTTACATATGTATACTTTTATTTCAAACTTTCTACTTTAAAAATCAAAGGTAAATGAAATTAAGAACACTAAGAATTCATAAAACATAAGAGGTTATAATTTTCCTTTTCTGCAAGAAAATCATGAATCCTCAACATATACCATGACAATAAGTAAGCTACACAACAGATGTGTTCTACCTTTTAGAAGATTACTCATAAACAATCTGATATTCATTATGTACACACAGAAACACCTTGTTTTAACCTAACAGTGTCTAGTCTACAAATGTGCATATCACACGTACACATTTTACTGTTTCCTTTTAAGCCCTCTCCTTAAATTCCATGAAGAATTGAATTAAACCTTGATAAAATCCAACTTATTTTAGTGATGGTACAGCAAAAAAAGATTTAGTCTTTTGCAGTATGTAAGACAGTAGGATTTGACAATAATTGGAAGCATTTTAAGAAGATTAACATAAACTACAGTGAAGAGTATAAATGACATGGCTTTATCAGCTCTGAAGGTTATCATTGTATATCCACTTAATTAGGTAGAGCTAGAACTATATTATTTGTTGATTAACGTAGCCAATAGCTGATATACCTCTGAGTCGCCTAACTCCTAATGATGTAAGATTTCTGTTCATAATGAGGTACACTTTTTCCTGAAAAATTGCAAGTCTTCAATCAAAGCACCTGAAGAAGTGAAGAAAACTCATCATAGACAGCTTTGAAATAATCTGTGCAAAGACTATTTGCTACAAATGATTCTGCTTTGAACCTGGGTAATTTAAAACCTTGCTTAAGGTTGATAAATCCTGATGGACTCATGAAAGAACGTAAAAACAACAACAGAAAATAAAAAAAAATGACAAGTAGCAAGGAACAGGCAGACCTAGAATTAAATGATTAATTGGCTTCTGAAGCATCTTAAGAGCCAAATACAATAAGGTTAGGGTTTCTTTCCCCCCACCCCTCAGGGCCTGTAATACTTCTTGATGAAGTAGTGCAGCTGAGAAATAGACTCAGTTCTCTGTTTCTCGATAAACTCTTTTTTCTAGTTACTCCCAGGCAGAACCGCATATAACATGTGAAATCAACACAAGCACCAGGACCACTCTTTCTCCAAACTAGCCCTGCCAGAAAAAAAAAAATGGTTTGAGCAGATGTACTGCAATTCATACATAAATCTTCTAAACAAAGAAGCTGTAGCTTCAATCTTCAATAACCCACTACAGAACACTGTTTAGCGTAAGTATGTACAGAGCTTTGCCTTCTTCCTCTTTTTTATTTTTTAGAAAAAAAGAGAAAAATGTCAACTTTAAAACCTTTAAACATTAACAGCCCATTTTGACCAGGACAGGAAGTAAAAGGGAATAGATAACTTGTCTGCAACAACATAAAATAGTGTCCTAGTCATATATAAAGGCCAATTGTCTGAAACATGTCTCATAATGCACACAAGCCACTTTCCATCCTGAGACTGGCTAATAGTTCTTCCCTGTTTTGACAGTCCATGCTGCAGGTGTTTAAGTAGATTTTTTTTTTCCTCTTATTTTTTTTTAACCTCCAATATAAAGTGGAAATTTTATTTCAGCTGTGTTTGCATCATTAGCTTTCTGGCAATCATATAAGCCTAAATTATCCAGGCAAGCAGTTTCATTTATTGAGACCTCTTGCCGGAAAAGAGCAGCAATCAAATCAGTCAGCCCAAATTATCCCTGACATTAACAAAGGGCTCTAGGATCATTGTAAGAAATTACTTTCTTCTATTACCAAGCTGATTATGTTGTAGATGCCCCTGCAGCATCACAGCACAAAACCTAGTTTAAAATAAAAATGTTTATAAGAACATGTAATTTTCATTGCCACTGTTTGTTGCATCCAATGTTTTATTAAAGCATGCTAAATATACATTATACATGTGTGTATATGTGTACGCATGTGTATAAAAAAAGTAATAGCTTGTGCTTACTTCAGCTAAGCAGCCATGTGTAAAAGAAAAAGCAAAACAGCCAGGTCCCAGTCTTACAGTCTCATTGATGGTGAAAACAAGAATCACTACAGATCACTGCCTCTGCGTCACTGCAGGATCAGGGTCTTCTCCTCCCAGAGACCAGATACACAAATAAAATTGAGTTTTAGGTTTCTCCAAGACAGCAGTGGTTTCTCACTCAACTTCTGAGAGCTTTACCAGGGAGGAACTCTTTATCAGGGGGTGTAGCGATCGGGTAATGGTTTTAAACTCAAAGAGGGGAGATTTAGATTAGATATTAGAAAGAAATTCCTTAGTGTGAGAGTGAGAGTGTGTGAGAGTGATGAGGCTTTGAAACAGGTTGCCCAGAGAAGTTGTGTATGCCCCATCCCTGGAGGTGTTCAAGGCCAGGCTGGATGGGGCTTTGGGCAACCTGCTCTAGTGGGAGGTGTCCCTGCCCAGGGCAGGGGGGTTGGAACTCAATGATCTTTAAGGTCCCTTCCAACTCTAACCATGGTCTAAGCCAAATATAACTCAGGACCTCATAGTTTAAAAACATATAGGGCTCACATTGTGGGCAGGAAGGATATTGCAGTTCTCCACTTATTGAGGGGAAAAAAAAAAAAATAAAAAATAAGGCGCATCTTCACACTCTCAGAAATTAGAGAAGTTTTCTCTGAAAGTAACAGGAAAGCATCTAGCAATTAAATTTAACAACTAGTTTTGTAGTCTAGGGCCCAACAGACACTGATATTTCTGAAGCAGTTAGGTAACAAGGCCTGTATTCATAGCTCATTTAACAGCATTGATTTGGCATACAAAAAAACCAAACCAATAAAATATTAGCAAAAATTTTTAAGAAAACGCTTCACAGCTTTTCAGCTGCAGAAAAAAGCTGCAGAAAAAACCAGAGCTGTCAGATGAACAAGGGAAAAATTAGAAGAGAAGAAAATATATTCAAGCTTCAAAAAGAATATTAAAAAAATCCTACTGGGAGTAAAAATGTATTTAAAACTAGAAAAATAGCTTCTACTGAAAACAACCCATAAAATAAAAAGTGTGGGATTTTTTTTCCCCCAGGTAAACATAACAAGCTAGGAGAACAGCAGCTTTGTGGCTAAACAGAAAGACATTTCTGGTTCAGGCCCCAGCTATGCCAGAGGCACAATACCTCGTCTGAAATCACAGGCTCATAACACAAACAAATTTTTACCAGACAGCAAAATCTGGACTGTACAAGTTTATCCAGAGTATACACTGATCAACCTAAAACGCACCAGACTTGAGTGAAAATTCATAATCATTTGTTTACAAGCTCAAAACTCAGAAATCATACATCACCAAAGGATCTGCAGGGTTTGGAATAGATTAGGTTTGGCTGACAAGTGTTTTAGTGTTTTAACACTATAGCATAAGATAATTGCTTTGTTATAAGAATAGAAATAAGAATAAAAATAACTTGATAATAAGCAATCTGTTAACCACTGTGCAAGTCATGAAGGTATGAAGATGCTTGTAACAACAAGTTCTTAGGTGCCAAGTGAATCTGAGCGAGATTTATCTGAATTGTCTCTTTTCTACCCAGTACTATGTCTGGGTCATGTGTGGAGAGAGTGAACCCAAGAGACTCCAGGGCAGGAAAGCAAGAGAGACACCCCTGGCCCTGCTCGCCCAGAGGGAAGCACTGTACTGTCCCACTTAACTTTTCTCTGGACCACGTCCTCTCCACCAAACAAGGACATCATGCAATTCATAAAACTTCATATACCTGCGATCAAAGAGTTCTGTTATCCTAGTCCATGTATTTTCCACACTGCAACAGGATCCAAACAAAAATACACATTTCTGACTTTCTTACTTTTCCATTGCACTAGGAGGGTCAACACACTCCAGGGGTGCTCCCTTTTCGATTGGAAGATTTTTTTCCTTTCTAAATTTTAACCCCATTTTCCTTACCTTAACTACCATAGAGACAAGCAAACAGCAGAGCATCTCTTCTGAGGAAGTCTCACTAATGTCTCTTACTGAGAGAAAAATATGATCCCAGCTCTTTTCAACAACAGCATTTTATCAACAAAATCACTGAAAATGACACTCGTGGGAAGACATATGCTTTAAAGATTTAGATCTGGCCAGCTATATCAAAGACCAAAATATTTTGTTAAATAACAATGATAATAAAAGTCTTAATGGTTTCATGAGAACACAGAGCCATCACACACCTTAGAACAGCAGAGCTATATGGTAATTTTCATCGTGTTGGAACAAGTGCTGAAAAGCGCAAGTCCACACTTCTTAATACAAGAAAACACAAGATACCACAATAGATTAATTTGTACAGGCACCGTAGCACTGACAGATATTTTCTTTTGTTCAGTACAAACAGGTCCCCTAACTACTTCAGCTCCCTCCTGAACCCAGACAGTGGGTAAAACTGGTCTAAGTGACTCAAATCCTCTTTTTTTTTCCTTCCCAAGCTTTGGGCTAGTGTACAAACGAGTTCATTCTCTGCACATTAGTCTCCACAGAAAATTCACAGTCTATGACAGTCAAAGACCTCCATCAAATCAAAAAGGCTACAGCACTGGGCTAGTTTGCCTTTCCTAGCAGCTTCTTTCACTTATGCCCCTACAAATCCCAAACTCACTAAAAAATCCCAGGGAATATTTTGAAGAAGAGAAAAATGTTGTCAGATTTTAACCACAATTTTTTTCCTGCCCTTCCTTCTTGAGGAAAAGATTTAGTCAGATAATATTCCCCCTGCCCCCACCTCTAAGTTAAACCTGGGGCAGTTCTTTAAGACATTCTGCAACCAGCTTGCTTGGTTCTTCAAGCTCTCCAGAGAGAACATGTTACATATGAATATTTCTCCTGCTTACTCTTTTCCTTGCTAAGGGCCTACAATTGTACCTTCAAATTGAAAACATAATTTCTGTTAGTGTCACTTGGACACACATCTCAAAATGGAATTCAGATATATTGTAGGTATAGATATAGCTGTATCTAAATGCTTTCATTTTTTTATTTTTTACAGCAAGATTGGTACCTGGATTTCCCTGAAACTCTGATTAAAGTTGTTTTTCTGTTTACTCTGTAACTTAATAAACATTTAATTTTGACATTGAAAAATCTTTAGCTGGACAGAGGGAAGGCAGCTTTTAAGAGCTCCCTTAAAGGCATTCCTGTAAGATGCACGAAGTTTTTATTCAGACTCCCACAGAAACCAAAGAAAATTCATCTAAATCTCAGTCTTTTGTACCAGGACAAACACTCATAAAACTTCTCATCTTTTAGTTACAGAGGTCAGGAAGATGAGAAGATGAAACAAAAACTCTTCCTCTTCCCACAATATAAACTCTTTCACAATCCATTTTAAAAAGAAAAAAATATTTTATTTGGAAATAGCTTTTGACATTTTTTTTTGAAACTGCAGAGGAAAATTATTTTTATTAGAAAGTTTCAATTGAGCAAAGGTTCTTAATGATATGTTTTCAATTTTATAGTCACCCTTACAAATAAAGTCAAGAAAATACTTCAAAGCTATGCTGTTATTCATTTTTATATATGAAAGGGAGAAGTAACTTAAAAATAAAAATGCAACACCAAATCATCTCTTTTAAATCCTACCAAGAGATCTGAGGAGGCTGTATGTCTGCCTAAGAAACTTAGCAGAGTCACTCAGTTCCACTGTCCTGCTAAAACACATTACAAAATACAAATCTGAAATGACTGAAGCACAGGCATCTCAGACAATTCTAAAAGCTTCCTTTTAATTTCTTTTTTTTTAACAGAGGCTAATCCTTTGCTCCCTATCTCTCCTCTTCTGGCCTAAGTAAAACTCTCACCAGGAAAATTTTCACAACTTGAATAGCAAGTCTGCATGAAAAAAAAATTAGGAAAGGACATAAACTTATTAAAGGTATGGGTCTTCCTTTCTGGTAGTTTTCATACAGTTACTAAGGATGATCATATGTACAAGACCACCTTTAACATACTGAAATTTACTGAATTAAGAAGGTTGGAGCTTTATTCATGTTTAATTAAAAATAAAAATTTAATAAAATAAAACATAATTGAAATTACCGGGAAGACTACTAGTAGTCTCCCAAAGGTATGGAAGACCATACCACAAACAGAGAACCTGACACTCATGTTCCTGAAACCACATTTCAGAGCAGACTCTCTACCTAGGACAAAAAGGCTGAAATAAACAGTCAGCACCCACACATATGTACATTTTTTGATTTGAGTGAAGAAAAAGGCTTTAGTATTTGATTCTTACCCTTTGTATGGTTAGTTCAAGCTGAACTCTCCTGTCTTAAGTGTTTATTTTACTGCAGAGGATCTTGGTTCAAGTGGTCTCAGGTCATGAAATGTGCCACGTCAAAAAACAATGTGAAGAGCAGACACTAATGGCAAAATGAAGTTGAACACAAGACTACTTTCGAAGAAAACAAAATGACCTTGTTTGTCCAAATATGCTAGAAGTTCATGTCTTCTATTAACAGAAAATGGCACAAAATTCTCAAAAAGTCATTCATTGTACATAGCAAAAACCAGCTGCTCAAAACTTTAGTCAAAGTTCAAAATAAGCTTAGATATTTTACCACAAACATCATCTTCTCTCAAGATAAATTACATGAATCTTTTTATATGGTGAGGCAGTTACAAATAAAAATTTCTCTTTTCTGTTTTTCTTCTTGTTAGGAAAGAGTCACTTTTAGATATATCACAAGAAAAATAATTCTAAAATTATTCCATTTCTCTCTGCATACTTTCACTCAACAAGCAGTAGTAGATTAGGCTGTACTGCAAATCAGTCCTGAAATCACTCAGATTTTAAACCTTTGGAAAAACCTAAGACAGATTTTCTGTTTCTAACCGAAGCCCCATCATTCCCCTGGTTAAAAATCAAGGAAGATGCTATCTTATTGGCAGGTATTACTCCCACGCTATTCACATCAGCATTAGCACCCTTTCTGATCTCATCACCAATGAGAAATTCTGTGTGGAAAAAAAGAAAAAAAAAAAAAAACCACAAAAACTTTCTTCTTTCCAAAAGCCCAAACCACTGCACATAACAATCAGGCATTGAAGACACATGGTTTGTATTTGTATCACAGAAAAGAGTTGAAAACAGGTACAGCTGGTAAGGAATCAGGAAAAGAGCTGGACACCTGAGCAGTAGCTAGAGAGCATTCCAAGGGCAGCACCAGAAAAAAACTCAAACAGCTAAAAATCAAGAAAGCAGTGAGTCAAGTGCTCCAAGTGCACTAATGAAGCTCCTTCCTGCCCTGCTGCTTCTTTCAAAGGCACCTCTTCTTATCATTAACCTATTTCAAAGGGACTCACATTTATTTTATCATATTTACCATTCTCTGGCCAAACCAAAAGGATGCAAAGATGGCATGAACCCAGGGGAACACCAGAAAAAAATGGTGGTTTTGGAAGGAAAAAAAGAGGGAGCTTTAGCATTTAATTTATCTTAAAGTGGACACAGTGGTGATAAGTTAGAGAAAAAGGAGGAATTCAGAGTTTTAAAAAATTATAATCAAGGCTTAGAAAAATATTGTCAGGGCACATGCTGGAAGGGAGAGGGATCTTTGTGTTAATGTCACAGAAGTAGCAGTAAGTTTTTATCAGGCATGTGGTAAAAGAGTAGAAAAGAGGACAACAAGAGAAGGATCAGGTCAAATAACACCTACAATATTAAAATTGAAGCATTATATTTCATACTATATTTGCAGACACTAATTCAAATATTTTCTTGGCAATGGAAGATGGCTGCCTTTTTTCATGTTACATGATTATAAGCTGGATAAAAAAAATAATTATTTTTTTTTCCAAAGGGATTTTTTTGATCCAAAAGTATCTAGGAAATATCTGTGGGAGAATGATTTTGTTGTTTGAGTGGGTTATTTGAACTCTACTGGCAGTCTAAATAACTAGTCCAGGGAATAAGGAAAAACTAACATAAAGAAGATATTCCTTTTCCATTTCAAACACTGTTCTAAGTTGCTGTTCGGTTTTTTGTGGAGTTCCCTCTCTTCCCCCAAACAAAACTGAGATTTCTGAAAAAAATAATTTTGAACTATCACATTTTAATTTTTTTAAAGAACTCTCTTACCTTTACAGATCCTTTCTGTTTCATTTTCTTTAAAAGGAAATTGGAAATTTCAGCAAAGCCTAAATGAATTATTAAACATGAAGCATCATCAACTACATTTTCTGCCAAAAATGTTTTGGTGAAAAAGTCTTCCCTACTTAGAAAAGATTACATAGCTCTCTAAAACCCAGCACTCACGTACATCTTAATGGGGTCCTCAGTGCATTTCCCACAGTACAAGAACTAACTCACAGAAGTACAAGGAAAGCATACAATTGGGGTAACATGAAGTTTTTTAGTTTCCTTAACTAGAAAATTAATTATTGTGACAAAAGATGTGCCAGTATAATTCTACATTCCCTGTAGATAAGAAAACCAAGGGTGTCCACAAGTTTACAGGTTAACTCCAGCTCCTTGTTTCTTTCCCTGTTCTCCACTGCTGCACCACATCTTTGCCTGATGGACCCAAATGACTTGTTAATTTTATTTAAAGGACACACTGATGTGAAATCATCAAAAGCAATGCCGTAATTTGTGTTTTGGTGCTTCCAAACTACTTTTTCAATAGCAGTAATAAATTCATATAAGGTAATGTTTTCTTTTCCAGATTTCCTAGCAGTCCAATTCCTTCCTTGAAATGAAACTGTCTTAAGTTCTGTTCCTTTATCTTTCCACCTTTTATCTTCTCTACTGTAGTTGTACTTAAGACGTAAAATCAGATTTTTATTACAAGTTATGCAAATAAGCATCCAGCTTCCCTTTTGCAGCCAAGGTATCTAAGATAAGATATTTTCATTTTTAATGAGGCTAATCATAATTACTGAAATAGAGAAAGCAGGAATATAAATAACAATTGAAATGTAAAGCTTATGCCAAATGCTTATAAAGATAATCAGAAAAAGTTGCAACCCCTCCCTCTGACTTTGCAAAACTTAAAACACTTCAACACATTCTATCCTTTCAGAGATCATCTTCTATGTTTAGGTCTGAATTCAGCTGGGCAACAACTAAAAAGCAAATGCATTTGAGCAAGTAAGCACACAAATAACCATTGAGTGAGGATCTGTGTCCTAGGTAAGGGAAAGGAAGCAGTAAATGCAAAGCCCCTAACTTCTGAAAAAAATTGAATACCATATTCTTCCTTCCCATATAGCTTTTAAGACTCCATATGTCAAGTCCTACTTCAGATTCTTAACTTATTTTATTGTTAGGAGACTTAACACAATGAGAATAATGACTTGCAATAATAATTTTACCGATACAAAAAACCTTCCTGAACTGAGCAGGTTTTCCCTGCATGCCGTGAACCCCCTGAAGTTACTATTCATTATCAGCTTCTTCTGGTAAAAAAAACAAGGTTCTCCTCCTGAAGTGGAAGATGGTCATCATTGATTACTGGTCTGAAAGTACTGCCAAGAACACATTATTCCACCAAGCTCTTGGGACAGGTGAAATCTATCCAGAGAACATCCCCAAGGACTCCACCAGCCCATTACCAGTGAGAGCACCTTTAATTTGACTGTTGCAGGAGAGGGGAGACAGGCAGGACAGACAGACACAGGACTAAATATTGAAACAATCCATTATACTGATTACTTTTTATTTCATTTGTCGAATACCAACTTCAACTCTTCCTTTTTCAAGCATGCTCACCTTCTCACTTTGTAGTGTTTAACTTGCATAATTAATCAGCTTTAGCTGTGAGAAAGTACTACACAAAATACTTTAAAAGAGGGATAACAAGAAAAAAGCTGGATACACAGTTTTCAGAACTTCAAAGCCAGAATGTTTTCTTACAGACGCACAGCGGGGATTGCTTGAGGTAAGACAGCTTTACTTGTGCAACAGAGATTCATCCTAAGTATTTATAAAAGGGCTGACTTGTGAAATAAAAGAAAGATTTGATTTTAGTCTAAGTAATTATAGCCAATAAGGAAAGCATTAAGACTAACATGTTGAGCTTTAAAGGTGGAACTCCTTTAAGGTAAGGTTGTTACTAACAATCAGTGACCCGAAGAAAACGTATGACAAAAGCTAGCTTTCTTTTCTGTGATCAGCAGTAAAGTGACAAATTTTAAAAATGGTCCCCATCACTTTGTACTTTATGTAGGACACACACAATGGCATTACAAAGTTTTAAATGTCTTTTCACTGAATCCTCAAGAAATACAGCTGATGGCAGCACAACAACTGATGGTACAGAACAGCCTATCGTGACTTTAAAGCCAGTAAAAAGTGTATGTTCAGTGGGATCGCAGCTCTGAGAAACTTGTGGTGTGCTAAAATTTTGCAGTCTGCTTCTACAAATGTTCTAGATAAACATAAGGCAGTACAGAGAAAACCAAAAACCTTTCAAAATTTTCTGAACAAAGGAATAACAGCCTGTACATAATACTAACCAGCTGTCTCAGCATTAATAAAATGTAAATTATTTACTCACCTTTCTGTACCTCAGTGAATAAAAATATGTTACTAGCATTAATGAAACATCTTTAAAAAGCATTACACAACACTATGAAGCTGTGAGCTAATATTTACCAGCTGGCTCATCTCTTCACAGATACTAAAAAGACTCAAAGACCTTTCTATGTCCGCTAGCTACTGACTAGTCTAAAATATTACTTGCCACATCTTTGTCAAAAAAATATCTAGTATCTCTTAGGACTTGGTATTATTGCACCTCCAAACCTCTAAGAAATAATGAGAAATACAACTCTTCATAGGGAAAAAGAAAAAAAAAAAGCAATAAATAAGACCACACTAGCATACAAAATATGGCAAGATTAGCACGAGAACTGACTCTGAGATAATTTGGTCTGAAAACTAAACTAAGTTCAAGCTACAAGCAGAATGAGGTTATAGAAATACCTCCCATCAAGAGTAGTGGCCAAAGAAACCTGAAATAAACAAAATAGTGAAATGCCATTTTGCAGCTGTATTTCTCACAACGTGAAACTAGTTGGCTGCTCATTTCTGTTATGTGCACAGTGGTTAACTGTATATCACTTAAAATATTATTATTACAGTCAAACTCAAACTGTCAAAAAACTCCAATTTTTTTTCCAGTGAGATAGGACAGTACATTAAAGTAAATCCAACTAGAGTACCTTGAAGCAAGTGTGAATTTTTTACTGAGTTATTTAATAATTGATCTTAAATATTCCAGCAGGGCAAAAGTAATTTTTATTTCCTGACATTTTTTCCACTTTTCTAAAACTTCAGCATCACAAATTTGTGTCAAACAATACAGTTCTAAACCATTAATGCAAGCCTGCAGGCAAACTTTTTGCACCCAGTATAACTTCAGTACATTGCATATTAATGGTACTAACTGCATTTCTGTGTATTTCTGCAAAAGCCCATAGAAGACAAGACTGCCTTTTCCATCTCATTGCAAGATTAAGCTTGAGACAATTAGATGATATAACCCTGTTCCTCCCCACACACCCTTTTTTTACTCACCATGTTGCCTTTTCTTTTCCTCTGAGAGGTATCAGGGAGAACAAAAAGGAATTTTTCCCCCACATAAAGTACCTTCAATTTAAAGTTACACTACAATATCAAATCTGAAATTAAACTGACCTTCAATATTATCTAGTGTTTCAACTTTGTTTTAAAAAGTAACAATTTCTAAATTTTTAAAGTCTTGAACCATCCACATAACTGAAGACACACAGTGAACTTCCCTGATAGACTTCAGAAAGTGTGAGAACTCAAAATCGATACTTGAAATACATTCAGGTTTTCAATATGAACATGAGCTACTGACCTGAATCATTTATGCAAGTCTCAAAGAGGGCCATGCTTCAGTTCAACAACTGACTCTCTGCCTGACCTGAGTACATTCATTCCCAATAATGCATCAATGGTAGCTACCTGAAGTCCATCCAGAGAGTGCAATGCATGCGGCAAGCCCCACTCACACAAAGCACACCACAGCTGCATCCTGTGTAAGGTATGATAGTTCATACATGTGCAATTTACCATTAAACCAGCCCATAACAAAATACTTAAATTCATTTGACAAGTGAAAACCACTTGCATTTGGATCAACACAATCTAAATGAATATATTTAATTTCCACAAAGGAAAATAGTTTCATAAAATGAACTGTCCTAGAGATTTTTCTGTTCAAACCATAAGACACAAAGCCCTTGAACAGCTTTAGCAGGTTCATAAGTATAAAGGAAGAGGAAGGTTTTTTTTAACTTAAGAACAAGTCAATAAAAATAAGTCTGAGGAACAGAAGGCCAGCTTTTTTCTTTAGACTGCCAGAGAGCATGTAGCTAATCGTACAGATACCAGACAGTTTGGTTCTGAAACGACTTCAATAATTCTCTAGAGAAGAAGGAAGAGCTCTCAAAGCTGAGCTCCTAGCCTTCGGGAAACTGTAGGAGAGATAATCTTAAAGATGATCAAACTGGCAGGACATTTCCATATTTTAGCTCTGCAGTTTCAGCCATCAAAATAGCTTCCCAAAGACAAGAAACAAAGTTTTTACATATGAAGCTGTTGGTTCTTTATGTAGGTTTTGCAAATTTTTTTTCCATGCAAGCTTTTCATAACCTACAATAAAAGTACTTAAAAGCTCATAAAACTTGAAGTTAGAAGATATTCTAGAATAGACAGGAAAAGAGGAATAACTGTCCTTAGCAGTAACAAGACATGTACTTCTGCCTGCGTGTCCCGCGTTCCCCTGTGCTCAGCATCCTACACACATATATAGCCTATGCAGGGGACACATTTCTGTAGCAAACCTTCTCCAAAACCATGCCTGGTTTTCGTCCATTTCCTCTCATTTTCTTTCAGACTGTCACCAAAGATACTTTTAGCTCAGGACTTTAAGAGTCCCGACGTACACTTTTAACCAGCTAAAACACAACAGTTTACAAGGTTAAAAAAAGCACAACAATCCTAAATAAGAATTCCACAACAGTGTTTCAATAAATCTCCTTCTTTTCTTGGAAATCCATAAGGCTCTATCTATGATAAAACAAAGATGTTATTTCTTTGCTTTTTGTAACTTTGAAGACTTTTGTAATCCAAACCAGATGATCTTATGGCAAAAGAGAACCTGACTTTCTCTCCTACCCACAGGCCTCTATGTATATCACTATTCTTTTCCTAGGAACACTTCTGTTAATATTTCTTTGTCACATTTGCTTCTTTGTCTGGCTCTGAATAACATCCCATTGCCTCGAACTCTGGCAGATGAACTTGATTAAAATGCTATAGCTCAGTTAAAGCCTTTTAACCTTAAACCCCATAAATTAAGTTGACCCTTAGTCCTCAAGTAGTATTGGGGGTATTACTAAATACATCCATGATATACATATTTTCATAAATAGCTTCACAATATCAGGTGGAATGTTTAAATTGCACTGATACATCTGACAAAACATAAGGGCAGAAAGCCTTCAAGGTCACATTATGTTCATCAGATCTACAGAAGATACAAATAAAGCAAGTGGGTGTGTTATCCCTTCAAAGAACATTTAACTTTTTTTGCGAAGTGAAATGAAGATGAGAGACAAACGGTGTAATATTCTGTCCCTATATATCTTTTTCTTCCCTAATTTGTCCATGAAAACAAAGGAAAATTAGTCGATGGTACACTTTTACCTTAAGTAAAAAAAACAATGTTACTTTCTCTCAATTGTAAATCAACCAACAAAATGCCACCAAGCCATAAGATAACACCCTCTCACTGTTCACATTTGTTGACATTTTCACTCTATGTCAACAAATTTAGCAAAATTTTCTTATTTTTTTACATGGCAACGTAACATGAAGCTGAGTCACACTGTCATGATGCAAATTAACTCATTCTCCAGAAGAAACTCTAAAATATCATTCCCCTTCTTGGTTCTGTGTGTAGACACCAATGGTAACTTGTTATTAAATAATTCTAATTAAAACCAAGCAGGTTCATCCTAGATTCCCTCAAGTTAACTCTGATTAGTGGCTTTACATAAACTGTACATCTTTGCTGAAATGATTAGAAGTGCAAATCCCATTTAAGCAGTAAAGTACATTCTGCACTCAGAAGCATAGAAGCCAGTTATATTTCACTTAAATCCTACCTCTAATATCTGAGTTCTGCTCTGTTGTTTCTCCTAGCTCTTGCATGTAGTACTTCAGTGCATCTGTTGCTACCAACACCTACAAGTATGAAACAAGAAACTATAACGAAAATAATCTCATTCTGCAACAATTTAGCACATGAAAAAATCTCTATGATATGTGTACTACTAAGAATCTGGTAACATGCTTTAAAGGCATTCAGGTCTTCCTTTAAAAAGCTGACTTCTCCCTCAAAACTGGAAGAGGGAATACCTCAAAATTTACACAGACTAACATATTCTAGATGCAAGCAAACAAATAACCTTTCAACTCTCTAAATATTGGGTAAATACACACAATTTGTTCAAGCCTTCTTATACCAAAAAAAAAAAGTTAGAAAAATAGAGCACAGCACTTCTAATACTCTCCTGTGCCTTTTTCTCTCAGATCAATCCCTCACATTTATCCCTTTCAAGCATTTTGCTACAGAAACAGATCTCGGGGTGGGGGGGAACCAACTTTTGGCCTTTACGATGCCTTGTAAGACATATCCAATGCTTCCATTCATCTGACAAATTGCTAAAATTCCAGGGGAAAAAAAAGCAAATCAGAGCTGCAAAAAAATACAACAGCTGGTCTAAACACAAGGCACTAAAGGCACCCCATCACATTCTAAAAATAGAAGCACTTGAATATAATTACTGCACATGTTCTCCAGGGGAAATATAGTTAATGTGCCATTAGTTACAACCCACCAAGTCAGACTGGAAACTCTGAATGCTAGTATAAACCTCTCTCTGTCAGTGAAGCTAACCTGTCTCAATTTTATCTTTAAGCAATAAAACCAAGAGAATTTTTTTCCACTTTAAAAAATACTATCATACCTATTTTGAGCATATAATCTGAAATAACAAAGCATTACGGAAAAAATAAAGCAACTACCCATCAGTTTGGTTAGACCATGTTAGTCTTTACACTTTATCAAAGTTGGTTTTAAAATTCAGTTTGTAATCTTACTTCTAACTACAGAATACAGTAGTATGCTAGATTGTAAACATATACTAACTCAGAAGGCAGCCAGGGCACAATCTTCCTTGTTCTTTGCACATCTTTTAGTCTTAAAATGTGGATATGTCATGCATCAGGTAGATGTGATGCACAGTGGGAAGACTTCCCCTTCTGAGTGGGAAGAAGGGGGAGGAAAAGATAGAGATACAACAAAAAGACACAAAAATAGAATCGTGTGTAAAAAAACCTGCATCACTCACCTGCTCTTCTACTGCAAGAACTGCTTCACAGCAGAATCTGGACCGAGCCCAAAGCAGAGCTGGTCAAATTTTGTTTTCTTAGATAGGTATTCTTCTCCTCTAAATCAATATTTTCTAGCAGGATAATACCGCAAGAGAAAACATTCAAATGAAGATCATCAGCCTGAGAGATTTATGAAGTCTTAGCTAATACTATTTTTTATTTGCATTACAATCGTTAAGGAAGCAGAAGCTTCTGGAATGTCTGTATAATCCTTCAACAGTCTTTTATGGCAAAGACAGCTTCAAGGAATGCGGGACAAGACAAACTAGAAGAAAGTGTAACTTCCACAGAACAAGAGTTTCAGCAGAGCTGTTGCTCTCTTATCACTCATCTTCTCTATTACTTTTCTCACAGACTAGCTCACTGCAAGAAATCGGAAGGCAGAATCAGTTAAAAATACAAAACACACACAAAAATGCCAAACAAACAAGAACACCCAAACCACAAAAAACTTTTTGCAAGAGTTTCCACCATAATGACTCCATATCAATAAATCACTTTTCTAGGTCCAAACTGACTGAGAAATATACTAACTTATGCCAAATATATTTGATCCATTTATAATTATCCTAAAGTCAGCTAGTAGAACATAGATACTGGATAGATCTCTTTTAAAGAAAGCTGTAATACATGCAGGGTTAAAAAAACCTCAACCTTAACACAGATGGGACACAGTCAAAACAAAAATAAACCTATTAATCCCAGCAGGTATGTTGTTCTAACAGTTAATATACAACAAGCTCTTCTCGCCATGTTAAATGTTGAGAAGACCGATCTGAAGAAAACGTGCTATTTTTAAACAGAAAAAATAAACCATTTAACTTGTTTCATCTGCTGATTGGGTTGCAAAAAACAGAAGTACTGCCTGACTGTTTTACATACAAATGTCTGAAGCTATTTGATTTGAAAACTGAAAATTCACAATACCAAAAAATCTTAAAGATGGTGTGTAATGACTTCTTTGAAGCTCACAGTGCCTGCTTTCCATGAATTGTTGATTCCTTACATTATTTAGAATACTCTCTCCACCTATTAGAAAACACAACTAGAAGTGTAAAAATTGTTTATATTGGTTATAACAACATCTGCCATTCTCATACTTAGTTTTGCAATATATATTTTAAGTATTTCTAGTTACTATAGAGATTCTATAAATATTCTGTACACGTACTTTCCTTCAAATGACCAAATCAGTATCCTGTTGTCATAGCAGCAAATTGACTTTGGAAGCCCAGACCAGCGAGGTGGCTGTTATTGGAGCCCAGGTAGGTAAATTACCTCATCCCTCCATCTGCTTCTGTAACAGGACAGAAGGGAAAGGCCCGCACAGTTTCTGTTCCACCCACATGTCCTGAATATCAGTCTGATGTTTTGCATGTGCCCAGACGAGAGCTTCAAAAAAAACCAACAGCGTTAAAGCCAATTCTAAGCTATCTTCCTTCACTTTCAGTTCTTAGAGTTCCCAATCAGTAAAAAAAAAAAAAGTATAGAGACCCCCTAATTATTCACAACCATGTGTTTAAGCAAGAATATATATATGGTTTCCAAGACAATATTCAATTAACTTGTCACACAAAACCATACAGCAATAGCCAGTATCCTACTGTTGATGTTCCCACTCCAACCTCATTCAGTGTGTCTTAGGCATTCTGTAAGGCCAGAGGAACAGGTAAGCTTTTCCACGTACCTTAAATAATTGTCATGACAACCTTAAATAACCTTTACAATCTGCCTTAAATCAATGACTTTGACCAGGTCAGTGAAATTGTAAAGAGATTCAGTACTCGCATAAAAATGAAGTGTCAGGTCTCCCTTCAACACTGACCCTGTTTGCCAGAAGGTCTCTTTAAACTTAAAGAAATCTCTGAATCTGTGACCGCAGCCTGGCTGTAACAAGCATACCTGAACATTGAAATAGATGACGCTTGCTGTAAATAATTTCAGTGATAATTTTACTGGAAATGCTTTAAGTAACACCTTTGCTCAAGAATCAACAACACTCATCACTGACATCAGATGCATACAGCATACAAAGTGCTTAATATTATTAGCCACATATGCTATTCTAATAATTTTTATTCATAGTCTCTGAAGTCAGTAAGATGCAAAAGAGCTAACTGTTTCACAAATAAAAAAAAAAAATCATGTCCCTGCAGACTGCAACAAAAGCTTTTAAACAAGAGGGCCACCACAGTTGTCACAGCAGAAGCAATAAAAGCGAGAGGTGTAACACACTTGCACAAAACCTGACTCTTAGTACTGTGCCCCTTCTCTCACCTTTGAAGGGATGGAAATCGCAAGTCTATGTGTCCCAAGTATACAACTCCATTTTCAAAACCTTGATCATCATTTTCTATGCTGTCTTATCATCATTTTCTGATGATACAAAAGATGGTCGTGAACAGATGCAACTCAGCACAATGTTACAATATAAGCTGATATCTTCACGGAGTTCCACATGTAATTGGGAAAAAAATACAAGTGAGCAGGCAAATGTTCTCTTGGTAGCCTTATTAGACAGTTGTTCTCTCCACACCTTTCTTTTCCAACCACATAAATTGTGAGTCACAAAGCTAAATGCGTGAGAAAGCAAAAGAACAAGTGTATGTTGAAACAGACCACATGAATAATTCAGTCTCTGCTTCCACTTGTTCTTGCTGCCCACATTAATTGTCCTTGTTCCTCTCTTCTGATTATAATTGATCATGCAACAGTCAATAAAAATATTTTAAAAGAGGATGCAAGTTTTAAACATTTATATAATTTCTTCCAGTTTCCCCAGTGATCTTCCTGTAATGTAGATTAAAATCAGAGCAAGTTATTTTTAATCAACTGGAATAAAGACACCAAATAAGCTTAGAGTTAAACAGTCTTCATACACGCATATCATGAAATAATTGACATCAAGTAAACAAGGGGAAAAAAAAAAAGATAAGTACGGAAGCTCACGATGGGAAATGGCTTGCTGTAAGAGCACACCGGTGGTTTCTTGCATCTTTGAGATAAAAATATCCACCACATGAAGAACCTCAGCCCACTGTATTGATGGAATTATCTTCATCGGTATCAAAAGGTGACTTCTAGACCACAGTCTTCATAACTACTCATTTCGAAGATGATAGCACCTTCCCATCCTAGTAAACACAAGAGCCACTTTGAAGAAATGGACAATAGCAGCTTGCTGTTGACAACCAGATTTCATTGTTTTGATTAAATTTGCACAAATACAGAAGAAACTCAAATGTTAAGTCTCATTCACACTTAATAAGAAACAAAAGACCAAATCTTCCTATAAAGTGAAAGTAAAGCTGTGCCTTTAAGACATACAGCAATACCGCATTGCCAGAAAGAGACTAGGTTGGCAAAAAAACAAAGAGAAAAATTTAAAGAGAATTTGCAAGTAAATCAACCAGCAGTGCAAGAGGTTCAGCATCTCCACTGCTTCAAATGAATTCATCCTGATGGACTAATCAACTGGATGAACAAGAAACAAAACACTAGTTGGAAATTAACTACTTCTTTCTTTGCACAGGGACAGGAAAGAAAAAGGGGACAGACTTTTCTACTACTGAAGAGGAAACTATGCAGAAGAAAGAGGACCAACATTCAAGGCTCCACACCAGGTAAGTTCTCAATGCAGAACACACGTTAAATAAAACATTTGCCTCCTTATAGTTTTCCATTTGTTCTGTTTCTGCTAAATCAGCTCACTTGCTTTCCATGTGTATAACAGACTTTAATGAGGCATATTTGTATTAAGAAATAGTAACTATACTCATCCTAAACAATAGCTCACATTCCAATAAACCCATTATGCACTCTTTATTGAGCTAATCCTTCCCCAAAAAAAAACCTACTAACCCACACATTTCCAATATTGGTTTAGGTTAAATAAAAATTGTTTGATTCTTCTATCTCATAAGGTGATATATAGCTACGAAATTTTTCCTCCACTTGTACAGAGGACTTGAACATCGTATTAGCTAAAATTCCACTATAATCCTCAGATCCCATTTATGGAGAAAGCCTAGTTTAGAGAAACCAGCAGTACGTGCATGTATGTATTTAAAAAAAAAAAATTATTTAGAACTCTTTCTGCATCCACCACTTTTCCATTGCCTTGTTCACCTTTCGGTGGTTTGTTTCAGTTTTGGTTTTTTTTTCTCTGGGGCCCATATACACAGAAAGAAACGTGTAACTCAAACAGACTGTAAGCCTCAATTTCAAGAGGAGAGATGTTGAAGAGTGATTTAACTACTGTGATGATGTTTGGTCCCATTATGGTGACCATAAGTACACAAGGAATACGCACTGTCAACACAGACATAGAATTTCATCAACTCTCATCAGTTAAAATTTCACCTTAAACTTAAATTTCCTTCTACATCGTTATCATTACCAAACATTTTGTTCTACAGGGGGTCTAACCATTCATGCAGATTTAATTTATGGCAATTTAAACTGTGTCAGAAAGTTAATAACTCAGGAATAATGCATGTGTCTCTTACTGAGTTTAATCAGAGCCCATTAACGTGCCTGTTATTTTTGCCTTTTTGTTATTCATGCATTCTAATCCAAAACTACATTTACATTGAGTGGAAACAAACTTACCCAACACAGACCTCAAAATAGGTACCTAGCTTGCCCAAATACTTTCCTCAGTTTTAGAAGTGAGGAAATTCCCCTTTGCCTTTTTGGAATTACAAATCAACACTTCCACCAAAATGAGAAAACAGTAGAGGAGATCTTAACTCTTTCACACACATCAATATTGTTTAAGAATCTCATTGTCCTCATCTACCACTATAAATCAAGAAAAAGTTCAATGGAAGAGTTTTACCTCAGAACAAAAGTGGCCCTACCATAAAAAAAAAAAAAAAGAGTTGTTGAGGCCCTAAGTTACACATGCTTACAAATTCTTTTGCTTGAACAAGGTATACATGAATAAAATAAGTTTTGACTACTTAGCTGTAGAATGTAGTCACAAAAACACATTTAAAACTGTACCCAGCAGCACCAGCAGATGAAACCTTCATTTCTATTGTACAGACAGGAGAAAGAAAAAGTTTACCTTTCAGAAAATATGAGATGTTTTCAAAAAAAGATTGCAAGCAAGATAGGCAGCGAGCTGAAGCCATATGAAGCAATGGTGATGTTCTAGTTCATTTTAACAATACAAGCCCCGTGGAACGAAACAAACGTCTGGTTTCAAGGCTGCTGTCCTCTGACATTTTCAGGTTATAATCTTAGCAGTTTTGCACCTAAGTGTACAGATCATAAATGTTGCATTTACTGTGTTCAGTGTGGATTTTGCCCACTTTTAGTTGATAAATGCATATATTAAGCACATGTCATCTGAAATCATAGCCATCTCTCATTCATACCAGACAACAGGCAATATAAGTCCAACCATTATATGAGGAGGTTGTACACGGCAAGTGTTTTTGGTTGCATAGAGACACACTGAACATATTATCAAAAGTTAACGACAAAGCAAAGGTCAAAAAATTTTCCCATTTCAATTCAGCTGCATAATTGTCTGTAATCTACATTTTGAAAATGCTAAAGACATCTTTGCCTAAAAGTCTAGATTGCCCAGTAGTTGTGCTAGCCATTTACAAACGCTAATAAAGGAAGCAAAACAATCTAAAAAGAAACAATTAAAAGGCCTATTTATTGAAATGATAGAAATTAGTTATAAAAGTTCCCACATAAATCTAATGATTACAAATACTTGCAAATGTACTTTCATTCCATTTGCCAAAAAACCCCACTTACTCATAATTATTTATTTTCAGCAAACTCAGGTTTTGAAAAACACTGAAAAAAAAAAAACACCTAAGTATTAGAACTAATCATTGCCAAGAAAGGAGAAGAAAATCTCACTAAATGTATTTTAACAGTGGGAGGTGAAACAGAGCATTTCACTGCACAGTTATATTTTCATAGAGTTTGTTGCAACCCACGGTGCCAGCAGCAGTGGATTAACCTAGTTTCTGTGGGCACAAGACTGGAGTCTATTGCCGAGTGCAGCTGTCAGAGCCACCTGCGTATCTTTGGCTCCAGTCAAGTCTCAGAAGTAAGCCAAAGGGTGATTTCAGGATGCCGCAGTGTCCGTTTTAATTTATGTTTGTAAAAAAACAAAACAAAAAAAAAGTGATCAATGTAAACCAGGAAGGTTGGAAGCTGCTAACCATATCTTCCTAGAAGCTTTGATTATACAAAGCTGATACAATGTGTGCTTGTCATATTTTTCCAGCATATCCAATAATGTCAGTGTGACCTTTGTTTTCACTTGTATGCCTCAAATGGCTCTCCCCATGTTTGAATTAGCCAGTGAGCAAGCTGCTACTGCCAAGATTAAATGGCAAGCAAACCAATTGCATAGAAAAAAATTGAGTCTCGCAGATAAAGGAAAAAATAAGATGGGGACTTCCAGCAAGCTAACTGCAGACAGTTCAAATAGGCACTGTAAAAGATGCTTATCCAGACTTCCCAGATATCCTCAAATTTAAATCTGGAAAAGTGATTAGGGCTGACTTTTTTGAAAGTTTATCTATCCCAATTCACCATCCTCTACCTCCCAGATCACTAAATCCAAGAAAAAACCCACCAGATTTAGCTATGGGCTCCACAGACACTATCCACACAACTCAAGAAACACAAGTTACTGATAAATCACAGAATCATAGAATTGTCTATTGTGGCCACCTGGGCACACTGATGTCTCATTTTGAGCTGACAGTCGACCAACACCCCCAGGTCCTTTTCTGCCAGGCAGCTCTCCAGCCACTCTTCCCCAAGCCTGTAGCG
>JAOXNO010000052.1:36448881-36539558 GCA_028565335.1 Limnodromus scolopaceus | reverse complement strand
ACTGTTCCCTCTCAGCTGTATTGTGTTCCCAGCTGATATCTGGTAGGTTGAAGTCTCCCACCAGGACAAGGGCAAGCAATCTCGAGACCTCTGCCAGTTGCTTGTAGACCATTTCATCTATCTCAACATCCTGGTTGGGTGGTCTGTAACAGACTCCCACCACAATATTGGCCTTGCTGGCCCTCCCCCTGATTCTTACCCATAGGCACTTAGCTCTTCTGTTGCCCTCCATAAGTTCTAGGCATTCATAATCCTCCCTAACATACAGGGCCACCCATCCTCCTCTTCTTCGTTGCCTGTCCCTTCAGAAGAGCCTGTATCTATCCATTGCAGCACTCCAGTCATGTGATTCATCCCACCACTTTTCCGTGACGGCAATTACATCATAGCTTTCCTGCTGCACAACAGCCTCCAGCTCCTCCTGTTTGTTGCCCATGCTGTGTGCATTTGTGTAGATGCACGTCAGCTGGGCTAGTTGTCCTGCCACTTTTTTGGGGGGACAAGCCCTATTTCCTAGCCAACCATGCTCAGTCTCTTCTGTAGTTGTTGCCCTATTACTACTTCTCATGTCTTCACTACCATATGTATTACCGTCCCCCACTGCCCCTGAGACAATGCACTGTAAGGCTTTGCTAGTAGTAGTAATGGGCTTTCCCCCCATGTCGCAAGCAGGCCTGGTATCACTACTCTCCCATCCCTCAAGCCCTGAAATGTTTCCTTTACAGCACTTGTGCTTGCAAAGATACATTCATTCCAAAGACCCAAAGACTATTCTGTGTTTACTGGCTTTCCCATTAACAAAGCAATATGGTAGCCACCAGGCTGACTTGACACGTCCCACAAAACCTTCCTCAGCAGGTATGGCCTGTTTCAGGGAGCACACCTTTGGGCATTCTAGACACACACACACAGAAAAATTCATTTTCCGTTTTCTGAATCAAGAGTTCATGAAACCTGAGCAAACTAAAATTTGGCAGGTTCATAAACACAGGTTAAATAATAGCATTCTGATAAGAACTCCTATGACAGCTCCTATAGCAGCACCGCACTTGGAATAGGTAAAGTCCACTGAAAAGTTTTCTCTCTGTGCAGCAGCACACTGTGTGATATACACTTGAATCCAGGTTTATTATCAGGCTTTGCATTGCCAGACACTGTGCCAGTTTTAGGTAAGAGTTGTGAGAGCACTGTAATGGCTATCATGCCTCTGAAACATCTAAAGAACCAGCAAAACAGATTATAATATGTACTGAGGAGCATCCGCAACGTGAGTCACCTTTTTAAAAATTATTTGGTTACTTCCCACTAAGAAAATTAAGACTTTTTGCTCAGACAAGACAAAGTGCTCTCACACAATCCATTCTGCCTGCTCTGGTTTGTGAGCAAGCTTTCAACAGACAATGGCATCTAAAACCCACATGCCTATTTCTGTAATGACAAGCCAGTTTTAACATTGCATACCTTTATAGCTCAGCAACCAAAGATGATCTTCAGTATCTTTACTAAAGAACCACAAAAGTGAAGGGGAACATCCAAACAGCTCATCCCAGCTCTGGATCAAGACACAGTGGGTGCACAGCATCACTGTCCCTCAGACCCAGCTGAGCCGGCATCCATCCGACAGAGGCGCTCACTGGAGACACTGCTCTGCAGCACACACCCCTTGTGTGCACCCTGCGCAACGCAGCAAGCTTTCTTCCAACCATTTGAGGACTTTGAGACTTTAGTTTCAAATCAGAAGTCTGTGCCTGTGCTCACCTTATCTCTGGAAAAGAAGGGAGTAGGAATGCAGATTCAGGAGTAAAGAAACCCCTAACTGGATAATACTCAGAACCAAAATGCAAAACAAATAACCTGGATGTGTTTCTACTCAAATCCAAAGGAGTACCATGATGTAGTCTTCTACTGTTGCCATGAACAAAGCTCAACATTAAAGCCTTTAAATGGCTTTAAATGGCCTGATCAGAAATCAGCCATTCCGCTTTTGCTTATTTCTGTTGGTCATCTGTAACTTCTTAATAAAACAGGTTTATGTATAATGAAGTTCAAGATACAGCTTCTCCTCAGGATTCATACATCTTGTCCAATATGGCAATAATTAGTATTTTTAAAGCTGATTCATCTTGCTTGTGTGGCATTTATTTTCATTTACCCTAATTGGATGCAGAAGCTGTTCATCTGATGCATCTTACCTTTTACAGATAAATTTATATTATAAATACCATTTATAGTCTGAAATTTGTTAGTAGTTTTCTTATTTGTAACATGAACGCAAAATGCAGTCTGAAATATACGTGCTTTTATTATGCACACAGATACAATCCATCTCATTTTTTTTTATTTTGTACATTTTAAAAAGAACAAAACCAAAACACATTTATTTTGTGTTTTTCTTACTTGTAAAGTGATTGTTAGGTTAGGCACAGAAAAATATTATGGTGTTAAAACTACTGAGTGCTGTCTTGGGTGAATAACTCATCTATTAGCCTGGGATCAATGCAAATTAATCCACTCAGCACCATGAAAAGGCTGCTTCTGCTCCTTATGTTGCATCAGGGTAGGAAAAGGTCTGATAAAGAATGGATGAATAGGCAGAACAAATAATTTGTCATACAACTCCTTTTAGCAGCAGAGAGTAATTAATTTAGATAAATTATATCAAGTGTCCTGCATTTTATATGAGAATTTCATTAAAGTAATGACGCTTTGATTAAGTTCCCCTCTAACACGGATTATCTGCAGGAGGAAATTAGCACTTTCATTCCCCTTTTCAACATCCTCTTACAATTCCTGGCTATCAACAACTCAGTCATTGGCCAAAAAAAAAAAAACCAAACCCAAAAAACTCTGCTCTGACTCCAAGTGCCTATATAGTATCTGTATCACTATTTATGCATTATGACACAGCAGGATACTCCACTGAAATCTTTGTAAGATTCCTGTCTTAGAAGCTAAGATTTAGAACTCATTTCTAACTTAGAAACTGAGACCCTTAATAACGCTCAAAGTCAAACAAACATCCTATTCAAAATGGTCAGTTTGGATATCACAGTTTTCCTACTTTGAATGCTTATACAATATTAAACTATTGCTGAATCAAGACCTAAGTTCTATTTCTGGAACTATAGCTGTAGAGCAGATGGACATCAGTCCATTTATTTTCTGATTATTACTCCACTTGATTTTTGTGGTCAATAATAGATTCTCTTGGTATGCAAACAAAACCTTGAGGTCAACCAATCCCTCCCTGCTTGCTGTGAAGGTATTTTCACAGCCAGGTTACAAATATATAGAGTAAAAAACATTTCAGTCACGTACAGCAACTCTAGTTAGAAGAAAGCCATTAGGTATATGCCACCCAAAATCATAAATCAAAACATTGTCTACAGCAGAAAGCTTACCTGAAAGGTGAAATCATACATTTTCAGGTATAACACCTAACTGGGAGAGCTATTAGAGTCCCAAATTAAGTGCATTGTCTGGAGAATAAGGAAAGCAGACATAGAATACTGCTTTGAAGTGTGATGCTTTTGTCAATAGTTCAAGCTAGTTTTCCAGAGATCTACCTAATTTTGTTTTTCCTGGAGTCCATGTTTTTCCATGGGATATAAACCCCAAAAATTTACATTGGCATTTTCTATCATGATCCATTGCCACAAGGCAAGAGATGCCTTTTACATTTCTTTTGCTTGCCTCCTGAAAGCAAAATTTACATACAGTCAGTGATGTCTGAAAATTGTTTTCTTCATAATTCATTTTATCTTTGTATCTTTTTACTAGACCCTCTTCTGAAAAGAAGAAAGGATGCTTCACCAACAGCCAACCAGCAAGCAGCTAAATTGCCAAAGCTGTTTCCTCATTGTGGAAATTAACATTTTCCAAGATGATAGGTAAAGCACTAAATAATATGAAATAATTCATTATAGGAGTAAAAAGCAATGATTTCAAATTGATTGGATCTTCAGTTGTTCCCACCCTCCCCCAACCCCGCCCAGGAAAATCTGAAAAGCCACATCCAGAAATAAAATCAAAGATACAGACTTATTAAGGAAGCTTTCAGTTTGTCAGAAGGATAAAGTGTTATTTTTGATCCCTACACTTTAAAGAAAAAATGCATTTCAAATAGCTGTGAACTGATCTATCAATCTCGATCATTCCAATTTATTGTAGATCGTGTTAGAGTGAAAAAACAACATAGCATCCAAAATTATCTGTTCCACCCACTTCTAGTTTGCTTTATAAGAGAATTTAATTTGCAAACTCAGACACCCGTGAGCTATAAGACAGACCAAAGGGATGCTTGGCCTTGAAGAAAACCGCGCCTTCACAAAAAAAAACCTAAACAAACAGAAATAAATAATGAAACAGAACAATAATGTATGTCAGTCAGATGAGTTAACAACAAGAAACAACTTACAATAGTGGGAAAAAAAACCCAAACAAGCAGATTTAACATATTTTACTTAAATAATGACAAGAAATAGGGTTCAAAATGGTCAGTCTTTTCTTGCTGTAAAGATCAGGGACCTTGATCATCTACATGTACCACTGTTGCAATTCACAGCAAAGGCTTGTTTTCCCAGTTTAATGTGAAAAAAAAGGGAGAGAAGTTAGTTTCTTTCTGAAAAAAAAATATAATCTTGTAATTAAAAAAAAACTCACAAAACAACCCCCCAAAACACAAACAATCAAAAAAAACCCCACTAATTTGATGCTTCCTAAAACTTTCAGCACCCCCTCTTCAGAACTGAGAGATTTCCGAACACTATCAGGTATATATCAGTAGGAAGGCAGCAGTGATATCTATGAAGTTCTACCTGAACTAGCTCAACAACTGAGCCAGTTGTTGCATTTGATTGTTATACAAGTCACTCAGTTTAAAGTACTAATTTACAATTTAATCAAATACTAGATTATTATGGTGCTGCAGCATTTTCTCTTACTAGCTTTATACAAATCGTATGTGTGTTACACTTACAGAAATAATTTCTATGTTGCTTGAAATAAATTAATTCAAGAGAGCAATTCTGCCAGATGATTACAAGACAGATTATGACCAACATACTTCTCCCTCCCTCCCTGATCCCAAATACAACTCACATCACTGTTTTTTTCTTTTCGGTCTCCTTCACAGACCTAAGTTTCAAAGGCATTAATGGGAATAAAATTCTGCAGCATGTCCTGAAACTTCTTAGCAGACTACTATGGGCTGATTCAGATGAGCACATGTGACTATGGACACACATAAGAGAAAGACTCCACTTGCATTTAAAAAAAAAAATATTAATTGACAGAAACCCCAATATAAGTATCATATTAATAGAGATTCTTGGAGATCTAGGAGGTTATAGTCAGAATTTGGGCATCAAAGTATATTACCTCAGACCACAGACAGAATTGATTTACACATTTTGCCACTGTTTAATAGATCAATGTTTTCATGTTTAACTAACCTTAATTAGAGTTATATTAATACAGAATGAAGTATTTTCCCTAACAAAATTTTCTAGAGAAGCTTCACTCTGATAGCCGTACCACTGAAAACATGTAAACTTAACAAAAGTACTACACCACCCTATGGCACCCATGTTGCCCATGCTTTCTTGTTATTGTTTTTTTTCTAACACAACAAAAATACTGTAACCTGAATGTTATGTACAGCCTTTTTTCTATTCTTTTTCATATGCCAGTGTCACCATACATACCCAAGTATTCCCCATGCACACAGTGTCCCTCAAACGATATTATTTCATTTTGCATCACAAAATTTCTTTGAAAGAAGGTTTGTAATCTACCCCTAGTGCACACACGCAACTCCTGAGGATGCTGCCAATGGGGGACCAGCGTAACAAACAAGAAAACTGTGCAGTGCTACAAGGTACGAGACTTGAATCTAAATCAGCATATACATGCCTCAAAGCATAAGGTGACTGATTCCTGTCACTAAGAACACACACGTGGCTTTGAAAGAACAAGCATAAGGACAAGCGCCAGTCATTTTTCAGTCCTAATCCCAGTTTTGATCAGTTAGTTGGGAATTTTCTGATAGCAAATAAGCTGAAACTTAATTTATATGGTGTTTGTTTATGTTTTGATTGGGGAAGGAAGAGTGAAGAGAAAAAAAACCCCACCCCCAAAAAAAGAAAGATTTGAAGAGCTGGAATTTTAAGTAAAATCACAGTGGCCCATCCATCCCAGAAGAACCAGCAACTGAATTCCAAACTGCTGCATCCCAACTAAACCATTATCACTGAACACATTCATATACACACACCAAGAGTCTCTCTGAAGGGTTTTCACTGAACTTCTTTAATTTGATATAAATGATACTCAGAGAGAAGAGCAGAAAGAAAGAAAAACACGTTTAATCTAGGAAGTTGGAAATCTTATTTAAATTATGGAAGGAAATGGAAACAATAAAAGGATTACTTCTCTTCCCTACCCCAAAAACCATGGGGGTTCCAAGTTTATACAGAATGAAACCAAAAACTCAGTTTGATATTTTTCAAAATGTTTTTATTTTCCATCTAGTCTTAATCCCATTATTATTTTTAGCTATTTCAAAACTGGGTGCCTTCTCTGTGCCAATTTCAACTCCCTGCCTTCCCCACCTACTTTGTGTTAGAGACAATGAGATTAAATTTCTATTAATATGTAATAAAGATGCTTCCTATACTGGAATATTTTTTTGTTTTAAATCACAACATTTTTGTGGTGGAAATGCACTAATACTTGGAGAGTACTAGTACTTTTGACAATCACCATTATGGCACACTCTACTCCCTCAGGCAATAAGAAGTGGAGAAATACCACCCTACCCTTAGACCAGTCTCAGAACAGGATTACACATAATCTAAGTGTCTGTATTATTCAGGGTTCATAATCAACTTAGTAGCCCCGAAACTGGTAAGTTTATATCAACTGCCACACCATCCTTCCTATTAAGAGCATAAGGGGACAAAATGCCTTCAAATATCCGTCTTCCCTATTTATAGAGTGCATACAGTTTGTCTTTGCAGGTTACCCTGGAATACATCCAGAGGTCAGCTGACAGAGGTGAACACTTCCTCAGAGTACTCTGCTAAATTGCCAAGGAAAAAAAAAAAAATCTACCAGTTTCTTACACAGATCATTTATAGTACAACTTGTCTCTGATGTCTTATCAGGAATGTTGTCAATTATAAATTTTTAAATAACTTTTTTAAATAATTCAAGCTATTGCTTTATCTGTCATCACATTCTAAGAATAGAAGTTTTTGGAAAAAGCTGCTACTAAATATTGAAGTTGAGTCACATATCAGTTAATACGCTTGCTGTCTTCTCTAGAGATTGCCACTGATTGACCAGACTGGTCCTGTGCTGATCCAAAATAAGAATTGGCACTATTCTTCCTTTATGCATGAACAACAATTAGAGCCTGAAATCAGTATACTTAGGCTCCACTAATTCCGGTCAAAATAAAACCTTAACTTGCACATGTCAAGTTCCTTCAGCCATTTGTATCCTTCTTAAGGAAAAAACCAACATGTCTAACATTTTAAAGATAAAAATAACTTCATTCATCATTAGTTTTCAGTCCACATAGTCAAACAAACAATGTTACATCATCCAATTGTTCCCACTGACATCTCTCATGCTCTGTGTTGTGGGACTATAAATAGTTTGAGCACAGAGTATGCCAAGGAGACAGACCGATGTGGTAGGAGGAGACAGGGCAGGAGCCTGTCCTGCTCCACCAGCTCATGTTGCACATTTTCTCCCCCTAACCTGGCAGAGCACTAACAGTTGCATTTTGAAACAAACAAAAATTGAGTGTAACCCCTAACTGAAGTTCTCTGGGTGTTGGCTGGTCATAGCAGATCTTAGATTTACCTACACAAATCGATTCCTTCTAATAGTTTGCATATCAAATGCTAGATACTGCAACATCCCAATATAACAAGCTTTTGTCAAACCTAGTACTGCTACACAACATGACATTACTGCAGCAGAAGCAGCAATACAGACTTACATATTTAAGTGCAAATGCTGAAGCACAACAATATTTTTACCTTGCCTTTACTTCACTGTACCCCCACTCTGCTCCCCAAGAATTGGTAATAAAAGGTAGATCACTGTGCACTAGGTCTGTTCCAGGAAAAAAATACTGGGGCTTTAAAGAGTAACATTAAACCCATTTGGGCTATTGGAAACCCTATGTTAAGTTTAGATTCCTGTTAATTTGAACTTACACACAAACAGAAGACTTCAAGGATGAAAAAAAAAAATCATTAAAACCTCAATTAGCATTTCTCTACCACCTCCAAATATATAAATAGGAAAAAAAAATAAAATCACTTGTTTGCCTTCAGTAATCTTCCCATCATCAACATACTCTTGAAAACAGTTATAAAGTGCATTATAGGACAATCACCCTTTAATTCTCTCTCCAAATTCACCTAGATCCTTCATCAAATATCAGGCTATAACCTTTCCAAAGGTGAGACCAAATTCATAAAATAGCCAATTTTAAAAAAAGAGGAGAAGTTATTAAGGAAGTCAGGCACAAGTCTAGCTCCAGTAGGTCATTCCACACACAATTATTGTCCTCTCTTAGCTGCCACAGAAATAAGTACAAATGAACTCTAAGTTTATTCTCTTTGTGCCACTAGTCAGCAAGTAACTTTTCATTGCCTGCTTTTAGACAACTGGAAAACTGCACATATTCAAGCTACTCAGGCCCAAACCTGATGCAGCCCTAGTTATTTTAAAAAGAAGCTTCCTACCAAAAACATAGAATCACTTGGAACCATGTTTTGCTTCACAACTTAATATCAGGCTTCCTCTTTCTTATAATAAATTTTCTGAGTTGCTCTATCTGGTTAAAGAGTTTTGGCACAGCTGTGCAGAACCTGCAGCATCTCAGCTTTCTCCTACCAAGCACCTCCAGGGAAGAGACCAGCTGTTTGCTCAGTCATGTTAAACACCACGATGTGTTTGCATCTTAGTCAGAGGACTGTTGGGCCTTTAATTGCTACCAATTGACAAATCATTTTGACCATTTATGAAGACCTCATAACTTATGAAAAAACATTACTAAGGCAAACACCAAATATTGTTTCCTATATAGTAGAGAGAAAGAAAAGCCTGATTTGGGGAAAAAAACCTAGAAGATAAATCTTAAGCTTTCATCGAACTTATTACAAAATTAATAGACCTGAAATTAATTAAAAATAGTCTAATCATCTTCACCTACATTGTTTTGGACATGAAAAAGATGTTGATAATATTCAGCAATTAGCAATGCTTTTTACTTCCTCTGTCTTTTGCCAATGCTTCCCAAAAGATTCAAGATTTCACATTTTATTTCCTCCCAAATACCCCTCCTTGGGTCATATGTTTCATGACTTCTTTTTTGTTGGCTGTATACAATAGGTATGTTTAAGAAAGACCATACAAGGGAGATAACATTCTAGTCCTTTGGAAATAAGAGGTAGGGGACGCGGCTTTCTTCCAACAGGCAAATAGAAACAACTTGAACCTTCTAATAATCTGCTGATTAAGATGTTATTTTTGACAAATTCTGTAAGAAAATAGGAATAAGATTTATTTACAGGGAGTCACTAGATCATCCACCACACATACATTTCTATTTATAAAAAGCCTCAGTATGCCTTCCATCACCTTACAATAAACATCTGCATCTGACGAAAGATGCAACCATAACCCCCCACAGCAGAGTGCGAAAAGAAGGGCATTGCCAGGATCAAGGACCTTGAGAGAGCAAAACTTTTTTAGGTGAGCTCTCAAAATGGCCCCCCTCCCATGCCACAGAGAGATGAAAAGCATCCACAATTATATAAGGATGGAAAAGAAATGCAGTTTGTTAACCTCAGCATATACTTTGGAGTGAACTCACAACTTGAGCCCAGAAACTTACCCAGAGTCACACAGAGCGTGTGAGGTAAAAGTTCTTTATATCCTATAAATAGCCTTGCCGCAAGCCTAACCTTCTTTCCTTCAGTCTCCTATGTTTCCCTCCTTTTAGTCACTGAGACATGATCTGAACTGCAATTCTAACTTTATCATTTTCTTGCCTTAAGTATTTTGAAGCTTGCAGTTAAGGATGCATTCCAATGGTTATACTTAAAACATTATTATTAGATCTGATCAGAAGAACAGAATAAGAAGGTACAGACATTATAAACAGTTTCATAGAGCCATCGAAAAGAAGAGTGAAGATATAAGAGCTAAAACACAAAAGGATAGCACCCGAGGATTTCTTTGCCATGCAAAATTACAATACATTTCTGAAACAAGGCCTCCCACAAAGTTTCTTAGTTGTTTCTAACATTTGCACAGTTATCTAACTACAACCCATTTTATTCAATGCTGTATGAACCCAGAGCTGAAACAGGGTGATGTGATTTACAGAATTCTGCAAGAGCTCTTTGTAAAGAACAACACAGAAGAAACTCCAATGGCAAAGGATGCTGAAAAGCTGGGTATTAACTCCCAGCAAACAGTCACCATCTTCACAAGACAATGGGGACATGTCAACTGGGTCCACAAGGCAAAAATAAATAATCTTACTGGATTGTTATGCTTGCAAGTGTTGATCACTTCCATCGAGTGACCGACCCATAGCACTGTGCAGCTTAAATTCAGGCTAAACAGAAGGTGCAAATAGACAGTAATAATAACAGAAGCATTTAGAAACTATCAAAAAAGCAAAGGCAAACTCTTCTAGAAGTTCAGCTATAGGAATATCATCTGCATAGATAATTCATGAAGGCATAATGAAGTAAATCACCTTAATCTAAGACAACACAGTCTCAGAAAATAAAATACAGAATGTGTGGCAGGAAGCTAAGAGTAGGGTTTTTTATATTCTATATACATCACCTCTGAAAAACATGGCAGCAGTTTTCAGTAAAACTACTGTTTTCCCAATAATGATAATTAAAACAAAAAATAAATCTCTTCTAATGAAATTTTATTTTTGTGACCCAAAGAGTCCAGACCCTTAGGAAGTATTTTATAAGAACTAATAGATTGCATAAACGAGCCATAATGGTTTTCATTAACTGGTCATTACAGCCACATTCCACCACTTACTGGATAACACAGCTTTTTAAAATTATCGAAATAACACAGGTCAACTGAAGCCAGACACACCTTCCTGAAAGCTGCCGTGCTCAGATGTTATCACTAAGCATCAGAAAATATTTTTAAAAACCTACCACACCCATTTGTATTGTAAAGAAAACTCTGATTTTCAATTACATGAAGTTCTGCACAATTAAGTACAAATATGACAAATAATGTTAAATGGAAATAAAATACAGCTCCAGCATTTTTTTTATAGCTGCTAAAGTTTTGAAGTTGTTTCAAACAGAAGCAAGACGACCTGTTTTGTACACCCTCTTCTGACTTCCTCAGCAGTCACACTCGCTGCCCCCAGCAGCTGTCAGTTCAGCTTTGTGATCTTAATCAGAAAGACCAGTCTGAAGCCCATTTGCCCTTTTAATCCTGAGCCACTTCATGTGGCTGCAGAAAGACTCATGCTTCCAGTGGTGAGGGAAGTTATATTCACCTCTTCTCCATGAGAGGATAAGTAGAGCAAAAAGTATACTGGTTTTTTCCACTCACAAGCCTGGATTTATTCAAAAGAAAAAAGGTGAAGTGCAGACCCTTGTCTCACCAGGCCAGTAAGGGTTGCAGTTACAAAACCAAACTCCTTCCTTACCTGAAGCATTGGCAGTTTCATTTGCAGGTTCCTGGCATTGAGCAATAATCAAAGCTTGCATCTGAAAGCAATAAACAGAAAAACAATTTCTGCCTTCTAGGCTACCATAAGCAAGAGAAAATATCAGTGCTATGACGGCATCAGACACAGGACACCACCCTTCAGTCCACAAGCACAGAAACCTTTTTTAATAAGAAAAGCAAGTACTGTAGCATCTCTCCAACAAGTCAAAGCATAGTTAGAGAGAAGAATACAGCCCTTATCTGCCAAGGTTTTATATTTCAAGTGTAAAAGGTGTTCAATATATGTGAGACAAGCCATAATTCCTGTTTCCACCAATGCTTTACAGCTGCCTTTCTTAAGAAAGGGAACTCCATTTTCTCATATTTTATACTGCATATGACTTTCCAGGAGATACCGATGATCCAACAAAGGACTTAAAAATTCCAATCAGAGGCAACTAAACTCATTAGTGCTTCTGTATCATCCTCAGATGCCCAAGGCTACCCCAAACTAAACAGTTCTTACTGATAAATAGTTAGGATTTAGCTGAAAGAATTACTGCCATGTCCTCTTAGAAGCTCGACCACATAAAGACACTTTGAGGGAAAGAGGCAGTGATCACATCTTGGATGCCGTGCTAAGATACGGCCATTGAACTACAGTGACTGCAGCCAGCAGCGATGCCCAACCGTTTCTGAACGACTCCATGGTCTGAGCAATAAACCAGTAAGCAGAACTCAGCTTAGCTCTTTCCTTCATCTAAGTTCCAGTTCCTATTTTCTGGACAGACAGCATCATAGCTAACTGTAACAGTTAACGAGTTGGAAACAGTTCTTAGAACTTAAGTTTTCATTTTCAATTCACAGACAGTTAGCTGAAGTTTGGATATTTTGTTACCCTTTGTTTAATCTGGACCACAATTTTTTAGCTTGAATACACTGTAGTTCCTTGTGTGACTGCAGAAAAAAATATAAAATGCCATTTAAATACTGGGCATTGATACATTCGGACTACAAACACAGAGAGGATCTATAGTTTCCCCAGTCTAAAATGTGACAGTATTTCCCTCTTAGCTCTGTGTGAAGACATTCCAGCCCCAGAACAATAGGGGTAGTACTAGTCCACACCCTAAAAAGCACATTTTTCTATGCTTTTAGTTACAAGCAGAATTCTGTTTTCATCATTAAGAGACAATGAACTGACAGAATAAGGTAAAGAAAGAAGTCATCTATATGTTCTGGTGAAAGCATTTTTATACAGAAAACCTTTAAGAAAAAAAAACCACAAACAAACAAAAAAAAAAAAAAACCAGTACAGCAGCTTTCCAGGAGGGAAAAAAAAAAAGCACCACTATTAAAAGCTATTAAGAAAAAAACAGTCAAGAACTGTTTCAGCTTTAAGTGGCTTACTATAGCACAAATTGACTGCTGTAGTACACAAGGTAAAGCCTGACTTCACGTCGCAATACTTTTTTTCTCATTTCCTATGAGTGGAAAACTTAATTCGTACAGACATGATTGCAATTTGGTCTTCTAGAAAAGAAAGTTTGTTAACAAGTTTAGACTTGCCTGTTGAGCCCTGCTCTAGAATGTAGTTTATGTCAGAAGTAGAAGTTTTGTTGTGAAAGTAACTACGGGATTAAGAATGTCAAGCTTCACTAACACTTTAATGAAAAATTACCTAGTTGGACTTTTTAGATCTTTTTCCCTTCAATTGAGCTGTGATTTGGGATAATTCATTGCATGGCTTCCAAAAAAGCTTTTAGTCAGCAGCACTTCTGTCTGCCTTAGGGTAAGAAAAGCCTCCTGCCTTCATCTCCCATGGAGCTTTAAAACTGGGTCTGATTTCTCTTCATGTGGAGAGCTGCCATCTAACTTACACTAAAGGCTAGATTAGGGTTAGATCTGAATCTGTGGCTAGTCAAGGAAAAAAGACAACAAGAATGAATGATGTCAGCCTGAGGGAAATTCTAAATAATAATAACACTGCATCATGCAGCTTTCCTTCCTCCTTTCTAGTGAGCCAGCCTCTCTGACTCAGAGTTCAGTACACTGCAGATCTTTGTTATTACAGCAATTCTTTTCATGCTCTCATCCAAGTGGTCATCTAGAAGTTTAAAACAAAGTGACCAAAGGTTATCGCTTGTGTTGCTTTAATGCATGAGAGGAAAGAGTAGGGTGCCTTTTCATAACAGTCAATTTGACAAAACTGCTCCCCTTTCCTCTCTCAGGAGAAGTGACATTTGTGTGACTGGGCAACAAGCAGCACAGGGAGCTGATCGGCTGAAAACTAATCACTAGTGAGAAAATTGAAAGTCTCCGTCTAGATCAGTTAAGCCCACTCACCCTAGGGTCATATGCGCAAAGTCAAAAAGAACACTTGGTAGGGAAAGTGGACCTGCAAGCAAATTAAAATTGGCTTAAACCACTGTAGGTCCATGCTCTCAGATTCCCTTTGTTTTGGCTAGTTCAAGTAAAGATTAATGGTGCAAGTGATAAGATTCTTAGATGCTGATTTCATTCCAGAATCACCCCCCCGTTTTATCTCAAAATGAAGTCTGTTACATGCTTACACCATTCAGGTTTTGAGATTCTTTAAGTGAAATACTGATATAAGAGTAGGGCTGATGATTTTTTACTGTATGATTTAAATTACCACAGGACTGCTATCCCTAATCTGAGCTCTGAACCCACTCATTTCCCTGCAGCCACATAAACTGCATTCCCTGTACTGAACTGAATGGAGTTACTGATCTGCAGTTTCCAGTCATGGGTTTTCTCTCCCCACCTTCCCTGGAGTATTTGAGTGTTCTGCTGAAATACAAAGCATGAAGTAAATGTGCATCTTGCAGAGCATGAATTTGAAAGAGAGATTTTGGGGATCCTGAGGGGTCATCCTCCCTCACCCCCTCTCAAGTGATTAGGAGAGAAAAATTATCCACAGACATCAAGTTTTACATTCAATGAAGTCTTTAGATCCAATTATAGTTGCTAAGACTTTAATACTAGTGTAGGCCCTTAGTATCAAAAAAAGGAAATTACTTCTATAACTTCAGTAGTTCAGAAAAGCCAGAAAATTATTTTATTATTCAATAATATAGGCAGGAAGTTATTTGGGCACACAGTGTTAAAATGTCGGTTCAGCTTTGCTTTTCTTAAAAACTGGTCACCAAGTTTTTCTTTCCTCAGCTTCATCCAGAAAATTATTCTGTTTTCCAAAGTGTACTTCAAATTCCCAACCTTTTTTTTTTTTTCAGATTCTACTGAGGTAGGAAGGTTGGAAAATGAATAATCGTAAAACCCAAGAACTGGTATGGCCCACGTCCTTGACAACCATCCTTCTAAGGATCCATTCATGTATTTGGCAGAGCTGTTAAAGGAAGTTTTTTTTATATTGTGCCAAACCAGTTTCCAAGCTTCTTGAACACTGGGGCCACATTCCATGATGGGATGGGGGGGAAGTTAAGACTCCTTTAGTGATTCCATCTCAAGCCCTGAAAAGCTGTTGGATAGAGGGTTTGGGTGCCGAGGCAGGAACAGAGCAGCACCACTACAGCTTTGCTTTCTTGGGCTGTTGCTCTAAGTGCTGCACAGCTGCTGTCTCGCTTCTGCATGAACTAATTGCTACACTAAGTTCTGGGGATTAAGAAGTTGTGATGAAATATTGAGAGAAGCAAGCCTTAAAAGCTGAAGAACAGAAGTAAAAAAATAAATAAATAAATTCTTGTTTCATCTGCTGCCATCCCTTCTCCCTTCTCTCTAAACCACCGATTCCCACCTGTGGTTTGGAAGGATTGGAATTGCTTCTCCAATACAGCACAAGATTGCCACCTACAGGCCTCGGGAACCAGAACGGCTCCACTCAGGCAACAGCCTGAAATTGGGGAAAAATAAGCTTGAAAGAGGTTACATTTTCCATACAAATTCAGGCTTTTTTTTTTTTTTTTCTGTCTCAATACTTTGACTCACAACATTAATCTACAGTTTTCAGGTAGAGTAAAAGCTGAGGCCTGTGTGCTATGGCACAGAGAGATGAAGTAGACATGATAAAAAAATATTACATTTTCAGTAAATTCTTCTACATATTCATGCCCCAGCTCTTATCATTTTCTTATAGCTCTAGGAGACTGTGATATGCTCTTGCCTTTTAATTTTTTTATAGTTTTACTTTCTCTGTTCATATTTTGGTAATAATGCAGAAGCTAAGAACACATCCACCAGGACTCTTATGCACAGCACACAAGTTTATCATAAAATTGACTGGGTCCACATTAAATTTCAGAAGGGAAAGGGGGTTTTATTACTACTTTTATCTTGGACTGACACTGAAATGATTTTTACAAAAACTATCAGCTTTCCTGCCTCTACAGACAAAAACCTATATCTCAGTGCACCCACAGTGAATACCAATTCCACATAATATTATTGAGGAGGAGGAGGGAAAAGGACCAGAGATTTGCTTCATATATGCTCTTTTTACTTCAAGTGGTCATAGGTTTGGAAAAATCTTCTACCATTACACTTTTCTCAGTAAGACAGTGTAGAAAAAGTTGGCAGAGATAACCAGCATGGACCCGGTAGGAGATGAACTAGATGATCTCTAGAAGGTCCCTTCCAAGTCCAACAATTCCATGATTCTGTGAATTCTACACACAACATACCTAAGGAACAGTTAAATGCTGAACACTTCTGCTTCAGGGACCAAGGAAGCCAGAGGAAAAGCCCTTCACAGAGGGGCAATTCTAATCCTTAAGAAAAAGAGCTACATTATGTCACAGCTTGGAGCATATATTAGGGCTCAAGAAAAACAAACATTACAGGGATACCGATATCCTCTACAAACCAGGCACCAAAAATGTCAGATTTGCAAAACTCATCTAATTACATTTAACAGGATCCAAGCATTTGAAGGTAAGCAATTATACTAGCAACACTTCAAGGAATTTCAAACTTAGTTTGAAGCAAAACCAGACCAACAGCTGCTGTTTCTGGATGTCCAATGGTACAGTGACTTTCTGGAGAACTATGTTTTCTCTATTTCTCCTCCTTATGAAGAAAGGTCAGGTCAATCAACCCACAAACACATATCTTGCCACCTCATGAAAAATACAGAAGCTTGGCAAATAAATGAAAACATCTTCATAAGGGACCATGCACTACAGATAGAATGTACATCGAGAAGAAGTGGAATGTCTACATGCTATTTAAGAGCCTTCAGCAAACAGAGCTCCTCTTAAAATTTAAAGATGTGCAAACATTACCATTTTGAAAAGGATTTATAGTCACTATCACATAACAACAACTCACCAAGCACATTACACATCTTGTTCTGAAGTCAAGAAATATGGAACAAAGTGACATTTAACAGGGCCTATTTTCATGTTCCTTTTTCACTGTGGTTTTTTTTTTTAAACTTTGTAACAACCATAGGGATTTCAGTAGCTTACCTGAAACACTGAAATCATCTTTCTGGATTTAGTCAACAGTCAATCAAGTAACACAGACCAGTGATCGAAGTGTAACATGGTCAAAACAATTTTAACAAAGTGCAAATCCAACATTATTGCATCATGTTTTAACCAGTTTCAATTAAGCCATTTTAAGGAGGAATAATGAGCTGCAAATCTGGGGCAAGGCGGGGGTGGAATTTGCACCAATTTAATTTAGTGAACTTAAACTGAGGCAAGTTTTTCTGGAGAGACTGACCTGCCTGCTAGTGGTTAGTGAGAAAGTGGTGAAAAGCTCAGTGAAAACGCAGTGAATCTCATCCTACATTACAGTTATTCTTGCTCATTTTCAAACAGAAAAATAAACACTAACAAAAACATGAAAGAGACAGGACTTGCAGAACACACAAAGCTTCAGCTGAAATCAATGGTGATGCTGAGCCCTTTTCAAGATCACATCTTAAAACCAATGGTTAGTCTAGAAATAAATGCAGAGAAGATACATCTTTGAAAGCAGTAGGAAAAGGAGTCTTGCCAGCTGAATAGCAGCCTTTCCTAAAGCCACAAACCATGAACTGAGCAGTCACAGTATCAAGAGAAACTACCAGCATGAAAGAAGGTTGCAAGAAGTTGCCTTAAGTGAGCTCTGTATTATTATCAGCCATTGTTGCTTACTTCTAGCTGAAGGAAAACTTTAACTTATTCCTTTCCTTCCCCAGTAATCATCATCTACAGCCTGAAGCAGAAAACATGAACATTAATCCAATGCACCGAGCAGAAAAATAAGGTGAAAAGAGAAGCATTGAGTGACTGCTACTAACAATTGCTAACAGAGATCACAGAACCAATTATTAGGAGACAAGCCCAGTCAGAGACACACAAATAATGGAATGAAGTAGTGGGGGACAGAAAACCCATCCTACAGATGTAATAGCGGATGGACAAAACTGGTGACAGCAGAGCCCTGAAAATGGAAGTCACAATACCTTGTTTGATGTCTTGAAGTAGAGAAATACCACCTTTTTTTTGTTTGTTTGAGAGGCGACACGATGTTCAGAGGGACTAAGAGAATTACATGAGGCAAGAAACATTTTTTTTTGACTGAAAAGGAAAAATAATGAAAGATACCTGAATCACAATCCCTGTGCCTTTAACAAGTTCATCCTTCTAGATGCTAGGAGTTTTCAATTACAAACAAATTTATCTTATGAGAAGAGGGGAAGCACACATTAGTAGTGTGTTTTCTAGTAAAGAGGGCAAAGCATGCAGGAGTTTCCAAATAGGTTGGATTGAAATACTTCTACTTGTGCCCAAGTATTACCTGGGACAAGGTTTTCCTCGTTCTCATCATGGATAGGTGATTCTGTCTAAATTCAAAGGGAATACATTCTCCAGATTCTGAATATTTAACAGAAAAGAAAAGCTCAGAATTTTGCATGTATATCAGTTTTGGCCTTCCAGCACAGGTTCTAGTTAGCAGCTATCAGGCAGACATGTTTCATCCTATAAACCAGAGCTAACAAGCTGTAGTCAGCCATTGAAAACTGTGGTTAATGTTTAACCATTACAGCAACTGAAACTATTCTTTTATTTCCTGGAGTTCATCAGAAACAATCTCCATAAAACATCCAGGAATGATAGCAGCACAGGATGACACAAAGTACATAACAATTAATACTTTGACAAAAGCACCACCTTCAGTCAGTGCTCCTTTCACACGAGGTAGTACACAAATATTTATTGCAAAGGTTACATAATAATGCATAAGGAGGAAAATAATTTATTCTACTTTTCTTCTTTTGCCAGGAAGGAAGAAAAATATTCCTCCTTCTTCTCCCCTCCCATTCCCGCCTCCCCACCCCGGCCCCAGTCAACCACACAATTCTATTTCTAGTTTACTTTTAAAATATCAAGGACCTTTGCTCTTTTCTCAAGCGCCATAGCTGGAAATAATGGACAGGGATTAAGGGCTACAGCAGTTAGTTCATCTGGTAAAGCATTTCCATGAACATCTAATCTGTGACAGGCCTGTATTGCTTTCTTCACAAAGGGTCCATGACACAGATTTATGGACTTTGTGGTCCCAAGAGAAGATGTCACCTGCCTCTCCTTGAGAATTGCTTTCATTTCCCCTCAGCATTAGCTTGCTTTGTCTCTCTCTTCCTATGACCATCTGCTCCCAATATCTCAGACTACAAAATACAGGGAGGGGGAACCCCAAGAATTCAAATCAGTCTTCCTGCCAGGTAGCCAGCTGCCTCCTCCTCTTCACATCCAAGGCTTGTGACCACCATCATTTTTCTTAAAATGTACAGATCTTCCTGCTCTGCTCAAGTTTCTAGGGAATAAATATTTCATAAAAGTACTTCCAGAGATTTTCACACCCACCTCCTAATAAGGCCTAGAAGAGAGACTAAGGAAATACTATATCCCATCAGTAAAACCATCACTAAATTTGAGGTTTGAATGGAGAGCAGACTATGATTCGTCATGCTTTAGGAGAGTATGACACTGGTCACTGGCAAGAGAGCAGCACTTTCCCCCTCCGCTGCCCCTCTTGAGGAAGTTGTAGACTGTGATGAAAGCACCCCTCAGCCTTCTTGTCTCCAAATTGAACAAACCAAGTGACCTCAGCCACCCCTCCTAAGTCTTTACCTTGAGACCTTTCACCACGTTGATCAGCCTGCTCTGGACACACTCTAATAGTTTGATGTCCTTCTTATATTGAGGCACTCAAAACTGTGCACAGCACTCAAGATGGGGCCACACCAGTGCAGTGTGGGACAGCCACATCTTATACTACATTATGTTATATAATTCAACCAAAACTTTTGCTCATAACATCAGATGTAATCATAATGAATGCTTTCTGGCACTGCAAGTTGAGAAATCCAAATTACATTAACCAGTTCTGAGTCAAACTGACCTCAGCTACATAGCTGGAGCTGCAGAGTACGCCTGGCTACACATACAAATTACTCCCAGGTATCAGAGATCAAGGTCTACTACACCTTCCAAGAGAGGGGAGCTGGTCAACAATAAGCTATTCATTCTACAACAGAGCACAGGTAATAGACATCATAAGAATCATTGCTTTGCCGCAGTATATTTTCTTGCCACCATTCTACCTGTTCCTCCAGATTATATTTATCTAAACACAATGGCAATCTTGTAGCCTTGTACCAACAGAAAGATCCTATCTATCACATCAGCATTTCTATTTAATGTATTTTTAATTCAGAGTATAATATGAAATCATTTGGGAAAGCCATGCTCAGCTTTAATCTTTTCTGTGAATAATTAGCAACTTGGCAACAAAGGATGCTCTCTCTCTCTCTGGATTGATGCTTATTCTAGTGTCAAAACATCTGCATTTCCGCCAAGGGGCTTAGTAAAACCGTTCATTGGATTTCTGTTTTTGCAAGCTAAAAAGGAAAGCGACGTTTCAGGGAAGAATCCAGGCACAGTTTTCTTTTAACCATGCTCATTTACCAGCGTAGTTCAACAGATTTGTTTGTCTTCCTGAGAAGTAACATTCTTGTCATCCAACTATAATAATAATCCTGACAGAGAGACAGCGCCAGAAAGAGCTACCAGATGCCAAAGTTAAGATTATAGAAAGCATTCAGAAAACTGCTGTTGATTTTAGGTCAGCATGCAGGCAACTGCAGTTCTATGAAAAGAGCAACTCTCCTCAGACATTATCAGGCCACAGCTTGGTACAGAGCTTTCAGTGCATGCTGCATACTTTTGTCATCTTTGGATGGCTCCCATATATAGGCCACTATAGCAGTACAGTATTTGACATCAATGAGGTCCATCATAGATGTCAGAAATAGCAGTTTATTGCTGGTGCACAACTACTTGTTAGGAGATGCAACAAAGAATCACCATCATCACATGACCAGGTGGAAGGTGTTATCCGTGTCCTGCCTGATGCCTTTTTTGAAGAAATTGTTCACAAGTGGACATATTCTTTTTGTTTGGACATAAACCAGTTGTGATGCCTCCACCATTACATTGTAAATTTGATATTTTGAAAAGCCTAGAATTGTCACTGAAGATAACAGAGGTGAGGTGGATCAAGAGTGAAGGGTCAAATCAGAAACCAAAGTTAAGCAAAGCCATACTTTGACAACTGCCTTGAGTCAGTGCCATAGCTGAAAAACACGAGCTCCTGGTTTTGCCTTCAAGTTCATTAAGTGTCCCTGCCTCTAGATCTGGAACTGAAAGCAGCTGAGGTGCTGAAATTACACCTTTCAATTTCACCTGATTAACTGGCCTCCCACGCTTATTTCCTTCTCAATTGAGGGAAATAGTTTGTTACAAAGCTACTATGTGGCAAAACTTAATCTCATATGTCCCTCCAACTCCTTTGTATGCAACATGTGCCAGTGCAGCGTAAGAGAAATTTTATTTACTGCTTGTTCAAGGCAGTAATTAATTCAATCAAATTAATTGAACAGGAGAGCCATTTCATAACATGATAAAACCAAATTCATAGCAGTTCCTATGACAAGACTACTGAAGATTAGGTATAATTTAAAACAGTTGTCCATTAAAAAAAAAACAAAACACAGAGAACTTCTTTCTAGTGTGGCATAACAATAGGGGAAAGGGGTTTATTTTTCCTTCTATACCAGCACACATTAATACTGAAGACACAAGTTTAATAACATGGGAATGTTTTGTACAATGTAAATTGGTAAGCATTTCTATGCTTAAGATGTACTAGTTATATGACTGAATTTCCCCACACCACCACCTCTTTCAAAGAAGGCTAAGCTTTGAATAATAATTTCTTAGGCATTTGCAGAACATCAATTCTAAAAATTCCTAAAGGTACTTATAACCTTTCAGATTGCTGTGAGAAATGTCAGGAACACTTCATCCCCTACTGAAATGCGTTCTTCTGCTAGGGTGGAATATAGCAACTGTTCAACAGACAAGAAGAAGAGATAGGAAAAATACCAATCCAGGAAATTATATGGATACCTGAGGCAAGGAGAAAGAAATTACCAGAGCTAAAATTTGATCAAGGTACAAAGATGCTACTGTTGGTAAATGTTTCATGATTAATAACGTTCCGAGGGTCATTCTTTTCAGCACCAGCAACTTGAAAATGCAGGGCAAGATCAGAGAATGGAATTACAATTGCAAAGGCCAACAGTTACATGAAAAAAATGGGAAGAGTGCACATTGCATTGGGTTATTGTGACCATCTGCATTTATTGTGTAATTCAGAAGTTCAAAGATTACAGGCTATAGGCAGACATCCTTTTTAGCATTTCTATATTTTTAAGTACAAACAAGCAGAATCAAACTTTCCGATCTCAAGTATCACCTTTAACCTATGCTGGCATATAAATTGCTTCAAAAAGAATTTAAATGAGAAAAAACTATTTAGATAGGAAGCACGAATGGTGTTTCTGTAGATGTCTTCCACCAGATAACAAATGACACAAAGTTAATTTAAAGACAAATAATGGTACAATGCAAACACATAAGGGAATTAATAGTGAGGTGGCTTAATTTTGTAGTCCATTTGGCCTTATGTCAGATGTATGTGATGATGCAATCTTTGTGCAATGCTTGAACTGTTTATGTTATGGCTCTATTCTCAATTTTCTTTTCTAATGGTGCATCCATCATTATTAGAACTGTAAAAAGGCAGTAGTGTGTTTCTTTTGATTGGTGAAAAAAGTAGCCCATGGGAGTGAATATGTCATGGTCTTTGTGTCTTAAACTGCATCACCCTAATATAAGTCACTCCAAATTTGGCAGCTTTTCTTTCAACATTCCTCTAATATTGTCTTCCTACTTCCTCATACATTTAAACTTCCAAGAAAACAAGATCCTCTGTATATCTCTGTCTACTCTCTACAGCGACTTCTAAACCTTCAATAATTCATTTCCTGATAGTATTAGCATAAAATTACTTGGAATTCAAGGCAAAATCATGACAAAAGTTGCATCAAAAATAAATTAAAAAAATCACTTAACGATCTCTCCCTCACCTCCCTTCCACAATTTGATGTGCAATGTGGTTGGTTTATGTCTTAAGCACACTTAAGACAAATGCTTTCTAAACATAATTAGTAACTGTATGTCAAACTTCTTTTACCAGTAAGAGAAGCTGGAAGTATTAACAGTAATACTTCACCGCTCGGAAATCGCATTTCAACCTTTGCATAACATCAGCATGCCAAATCATTCATTGTTGCAATTTCTTTTTTGACTGCCCAAGATTACAACTATGCCCAATTTTAATCTAAAAGAGCTTAATTTAACATACAGTAGCTCCTTTCAGAGTGATGGACTTCACCTAAATCGCAGGTTAATAGAATAAATCTGATCTGCCAAAAATCTAATTTAATTTTTAGTGCTGATTCAGTGTAGGATTAAGTTAAGCCTTCAGTGAAATTACTGCATATTTGCACATAAATATCAGATCAAAATTTCATCAAATACCTTTTACTGAAGTCAAATGGAAGATTTTGTTTCTAAAGACAAGTAATCACACTTACACCCTACAGATTTAAGTCAGCACTTCTCATCGTCTTTCTAGTACTGTTTTCATTACAATGATCTTTTCATTAAATACATATATGGACGTACAAATCACGTATTCAGTTCCTAGTTAAGCAACCAACTTCTGCTCCCTCAGCTCTCTTCTGCATATGATATACACAAGCCCAAAAAATAAGTGCTTACTGATACAGTGTCAGATACTAACTTTTACAGGCAAATTAGTTTTATGTCCTACTGTACTCATCAGCAAAGTTTCAATAATGTACATTCTAACCACACTGTAATGCGCAGAATCTACTCATAGCTTCTACCTATGCATAGGTCCTGAAAGCCTTATTTCTATGAATTCCTTCCAAAAGCCCTTTTAATATTTTAAGTTACATATTTCAGTCACTATTAGGCATTGTTTTGTACACTTGCCTCACCACCTAGACTTCAGAGTTCTAGAAAGCAAATATACAATTTTTATCACACATCCTACTACTTTTACTGCTGAAATAATGAAACCTTCTATAAGTTATTAATTTCATTGTAAAAGTTTATTACACTACATCTTCCAGAAAAGCCATTCAAAACAAAACTATGCAGTCAATTACCCAATAGAATGAAGCATTAATGCTAATTAGCAAGTTAATGTTCAATTAGGTTTAACAAAAATACTGCTGGGAACTTGAGAAGAGTCATAATACTGATGGCCCTTTATTATTAGAATGATAGCATACAACAAAGCAAGTCCTGCTACCAACAAGACCTCAGACTAAATAAGAGTCCCAAGAACAGATGACTTTTCCCGAGATTTGAGCTTTCTACAATCCCTACAGCTCCTTGGGGAGCCATGTCAATTATACCATCATCAATGCAAATGGCATTTTAAAGAGTGTCTGCAACAGGCACAGAATGCTAATGCTGATCAGAGGTGCCAGTGTACAGCACATTTCTCTCAAAAGCTCTTTAACCTGTTGTGTGTCTATTCAGTTGGTTCTAATCCTACCATTTTTGTGACAGGCCACTGGTGCCCTCTCTGCCTTTGGCAGTCAAAAATCTACCATTAAAAACAACCTATTTTCTAACATCAGAGCAGTGTGGAATGCAGTAGTAGCAGCAAAAAGATAAACTCCTGTCTAGAGAGTGCGATAATGCAAAGTCTGCTGGCTTTCTTGCTTGATAGGTTATTCTTATTAAGATAAAATGTTTTCCAAAACAACTACTCTAAATAGAAAGTTAATAAAAAAAGGAGTGATGGAGCATGAAAACACTTAATACTGCTATGTCGCATGAGCAGGAAATGAAACTTTGCCTGAAATTTAATTATCACTACTCTCAAAAAAAAAAAAAAAAAAAAATCCCACATGCTCATTTTCCAACGGCATTTAATCTATATACTCCTGATGCTCCACTCGTCATATAATAGGGCTCTTCTGGGAACAGATGCAAAGAGTATAAATGAAGTAGCCATACAAATCAAAATGAAAATGCATTATTATGGAAGTAACTGGCATATCAATTTGAAAACAAATGAGAACCCAGCAAGCCATCCCACTGCAAACACATTAATATATGCGATACATCCACTTCACATTTACATATCGAGGAAAGCCAAAGAAACTCGAAGTTTCCTATGATTCCAAGTGTTGAGAAATTGTGATGTCTACCCCAAATGTTAAAGCAATTCCTTTTGCTTCCATCAAAATTTTGTATTGACTGAAAAACTAAAAGTTTTTGAATAACTTATAAGTTATTTTCAAAATTACTTAAACGTAATTCCTACAGGTTTTTTTTTCCTAAACGTTGTTTCTAATACTGGTTCATAGAGGGTCAGAGGTGAAGTCATTTGGTAAACCATATATATCTGCACAGGAGAAGCAAGAGCAAAAATAGAAATATTGAAAGAAGAAATCAAGGCCACAGGTGGAATAAGCATGTAAATCTTCAGTTTTAAGAAAAGCTGAGAGAGACTTTTGAACCATGCAGTGTCAGGTGGTGTTCAGAGAAACCAAATACCTCATTCTAACATCAGCTTTTTATTAAATGGCTACTCCCTTTTGCTCGGAGCTGTAGCCACACTTCAGGTTATCTGTAGACTGTTTGAACTAGAAGAGGGAAAAGGAATGGGGAGAGAAAAAAAGATAGAAACTTAAACCCACACATACTCACAGAAGAAACATCACATTCAAGATGAGGTGTGTGGTCTCCCCAGTGCCCACATCTTGCTTGGGATTACCTTTCTCTTAATTGTGAAAAACATTATGAAATTAGTTCTGTTTCAAGGACTGTAAAACCTTTACAGTAACACTGAAGTCCAACAAAAACAGAAGACAGCACAGGAAGGTGAACTTCCCAAGGGATGTTTTGCTTTCCAGAAAGTCATCCCTCTATGCAAGCTCTTCTGAATACATTTCCCCATACACACTCTTTCACAATACAGAAAGAGCTGCTAATGTACTCTTTCACAACTATAAGCATAAGTATATGTAACTTTCTGGGAACAAATTGTAAGCTTTTTTAATTTTTTTTGTATTTTCCAGCAAGGAGAGCTAGTTGATGAAGTAAAATGCTTTCTGAATTCTCATGCCTTCTAAGAAATCAGTAGCACTACGGTAGTTTCATAGCTTTTAAAAAGACATAGTCTCCTTCTGCAAGGAATTCTCTCCTTCTGGAAAACACCACACTTTCCTAACATGAACTGAAACAAACACCATTTCTGGCTTTGGTAAGAGCTCCTCTGTTTTCAACAGTAAAATCTGATCACTGCGTATGTCAGTACCAGAGACACTCCACTGATCAAACAGCGCAAGCATCAAGTGGTGTACTTCCCACACAGCAGAAAACTTTCAATTACCATGAAGTTAACGTGGCATTCTGTCTCTGCCCCCTCCTCCCCAAAGGTAAACTCTCCAACTCCTCTGGGACACATTTACTGCTTAACTGAACAATTTATGTGTCAAAATAAGACATCAGTCTCTTATTCACAGCATGACAGCATTGGTTACTGCTGGTACCAACAGTATCTCCCAGCTTTCAGTTGGAGACTTGGTTGGAGATATATGCCAGGGTGGCCTCACCTGGACCATCCCATCCCACAGCTCCTTTCTGTGCCTGTGCAGATGGAGCCAAGAGAGCTCTACAGGCAGCGCACATCAGCAATAGTGATCCCAATGCCCGTCCAAGCACAACTGCATAAAACAAAAGCTGCTTTGCCAGAAATGTAGCAGCATCCATAATTTTTCCTGGTTGAAATTTCTTACACACATAGCACACTGCACTTTTAGTGGGCAACTCTGAGCAACCGGATCCCTGCCCTGTAATTAGGTTCACTGGTGTACAGATTTCTATACCTTAGAGAAATATTTTTCTTCCCATATAAAGGATTTTATCAGAATATAGCACCATACGTTAAAAGATTGGGTTTATGTACATGGACGAATAGAATATTTGATGTTACCAAATGTGAGTTAATTTGGGGAGATTTTGGAGTATCTACATAGTATTTCTAAAGGAATTTAATCTATTCACCTGGATTTAGCTGTAAATAAAAAATAGATTATAGCTGTACTCAGCTCTCCAGTCTGTATTACTGTATTTATAAACATGGAAGACTTGATTGTACAACCATACCCATTTTTCAAAAACCAAAGAACAAGAACTTCACCAGCAGCCATATGAACTGAGCTTTTCAAGTCCACAATGGAATAGGAATTCCTACTGCAAATAGTTTATTTTAAATTAGTTTTTTAAATTAGTGAGATAATCCCTATTTTAAACTTGATATTTCAATAAAGGCTTCCATTGATCTCAGTTTTCCAAGTACACTTGAAAGCTTCTAAGAAACAGCAGTAGGCTGATTTTTAATTTTGCTTTCTTGCCACTTGAGTAGATTCAAAGTCTATGAGGCAAAATGATATTTGGCAGCAAATGACACAAGATGCCACTTGGCATCATACACTGATTTTTAAACAGCAGCTGTTGGAAGGCTTAAAACAATTTCTTTGTTTTATTCTATGGTATCTGAAATACAGGTCTAATTTGTTAACAACTCCAATACTAGAGAGAGAAAGTTAGCACATTAAAATCTCCATTTTATGTGTTTAGACAACATCAATTACATGAATTCAGGCAAAGTTCAAAATATTCCAGGGTGTCATGTCTGAACATTAAGATCTACTACATGATCAAAAAAAGCCACAGACAAAGTTTCTACAATTCAATGACTTATGATGGTCAGTTTAGTAATTAATGCAGACCTATATTCCACTACAAACTCAAAGCAGAAATTGATCAACCTAGGTTATATCATGAACACCATTTAAATCGGTATATTTGACTTTGTTTTGTCTAGCCCATATAAACACTTATCCTATCTCAGGTGACCTGCAGTGCCACTGAGTACTGTGAATATTATTTTCATGCTTCCCCACCCACCCTCACCTTCTACTATTCTGTTGTCCTTGCTTTCATCTCAGTGACTTCATCATTTGTATGGAAGTTTCTTCTAATAGCTTTACTCATGCTTCCAGACTCTGCAAAATGCTAAACAAAGCAGAACAAGCAATTCAGGTGCTTGGAACACCTTTAGGAGGACTACACAGTTCTTTATAAAGCATCAACTAAGCTCCTGAACAGTATTTATCTTGCAGATAGATTATCACTATGGTCACCAAATTCCACAAGATCCAAAAGCTACATCAACAAGCAACAGTGAAGCATCTACAAGGAAGAACTTTTCTGTTGAGGGACCCCTCACTCATTGCAGAGTACACAAACACAGTTAGGAAAGAGATTAATGGGAATTAATACTTTAAAGCAGTGCTAGTGCTTCCTTACATTTGCTTCTGGTAATCAAGAAGCTTATCAGGAAGAGAGAAGAAAAAAAATAGAGCACACCTTCCTGTCTTCCTCTGGTACTCCAGGGAAGGATCCAACATTAGGCACTGAAGTGCCCAGAGGTAGAACTGTCTAACATCTCTTGTTATTCACTCATAATACAGTGATCAAGGGGTAGAGTTTTTCACTTCTATATTTTACCAACATAGACATCGTATCATTAAAGTTGAGGCATGTAGAAAAACAGTAAAGGAATTTGGTTCTGAAGATCCAGAAGGACCCAGTATTAGTACATTCTTCTGGTTTATCACCGGGGACATAGAAAAGACCCATTCAAACCTTTACTTTAGAAGTGTCCAAATAGCCTAGGGTTCAAACCAAGTTCCCCATAACTATAAGTATAGAGGTAGAGCATGTGAACTAATGATGGTAGGGGTCTCTCCTTTGAGTTCTGAGCAGAAGCAACACCTTAACTTTACTAAATCAAGCTTTTGTTGAAATTGGCCCATCCTAAGAAGAATTATTTTATCAAAAGTTTCTTAACCAGTTGTCACTCACCAGTTACACAGTTTCATAAAGGCCAATATATTTTTTTTTGCTGTCACTACTCCATACAGCTTCAGTATCAAACCCCTTATTTCACTCAAATAGCTCAAGACTCACTTCTTAGCATGCCTTCACACAACTGCCTAGTAGCTCAGCACACACATTTGAGCATAATGCATTTTCACATTAAAAAGTGAGAAATAAGAGCCTAGCAGTTACTGTTTGTATATACAAGAAACAAGATTTATTTCTGATAGCTGACAAAAAGATAGTAGATTTAATAAATGCATAGATTTCAAGTTTAAACATTACTAAACAGACAGAATGAACCAAAACTGATAACCACTTCAGACTGGCCAAATATCCCTTCATCTGTGGTTCAAAATTATACAGCTGTTATGGTTTGGGGCTCTGAAACTATCCAAATCAGATATTGTAGTAAAACACTGACTCAAAAACAAAATAAACCAAACAAAAACACTTCGTGCCTACAAGTGACTGGAGTCCCATTGCAAGTCAGGTCTCCAGGTAACGAAACGGAAGCTGGTTTCTATTTAAAAGAACCCCCAAATTATGCTGGAATGTTTACTGTCTGCATCAAAAACTTTTGCCCTATTGCTTTGCATTCAAAAGAGGCATAAGAGAATTCATCTACTCAAAGGTCTGTCCAAGAGTACTGAGGAGAAGTCTCTCGGGCCATCTCCTGTAATTACTTCTTTTGAACACTAACCAGAAAGCCTGGCTCTGACACAGTGTGCTGAACAGGACATGGAAGAGAGACCTGGGATAACTGCAGAGGGGAACAAGTGCAAAACAATCTGCATGTGATTATACATTCACCCACTTTATAGCAAGTGCCCGTCTGCTTTCTCTCAGAGAAAATCCCATCAAGTCCACAGTTTATAAACCAATAAACAGCACACTTAAGTTTTATCATTTTCCACAGAACAACATCAAAAAGACACAAACAAAACATTGCCACACATGTACTTTACAGAGCTTGTGCCAGAGGGAGTTCTCAAATGTTACATTTCAAACTGCTAAAATTGTTGCTCAAAGAAACAAAGAAAAGTAACAGAGGCACAGAGGGTGTGCGGGCAAACACAGGCTCTCTGGACAAGAGCCAGCACTGGAGCTGGGCAGGAACACAGTGTTTCATGACATTCCTACTCTGACTTTTGCCTCAAAAGACTTTTTGACCTCAGTCCAGCTCCCACTGCTGCCAGCCTTTTCACTGATTTCAGCAAAAGTTTGATTGGGCCACAGGGCTTGAGTTTCAGACATTCTGGATGTGCGTTGACTTAAGCTGCCTTTGTGAGTGCTCAGCAACACATATCTGGAAGAGCAAGTCCTTAGCATGCAAAAGAATTCTGTACTGGTCACATAATCACCTACAGAAGCATAAAACTATTTTAACATGGAAGAGAGCCCCAAGAAGCATGGTGACCAAGAAAATAAAACACTCAAGAGAAGTAAGCGCAGACTGCAGGCTTGCGGGAGGACAGCCCACATTTACTGGTTTGTATCAGAGGTTTCCAAAACATACTTATTATTCCAATTAAGTTCTGTTTTATAAAGTAAAGCACATTATGAATGGGGAGGTGGTAATTTCAACATATTGACCTTAAAAGCCAATGTAGTTCTGAATGGCTTGCTGCAAAACCTTTTCTCTTTTTCCTGGCTTGGGAGTAAAATAAGTCATAACTTACATTTTCTTCTCCATTCAAAGATGTCCAAAATATCAAAATACAATTTTTAAGGACCGGGGGGAAAAACAGGGGAAAATATCAGGAAAAATAGTTCCAATAACTACATGTTGTAAATGTGTGATTTCTCTGACATAGGGAAAATGGGTCTTCTCAACATATAAACAGTTGTCTGTTCAGAAAGTTGTATTTTAAGAGCAAAAAACACCAGAACTTAAAACCCATCTACATCTTCCCTTCTAAATCTTTTTGCCCTGCCATCAAGAAAAGTCTTTTTAATTACAAACTAAATGCTGCAATAAGTTATAGCATAGAAGCTCTCTGGAGTACATATGAAGCCTACTGGCTTTCAGTGTTGTCTCAGAGATGTGTCAAGTGAGAGTGACTCACATTAATTATGAAAAACCATAAACTAGGTTACAGGTATAGGGACTGCTAAGTAGAAATACTTGTTTGTTTTTTTAAAGAAATACACAAAATACATTTCCAATGAAACATAATGAATGAGGATTTAAGGAGTCACCAAAAAAGCTTCCATTTTACTTCACCCATTGTTAAGTTTTGACTAGTTACCAGCTATTCAAGATGGGACTTCTTGCATTATGTCTAGCCAATGTCTGGTACACTGATTACTACAGGTTCTATGGAAGAATGGGATTGCAGACATCAGTGTCATAGTCTCTGGCTCGATCCTGGGATGTTCATAACTTCACACACACAGGGAAGAATTGAATGCAAGTGTACAAAACGGTTTCACTTCAGTAAACTGTTATCTACGGCCAATTTACCTGGTTACAAACTCTGTGCTGTCAGCACATTGTCGTGCTGCTACAGCTTAGCAGACAAGCAGCAATACTGATTTTGAATAAAGCCCTGGGTGAAAGTAAATAAAAAAGCAGACCTGAAAATCTTTGGCAAAGCAGAAATCTTTGTCAAATTCCTAGTAGCCAAGTGGGCCTGTGCTACCACACAAAGTGGCTCTTGACTGAGGCGTATGGGTCCATCCAGATTCACCAGCACAACAAGCACTAGAAATTGCAAGTAAAGGCAAGAGGTTGAAGAGAAATCTTGGAGCAGGAGAGGCAAAGGTGGATGCCACCAGCTTCGCTGCTTCTTAGCCCTACCATAAACAGGGAAACAGACAGCACCATAGGACCCAAGAAATTACAGGTTAGACTGTTTGCGGATCACATTCATTAAAGTCCCTCAGTTTATTTCTATTAGCCAGTTTTTCACCTTGTTTCTTAGATAAATTTTGAGATATTAGCTGCTATCAAGTTTATGGAAGTAGCTGTTGATCTTTTCTGCCTTTCTGTTTAAAGTTTCAAAACATTGTTTTCTACTGTAATAAAGAAAAAAAAGTTATTGATAATTCATCTCTTCTTTAAATTATTCTTTCCTCAATAGGAATTAGGATACTCAATGGGTGAGCATAGAAAGGAAGAAAAGCAAAAAATCCTTTCATCATGCTGCAGGACTTTATATCATGGCTATGATTATGAAGACAGCCTCTACAGGTCTCCTGTTAATCTGAAAAAAGTTCCCTGTTACAATTAAATTAAATCAAGTTCCATGTTACAATTTAAATTAAGAAAAGCAGAGGCTGGAGAAGCAGAAGGCTAAAGATGCTCATTACTCTGAAAGAAAAATGAAATTGCAGTCACAGAGTAACTGAACAAACCATATCTTCTCTTGTCACCAGCCAATATAAGAGGGTTTATTGATATATATTTTTTAATCTGACATTAGCTTGAAATAACATTTTCAAACAATAGTTCTTTCCTATTGATTTCCTGTGGAATCCATTACAGTGAATGCTATCACCTTTGAGCCAGCTACAGGGTTTTAACCTCCAAGATGCCTGGGAACACAAATATGACAGTTTTCCTGAGCAGTATTGATTGTTGTGTTTTTTAAGTTATTCTGAATGGGAACACCAGGAAAACAGCATAACGTATAAGCTTATTTACAGGAAACAAAGAACAAATTGAAGAGGGAGAAGTGACTGAAGAAACTGATAGAAGCAACAGTGATTTTGCTGAGATAGATCACGTCGTGGAAATTTAACCTTATGGAAAACTCTCTCTATTTAGAGAGGACATTTGATAAACAACTTTTGAATTTGCAAATTGGGCTTCCCAGAGATAACAAACAGCAATCAAAATTACAAGAAAGAGTATTGCCCATTGTTTCTGAGCCCACAGGAGACAGATAACCTGTCAAAGCTCCAAAATGCAGGCTTCCCTTCCATAAACCCCCACTGCACATGGAACATGGTACAGGGCTTACTGGACATTGGACATATTCACAAACTTCATGATCAATGTTAAATAGAAGGTTTGCCAGCAGATAACTACCTTAATCTTAGTAATACACAAGAAACATCTAGCCAAACCTCCAGAAAACTGACCAAGCAGTTCTCAGCCCAAGCCAAAGAAAAGCAGCTCAAGCATGCACAAGAGTTTAGCTTTCCTAGTTTCTCCATGTCTGCTGCAGTTCCGGGGACCTATACTTGTGCTACATTGATATCAGTTGCTAGTTTGGTGTAAATGTCTATTAGGAAGGGCTTCCCAAGCAAAAATAAGGATAAATTGTGTTTCACAGTTTTAACCTGAAAACCACTTTAAGCCACTATGCTACAATGTACCGAACATCCAGTCAGGAGTGGGCAAATATATAACTAATCAAGTTAGGTTCTGTTTCAGCTACTTTACAATTTACAACTGGTGTGCTTAATGAAGCACAGATTTTCTAGGCAGCCACAAAGCTCAGCAAAACAGGGGAGGAGTGTTTTCCCTGTCTAGTTTTTAAGAAAGCATTCCAATACTCCTGTCACTGACCACCCTGTCCTAACCATGCATGTATATAACAGCCCCCAAAGTAAGCAGCCAGTCCCTCCTAGCTCCAGCACACATATGGCAGATTGTGCCCTGTGCACTACTTCAGCCACAACAACTGACCAGCAAGGATTCTATAAGCTACACAATCCTTATAAAGACAAGGTCAACAGAGTGTCTGAAGACATACAGGCACTAAACTGGTGGCTTCAGAACAAAAGGTATATTTGTACTAGGAATAAATTCACATACAAGGGTGCAAAATTCAATTAAGGAGGACCAGTTTCTCCTTTTATACATTATGAAGGCAGCAGCCACACATTACAATGCAATATGTAGCCTGCAGTTACCCTTTGACAACCTACAGACACTCCCCCAACGTTTTCCTTATCCCATCAAGTTTGCTGCCTACATACATTTGAAAACTTTATTTTGTATCTGCCAGATTGTTTTTATTCAGATTTAATATAAATTCCTAACTCTATCCATTCCATTGCTTACCACACATAGAAAGCAAGAAGCATGATGCTATGATATGTTAAGACTGTCTTGGCATATTGACAGATAGTCCAACAAAGGAAAATTATCATTAAAATTTTGTGCAAGAAAAGCTAATACACTTGGTTTTCTTCAGCCTAAAATAAAAACTTTGCCTAACAGTTAACATTAGAAACAGAACTGTGGTCTGTGCTCCCTGGCATGTCAAAACCAATAACTTCACTTTACCACTTTTCATCATCTAGGGATTAGACATCCATCTTTCACATTGCTTTAGCGAAGCCTTCAGGAAACTCTCATAATCTGTGCTGGTGTTAGAAGGCATGCAAATACAAACACCTTACCTCTGGCAAGTCAGCAGCAGTTGTGCTTGCATGGAGTTACTCTTTCCACCTCATTGACTAGATCTACAGAGTCTTTTGCAGAAAGACCTTAATTCACTGTTCTGCATGATTTCTGGCTTGAAACTGCATGGTTTCCAGACTCAATGGAGCACAAGCACAACGAGCTTATGTAAGGCTAAGCAGACACAGAGAACAAACAAAAGCAGATTGGACATCATATACACAGTTCATTAAAACCATAATACCCAATTGCATAATTAATTGTATTATTCAATCAACTAGGCCAGTCCTCGTGCAAACTCAGCAAGGTACCTGTCCAGTTATAATGTCATCCTAACTGTCCCCAAAATCATGTTACTAGATACCATATCAAGAGGTCCTCAATCGGCGGAGAAGTCACGCTTCAAAAGATGACACTCATGAGGACACCTACACCAACATATGTTGATCTCTTACCAATCTAACATTACTCAATACTGAAAGCCAAATAAGACGAAATGACAGCTCTCATGTTAAAGCAGGAGGGGTAACTATTAATCTCATAGTTCTGTAACTGCTGCTGCAATGCAACCACATGAGGGTGTAACAGCTAGAAGCGCATAATTTAAGAACCTATAAACAGACTTGTTTGGTATTGAACTAAACAGTAAAATTAAACATTGTGTATGGAAAGGAATACATTGTAAATTTTTACTGGAATTAAACTTAATTTTTACCCATCTCCTGAAAACCTAGAAAACTTTAAATGCAGGTTTGCCAACTCTACTTGTCAAGTTATAGCATTTTTTTCCCTTCAGCAACTTGTCTTGCTTTTCTTCGGAACTTGAAAAATCATTCTAGTGGGAGGTTAAGTTGAAAGTCCTCTTTTTAAAAATATCTCCCTTCACAGTCTTTTCTGGTATTTCTCAGCTCTGAATTTATAAAAGTAACTCCACAACACATTCACTGAAACACCTAATATAAATACACCAAAGCTCACAGTCTTTAATGAGTGTTACATTAAACATGAATAAAGACTACACAAATCATATGCCACTACTGCCCTCATTCGGTAGAAGTCGAAATCTGGCATTCCTCTTTCTTAAGAGACTATAGCTTACCACACAATTGCTTTTATTATTGGTTTTGATATTTTAGATCTGAGCATATATACTATCACTTACATTTTCTTTCAATTTGAAATGTCCTCTCCCAGTAAGAAGGATTTCTATGAGATCCCTGAACAAGACAAGGAGAAAAACTTACCAGTGCACCAAAACAGAAACAAAACAAGAAACCCACAGCATTTGCTGTGATCACAAGAGACTACAGTGCTGAATCCATCTGTGTAGAAATGCAAGTAACAACTGTACAATCAAAAAAAACTTCACAAGCTGAAAACAGCTCGGATTCAGATCACATAGAGAGATGTATTAGAAAAAAAATTAACAACAATGGGAATAGTTTAAATATGCTCCACTGTTGTTCATAAAGGTATACTTGCCCAAATGTGGATGAAAAACAAATCTAGTGGGGGCAAGGGGGAAAAAAAAAATCTCTCGAACAAACATGATCTAAAAACCAAAAAAAAAAAGTCAGAAAAGGCAGGGAGGGATAAGTGACAAGAAAAATTTGGTTAACCCTAATTTTAAATCAACTGATGTCACAAATGATGAGTAGGATCAGTTTGAAGAAGCAGCAGGAATCTAATAGCCTTGGCCCACTATGACACAGAAACAAAGGAATGATCAACAGAAGAAACACTGACTAATTGTTGCTCCGCTCCCCTCCTAAGTCAGAGTAGATCGCAGCCCTATCAAAATAATTCTGCATTTTAAGCAATACATTTTGGCTATTAACATTTGATTTATAGAAAAACACTTGAAAAGGCTGTGTTCCACAAAATGCTCATTCATAAAGAGCATTCAGCGCTGTTACAGTTGATTTCTAAAAACTCCTAAACAAGCTGGAGTCATGATAATATTTTAAAGGAAATATTGAGTGTTTAGTCTAAATCAATCCCTAGTAATATCACTAAATATTTGCCATTTATTCTTTAAACGCACTACTCATTTGATCCTCTTCACCTGAAAGTTGAGTAAATTATCCCTTTCCAGTAGGGAAAGGCCAGTAACCCAGTCTCTAAAACTGGCAGTAGATTCCAAGACTCACAACCTAGATTTTAACAGTTGAGTAATCAATGCTGGTTTCTACAGAAAATACTTTTCTTAGCTTTGTTTCAGAACTTGTAAGGGGGAAGGGGACACCAAGTGAGAAGTCAGTGGGATCGCTCACACACACACATTTGATTTATTTAACCAAGGAAGAAAGCTTCCTTGGTTTCTATCCAGCCCAGCCAGCAGCTTTGGGCAGCTGCAAGTAAGTTGCAGGGCACTTACATAATTACTAACTACTTCTACTACTATTTGAGCCTGAACAAAGTCATGTCAAAGAGACCAGTGACCAAAGTGCTTTGAACACTGTCATTTAAGAAAACTGTGCCAAAAATAAGTGGGGACATATATGGTTTGGGAGGACAGGGTAGGGCACTGAGGGGGCTGCAGTCAGCTCTTTCAACTACCAACTCTCAGAGCACCTCTGTAACCCATTTATTAAAAACTTAAAATAAAATTTAAAAAAAAGACTACCTTCACTCTCCTCTGGAACCTGCTTTCCAGATGCGCAGTACCAGATAAGCAGCACAACAGGGCTTATGTTTACCTCAGAGACAAGACTGTCATTCCAGCTACATTTGTCTGACATTTTTACATTCACACATTAGGAAATGATGACTATTTCTGGACTGCAAAATACTATCTGAAGGACAGACAGATTATATACCATGCATTCTAAAGTGGCAGGTTGCTATGGTTTCCCACTGCAAGAACAAAATTTGCTTCATTAGGTTATCTGAAGATCTCCTCTGCTAAACCAAAAGACTCCACCAGGGAAGAAGATTGCCTTTTAATCACAGCTCTGCCTTTGTGAAAACCAGTCCATTTTTTTCATGAAACTGCTTTTGAAAAAAAAGTTCATGTAGCTCTGCACATGAACTGAAATATCCTAATGCTTCATGTTCTGAGCTGTGTACTAAACACCGAGTTCCTACAACAGCATGGATGCTCACTGACTTGCAAGCTGTTGCACTATAAATCTGTGGCTTGGAAAAAGCTATTTAACTCTCAGTTGTTTAAACTACTACCTGAACTACTTAACCCACTCATTTAGTAAAGCACATTAGTAATTACGATCAATTAGTAGACCCTCTTATCTTGAAAATCCAATTCAGGTAACAGGAATCAAACTATTTCCTCTTAAAAAAAAGGATGTAGCACTCTACTGGGGCACTGGGAGAATAAGTTATTCCAATCTGACATGAAGCAATCTTCTGTATACTCAGAGTATTTATGGGACACCTTGCAGAGTGTGACAGAGCTCTGCTTTTGAGAAAAACAGCAGCAAGATTTACCGGAGGAGAGTCTTCAGCAAGGTATGGATATAGGCCTGGCTTAAAAAGCTTCTTCCTTTCCACCAAGCTAAAACATTCACAGGATCCAACCCTTAATGTTATTGTTCTACTGTCACCTTAATACAATGATTTAGGAAAAAAAAAAAAAAATTAACTGAACCTGCTCTCCAGTCTAACTTGCCATCTAAGTGCTAAAGCTAGGCCAAGAGGGGCTGTTCATGTGCAATCAGAAACAACAGACAACCCATTAGTGTAGAAACACACTCTCAAGCCCATAATTCTACAGGTAATAAAATGGAATTTGCACTAGAATTATGAGACAGTTACATTTCTCAATCAAAAAGCTTAAAATAACTTCACTATAGAGGTAATTTATTTGCAAATATATCTGAGTTTAATGGCTCTTGAGGTTGGATGGAACTAGAGTCAGAGGAAAAAGCTTAAGCTGTAAATAATACTCTATAGTGAAATCAAGACACTAAGTAATTAAAAAAAATTGGCCGCAAGAATAGATCTTTGGGGTGGGGAGGAAGATCAGCTCAGAACTGAGAAGTGTGTTCATCAAGGAAGCATGGAACAAAAGACCCTCCATATTGCTTTTAGCAAACTATTTTCAACCATTTTTAATCCCCTGATTTTTCAAGTTGCATTCATTTGGAATTTACTGAAATGTAGATTTTTTTTTTTATTTTTTTTTTTTGTGAAAAGCTTCTGAATTCATTTACTTTGCTTCCTAACATTTTTTCCTAAATAAAATGACAAAGCACATATTTCCACCATGTCAAGATGCAGCTTGGGTACACAAACTGGTGTTCCAGGGTGGTCAGGAACAATCAGCTCATTATCAGTAAGCCAAAAGCAACTGTGCAGCACCCACACAAACACTGGAAACATTTAGTCTGCAAGCCACAAAAATTAAAATAATGAAACATGACTTTGTACTGTCTTATAATAACTGAAGTGTTCCAAACTGTCCCCGGACTGCTCCTCATAGGGTGACTGAAGAAAAAAGAAAATCCAACCAAAAACTTACACACACCTTGGCAGGTTTATTAGTAATCAGAAGTCCCTGGTCTCAGCTTTCCCTGAGTATTCAGAAAAATCACTCTGTGTTCTGAACCCAGTTGACACTATTCTGCCTAGAAAAGCCATCCTGAATCTTTTCAAAACAGGAGGAAATACCTAGCTGAAAATTAAGGGCAGAGAAGATGTAATCATTAAGAGCTCAGGACTGCTGCTATTTTTTTCTGTTTCCACCACAGCATCTAAGATTTCATACCCCAAACCCTTTTCTTCTACGACAATTAACTACATGCTGGTCCTCTTTATGGTACATGTTGACTGTCTTAACAAAGGCTGGGAGAAAGGGGTGTGAAACAGCAAAGAATTTGCGCAAAGCGTTACAATCGCCATATTCAGTCTGATAGTGTCCTTCTCCCAGTTGGTATATAGCAAGGAAACGCAGAGCTCATTGCCTTTCTTTTTGGCCTATAGAGTTCTTTCTGTTTAAGAGCTGAAGAATCCAAGGGAAAGTAAAAGTCAAAAGAAACTTTTGAAATAATTTAAGTTTCAGGTAGATCATTCAATGTTTCAATGTCAGGGCTAACAGATGCCCCCTCTGATCTCCATGACCTTTCTTCTTCAATTAAGTTTAGACAGCTAAATCCTTTACATTTAGGATAGTGGGAGTTAGATGCTTAAACACCTTTGAGAACCTGGATTTCTGTAAGCTTAAATGAGGCCTTTGAAACTCGAATCTCACAGTTCCCCTGGATTTTAAATTATGAACAGGCTTTCCCTAAAGCAGGTCCAAATGACTTGAAGACTTGTCTCCTTAGCCTCCCAGGCTGTATTCACAAGCACTAGTATTTAAATCTGTCCAAGAGATCTTTACTCACTCTTCTTTACATATTTGATACAACGAGCTTCAGTAAAGGAGTAACAGCAGACAAAACAAATCTCTTAAAGGGCCTCACATTTACTTGGGCAGTTTCACCTCCTCCTTTTTATTTCACATTCTTTCTTGTATGCACTTCTTTAGAATTATGTTAATGAACTAACTCAGGACAATTATTACAATAAGGGAACAAGCATGACATAATTACTGATAACTGTAATCAAACCCCTGATTCTCCTTGTGTGTGTGGGTCTATCTGAATTGTACATGAAGTATAAGAGAAGGGGCAGGGAAGAAACCTTTCCAGCTCTTACAGTAATCTTTTTGTTTACTGAAATCCTGGGGAAAAGAGTTTCAAGAAGCTTTATCTTAATTCTGACGCTGTAGTCATATAAAGTTATACGGTGAAGGCGAAAAGCCAACATTAACTTCAGTAGTTGTCTTGAAGACAGGGTGGTATCAGATACACAGGTTTCTTTCCACAGGGGGAGAGGGGGGAAGAAAAAACTGTTTCCCAATCCCAAGGACTCAGACTGCATACACACATTTCTCCAAATAAAACCACCATGTTGCAGTGGTTCCTGACGTTGTTCAGGCAAGTCAATATCTGTTTGTAACCCATCACAAAATAAGATTCCTGCCACAGTAGAAATTCCTCTAGCTGATAACAACAGGTTTATAGTCTCCAAAGGATTTAACTATGGTATTTGTCCTCTGCCTTTTCACCATAAACTCTTGGTTTCATCCAGAACAGTTCACAGAAAAGAAAGCCCTATTCATTTCAGCAAGTATCCTTACAGAAGCATTTTTAAAGATCGTATGTAAACTCATGGGGGGAATTGTAAATGTTACTTAACATCAATACAGTAGAAGGATAATGAGAAAACTATGTACTAAAAAGTATTAAGACTTCCCCATGAAAGCCTGCTTTAGATTAAAGCTCTTTCATTTATAATTATACTATTTACAGCAAGACATAAAGCATTTTTCCTTTTAATACAGTGCATTTTGAGAAAAAGCAAAGTGGAAAGGACACAGAATTTTCTACATAATGAGACAAAAGTTTTGAGGAACAAAGAACGAAGATGAAAGAGCCTGGAAACAGCATCACTCCACCAGGGAAGACGAGCCAGAAGCTGAGGACAACAACCCTAGCAAAAGCAGGGCAGGACCTCATCAACAAAAACACTACCAGAGAAGTCCAATCAATCAGTGTGGACAAGCAGGCAAGAGGGCTGACTGCAGTTCTTCCTAGACCATAGCTCTGAGCTTAAGTGAGGCTCTGAATCCCTGGGCGGGGAGTGTGGGTGGAAGTCCCAGGTGAGGCTGGTCCAGGTAATTAAGACCTACTTGTGCTCTCTGATTCTGGCAGTAGGGATTGAACATACATTTACACAGATTTCTGAAAGACATACAGGCATAGATTAAACAGAAAAGAGGCGAAGATGTCACTCCCGCTACTATCCACTCTGCTTCTATGGCAGGATCACCACATATCCCTTCAGCAGTCCCAGAACTAGCACACTCCTTAGCTTGGCATAGCCATATACATTGGGATCAATGTGCCTTCAGTCACCAGACCGAATCACAAGAACATCGAATGTTCTTGCCTCAGGAAAGACAACAAACAATGAGGTAGAATAGACATGTAGAAGAGAAGATGTAACACCTTTAGCTGACTAGTCTTAATCCCCATCTCATATCTGCTAGATCTACTAGGGCACAGCTGCAACACAGTTAAAAAGTTCCCTCACCTGCTTGCTGTCCACCCTCTTAAAGAGTATCCTACCCTATCACAGCAGATTGCAGAGCAGATGGAGTATGTGCACTCACTGCAGCACAAAGTTTGGCACCTTAGAGCAAGACACTTCTCACAGCTACTGCCCGAGTGGCTAATAGCAGCCTAGAGTCCGCATCAGGGATGTTAACTGCATACACTGAAGGTGGTTTAGGCTTCCACTTGCCAAGTGTGTAAGCCCTAGAAATGTTTTTAAATCAAAACCTATACATGACATTTAAATGTCATTAGTTGGTTTTCCTTATTTCCACTTCAGTCCAGGATCTTTATTTCAAGAACAGAAAACAGGCCAGTGGCTTTGGCTGCTGTCAGTGGCTTCCAACCAGCTCTATGGCCCACTGCTCTTTAGAGTTCTCAGTCTATTTTCAGCAGCAGTTGAAGAAATAAAAGCTATTTAAAACAAGCAGCATAAAAAGAAGTATCGTTTGCTTCACATGATTATTATGTGCACAGTAATGGCAGGAAGATTACTACAAATGTTTTCCAACTCAAAAAAAAAAAGAGAAGAAAGCTTCCTATGCAATATACAATTTTGAATTTTAATTTAGATAACTCAGATTATTTACTGGCAACAAAATATGCATATTCATGAGATCTGATTTACTATAATCTTTATTTCTGATGTTCTGCATCTGTGAATACTTGAAGTACTTGAGTTTGCATTCATGGGTAATTATATAGGAATCTCAGAGTAGCAACAGTTTGATTCATACTCAGGAGTTTGTAGCACAGAAAACCAATTCATTTTCTTTCACAAGGGCTGTGACAAGAGATTTGGGACTGATGCCTTCCACCCTCATTTCTGAACAAATTACTTTTTCTTGTCTAATACACATTCCAATCAAGGTCATTATAATGATGGTCAAAACAGTGATTTTTAGATGCATTTACCAGTAGTCAGCACAGGTCTGAAGAAGAAAGTTAAATAGGCAGCAAGTAGAAATCTTAAAGTTAGTTTCTGTGAAAGTGAATGGTGCTTTAGAGGGGACAGCTAGACACACTATTTGATCATTTCACCTTCACACCCAAGAGCTCCCTCAAGTTCCCTCGCACTGACTTCCATTGAGCCTTCTAGAAATCTAAGCTCTTATTATGCAAGACACATTTTTCTTAAACATCTCTGCATCTCTAAACACACTTCTTTCTGGTCTTGCCTTTCTTGTAATTCATTCCAGCCTTCTGAATTACAAAGACTCTTCTAACCAAATAAACGTTAAATAATTTCCAAAGATAAGTCATAGAGAGAATAAACCAAACCATTAATAAATCAGTGAGAAGTACAATGGGAGGAAGTATGCTAAATACAGTTTTCAATGCACGTATTGAGTAAATAAGATGATAGAACGCATCAACGCATGAAACTGTCCCTCTGTTTTACACTTGCACTCCTTCAAATGAAGGAACACAACTGCAGAGTCTTCCCAGGAAAGCTGCTCCCTCTTCTTCCTCGCCTTGTGTGACAATAGACCAATGAATACTGGTAATAACAACCATTAACACCGAAATGTGCAGGGTGCACAAAGTACTTTTAAAATCGGCTTTGAATCACTGTATTTAGAATAACTCAGGCTGTTACTTTAGTGAGTCTCACCAAGGTAAAAACACATACAGTGCTCTCACCAATACTTAGCAAATGTTTTTAAACAGTAAAAAAAACATACACATAAACAGTTTTTGCTGAACAAAAATCTCTTATAATCCATATTTTCCACACAGTCTGCTGTAATTCTACAGCATTACTCCAAGATGTATAAAGACAATGAAAACAACTAGAGTTTCTCGAGGCTATAACGCAAAGACCTATCTTTGAGAGCAAATCCACGGTGTCGTTCCTTTCAAGTAGAAGTGACCAAAATTCATGCACACCAGATCATAGTTCAGTTTTGGGAGCAACTATGTCAGACAGTCCACTAGCTAAGAAAAGTACCTTGTTCTGAACAATCTGTCAGCTAAACTGTCTTGTGTGTGCACACGCATGCAGGTTGGTTTTTTTTTTGGCCTCACAAATACTACACGAATTTTACCTTAAAGGGCTTTAAACTCATCTTGTCCTCTGTCCCTGGCAGATGTGACAAGCTCTAATGTTATGAGCATTATGAAGAAAACACTGTGCTACAGGGGAGGGTAAAATATTGCCTGGAGCAGGTGTTGGCCGTTTGCAATTTGCCACCACTTAAAGTGCAACTCATCTTCCCTCCTCTTTGTAAGAAAGGCTTAAGTACTTTAGAAATAACACTTACAGCAAATGCAAAACAAACACGTTCATAAGCAGAAAATGTAGATATGGAAATAAACACTCTGTCTCAGAGTACATATGATAACTTCTTTGACTTGTGTGTTCAGTTGTGGATTATCAGTAGAGCTAGCTAGAAGTGGCGCCAGGAACGCTGCCTAAAAGCTAAATAAATCATTCAACCTTCCTTTCAGGAAGATACTTGATCAACAGATGAACTGATAGACTTCACTGAAAAAAAGTGTTCTTCTCAGTTTTCACCTAAGCTATACCGAAATCTTGAACTTCCTGAGAGAGTTTCCAAAAACCATAAAGCCCACATGGATTTAAACTCTTTCAAGCCCTTCTGAGATCCAGAGAACTTCCTCCCAGCTGTAAGATGCATATATCTTCAGTAACTATATACTGAATGGTAAAAAAAGTTTAGGGCTGTGTATCACCTCATATATTAATCACAAGTCAACATATATTTTCTTACGTCAGAAGATCAAATATAGCTAAGAGTTTTGCCTTCCTAACAACTTTGCACTACTGAAAATGTCACTTCACTCCTTAAAAGAATTTTAAGCCTTTCAACCACTACACAGTAATCATCACAAAATAGCTTGAAAGCTTTAAAATGAAGTAGAAATAACACCCCGATAGTTTTAGGAAAGCAAGTACTTAAGCACCTTTAACCTGCTTGAAAGATGTAACATCCATTATAAAGTTGCAAAATAAATCCTTCAGCCATTTCTCAGCCTTTATAAGCAAGTGGTATCTACTTCTAACAAAATAACAAACAATGGAACATTTATTAAATAAATAATTAAATAAGCCTTGGGCGTCAAGCATGCCCTAAACAGAAGCTCTCTACAGTAGGTAACTCCCCTTACTTGCCTAAAGTCAGTTCAGAAGCAGAATGTTTTCTGCTCCTGGAATAGTTTTAAACCCTGTTTTAATTGTTCTTCAGCAATACTGTATCTTTTCCAGATCTTTTAACGTAACTACTGATCTTAAACGAATAGAGCTTATACTCAAGCTGACCTGATACCTATCACTTAACATTCAGCAGAAACATGTTCCCCTCCACATAACTCTGAGTAACTCCTGTAAGTTTTCTGGGCAGAAAAAATATTTGTTATTTCACTCAACCAAACACAGGAGGAAGATGAGGGCAGATGTATTTGTAAACAGCCTCCTGAACCCCAAACAAAGCTTACCAACTTAGGCTGTTTTAAGCAAGACCTTGATTGGGTCCTTCTGTGAGTCTTGACTTCCCATGAATAAACAAAAATATTTCTGAGGTACTGGAAAATATTAAGAAAAAAAAAAATCCTTATTGGTTCATACCTAAAAGATTTTGGCCCTGCAGGAGATGGGAGCAGTCACAGAGCCAACTCTCACCGGCACCGCACTGGGAGACAGTTCCAACACCCTTGACCTGAAAAGGCAGCAAAAAATTGCAACAAACATTTAAAAGTCACTGATACAAGGGCTTGGGAGCACAGCGAGCAAGCACTCAGCTTCCCACTGAGTGGCCATACCCAGACTCCAGCAGCCCCAGGCATGGCTGCCTCAGGGGGTGGTGGGACTAGGCCTTACCGTAGGGGCTGCCACAGGGGGACACAAACTGCGACCCTCACACTCAGAGGAAAAAGCTGTTGCAGCAGCGCAGGAACCCCACCAGGACTCGGTCCGTCGTGCTCTCTAGCCCGCCTGCCAGCAGGAGCGTTTGAGCGGGAGGCGGTTTCTCCGCACGTCGGTGCCCATCACCTCCCGGCGCCGCCAGAGGCCGCCATCGTGCCGGCCCGTCTCCTAGCGACGACGCTCCGCCCCTTCCCGCCGTCCGCGCCTCGTGATTGGCCTGCCTGGAAGTCTATCACCCCCTCAGCCCCGCCTCCTGGGCCGGGCGGAGCGGAGCCTGGGCCGGTGCGGGACAGGATGGCAGCTGTACGCCTTCTCCCGGGGGTCGCTGGTGCCCGAGTGACCTGGGCAGTGCTTTAGAGTAACCCTTCAGTGCTTCCACGACTGTCACCGCTGGTCACGCCGGCTCGGAGCCCTCTTTGCGAGAGAAGGTAGCGGGGCGATAGGGACAAGGTAAGGGTGCGGGGTCGGGCCTCACTGGCAACGGGTTTGGGCTTCTCCGCACCGGGCCCGGCCCGTCCGTGGGGCGGTCGTGGCCCCTCCGTCCTGACGTTAGAGCTGGCAGGTCACTTGTCTGCCAGCGAAGCCCCTGAGGTGGGGAAGGACAGGCCCGGGCATGTCCCGGGGAGGCGGCGCCTGCGCGGCCCTTCTGCTGCTGCCGGCCCTGCTGGGTGGGGGGGAGCTGGCTGCGGGGTCGGGGGTGTGCCGGCGTGACCTGGGCTCCGGTGGGACCCGGCTGTGAGGCCCTTTGGCCTGGTGCCGGCTCAGTAGCTCTGTCACCCAGTGTCCGAGGCGGGCGGTGTAACTCTGAAGCGAGAGTTGAAAAATATTATTGCGGTGAGTAGCGGGGCGGCTGCACACACACAGACACACACACACACACACCCCCCACACACACCACCACCACCCCCCCCACACACACACCCCCGCCGCCGGGCTGATGGGTCTGGGCAGGCCCAGCTCGCTCTCTGCCGGGGGATACGCTGGGGTGGCCCGTGTGTGCACCCCGGCTGGTGCATCCAAGTTGCTAATTAGCAGAAGTACTTTTAAATTATTAGGTCGTATACCGTCAGAGAAAGGGAAGTTTCAACCTTTACTGTGGAAACAACTGTAACTTGGTAAGTTTTTCCCCTGTTAGCGGTTTGATACACTTAACATTTGCTTGTCCTTACAGATGATTGAAACACTTGTAACTACTGAAGCTCAGGAACTGCTGTACCAGCTCACAGCCCTGCTGGAGCAGGAGTTAAGATGTCAGCCAAAGGCCTCCGGCCTCAGACTAATTGAATCTACTCACGATAATGGTCTCCGAATGACTGCAAGGCTGCGTGACTTTGAAGTGAAAGATCTCCTCAGTTTAACTCAATTCTTTGGCTTCCATACAGAGACGTTTTCGCTAGCTGTGAATTTCTTAGATAGATTCTTGTCAAAAATGAAGGTAAGGTTTCTTAAAGTATAAGTTCTCAGTTGTTATCTTCTGCTCATGGCAACCTTGTTCATATTATAAGTTAGAATGTCTTGGTTTTAGATGGCTAAAGGTTAAGCTCCTTCCAGGGATTTGGGTTGTGCAAGAGCTAAAAAATGGCTTTCCCTGTTCAGATTTTAGTATTTTTAAGAAAGCTCTTTCCTCTGGAGAATAGAAGGAAGAGGGCATCAGTTTCAACTTGAGGATGTCTCTAGGCCTGGAAATGCAGGCCGTATTAATGGGTTAAATCAAGACAGATTGTCTTGCCTGTTGCACGTATACAAGAACACCTTACATTACTTATTTTACTGCTTTTCAACCTACCAATAAATTTTGTGTATGTCAAGCGGCTTGATGCTCTTCAGCACTCAGAATCTGGTAAAACATTTAGTTAGCACTCCATTTTACTGTGTGTATGTGGCATGCTGACCTGGGTTGTTTTAAATTGTCTAATAATACAGGATTACCAGTATACGATTTCGTCAAGAACAAAAGCTTGTTTTCCTTTTGTGGTAAAACAAAAATGAGAAAGCTAGATAGATTGGGTAGGAAAATAATTATTTGAAAGACTTCTGAATCCAAAATAAGCAGTAAAAATGGAGACTGTAGTGTCTATAGATTAGAACAGGTCCATTTATATATACTTGTATATATATATGTGTGTGTATGTATATAAATATATAGAAAAGAGTAAAAAAACCCAACAAACCAAACAATTTTGTTTTGCATAACCCAGTATGTCCAAAAGCTTCTGATTAGGCTATGATAGAACATCATTAAGAAGCCTGTTCTACCTCAATCAGAATATATCGTTGTGCCGTCTTGCTTTTTAGATGAACGAGGTAGAACTTGTAGTATGTACTGGTCTTCTTATTTAGTTGAATAAATTCTTATCTAAGAATGTAAGCAGATAAAAGACTGATTTCTTGATCTTGGAAAAAATAGAACAACCCTCCCCAGCCCCCACAATTTTTACTAAAATAGACTGGTTCCTATATAGTTCCATACTTACATGTTGAAATGGGTGCTCAAAGGCCTTCCTCTTTGAAAGTAATAACAATTTCCTGTTCTTTAGGTACAGCCTAAACACTTGGGCTGTGTTGGACTCAGCTGCTTCTACTTGGCTGTGAAGGCATCAGAAGAAGAGAGAAATGTTCCCTTAGCCACTGACTTAATTCGAATAAGCCAGTATAGGTTCACTGTTTCCGATCTGATGAGAATGGAGAAAATTGTATTGGAGAAACTGTCTTGGAAAGTCAAAGCTACAACGGCCTTCCAATTTCTACAACTGTATCATTCACTCATTCATGAGAACTTAAGCTGTGAAAGGTAAAATATGTAATACTTATTTTGCTATGACTGCATATGATCAGAAAGCCTATGTAGAAGAAAAAGCAGGGAAATCACCTAAGTAATTGGCCTTTCTATACTGAAAAAACCCCACAGACTTCCTTCCTTATTGGTAAATATCATAAATGTGAGTTTCTGAAGCTTAATTTTATTTTAATTGTAAATGTTGTTTGCAGAAAGTGGTCTGAAGACTAGTGCTCTCTGAGCCAAACCCCAAACTTGCTCAATAACAATGGTATAATAAATCTCTGCTTATGCTGCACTAAGTATTGCCTCACTGCAAAGATTTCAAAATGTGGCTTAGAAAGAGGTTCCTTTTGCTAATAAGCATTAAAATTCCTTGTTGGTAAGCCTATTTTGACAATGCAACTCTCCCAAATGTAACACGAGGTTTATTTTATGCACTAGGACTGCCAAAACTGAACACCTGTTGGACTGTAACCCTAGAACTTCTGGGACAAATGAGGCCCTTGTTTAGATAATGAACATTCTCTCTGCTTCTCTTGAGTTCCCAGAGTGGTGCTGCTTTGATCAAGCTTGCATTCTTCTTACACGTTCACTCATCTGGTTTTTATTATAGGAGAAAATACCTTAATTTTGAGAGACTTGAGACCCAGCTTAAAGCATGTCACTGCAGAATCATGTTCTCTAAAGCCAAGGTAAACTTCTTGAAAGCTCAAAGAGAGTGAGACTACTGAAACTTAAAAAAGCAGTGTTTAAAAATGCTTTCTCTCTCCCCAGCCATCTGTCTTGGCTCTGTCTATCATGGCACTAGAGATAGAAGAACAAAAACTACTGGAGTTGACAGAGGCATTGGAATTTCTGCAGTTGCATTCCAGGGTATGTATACCTTAAGTTTAAGGGGAGGAAGGAAACTAAAATGCATGCAAGGGCATATACAGTGGGGAAGGGGCAGGTCCATTGTCATACTGGTTTCCTTTGTGGCTTTGTTGGGTTTTTTTTCCCCATTTGGTTTGGGATCTTTGGCTTCCTATCTTATGTGAAGAAGCTGAAAGTATATGTATGAAATAAAGATTTAATGAGTTATTAACATATGGGATTCTGTCTCACAACTTAGATAAACAACAGAGATTTGACCTTCTGGAAGGAACTGGTGTTGAAGTGCCTTACAGAATATTCCTCGAGCAAGTGTTCCAAACCAAATGTCCAGAAATTGAAATGGATTGTGTCTGGACGTACAGCACGGCAGCTTAAACATAGCTACTACAGAATAACACACCTTCCTACGATTCCAGAGACCAGCTCATAATAGGTAACTCCTTGTAAAATCAGCTTCTGATAACATAGAAGTAATGAGCTGTTATCTACCTCAAAGTTTCTTATTCCATATAGGTAACCTCTTGAAGACATGTAACATAAACATAGTAGGCCTGTCATAGAGTCTGGTCTGTTCTCGTGTTCATGCTTGAGCCAGTGCTGTACCAAAAGAAGTGGCAACCTAATATGCGAATGTTGGAGAAAGAACTGATCCTCTGGTGTGCTGTGGGAGCAGAAATGTGTTCTACAGGCATTGGGACCTCATTCAAACTAAAATATGGAGTAAAACTGGTAAAAAGGCAAAGGAAAAAAAACAGCTTGGCTTGATCCTTTCCTAAAAAGAATCGACTAAGAGGAAACAGTTGCCTATTAGAATGAGTTTCTTGTAATTGGTTACTTGAACTACTTAAAAGGAAGATGGTTTTATATTTTTACTCGTATTACTGTCTGTTTACTAAGTCTAAAAACTGTAATTCAGTAACTCATATGACTGGTGTTTTGCTCTGTAGAAATTGTGAACTACTTCCTTACCTAGATCTTAATTCCAAAGGCTACATATTTTCTGTAACAGCTGTCTTGCTGTTGTCTTGCTGCATCAAAGTCTGATGCTTTGTTTGGCTCTTGTAGAATGCCCTTCAGTTGACTCCTCTTTTTTTTTTTTTTTTTTAACAGGAGTACAATAAAAGGAGGAGAGAACTATTCTGTGACCTTGTCAACAGGCATGTGAATATTTGAGAAACTAAGTTTGAAACATGATCTTAATAATGAGGAACTCAACTCATGGAAAGAATATGTAACATTTGAGACTAAAGATCCTTCCAGAAGTATGTTGTTATCATGATGATTACAAAAAATATTCAGTGTCGGTTTTCAGTCTTATTTGTTAGACTGTTTACTGTTCAGTGAAATACCACAATACTGATACAAGAAACTTTAACACCTTATAGTTTGTAGGGCAGCTTGTGTAGTCTAACCTTGGTTTACTGTTACTGCAGGTGCTGAATTATATATGTAATTTTAAAAATCTGGTTCACTTTCCAACTTTCCAATGGTTACGTGACAGCAGGAAAACTTCACGTGCAGTAGCAAAGTGCTGCAGTGTCTCAGTCGAACTAAAGTCTAATCCTGCTCAATATTGATGACAATAGCAAATGCCTGCCAGTCCCCGTGACACACTGTTTGGGCAGTATCACGTGTCCACGTGTTCCTGCTGGGCAGGGCAGCAGCCTTCTACCCTAGACACATTAAGAACTAGGCTATGTGAACCCTCTGAAAGTGTCAAGCAGCTAGAGCAGGGGAAAAGAGAAACCTTGTTTCATTACCTTATAAAAGGTAGTCACTAACACAGCATCAGTAACTTCAGTATTTTCTAAAATGTGTAGTTTACCGAGATTACAAATTATTTCACAGCATACAAACTTTATGATACGTAATGAAGGCTAAAGGAAAGTACTGGGTCACCTGCCCTAGATCTGACATCAGTTTTCCAAAGTTTCACTGTACACTGCTGATGCTGAACAGGTGCATTTTTACAGGCACAGTAGGAGCAGGGCTAGTGCCCCATCTTGGCCTGTATGTAGGAGCAATCTCGTGGAGAGAGACTGAAGATTGCTTCAACTCTGATCTCCCTTATGGTAAACTTTGCAAAATACAATTGTTTTTTCTGAAGACCAGGTCAGTACTTGAGACATATCATGCTTCTGGAGCTAACAAGGAAGTGAATAATAAGAATGTATTATTGTACGTATGAGGAATAGAGGGGTTGGGGGAATGTCGCTAATGACCTCTTGAGTTCTGCATCACGGTGGAGTAGAGGCTGTTAATTACTGATTGCCATATGAACTGACTTTTAGTGGAGAAGGAGAGAGAAGAATGTTCTGAATGGTGTGGGCTTGGATGTTAGCCAACCAACCCTTTCCCCTTTATGATAATAGCTGAGAGGAAAACCGTTCTTTGCGTATCTCAAACTAGTTAAACCTTTCACAGAAGACTTCATACCAAAGCTCTCTACTGGACAAATCAAGGCGACTCATGAACTCATGGGAGGGATTGCATCGTACAACATGAAATTGGGTTTTGCATCTGCGAGGGCTATCTGTGCATTGTGCTGGCCTGTGAAAACTACCAGTGATTGGGACAACGGTGTGGTCAGCCTAGTGGAGAGATGGAGAAGATGCAATGCACAATTCTAATTGTCATGGCTCAAGATATGTACCTTTCAATTAAACATTGAAATGTGCTTAACTGAGTAACTTTTTTCCCTATTTGTTATGAAACATCCTCGTAGGAAGTCTCTAAAGTGACATATCTGAACAGTACCTGGTAAACTTCAAGGCAGGAGGTAAGAGATTATACAGACTTTTTGAATTTATTTATATAACTTTTTTTAAGAGGTTGAGGCTACATGGGAGAGGTTAGAGAACCAACAGGAAAAAATCAAGGTCCTTGATAAAAATTATTTCAACTTGGCTCATTTCAACTTACATCTCCAAATCCTTTGAGACGTAAGTAAGTGTCAAGATTGAGAAGACTGACTGAAGTAGCTTAGACTGGTCAAATTTTACTTTAACCCTCTTCTGTTATTTATCTAACAGTACGTATCACCTATTTCTGTACATTGCAGTAAATACATGGATGGTACTTGCTTAAGAAACTGGCACTCGGATTTCTAATCCGAAGATAGGAATTTTTGCACTGATAGGAGCATCCCAGTTTGACTAGGCAGTTTAGCTATACAGTTCTGTATCTAACTTACTTCTAAAAAGGAGAGCAATGCTGTGGCATTACTCTGAGCTGATCTTGAACAAGATGCATGAAGAATGCCAGGTGGCTATACTCCCCTCGTTTACATAGCAAAGTAGCGCTCTCAATGAGTGCACAGGATTACGTCCTGTAGAGTGGGTTGCTCTGGATACTGTCTCACATACCCAAATTTATGCATCTGTCAAATACCTGTTAACTGCGAGTGATTGAATCCCAGTGAGACTGTTGTGAGATGGAACACAAACCACCATTTGTTGAAGTATAGATTGAGAACTGAGAAGATACTAATCAAGGAAAGTCATAGCATCAGTATCCTTTTATTTTCACCTAGACTTTTACAAAATTAGAGGTCTGTCTACTTAGAGTAGAAAACAGAAGTAATTAACCAAGTAGTTAAATTCTTTCCTCTTAAAACAGTTCAGAGCCATGATACCCAAATACATACCTCACAGTTGTCCTCTTTCCTTCAAATCAGCCTCAGCCTTAGCTGTAGGATGTCTCTCATGCTACTTCATAAAGCAGAAAACATGGGAATGAAATTTAGCTTGGAAAGTGCATGTAGTAAATGTAAGTTCGTGTCAGCTGCCGTTCATAACTTCTGTTATAAGCAAAAACCATATAAAATCATCCTGTGCAAATCAACTGCTGTAACAAAAAAACAAATTTATTTCACTGGATAGTACTTCAGCATTTTGATGCACCATTAACTTTTCTATCTTCCCTCTGTCTTTAGTTACTTTTGCAGTGGTCTTGTTCATTTCTTACCTATACCATCCACCTTCTATACTAGGATAATGATAAAGATACAAAATTTCATAGCCACAAATCAACATTTGATACTACAATACTTTCCTTTGTATAGTTATGCAAGTTCTCTAAAACCTAAGCACAGTGTATGGGCTTATTTTCTGTTCTGTAAAGATGACATGGGTAGAAGGAACATACCTGATTCCTTGAGGAGTATTAACACTTCCTCATGCAACAAGACAGCAGTGGATATCATTCCAATGAAAGCATTCTTCATCAACTGTTGCTTCCTTTTTGCCATATGCCAACTGAAATAATGATAAAATTTTAGAAAAAAGGCTCAGCAGTATGATGAACACCTGCTGGCAGTTTATCTTCTGTGGGACTTCTGCTTAGGAATTAAGTATAGGCAGTAGTTCCACTGTTCAGAATACAATTGGATTTGGCAATCACATTTTCTTCCTGTGCTAATCTGTTTGACACAGCCTTATCGTATAATGCTGTGGCTGGAGTGCACTCAGCTGCATCCTTAACCATGAGTAGAAAATTCCTGATACATAATTGGCACATGCAAAATATTCTACTGTGCAGCAGTTAAGTTTAAAATGTGGCTATTAAATTTAAATCTACAAAAATTTACAGTTGCTTAGATATACTATCAACAACTTGTGCTATATGTCGGTAATGAACACATGCACGATACCATTTCCTGTTTAGGGACTTCCTATTCCTTTCACAAGTCATTATATTCCCTTTCAAAATCTTAAATATTTATACTGAAAGGCTATACGTTAACACATAAGATTATTTATAGGCAGAGTTTCACCTGACCTTTCAGTTTTCTAGTATTGCTTACCTGGTAGCAAGTATTAATCATTAGTACTATATTTGACAGCACAGCGGATCGTAAAACCTTATTTGAGGCAAGATGCAGTAATTTCTTTATTTAAGTCACTTTTTTAGAATGACATTTATGAGTTCTCAGAGAACTGCTACAGAGGGAAAGTGTAACTGTAGTCATCCCAAAATCCTTCCCCTTGCAAGTTAAGAGAAAATATTAAATATCTTGCTTATAACATTTGTTCTTCACCAGTAAATAAGATATTCTTGCATAAAGAATTTATGACTGACTATTTTACTAAGGTGTTTTTTTTAAAAAACCATCAAACCCAACACTGCTTAATGATGTTACTTCTTTATGTACACCTTCCTCTATAGTTTGTCCCTTAGTATTATAAAGTTATTGCAGCTTATAAATCAGCTGGTAACAGTTTGTCTTCATTCTATTGGAAGAGGTCTTCTTCCTCTTCACTGAAGTAATTACTTGATGACAATCTGTTGAAGAGATCATTAAAGTCTTCACCAGTTACATGATTCCAGTCCTTAAATCTGTAATTCCTCTCAAGAAGCACAGATAAACAGTTTACTTCTCAAGACTAGAAAAGTCTGGTCCTCCTTTGCTGTAATTTCCAGAAATTTCTGCTCCGCTAAAGTCAAATCCAGGGTTCTGATGGAGATAAAAGTTTAATAGAGAGATTATTCATAATCAAAATGTTTAAAAAATCCCAACCAACCAACCAAGTCTAAAACTGTTTCTGTTAATATTCTGTCATTGTAACAAGGACATACAGCAATCAACTTGTCATCCAAACAAATATAGTCAGTAGAACTTGATGTTAGAAGTTTCTTCTAAATATGACTATGACAATTCTAATTAATAACAGAAATTGTGTGTGCCCTACCTTAAGTGGAAATTTTAGTATTATGCAACAAGCCCTAAAACAGCAATACCCTTCTCCCAACCTCATCTTAACTTTTCACAAAACCGTCAGACTACAAAAAGAATAACCTCTTGAAAGTAGACTGATAAAGCCCTGTAAGCCTGCTATATATACATAGATCTATACCTTAAACTATATGTTTCTGTGGCACCGGACAGCGGAACAATTTTGCTCAGCTTTTGTGGCCTAAGCTCTGTGTGCAAACACAAAATATAAGGAGGAACTATGGTTCTTTAACTTGCCTCTCTTTGGAATCGCTCCAGTGTAAGTTTCCTTTGCATCTGGTCCTGTACCCAAGGGTCAGCAGCATATTCGTTTTCTAACAGAGATGTCCAACAATTTCCAGCATCTCGATTTGTCTTCATTAGAACAATTCGTATCAGCTTCCTGTCTTCTGTTGAATGCAAACAGACACACAAAACAACCATTAAACTCAGTCCTACGTGCTAGGCTTTTTTGTTATTTCAATTAATTCACCATTAACAACCACAGGATGTTTTTGGTGAAGTAATTTAAATTCTTAAAACCAATACCAACAGGGTTATTGATAAATAAATAAACATTAACAAGAAACAGAAAGGCTGAAGCAAAGATAGCCAATACGGCCATCTCCCCCTTTTCTAGCCTCTAAAATGCTGAAGCTTTTTTAAGGGATTAAAACACAGTTCACAAGTACTGCTATTGCAAACGTAAACTAACCTTTTAGAGAGCTTCATAACAGAGCAAAGAGTTAATCTATACATATATGTATCTCTCAGCTAAGGCAATAATGAAGGATTTGAGGTCAGGCTTTACAGAGAGTTATTACCAATAAAAACCAGAACTAAATTTTAGCAACATATAGAGGTATAATTTAAACACAGACAGTACACTTATAGACAATATATTGGAAACACATGTCAACATTAACATGTAGAATGTTTAGTTCCACTTAAATAAGTATAGCATTATAAAGTGTATTATGAGGATTATTCCCATACTGGAAAGAGTAGGCTTCACAATGTTTATGTTTCCAGTTTTTGTATTTAATCACTAAGTCATTAATCAATATTTAGAATAAATATTGAATGGAAAACAAAATCCATCACAGGAAAACACTGAGAGGGACAGACTCTCTTTTGACTGGCAAAACCCAAAATATTCTGAACGCTTCACAATATGTATTATGCAGCAATCAGAAAAGCTTTTTTTTGCTCATTTTCTGTAGGTACCTTAGTGTGATTTTTAGATTGCTTTTGGTTTCTCTTGGACTGTAGGTTTTGTCACCCATCTCAAAAATATAATGGACATAGTGTCACCTATTGCAAAAATAGAATGCATAGAAGAAGGAGAAAAATAAAAAGAGAAGCAGCAATTATGGAAAGGCACAGGCCACACAACTGTACCATAATTGTCTAGCTTTAATGAGGGTTTGCAAAAAACTATATGGAAGTGTTTGTAATCCATTGACGATGGCCTTCCAAGATACGGCACTTTTCCATTAACTTTAACCTCTAGGGCTTTTATACTCTCTCAGTTCCTTGGTCTGGCAATAACGATTGTCTCTTTTACAAAACTATATGCAGGGGAAAAAATAATCTTTCCCATTGAAAAAAAAGGGGGGTTAAACTCTTCTGCAGCATCTTCTGATAAGTTCTACTGTCCTGATAACGTCATTTGAAATGCAGGTTATTACCTAATGTCCATGTTCCTTCATCAGTTATTGTAGAGTCGAAAAGTTTACCCTGCAAAAGAGACGCACGACATTACAAAACAGGAAAACCTGACCAGTCCCCAGTTCACAGTGAATTGTGATGTTTTGATTTATCAAAATCGAGATGTTTAGAGAAGGGGGAAAAAAAGCCACAAAACGGTAGAAGGGTATTTGTAATCCCCTCGGGAGCCAGGAAAGCGCGCCCCCAGGCCCACCGCCCCCCGGCCGCACCCCACGCCGGCCCGGCCCGGCCCGGCCCGGCCCGTACCTGCAGCAGCTCTTGGCCGCTCACGGAGAGCGCGATGTGCCGGCTCTGCAGGCTGCAGCGGACGTCCTTGGCTCGGGTGCCCGGCGGCACCCGCACCTCGATGAACACCTCCTCCAGGGTCTGGTACCAGCGACCCCAGGGCGTCCCACAGGGCACCACCCCACTCCGCTCCTCGAAGGGAGCCGACATGGGTGACGGCGGCCGCGCGCCGCAGCGCCGCCTTGCGCGTGCGCGCGGCCCGGAGGCTACGGCCCGTCCGGTGCGCCTGCTCCGTGACCGCGGCGCTGATTGGCCGAGCGAGCCTGGAAAGGGAGGAGATGATTGGCTGCCTCTGGTGCGTGGCGGTGGCCGTTGGTGCCTTTGAACGCTGAGGCGGCCGGCGTGCGGCGGGTTTGCTCCGTCATGGCCTTCTCCAGAGCTCCGCTCCGCCGCTTCAATCACGGCTCCGGTACGTGTGGTGTGGCTTCCCGGCCTCGGGTGGCGGGAGGGAAGAAAGGAGAGAGGGAGGGAGCGATCGATCCATCTGGGCCTGGGCCTTTCCTGGTCGTGCGTGAGGGAAGGGGGACAGGTTCGCCGTTACCTCAGCGTGTCCCAGCACTTCTTGTCTGTGGTCGCCCTGTGAAGGGAGTTGCCTGTAACAGCGTGTGTAAGGACCGTGTATCTGAGTGCTTGTAGGAGTCTCCTGAGGAAGAGAAATTCCCGCGTCAGGCCGAATCCTGGTCGGAGGTAAACGGCTGCTAAATATAGCAGTGAACATATGCGTGTATATGCACGCATGTAGTAAATAAAATACTGACAAATCGGGTTTTGCTAGCCTCCTGTTATCATGATACAAAACTACAAAAGAAACGTACAGAACTAGTTATAACAGAAGCTACTCAGGGCGTTTTCTAAAGTACGAGTGTCTCATGATAAGTTTTTGGCAATGCCTGAGTGCTTCTCTGCTACTGTCACCTGCTCTCAAATGAAGTTGCTCTCATTTGCAGAAAGCTGAAGCAAGTAGATAAGCTTTTATTAGGCTTGGGACTACCTGGCTAACAATAATTGTGTGTAGAATTTGTAGATGTCTTGTGCTCTCTGCGGTCTCTCTTAAAATTCATTTTTAAAAAAAAAACTTTTTTTTTTAATAAAAGTTTAAGTAACTTATTTCTTTGGAGGAAAAGTACAGCATTCAATAAGTAGTCTCTTCTAAACTGGAAAATCTTTTTAAGAAGTTTGCTTTTTATCCTTTAACACTTTAGACTGGCTTTTTCACTAATTAGCATTAAGATTTTCTAACCATTTGGGTTTTTTCTTTATGGAAGTTAATGCATGGCTATGGCTATTAAGATGTTTTGCAATATTGTGTATGTACATCAGTTTCTACTCTTACTAGCAGTGTAAAGAACCCGTTCTTCCACCATATGTGCTGTATATTGTCTTCACATTTATGTCGAGGTTGAGAACTGAGACTCCAATTGTTGGTTGTTTGGGTTGGGGTTTTTTCTTGTTCACCTTAATAGTTCTCTCCTGTTCTGAAAATCTCATTTGTAGTATGTACCCCACTGCAAGAATCCTGTGATATTAGATCTTCAGATGTACTGAAAAGTTCTCTGTCCTCTGAAACACATCAACGGGTTAGGAAACAGAAGAGTAAGTAGTCTTAAAAGTTGCACAGAATACAATGGTATAGTATCTTTGAATGCTACAATTGTTAGTGCTTATATGCTGTTACTGCTCTGTTCTTGTTTAGAAATCGTTTTGTGTTGTAGGGGCTCTCTGCCTACCTTCCAGCTCAAGGGGATAGCAGCTGTAAAGCTGTGCCTAACAGCTTTCTGAAAGTAGCTTTATATGTGACTTCTGCTAATTAGATTGACCTCTGGAAATAAAATAAATTATTTAACTATTTCACTAACCTTGTTTTCATGGATACTTTCATGGTTTTTTCAGATATAACGCATCCCTCAGTTGAAAACTGACAGCACAGATCTGAATTGGGGGGGGGGGGGAACTTGGCAGAAGCTGAAATCTCAAAACTGACTGTCATCTGGTAGTCTTTCTCTAAAGTCTTGCAAGGGCCCAGGTGACTACTATTGAACTGCATGATTGTAATGAGAAAGCAGCTGGTATTGAGTTGTAAAGTGGATAGTCTAGTAACCAGGTGGCATTCTGTTTTTTGTTTAAAAAGCCAATTGAGCTTGTGTGGTTAAATTTCTCTTGCCATGTGCATGCACACCCTCTTCCTTCACAGTTCTTTTCACTATCCTTCAGGTGAGACAAATTTGAACAGTGAGAGGAGTGTACTTACCCCTGTAACTGGAAGGAGACTTGCATCTCTTGGATCAACAGTAAGACTCTTCTGTGGTGTCTGTAGCACTATTAAATTCCAGTTAAAGCCCATTGTGACTAGTTAAATCATGTAGCCCCTTTGCACAGTTCCTATTAACTTAGCTGAATAACTTATGAAACACGGTATTGTGCCTGTATTCCTTAGTAACTAAGAAGGAAAAATGAAATTGCAGGGTCTTTGTGAACCATGTGATTGGGACTACAGAATCTTTCGTATTACAATGTTGGGGTGTTTTGCCTCTTGCTCACCATATAATTAGGGTGCAGCTGCTTCTTTTTATGTTTTTGCTTTCCTACAGTTGATGGTGCAGAGCAAAAACCTAGTGGTAAAAGAAACAAAGAGAGGATGATACTGTATATACAGGTTCTCAGTGCAATGTGTGAGGATACAGATTTGAAGATGCATAGCTGATCCAGTTGAAAAATTAGAACCCTAACTTACTAATTTAGTTTACTAGTACTCCTGTGTAGGATGTCCTGTTGTAGGATGAAATTTTGTAAACAAACCTGTGGTTAAGAGATTGAAGTGGGTTTTTCATAGAGTTTAGGGGATGCTAATGTGTCAAAGTTTCTTTATTTCCTTCCTGTAACAATGGTTATGAGCTCGCCATTCAGAATAAAGCTTAGGAGAAAGTACAATGGTAAAACCCATCCTACCCTGATACTTGCCTGCCTTGTGTGTGGGAGAGAGGCGTTTGCTTTGTATTTTGTATGTGTATTTGTAATAGTATCGTCTACATGAAGGCATTCACTCTTATATTTGACTGTGTTGATAAATCAGTATGCAGCTAGAAATCAGCTCAAATATTTTTAATACATCTATTTTCAAAAGCCAGCTAATGGGACTCTGAAGCCTAAAAAAGATTTTATCCTTATGAAAGAGAAAAAGAAACAGAAGGCATTGGAGAAGGAGGTATGTGAGTGCAATCTTGTAATATGTTTCACACTTACTGTAATTAAAAATATGAGCTCATAAAATTAGTCTGTTTAACATAACATATCCTACAAGTAGTTTGCAACCAGCTCTATGTAGAGCAGAGATTATCAAATGTTGTGGTATGTAGAAAACATTAGGTTTGTTAATGGAATTGCATGATTTCATACTTATCATGACCAACTATGCAGCCAGTCTTTTCTCTTTAGAAAAAAAAAAGAGAACCAAGTCCTGTGTTCTCAGCTCCCAAAAGGCTCTGTTTCATTTAACAACTGTTTGCTAAGATTTTTGCTTAATTTACATAATTTGAAAGCTTACGAGGCAGCTACCATTTCCTTATCAGTACATTTCTCTGACCTAATCTATGCCTTGTGTCTCAAATGTCACATTCTGTCTTTCTATTCCACAGCCAGAGGAGAATTGGCTTCTCTTGCAAGTTGAAGCTAAGACTATTCTAACTTCAACGTGTTGTACTGGCTCAGTAGCACAAAATAAGTCAGATGAAATTCTAGGACTGCAAATCTGCCGTGTATAATAATAGATGTTTGTGGTGATAGTGTTACCTCCTTTCCTGTGAATGAAGATTAAAGATGTATATTCTGAATGAAAGTTAATACAGTTTGGATACTTAACCTCTTCAAGGAAAAATAACAGGCATAAACTAATGATGTTATTTAAGAAGGACGATGGTAGGAAATAAAGTGCCTATTTTGTTTTAGATCCGTGCATTAGTGAGAGAGCGTGGAGAGCAGGATAAAAAATTTAAGGCTCTGGATGAGGATTTTGTTAAGACTGAGGCAAAGCTGAGTGCTGCTGTTCAGGAGAAAACATCTCTCTTGGCAAATGTTGCATGCCTGAAAAAACAGCTTCTGGAACTAACAAGAACCAATGAACTACTAAAATCAAAGGTATTCAGACAAATAACTGTGTATTTGCTTCAACTTGGCTGTTATTAAGCTCTCTGTGCAAGAGGAAACTTTAGTTGCTGATCAGTATCTGTTTCCACATTCCCAGTGGCCCTTCATTGCCACAGGGATAGAGCAGGTCTGGTTTGGGATCTTATGCTTTTCTGTCTAAAGAGAGAGGGGGCCTGCTAACATCCGTCTCAAGGATGGGTAGAGACCAGTGCTGTGGGTGGGAGGGGATACTTTTAAAAGATTGTGTGAAGAGTAACTCATGAAGAAGCTAAGCTTGGTGTTTTTTTATCAATCTCTAATAAGCTGTCTGAAGATGGTGTGCAGAAGAAAATGAGCAGCCTATGCATGGAGTTAATGAAGCTCAGAAACAAGAGGGATGCTAAGGAAAAGGTATGACCATTTGCACTGCTCAGGGTAGTAATTCTGAGCTGTTCAGGAGCAGACAATGAAGGGCTTACAACAGAACTGCAGATCGTGTGTTGTTCTGTCCTCAACTCGGTAGATTTTTCTGTAGAGTGAAAATAGGGAAACAAAGAAAGATCAAACAATGAGTGTTCTTGATTTTGCTGTAAATCTGAGGTCACGTAAGGAAGCCTAGAAATACCTTTATTACAATAAGCCAGTATAGTTTGAAGCTCTTATACATGTCTGCGTTTTTTGGAGGGTGGTGTTTGTTTTTGTTTTAACAAAGGGCTGATATTTTTACAGAAGGTTACTTTGAATCACATTTAGCATAGTAGCAAGAGCTGTCATTAAATTGTAGTTATGAATTAATTTCAGTTTACCACTGTCTCTTAGACAATTGATTTATTTTTTTTTTACTAAATAGCTCATTTTGGTAGTAATATTTGTCTTTTTTTTTAAGACTGCACTTGCAAAGCAGGAAAATATGGAAATGAAGCTGCAGGAGGTGCAACGGAATCTAGAGCATTCAAAAGGAAAAGTAGCACAGTTAGAAGAAAAACTGTAAGTAGTAAGGAAAGGAATTGACTTAGATGACACTACATCATCTAGCTGTGCCTACCTGCTTATACATTATAGTAAGCACATAGTTTGGGGAAAAATACTCCTACTGAGTAGGAACAGCTGTATTTAGGAAGAGAGAGTTCCAAATCAACTTCTTCTATTCTGCCCAAATAATGTCATTTGCTGCACAGAAACAGTTAGCTAACATATAGATATTTCTGAGGGTGGTGACCTAAGAAAGAAGAACTTACAAGGTATATTTTTTTTCTCATGTTTGCAGCATCTGTCTTTTGCTTTCTGCATTTACATCTAAGTGCTCAAATATGAGGAGAATTTTGATACTTGCATTAGAGTAAAATCCCAAGGTAATAATCCAGGTAGTACAATTCTCAAAGGGAAAAAAATGATAATTTGTCTAGCCAATGCAGCTGTTATGACATGCTTGCTTGTGACAGAATGTGTCTCAGCATCTTTAATACAAATGAGAAGACCATATTGAACAGTTAACAAAAGAGGGTAGAATCACCTCTTAGAGCCAATACCAGTTTGTCAGACACACTGGATTATGAAAAGTATGTATTACTACGAAGTCATGATTCAGAGGTTTATTTCTACTTGCTTATCTGTGAACCAATAGCTTACAAGTAGCTCTGAATTTAAGTATATCCATCATGAAAAATCTCCTGGTTTTAGGTCTGCTACTGAGAGAGAGAAAGTTGAAGAAAAGTCTGACACTGAAAAACTCCTGGAATATATCTCAGAGCTCAGGTAACAACAGATTGTTCTTGAGTTGGATTTATAAGCTAAAAGATGGTAAAAGACAGCCTTGCTTATGACTGGTTAAGTAGAACCTTGGCAACAATTCTGTTTAACAGTATTAAAATAGAGGGGGCGAAAAAGTCAGGTATTTTGCAAAAACTTGTGTCTGAACAAGTAGGTGAAAGCAGTTTTCCTGTTGGAAACCAACACTCGTAAGCGTTTTTCCTTCATGTAAGCTTACAAACAAAATTTAACAAATGCCTGTATTTTGTCCTGCAGTAGTGTTGCAGAAACAGTTGAGAAATACAAACTAGATGTTGCCCAGATGGAGGAGACAGTGATCAAGAAAGACCAAGATATTGGGGTCCTGAAGGATACCCTCAAAACAAAAGAGGAAGAATCTTTTAAACTGATAAAAGAACTTAATGAAAGGTGTGACTTGCTTCAACAAGAAAAAGGTAATCATTAGTGCTTGCATGCTGTTCACGTGTGTGGGATCACTGACATAGAATTATAGAACTGTTAGAGCTGGAAGGGACATTTAATGTGTCTTAAGGCATCTCAGATGCCTTTGTTCTAAAATGTCAATTTAGACCAGTTTGTTCCAAGTTAAAAGTCATGTCTCTGACCTGCAGCTGAAACCATGTAGGCATATTTCTAACAATACAGAATCTACCTTGGATCTGACATCCGTTAAATCTAAATTAGTATTTCCATGGAGGGTTGCGAAGGTAAATAAAACAGAAATGAAAATTGTTTACATAGTAGGAATGGCTTTATTCTGCAAGCTGAACACATGGCATTCCTTACTCTTAGCTGAGAAGCTGTACAATGTCATCTCAATTCACTATTGGCAGCTGGTGCACAAGTTAATTGAGGTATTGGGAACGTGTCTAGGAATCCTTTACCAGTGACTCTGAAGCCTGAGACTGGTGCTCAGTTCTGTCTGCTAGTTGGCTTACGTGTGCTAGTATTATGTGGAAGAAGCTTTGGTGAAACAATTTAGTTGTTTTTCTACAGCCACACTGCTGTTATGATGAAGGCTAATTACTTGATACAAAGATTCTTGCAGCTAAAATTAATTTTGAAGTTGTGTACTTTGAGCCAGTTTTGAGGAGTTTACCAGATGGCTTAAAAATGTGGTTTGGATTTATTTCCACCCCTGCCTAACTAACTTTAAAGCTAGAATGGAAATACTATGAATAATAGATGTTGTAGTTCTTTGAAGATAGAGAAGGGAGTTTGTTATATTGATAATTCCCCTATGCAGAGAAAGAGTTGTCTGAGAGCAGAGAAAAACTCCTGAGTATGAATGCTGAAATAGAAGACCTGAAAAAAAAAATTGTCTTAGAAGAACAAGAACACCAAAAACTTCTTCAGAAACATGAGGAGGTGGTCTCTCAGCTGCAACAAGAGAAGGTAAATACAAACTGTGAATTACTCTAAAAGTAGATTCTAATCATAATGACTGGCACTAAAGGTTCTTATTTTGGTTATATATGAGATTGCTGTATTGTTAAGGGTCTTATCTCGGGAATGTACAAGTGCGTGCTGGCAGGCAGAAACTCTGTGGTTCAGTATCTCAAAGAATCATAGCTAGTATGATGGGTGTTTTGGTTCTTCTTGTTGACTTGACCTTATTCTCATGCTTTAAAGTTCGAACACTGCAAATTAGACTTTAATATCTAGAAAACTATGGGTAGTTTTAAAATCTGTGATACTCTGGCATGCAGGAGTCATGTGCATCAATGCAGCAGAAGTTACTAGAGTTCCAAGACGAGGTAACAAGTGAGAGGCACCTTCTTGAAGAAGAGCTGAATGATGTAACGAATGAGCTGAATAAATTACATGCTAAGGAGAAGAAAGCTGAGAAGTTGGTGAAGCGGTTGGAACAAGAAATCAAATCTCAAGCTCTTGAACTTGCACAGATGGAAGTGAAGTTGAAAGGGTTTGTGAAACAGCTTTCTAATTCTAAAGCTTCGGAAGGAAAACTGTTAAGTCATTAGCATAAAGCAAGCTTCGGAGCCTAATTCAGGTTTTAAAGAGAACTGAACAGGTCTAAATTTTTCTTGCTGGCTATCACTTGATAGTGATTAGGTCTAATTTAGCTGAGTGACTTGAATCAGTTTGCTATTGTCTTAAAGCTGTTTAATTAGTGTGCTGATACTTGCTTGAGATGCCAGTACTAAAATAATATGACGTTGCTGTGAAGGGGAAGCTACATGTATGTGGTATTGGATGTTTCTGCCCTGGACAGGGCAATGGCTAGCAAAGACTTTCAAGCCAGTTGTTTCTTCTTTTCACATATTGAAAGCTTACTATTAGGTGTTCAATCTATTCTATAGCTACCTTGGAAAATAAGGGGAGGGGGAAATGCTTCATTAAATCTGCTATGAAGATTGTGCTTTAATACATGAGAAATTGTGGCAGAGAAGTTACTGGTTTGTCACAATTAACTTATTGCTGCCACTGTGAGCCTTCTGTAGCTGATAACAGCATTTGCTAATGTGTTCAGATGTGCTTACCCCCTGCATGGAATGCTGAATTTTTATTTCAGGAAGAATGCTGAGTTGGAGCAAATCAATGAAAAGCACAGCAATGCTGTTTTGCAAATCAAAGAAGAACATAGCAATACATTGCATAAACTCGGAACAACTGTTGCTGAGTTTGAAAGGTATTGAAGTTTCATTAAGACCTAGGATATGGATTATCTCTTAAGATTACAATAAATATGCTGTTTATTCATGTACCTTGGTACTTAACACTGTATACAAGCATTGGTACAGCATTAGAGCAGAGGATTTTGTGGTGGAGTATTTTACAGTATTAAAACATTAATTTTTTCCTTTGGAGTACTAGTCAAGTGTAATGACATACTCAGTATCTACTTCAGGAAACTGGGTGTTTCTTCTTCCAAAGTGTAACCAGTTAGAATACTCAAGTGCTCTTGTATCTTGATGAGAGTTGTAACTGGTGATGGTGTTCTCTTTGCACTAAAATCCCTTGCAAAAAAGGCTTCTTGTTTAGGCTTTATCTTGTAGTGAATTGAGACTATTTTCCTGCAGTTCTTGGAGACCTTTACTCTCAAAATAATCAAGTTGTGGAAATTCTTAAAAAATGATACTGTTATTGAGAAGCATGCAAGGCACCCATGAAGGATCCAGTGGGATATTTGCCAATGCAAGCTGCAGATAATGGGTCTTTTGGTGTTTAAAGTAAACTTGAGATATAGTAGGTCTTTTGTATTTGAAAATATTTACCAAAATGTGAAAATATCTGTACTGCAGAACTTGTCATAATGTTACTACTTGTGGCTTTATAGAAAGGCTTGTGGGTTTGTGGGGTTTTTTTTAAACTGTGGTTTTTTCAGTGCCACAACACTGCTACATCTCCAGATTACAAAACCTCTTTTATATTTGTTAGAATGAGTTTGTATTGCCTTTGTAAGGCCTGAACATACCAATCTGTATTTTGTCTGAAGTAACCAGATTTTTCTGATTTGCATTGGAATACCAGCTACAAGAAGACAACAGCTGAAGAAATGTGCAGTCTTAAACTGGAGAACACCTCTCTGCAAGAAGAAGTTGCCAACCTAAAAAAAGTAGGCCAAGATAACCTGCAGCTGCTTCAGGAAGCAGAATATGCTAAAAACAAAGCAAAAGATGAATGTGCGAGGTACAAGACAAACTTTTCCTTAGGCCTTAGCTGGTGTGCTTTAGCTTGCCTTCTGAGCTAGAACTTAACGTGCTGCTCTCCCAAATGAGTTCAGTATGTGGCTTAAGTTTAAGTTTCTTCCTTTTCCCAGTGCAGAGAGTTGAAAATGTTGTCAGACAAAATTAATTAATTTTATATATATGGGAAGACCAATTGATTGGTTAATCAATTGCTTTTTCCTTGATGTGGAACATAGGAAAATGAAAGTACTTTACTGTGTTGGAATATTGTCTTTACTGGAAATGCCAGTTACAGTAACTGCTCCACGGATAAGATCCCTGGGGGCAGACAAAAAAATATTTAATGCTGAGGTAAACAAAGGACATCCCTCTGCCTAATTGGAAGGACCACAGTGCAGCTGCTAAGTAGGAGCACCCAAGATGTTGTCTTAGGCCACTAGCTGAGCACATGTTTCTTGTAGTGTCTGACAGCAGCTTAGTGATGTATGTTCTCCTTCCAGCTCACTGCACAGAGCATGAGGAAGTTCCTTGCTGTGGGCAAGTAACTATTTGAGGAAGTTGGGGAGTTTGGTCTTAAAAGGTCCTAATGCACTATCACCTGTACTAGGCAACTGTGGTCACTGCTCATAGATGAGCTGCTTTAGGAACATGTTTCGTATGTGCTGGAAGATTTCCTTCCCTACTTCTCCTGTAGTTCCTAGCTTGCTTCTGGATTTAAGTCAACAGCTATGCTATAACCCTTTCAACTGTTCAATGTGGGTAAATTACTTCCTTAACTGCATTAAAACACTGTTTTGGCCAAACATAATTGGGCATTTCTGGTCTTCTTGATTTCTAAAATACCTCTCTAAAATTTGGTAGTGCTTCTGCTGTTTTGTTCACCCACAGCCGGTATATTAAGAGTGTCCAAGAACAATTACAGCGTAGCCCAGCTTATTTTAAACACAACAACTGAGGCTGCAGAGGGAAGTCAATGCTTTAGGTATAGAGTCTTTGAACCCTTGAGTACATAAACACTGAACAGTCTTGACTAGTTTCTGCTTGAGCAAACCTCTGCATGTAAACTCTAACTACAGTGTCTTCCACTAAAAGCTGCTGACAATAAACAGTCATAAATAAGAAACATATGAACTTCCCTTGCTTGAAAAATATTGCTTGCTTCCTCACAGGGAAGTTAAAAATTCTGTACATGTTGAATTTGATTGCTTTCTGTATTGTTGTTCTTCTCTCTTAGCATTGGTTGTGCAAACCTGTATTTCAGTTCTTCTACGAATTGCAGTCTACTAAATGCAATTAAGCATTGGAATGGGCTGCCCAGGGAAGTGGTTGAGGCACCATTCCTGGAGGTTTTCAAAAAACAGGTTGACGTAGTGCTTAGAGACATAGTTTAGTAATGGGGGGAGTGTGTGTGTGGGGGGGTTGTATGGTTTTCTTCTGTTTTTTTATCAGAGTTAGGTTGATGGTTGGACTAGATGTTCTTAAATGTCCCTTACAACCTAGACAAATCTATGATTCTACTAAGAGCTTCTCAATTGTGGTTACTTGTGTTTTCAGATTTAAAGTAGTGTAAAAAAAAAAAAAAAATAATAATAATTGTATGGGTTCACTAAGGATGGATGATATTTTCCTCAGGATGCTTTTAGAAGTCCAGACTAAGTTTGCACTAAAAGAAGCAGAAACAGAGAGAATAAGAGAGTCTTGCCTTATGCAAGTGACTAAACTTCAGGAAGAACTGGAAGAGCGAACTGAAGATCTGAAAAGACAACTTGAAGTGGAAAGATCAAGGTGACTTTTCTCAAACCGAACATGCATATTATATAGCACATAAAAGTTTTAGTGGGAAGACATGCTGAGAGATAACAATAAACATAATGAAACTCCACTTCTTGCTTTTTAGGAAGATCATAAATGAAGATGTGACCTCTAGCTTAAAAGAAGAGATAAAGACCTGGCGTAATCTATATGAAGATTTACATAACAAAACTAAGCCTTTTCAGGTGTGTTATGAAGTAGATGTTTATTAGTATCTATTCACTTGTGCAGTTGCATCAAGTTCTACTCTTGAAAAGTAAACGTGCTATTTCCCATTCTAAGGCATTTATCCTGCAATGGCTTCCTAAGTTACTATCCCTTGGGCCAGCTATCCCCCTTCCCAGACAAATCATTCTTTGTAGATTTCAGTTCAGTAAAAAAGCTGTCCTTAAAGATTTCTAAAAGATTCAATATGTATTTCAGCAACAACTAGATGCATTTGAAGCAGAGAAGAATGCACTCTTAAATGAGCATGGTGCAGCCCAAGAAGAACTGAATAAACTTAGTGATGCATATGCTAAACTACTTGGCCACCAGAACCAGAAGCAAAAAATCAAGCATGTTATGAAGTTGAAGGAGGAGAACACCCACCTGAAGCAGGTTGGTGAAATAACAAGTTAGAAATCTGTAAGTTACTAATTTGCTTGATTCCTTTGTTTGTTGCCCTAAATATTTATAGATTAATCCTGCAAACTACTTGCTTTCTATGGTTCTTAAATTCCCTGCAGGAGCTACAGTAGAACAAACCACTGGCCTCCTGGAACAGTTTTGATAGAATATATGATATACAGAGGGATCACCAGTGCAAATAACTACCCCTACTCTTTCCTTTGTTTTCATACCTTTTTTGGAGGTTTTAGACTCTCTGCTGAAAGCAGCACCTGAAAATTTCAGTTTACCAAGCTGCTTAGTACTGTTATTCAGCAATTATACAGCGGTGCCAGTTTCCTCTACACCTGTATGTTTGGTTTTGGTTTGGTTTTTAATGCTATCAGTAACTATGTATGTTTGTGTTTAGCATTAGTCAAAAGGGCTACATCAGTAACTGATGAAGCAGGCTTTTCTCCTGTTCTTCATCTAACTTTCAAGTATTATATTTTCTTTAGGATGTCTCAAAACTGCGTGCATTGCTAGCAAAAGAAAAGCAGGAGAACAGAAATCTTCAGCAGCAATTAAATTCAATTCAGGGTATCAGGCGTTTTGCTCCTTCCAAGGCTTTCCAGCATGATAGCAAGGAAAATATACCTCCAAAACCTCCTTTGAAAGAAGGTAAGCTTAAATATTGATGTAACTGTGTCCTTGTACCTCTTAAACTTACCGAAGAAGGTATGACAGCCTTGCATAGTCTGCTGCAATGGGGAAGGAAGGAGATTAGCCTCTCTCATGTGTTTCTGAGCAGATGTTGGAAGGCTGCATCAATGGGGTGCTTCCAGTGTACGCTCTGCTGTTGTGCTTTCCAGCCCAGTTTCCTATAGCCTGAGATGGGCAGGTGGTGTGTCCAGTCAGACAACAGAAATTGTGTTTGGTAGGGGGATTTGATGTATGGTATTTTTAACTTAGTAACACTTTTCCGTTGCAGGTAATAAAAACAAAATTTAATCTCTTCTTGGTATTAAGAAAAAGATCATAAATCGCAAATAAATGAATGTACTGCTACGGAAGACTTCAACAGACTACTTGTTCAAGGTGAACTTGGATGCTGTACATAATGCAAATCAGTAGGAGTACTACAGAAATGGTCTAAAATGATACATTTTTTTTTTTAGAAAAGCTATGCTTGGTTATACAGTTAGTGAGAAGCCATAGGGGACTGTGTTCTGCACTGCTGGTGACATCACCGCTCTCCAAAAAGCGTTCACTGTTTCCCTTCTTTTGTATGCTGAAGCTCCTTGGTTTGTTTTTGACAAGCAGCTTAAGCTGAGAAAAGGTGAATAAGCACTGGAGAATAAGGATGATAAATGTAATCTGACTCCATGAAAGATTTTTATGCATCTCTCATGTTAAATTAATATTGCCCTTTATGAATTCTTCAATAGCAATGGCAGGAATGCTGCCAAGATGCTCTTTTTACATGATAATAGAACTAGTAGAAAATTGAACTGATATTCTGAATGGGATCTGTATTCAGAATATGCTAATTTAAATCCTGGGGCTAGATGTTGCAGCTGTTGATCTTCAGAAGAGGTTTTTCAGGTCAAACTCAAGTTGACTGCATTAACCTAAATGCTTATGTACTGTGGCTAAGATCAGTGTCTTAAGAGTAATGTCTATTTTAATAATTCTGTGCTCACTGGACTCTTAAATGATCATCATATGTTTGTACACAACTATGGTAACTGATCAATGGTACATAAAGGGGAATAACAAAGAACTAGTCTTAATTCAGTTGTCAGATACCCACTGTACATGTGTTCATTGTACAGACTTGAGTTTTGGCAAGGTGGAAAGAATATGTTTAACTGCATCTAATATTAAGAAAGTTTTAGCACAATAAAAGTTTTTAATTGAAAAAAATTGTCTATTTCCTTCACAAACCAGGGATGAAAATCAGAATCAAATTACATAGTGTAATTGAACTTATGTTCTTTTTTCTAGTCTTAAATCTTCCTAACAAAGCCCAATGTCAGTCTTGCTTCAGAGACTGTGTGTTCTCTAATCTTACAGAAATTTTTGAGTTGAACTGTACAACACATAAAACCTGCAATTCCCTTATCCTCTCATTTCCTGAGAGTTTCTTGTAATACAAAAGTAAATACTGGAACTTAAGTAAAATGTAGGACTGTGTTCTTGTTATTGTATTTACTAATATCCGCAGGTGGGCGCTGCAGAGACACAGTACCCAAAGCTGAGCATGTTGAATATATTGCTGTTTCTGCTGCCATTGTAAGCTTACAGAGAACTGATAATACCTAGGAAACGAGATACCAAAAATGTATAGCGAGTCCAAGGGAAGAAATTACTGGGTCTTGTCTGTTACTGTCATCTTGGTGTATTTGCTGGATTACTCAAACTACGAGAGGATGAGGATTAACTTCAGGTGTTTGAATTGAGAAATACTTAATGTTTAATTTAGCAGTTTGCCTCAAGTCTTGAGAGGCGTATTTTAATAAGGGAGTTGCTGAAAGAAATTAGTACTGGAATTATCTCTCCTTGTGGAGAGAAAGATAAGTTTTTTTTATTGTCTGAAAGATGTAAATGGGGTAAAAGAAAACCATAGAGGAAATGTGCATTAGTCTGACTCACTTGATGAGAACAAGGTCTTAATCAAAATCCTGATGTTACACAGCCCCTGTAGCCCCTGGTCCCTGGATGTGAAATGAGCAGCTGGTTAAACCAAACTCTGCCTGGTGAGCAGCAGGGGAAAGAACAACGGGGTAGTGGTGGGGAATCTGGCAATAACTGAAAATGGAAGTAACGCTCTACTACTTTCCCTCATAAGGTGGCACCTTTTGTACAGGGTTGCTGAAAGTTGCACACTCTCTGTGCTGTTCTAATCATATGGGCACTTTTAAGGCAAAATCTCTGCTCATAAATCAGAGCGTCAACATTTGATGGAAAGCCTTCGTGCTGAAAATTAGACATCCTTAGTGTAATGTGTTCTTAAAAACATACATGAGCCTTCTGTTTCAGGAGAGATTAGGGCAAGTGAATGTTAACAGAATGTTCCACAAAGCTTGTACACGGAAATGGGGACACTGAGTTAAGGTACACTAAACTGACCCTCGTTTTTTGGAGTTTAACATATCATGCGTGAAATAACAAGAGTTTGTCAGAGGGTGAAAGTGTACCCAGTGAAGTAAAATCCTGCAGGTATTGCAGGATTATCCTTTTATCATGGCTACAGACTTTTTTATACAGCCTTAATTCTTAAAACTTCATACCTTAATTGGCAGTTTTGCTGAAGTGTAAATTTGAATCTTTTTTTGGGCTTGCAAGAGCATGCTTGGATTGACAAAAAGAATAGGGAAAGTCTTGCAAATAATTATGCTGGCATAACAGCAATGTCTGTTTTTTTTGTTTTGTTTTAGCTTTAAAATATAGGTAAATAACAAAGAGCAGACTGGGGAGAGAAGTAAAGAGTGGAATTATAGGGGAAATTTTGAAGTGCTTTATGTCAACTGCAAGTGGTTTTGCCAGCTTCATGCGCAAATGAAATAGATATTAAAAACAAACCTTGATACTGGTAGCTCAACTGACTTAAGTATTCCCTGTAAGAAATAATTTCCTGCTTGTGGAACATAGGGTTTTGTTGTTGTTGAAAAAAATATATAATTTAATGAGAAATTATTTCTCTGATAATCTATCTCACTGCATTGTAGCAAGACCTGTGTTGTACTTAGTTTAAATGTAAAATGAAGAGCTGCTCGAATCCTTAACCTGGCTGCCCTAATTAGAGCCCCCCTCCTGTGCCCTGTGAAAGGGGAACGGCACAAGACTCAGCGCCTGTGCTTTGAGTCCATTTCATCCACACAATGGCTGCGCTTGCTCCTGCGGGTTGGTGTGAAGTAAAAATTGTAGGTTCATACTGAGCTGCTTAAATGGTACCATGGGGAATAAACCAAAAGCTTAACAGGCTTCAGAGGCACACGCCGTACAGGGCTTGGATTAGCATTTCAGTTCCAAAGGTCAGGCCGTGTGCTCTCTGCAGGCACAGGCAGACAAAGGGTCAGATGCGCAGTTGAAATGCAATAATTTCCTGGGCTGGTAACTCCTCCTGTAGTTTGAGGCAATGCCCGAAATGCTGGTGGGAATGGAGCAGGTAAGGCTCTGGTTATTTGCACTAATAGATTGCTGATACGCTTCAATTACAGAATCTAGGGAAAAGGAAACAGGAAGAAAGAGATACTTAATTACGCTTTAGTCTCTGTGAATTGCAGTCTGAAATGTTAATTGAATAAAAGGTGCATTTTGTCACCCAGTGATGCATTATGCTTAAATGACTGTGATATGGGGTATAATAAAATTTTTATCTACTCCAGTAAATCGTAGCATTTCACAAAGTGAAAACCTTTATAATTAAGAGATTTAAACTATAAATTAGAATAGTACTGAATTCAATGTAAATATCTCATAAAAGAAGATACTATCTTCTCCTATGAAGATAACAAATTCCCTATAGTTTTTTTTAACTGTTATATTAGCGACAAAAACGTGAAGACATTTTGCAGGGTGGTTTGTGGCTCTACCTTGAGAGCGGGGTGTTAGTGCTTTCCCTGTTTCCCTCTGGTTCCAAGCCCGGGAGGTGGAACTTCTGTGTCCAGGTGCCTGGTTTTGTTCAGCTGCAGCCGGAGCTCTGGCAGCGCGTGAGGAGGAGGAAGGGCTGGGACAGGGGCTGTGCTTGGTGGTGTCACCTTAGTGCTCCTGAACTGTTGGCTGTTTCTTTGTAGATTTTCCTTCTGAATGTCAGGTTATGAATTACTGAGACTTTAAAACAGAATTCTAAGGTTAATGAAAGGGAATTACACATCCATAACTTCTTACAAAGGAAAATAGGGTATCTGCATTACATGGAGGCAGAAACCGGCTAAAGTAGTTTATACATGTATAATTTTTATCCTATAAATGTCAATTATTTGTCATGAGGAAAAATTGCTTACACTGTGATTGTATTCAAGTTTTAGTAGATTTTCTGATTTCCCTTTAACTGTTTGTTAATTCCTGTAGCATCAGCTAGTTTTCCCCCATGACTACCAATTAAATACTGTTTTAATCAAGTCTATCTGAAATGAATTGATCAGGTCAAGAGGTAAGTTTAAATGTAGTTAAAATAAATTTTAGCCACTAATTCTTAGGCATCTACTTAACTTTAGTTCTGTTTTGAAAAACAATGTTAGGCTCAAGGCCTTTGCCTGGGTCAGAAGTAGTGACAAGGAAGAGCTTTGTCTACAGCTTCACATGACTTGGGAAGCTTGCATTAAAAAAAATAAGCTTTAGCATCTTGTGAGCATAAAATTACCCGTGTAGGGAGTGCTACGCGCAGTGATTGCTTTCGCGCAGGCACCCCCTCCTTCTCCCTGGCATTTACCAGCCACTTTTGTACTAAGCAATGGCAAAACCCACTTAAAAAACACATTACTTTCTGTTCTTTTTATATTCTAATAGAGAAATGAAATAATTTCCATTGAATATGTGCCAAAGCGATATAAACAGCAACAGGTGTTAACATATTAACAGCACTAAGGTATTTCAGTCTAACGATGTTTCACTTGAAAGAAGGGACCCTGCCTTTGTATTTTTTTACAAACAGAGACGCAGCTTCAGCGTGCAAGCTCGGTAACATGGAACACTGATTTTCACAGCTTTGGGCGTAAGGGCAGCATCTTCCCTTCTCTCGGGGAGGAGCTGAGACAGGTACTCGGTCGGGACTGTTTCTGGGGGAGCTCAGACCTGTTGGGCCGGTAACTTCTCATTCTCCCCGGCGGCTGCGGGGCCGCTCGGTGGGTCTGTGCCAAAGCGCCTTTTTAGGGAAGGTTTTCACACCTCGCTTATTATTTCCAACGGCTCCAGCGGGCGCCTTCCCGGCGGGCGGCGCTGCTCAGCCGCCGCCGCCCCCCCCCGCCCCCGACTGGGCACCGTCGAGGCCGCTGTTGCCCCTTTAAAGCCCCCTTTGGGCCCCGCCCCCTCTGCCGCTTCTCAACCAATGAGCGCGCGGCGGCGGGAGGCGCGTGCGCCGGCTCCGTCCTCGCGGCCCAATGAGGGCGCTCCCTGCCGCGCGGCACGTCCGCCCTCCCGCAGCGCCCGGCGGAGCAGGAACAGGAGCAGGGCCCGGCCGCGTCCCCGGCCCCCGCCGCCGCCATGGTGGGCCGGGAGAAGGAGCTCAAGATCCACTTCGTGCCGGGGTGCTGCGAGCTGGTGGAGGTGAGCGGCGAAGGGGGAGCGTTTTCTCCGGGTGCGCAACCAGGGTCGGCGGGGGCTCCCGGGCCGGGCCGCGGCGCCGAGGGGGTCCGCTGGGGCCTGGTCTGCCAGCCGTGCGGGGAGTCCTCTGCCCCGCTGGAGGCTCCCCGCCGGCTCGAGGGGTTTCATACCTCCCGGCGTTAATTACCGTGAAGGTGCTTTCGCTCTGTAGCAGGAAGCTGTGCCCGGTTTGCCCCTTTCACGGTTAACCCGCGTAACGCCAGCGGCCCCGCCGCACGGGGGAGGTTTCTCTCCGCCCGGGAAAGCGGCGCCGTAATTACACGTGTTCCCGCTCCCGCAGCCCCGTTCTTTGCTGCCGTCACGTCTGGTTGCCCGTCCCGCCTCAGGGGCGTAGCGGGGGCCGCGGCGGCGGAGCCTCCCGCACGTCGGTTCCGCGCGGAACAGCCTTCCCCCGGCCTTCACGGGTGCTCGCTCCTCAGCCCCGGCTCCGGGGGGTGTCCCGCTCCCCTCTGCTCGCGGCCGCCCCAGGTGCTGTCGCGGCTGAATGCGGGGCTCTGTCGTGGAGTCATTGCCCGGGGGAGACTTTTCGGCCACACGTGACGTTACGAATCTGTGTTACCCCAGTAGCTTCCGGTTTGAGCGGGCGGTCTTAAAAATTGAGATTTTTGAGTTCATCGTGATTTTGTCAAGTTCGGTTTTTATATAAAGCTTAAAAAGTACTTGTATCTCGGTTTTCATGGTGAAAAGGTTTTTTGACTTCTCACCTTCACGCTTTGCTATTTCTGTAAATTGTGTCTTATTTTCTATTTGGTCGCATCGACAAAGTAATCTTACATCTTATAAAAGCTATTTTTCAATCTTAAGATGTTGTTGCTTCTATATTTTTCTGTGAACGAGACTGCCGAGTACAGTTCTTTTTTATGACGTTAATTTTTATTAATTGTTGAACATCACGTAAAGCAAAATAAAATTGGAAGCTTTATTAGAAAGCTCAAAATAGTGAATTTAAGTAGTGGGATGCAAACTGAGTTGGTCAGATAGTTAGCCTGTTAGTCCGTATTCCTTTGTCAGTCTGTGGACAGCTGTGAGGCAACAGCAGTAGCTTCTGCAACCAGCAGTGGTGTGTACTTCTTAAGAAAAAAGAGCAATAAATAACAGCATAAAGAAAACTTCTCTTGTTTTCATTTCCCCAGGAAGATGTTGATATTCCCAGTAGGCGAGTTTTGATTACTGGTGCTACGGGACTTCTGGGCAGAGCCGTGTTTAAAGAATTCAATGAAAATAATTGGAATGCAGTTGGCTGCGGATACAGGAGAGCTCAGCCCAGATTTGAACAGATTAATCTTCTGGACTCTGTTGCAGTTCATGACATCGTCCATGACTTTCAGGTAAGCTCCTGGAGTAGAAGGATAGGGTGCATATACATACACATCCAGGAGTGGGCTGGCAGCACTGTTCTGATACCAAGTTCACGTGGCTTTACCGGGGCTTGTGCTTTGGCAGAGCTCTGAAACGTTACACGGCTGCCTTTTCTGCCACATCTGGAGTGTCGGTTTGCTCTGCAGACACAGGTAGTTCTGAACGTCGCCGTCATTACCACAGATGGGCTGCAGGTAATGGATGGACGTGTCAATACACTCGTGTTGACAGGCAAAAGAAAAAGATGAATGTGAGTTACTGACATAGTGATACGAAACGGCTCTTTCAAAGTTGAAGGATACTTGAAGACATTGGCAGCAGCCACGCGTGGCACGCAGTAACAAGTTCACTGTTTTTTCAACGTGATTTGCAAGAGAAATACATAAAACTTGAAATACTTTATGTGGAGTGCCATTCTATAAAACAGTTTTAAATACCTTGTTAATAGTCTGCACGTGTCAAGTGTGTAAATGGCTTATCTAAAAGTAGTTTGGCTAATGTTTTTTTTAAGTACCATTATGCATGCATGAGATATATATGACGATTATATTTAATATTATTATACGAAGGTAAAAAGAAAAAAAACCAAACAACTTTGATCTTGCCGTAAAATCAAAGCTACTGAAGATCATAATTGCAAAATTAATTATTAATCGTTTTGGTATTCTAATATGAAATCTTCAAGCAGCATGGTTCTATTGTACTTCATAAGGAAAACGTGCTCCTCAGAATCCATAATTAAAAATACTACTACTACTTTTATTACTTCTCTGCACTTAGTGAAATGCTTTTTAGCCTGAGGGAGTTCATCGCTAGAGTTACGGTGCGACTGCAATCTCTTGACAATGTTTGTTGTTGAAAATTAGTCTTTAATTTCCAGCCTCATGTTATAGTGCATTGTGCTGCTGAGAGAAGGCCAGACATTGTGGAAAGTCAACCAGATGCTGCTTCTCAGCTCAATGTGGCTGCCTCGGGGAACCTGGCAAAAGAGGCAGGTAAGGAAACCATCTAATGGATTTGGTTTCTTGTTAAAATACTGCATTTATTTATCCAGGAACATAAATACAAACAAGTTACTTGAACTGCTGACTGTCATTTCCATGCTCAGTGTGCAGTGGGTCCATTTTCTGTGAGGGTAGGATGCGTGTCTCTGGAGGATCAGCAAACAGACCAAGTGGGAATGAATGGGGTAGAAGATGAGGTCCTTCAGAGATTTGTTTAAAGGTTTATTGGGTTTTCAAACAAGGCATGAATTAAAATAGACTATTTGTAAACATGTTTTTCCCAGCTGGAGTTGGAGCGTTCCTGATCTACATTAGTACAGACTATGTATTTGATGGAACAAGCCCTCCTTATAAAGAGACTGACGTACCAAATCCCCTCAATTTGTATGGTAAAACCAAATTGGAGGGTGAAAAGGCAGTTCTGGAAAACAACGAAGGTAAGAATACACTCAGATATTTTTAATAGAGGCTTTTTATTTTTACGTGGTTGTATATAAGCTTAATAGACTCATAAGTCAGCAGTAAAGTTGCAAAACCATGGAAACGAGATTTAGAAAAGAATGCAATTAGGAGTCAGTCTCCTTGCTCATAAATGATTCCTACCGCTTATAGGTTGCCTAAAGCTTTATTTCTTAGTTGTTCTGATCTTCACTTGTGTTACCGGTCTCTGCTGATAGACATTTTTCCTACGGAAAGATAAAATAGATTGTCAATATATTGTAACGGCGCAAGCTTTCCCACACTTAATATATAGCTGCTGTTATTTAGGGAAATGCAGTGCAGTTGCTCTAAATGGATATTTACTTAAAGGGGGAGAAAACAGACTTGGGATTCAGTAATAATGCGGATAAAATGAACACAGGCTTTTGTTGTTACTCTTTTGGTTTTGTTGCTGGTCTCCCGTCTTGCTCTCGTGCCATAGCCGTTGGGCCATTTGCACCCACCTGGCTCGGCCTCGCACATCACAGTCCTGCTTGTAACACTGTCCAAAGGGTTAGTAACACAGGTCTGGTTTTAAGCAAACTTTTTTTTTTTTATTTAGGTCTTTTTTTAATGAAAATTTGCGTTCAAAATATACAAACATAATTAAAAAAAATTCTACTTGAAGGAAAAAAGCTTTGGACAAAGCATGTTCCCTTGTATTTCAAACTTATTTCTTTTACAGAAGAGAGGTTTGGTTGTTTCTAGGTAGTGTGCTGTCAGTCTCCAGTCACTGATTATAAGGAAAGAAGCACTTCTATTTTCTTAAAGAATTTGAAGAAAACCATGTCAGAGCACTGGCAGAAGAGGCTTTTGATATGACAATAGGACAATCACCCACACTGTGATTCTGCTGTGCCTAACCAGAGAATTGTATAGTTCGTAAATTAGTGTGATGGTCTTTCAGTAGGTAAATACATACTGTATTTGAAAATGAGAGGCCTGAGTATAGGTTTGGCATTACTAGTAAGAAACAGACTTCCTAAAAAATACTTTAATAGGAAAAGTCTTATTTAAGTCAGAATCAATTTAAACAAAAGTTACTCATTCCACCTCGTACGTAAGTACCATCTCTGAATGTGACCGTGGTGCTGTTTGCTCCCTCTTCCAGACTGGTCATGGGGATGGGGCCGCACTGGGTTCCAGTCTGTGTGGGTCTCTGGCTGGGTCCTTCCCCCAGCTCAGCGCTTCAGTTGTGTTTCACAACTTGTGGTTCTGAGCGTGAGCTGCCCGGCAGTAGTGGGCTGCAGCGGTGGTATTATTAGCAGAAGGAATTTCGAGGTGGTGCTGAGTAAGATGCTTGAAAATGTTAATTCGGTTGTTTCATACAAATATAAGTATTTTACATATATTAGTCGTGCAACCACTAATTTGCTAATACTGTGTTAGGTAGAACTAAGTCTTATCAAATGTCTGTAGTTGCGTGAAGAACTTCCCTGCCCCTTTCTGTTGTATAATGCAAGAATCTCCACAAATAATGTGGGTTTTGCCTATTTTTTTAACAAATATATTTTTCTTTAGTTGGGAGAGGATACAAGTTATATCTAGTACTTACGCTTGTACAATGAAAAAGTTTCAATGGGTCTTCAGAACCATTGGTAATGAAGGTAACGCTCTCCAAGTCTCAATTCTCAGAGAACAAAAAAGGCAGTCTTTTTCTCAAATAATGAATATTTCTAAACATAATAAAAAAGAGATATTTCAAGCAGTATTTAAAGAGAGGAAGAACATATTTGTTGAGTGACCAAATAACTGTTTTTAGAGCAGGAGGAAATCAGTGTTATGTTTGGTTTTTAATTGTATTTGTTTTTCTTGTGTAAGTGCTTACTTTGGTTTATTTTTTCTAATTTTTGTGTTTGCTTTTTCTTTTTTTTTTTTCTAATAGCTGTAGCATTTTCCCACCAATCTTTAAGAATTGCAATGATTCGGTGGCTTCCACTTCCAATTTCAGGACTGATTTATTTATTTTTTTCTTTAAGTAAAAATAGCTGTATTGCTTCTAATGAATTTATCATAGCCCTCTTGGATTTCTCCTCAAAGAGGCCTTTTGAGTCTCCATGGCTGAGATAGACTGGTACGATGTGTTCCATCATAAAATATCCTTCTCTTTGCACTTGTTTACTGTTACTTTAATTTCTCAAATCACAGTCTTGAAATCTAATATTGTTTACTACTGTATCCTGTGAACCTATTCCTTATTTGTCAAGCTTTCTGTTAATTCCAAGGTTCATGTCTTTTTTCCTGGTAAATAATATCCTCCTGTGTGCAGGAGGCTTCTGCATGCTGGGCAAGAAATCTTTGTAATTGATGCCTAAATGTGGTGATTTGTGATTGGTGGGAATTGCTGTTCTGGCTGTTTCCCAGGGAGGATGGGGAGTGCTGGAGTAACTGCATAGGGCACTTGGGGTATTTTAATATTTAAATTTTAGTTCTAACCCAAACAGGCTGCCATTTTTCTCCTGCAGTGTTAATGAAAGCTTGTTAACTTTATAGAAATCAATGGCATAAACGAAAATAATTTTATATAAACTGAAGTGTTTATAAACTATTTTAATTGATATAAATTAAAATCATATTCTGAGGGCAAAAATATGAATTGCATTTTCTTTGTGCTTTGTAGATGCTTAATATCACCAGCATATTTCTTAACACTTCCAGAACGCTTTTCAGGTGATGCTACAGCATTCATGCCTAGTCATAACAATGGTAATGCATATTAAAATAATCTTTCTTTTAGATGCTGCAGTACTTAGGATTCCTGTCTTGTATGGAGAGGTAGAAAGACTGGAGGAAAGTGCTGTGACTGTTATGTTTGATAAAGTGCAGTTCAGTAATAAATCTGCCAACATGGACCACTGGCAACAAAGATTTCCTACTAACGTCAAGGATGTAGCAAGTGTTTGCAGACAACTTGCCGAGAAGAGGATGCTGGTAAGAATTTAAAGAAACAAGCCCTTTCAAGGTAAAATCAGTTCAGGTTCTTGGCTTTGTTTCTGAACAACTGAGAACCTCATGTAATCTGCATTATTCTTTGCATTTCTAGAACAGTGGGAGGGAAGAATGAACTAGCTGTAATACTGCAGTATCTTTACATGACAGTGTGTGGATATTCTGGGATTTGAAACAGAAGTGAGGGAAGTGATGGAACGTCCTTCTGAAAATTGTCACGTGTCTTCTTGTATACAGGACAGAAATGCAAATACTTTACTCAATGTAATATGCTTTTTACAAATTGCCAGTTTGGACTGAAAAAACCTATGGTGGTTGAATGTAATTCTCAAAGATGCTGTTATTTATTGTATTAAGAACACTGAGGTGGCAAAAAAAAAAGCCACTGGACTTAAATACTTTACTGTGTTTAATCACCAGAGCACCTTCAGATTGCCACATTTATTTTTCATACATATACCTTTGAAAAAAGTGAACCATGCACATATGGTGGATGTGGTGCAATCAGTTTGATAGGATTTGTACATGGTTTGCAGATTAACATTCAGAATGCGTGTGGTGCCTTTTGCGTTTGTTTTTGAGTAAGTGAATAGCATAGAACAGCCGAGTTCCTGCTCCCCAGCTGTTTGACTTCACCTGGTCGGCTCGGTCCTTACCCTCCTGTTAATTCTACACAATATAAGCTCTTTGTGAAAAGCCGGGTCACATACATGTAACAGGTTTTCAGTCTCAATCCCTAGTTGGATGTTCTCTGAAAATGCGCGAGACATTTCCAGAACATCAGTGAGGTACTGGAACATTCCTTTCAAGATAGGATCTTGCTGGAAGATTATTCTGCCCAATTCTTGCGCAGGAATTGGTCGGAGTGCTAACTACCTTCTTTTTTTCACCTGTGCTTCCTGTTTCTTCCGTAGGACCCATCAGTAAAAGGAACGTTTCACTGGTCGGGCAATGAACAGATGACTAAGTATGAAATGGCGTGTGCAATTGCAGATGCTTTCAACCTCCCCAGCAGCCACTTGAGACCGGTAAGCCGTGTGTTGTTTGACGTGTAGAAAGATGGATGTGCTCTATCATTTCAAGCAGTAGGTCTCACTCTAGTTGTACAGGGGAGCTTCCTCTTCAGGAGGATCTGTGTGCGTGTGTCTTGCACAGCAGATGTATTGCTGAGGATGCTGTCTGGTATGTTAACACAGGAAAACAACAGCTGTTTTGACCTGCTGAATTGGGAAGATTGCCCAGTCCGTCAGTAACCAGTTTCGCAGTCTGTAGTGTAATGGTATTTTTGTAGAACAGTTCCCCTTTTTCAGGAGTAAATTCATATTGTTGTATTTTTGTCCTTAAAAAAACTTACAGATTGACGGGCTATTAGCTCAATGGTAGGAACCTGCAAGAACTTTTCAATGATGACCAGATTTATTTCTGAATACCATGCACTTGAGAACTTCACATCATTTTTGCTTAAAACAGTTGGTCTTCAGTTTTATTGACACTTAAAAGTAAGACTGCTCTTAAAGACATACTGGTAATGTTTTGAGAATCCAGCATGTAAATAAGATATTTATATCCAAAATGAATTCCAAGGATTCTGAATTAGTAAAGGGTGGAACTGAAATGTGGCTTGGAAGATAGAGAGAAAAAGAGTGGAGAACACTAAGTTGGTCTGAATTTTTTCTGTCCAAATCTGTTTCTCTTCAAGTATATGGATTGAGACATGGTTCTGGCAACACTTTAGAGCGTTTTTCACCTTGTGATTATAGTCACAGGGTGAAAGTAGGAATAAAACATAGAAAAGCATAACTGGTAAGCAGTTATTGAGTGAGAAAAATTTAACTTAAGACACCTCACGTCGATCTGCCTGACTTTTCTTATGTTGAAATGAAGTTAACCATAAAAGAAGCAAACAAACAAAAAAACCCCAACCCCGAAACCAAAAAACCTCCCCAATAGTTGGAAGGGAGGAGGGGAATGTACCTTTATAGAAAGCTAGGAAAGGAGAACTACTAAATGAGCATGTATAAGAATAAATATTTTTCTGTCGCTTCTGATTACTTGTTGGTGTGTTGGGGTTTTCCTGCTGTTTATTTTTCAGATTACCGATTGTCCAGTTGTGGGTGCTCTTCGTCCGAGGAACGCTCAGCTAGACTGCTCCAAGCTGGAAATGCTGGGGATAGGTCAGAGAACGCCATTTCGAGTTGGGATCAAAGAATCTCTCTGGCCTTTCCTTGTTGACAAGAGATGGAGGCAGACAGTCTTCCATTAGTTTGTAACTTTTTTAGTAAAAGTATGGTATGTGGCACTTTTTTAAAAGAAAAAAAAATAGTTTTGTATGAGTGTTCTTAAATTGTGACATTTATGAGTTTTCATTTAATCGGGTAAACATATGGTCTTGCACTAGTGAAATTGTTACCCTAAAAAAAGTTCAGTGACAAAACCTGAGCCTATTTGATGTCATGGATCTTTCCTTTCATTTGTACCAGTTGAACTTAATGTCTATTCCTAGCGGATTATGGTTCTTAGTACCATTTGATGCTGAGAATGACTCATCACTTGTAGACTTACTTTTGGCTGAAATATGTTGTTGATGCTTAAGGTCTGTGCCATTGTTGTATATACCATTTCTCTTCATTAAAAGACGTGGTCAGTTACTTTATTACCACAAATCTGAGGTTTTTGTTTTTAACTTCTGAAGGTGTTCTTATGAAGTTAAACCGAAGTAGGAATTGTTAAATGTTTGTTTTGCTTGAGCTCTGATCAAAATGTTTTTTAAAAAAAGTGAAACTTTATTTTTGCAATTATCAAGTGTACTTTTTATGCTTGAAATATTTTCAGAATGTTCTGTAACTTGAATGCTTGCAGCTTCATATTTGTACTGTAAGTTGTATGCATTTGTTTTCATGGTGACGTATTAAAGCTAGAAGAGGGTTGGGAGGGTGAGGGACAAATAGTTTTGACCTGGGTTTTTTGGGCAGGGGAACTTGAGTTGAATGGTTTTTTTTTTTGTTTGTTTGTTTGGTTGGTTTTTTTTGAGCGGGGGGGGTTGTTTGCGTTTTGTATAAAAGCATGTAATATCTTCATCTTTCTCTTTCTTTTGGGTAGTATTTGGGATTGGTGAAATTAGTGGGAGGAAGATGTTTGTGAGTCAACATGTGTGAGAGGGAGAGGAAAAGTATTTCAAGAATTTGTAGCACTGTGGCTTCTTTTGCACAGACTCCACATCTTGCACTGATGTAGCTTGTTCTGGAAAAGCAAAGCACGTATGTTGAAGGTTTGCACCCCATAATAATGTAACTGCAATAGTTTAATATAAGCAAATCTTTAATCTGCTTTAGTCTAGTCCTTAAAGTTGGACTCAGTAGCCCAGTAAAGTGGAGGAAGAACATGGTTTGCAAAGGTTAACTTCCTTCTGAAGTTGTAGAATGAGCAATTGAAATGTTCTGAGATAGCCAGCAGATCATTATTAAAACTAGGAAAAGCTGCATTTGGATGATCGTTTATTTTTCTGAGGTTGAAATGAAGGGGGAGGGGAAGATGTTCAGCTTTTATTTAAAAAAAAAAAAAAAAAAAAGGGAGAGGGGCAAGACACACAAATAAACCAACTGAAGATCTTCTAAAGGTCAGCTTTATAGTCAGTCATTTAATTTCCATCTGGCATATGCTAAGAGTTCATAATCCCGTTATGTTTTTAGTCTGAAGTCCTGATATACACATGGTAAGCTATCTCCCAAATGACAATAAATATATATTGCCAGCATGAGAAACGGTTGTTGATTCTTTCTTTACCATCAGCATTTGTTTATCTGAATCATAAATATTTGCAATTTTTCTTGAAATCTTTGTGCTCTTTCAGTGATTTTCCCCTCCCGCCCCTCCTTAATTCAGTGAGCTATTTCCAGAGTTAGATTAGGTTGGATCAGTGTTTCTCTGTCAATGTGCTGCTGCCTTGGGGATGTAGCGCGCGCACACACACACACACACACACACACACAGGTGGTTTTGAAAATCTGAGCTTGAAACACCCTGTGCCTTGCTGCTTGGTCAGGAGGATTCAGAGTACATCCTCTCCAATTGCTTGCAGCTAAGTTCATATTAAATTTGACACTATATATTTTTTTAAAATCACAGTGATTTTAAAACTGATATAAAAAATCTGGGATGAGGATAATAAAAACCACAAGGAGAAAAAAAATTTTACTGTCCACTGAGGTGGACAGTAGACTCGCTATTCTATTGTGTGGGGATTTTTTTTTTTCCCTTGGCATACATAATCAGAAATTACACTTTTATTAAAATCAAGTAGCTGAATAATTCTCTAAGTGGTACTGTTTTTATTTCATTTCCATTTTAAAAATGTGGGAGTATACATTAATATTTGGAAGGCAGTATATGCCATTCTGGATTTACTGCTGATTTTTGTTAAACTCTTCTCAAAATGCTTATTGCTATATTGACAAAAAAAATATGTAGTTGTTGCAATACTGACTAGGGCAGTATCCAATCCTGTACCCTTTTTTTTTTTTTTTTTTTAGTAAAGGGTTTTTTTTTTTTTTTCAAGATGATGCAAAACTGTCCTACCTACAGGGAAGTGTTCTAACCATCCATTCCCTTCAACTGGTACAATTTAATTGGCACTGCATGCATTATTGTAAACAGAGCAGTTTGACCAGGAAGGAAAAAGGACTTCTCTCCCATACATAAAGCACTCAATAGGGATGAGCTGGGCATTTTACCGGGAGGAGACAATTGGAATTTTGAATTTTTTTCACACAACACTTCCTTAAGTTCTACATTTGCAGAATCATTTTTTGAACAATCTACAATTGTTCAAACAGGAAAGGTGGGTTTGGGGAACTCAGTGTTCCAAATAACATTTTTGTATAAGGTGTTGGCAATGTGATTTAATTCATGTATGTGTTGCACCTTGTATACATTGTTCCCCAGCTCAATATTTAATTTTTCTGCTCAAAAAGAGGGAGTATATATTCATTTGAAAAAGAAGGGTCTAGAGGTAGTCACTAAACTGTTTTAACTCTGGAGTAAGTTTCAAAGGATGCCAGTATGATTGGAAGATACAAAGATGACAAGAGATGTATCAAAGAAAGGGATTTTTCTAAGTTGCACTCTTGATTAGTTGAATGACCAAGGACACAGAAAAATCAAATCTTAAGGCGATATGAGTTTTCCAACCTTTTACTGCATCCCTTCCACAAGAAGTTGTTCCGATATATTCCAAGGCTATGTTCAATGAAAACTATATTCCCAGCTACACAGCAGTCCAAGGGTCTTGTTACTAGTGCGTTTTAAAAATGTCTTGGGTGCAATTTTGACAACTGAAAAGTTATTTTGAAGTTTAAGGAAAAACAACCTAAAAGGTTTTAAAGTAGGTCACACTGACTATAACTGAGTTAAAAGGGTAGCTCCTTTTGTTCATTAGCTTTGACAATGTGGCTCAAAAAGTATAACAGATTCAAGATTAACTACGTTAATCCTTTTGACTAGGAATTTTGGGGTAATTGTGCCTAAATTCTGGCAAGGTGATCGTGAACATCAAGCTGTCATAATTAAAGATGTAGGAAGCCTTTTGTATATCCTTATGTATCCTTTTATATAAATGCATGTTAAGGTCTGGATTCTGCTCAAATAAATATACCTTTTATTTCAGTATATTAATGATTAAATTTAGCAATCTATTTAGTGATGTATTTTCCATTTTGCTCTGTATGTAGTCTATAAAAAATAAACACCAAACTCCATCTAGCTACCATTTCTTTATTTTAATACCATGATCTGGAGGCTGTGACTGACTACAAAAACGAAAGGCAAGTATGTTCTTAAATGTCATGTCTGTTCACTTCATAGTTTTCCAGCCAAGAAAAATTGTTTTTAATGCTTAAAAGGTGAAAATCATAGCTTTTACACATAAGTTACAAAATCAGTTACAGTCTATCATCTTTGACATCTTTGACAAAAATATTTAAACCAAAATACAAAAACAACAGTTCCTCTTACCTTTTTTGTACCAAGTCAAGAATAAGGAATCATTATTTCCAGTGTTCCAGTAGGAAATGAAAAATTAGTTATTGTCTTGGTCGTTTCTTTGAAGGGAAGACTACTGTTCAGTTATATCTTGTCAGAGGGGATCTGCACCCTCAGCATCCCCCCACCATAAGGAAAGAATAGAAGTTGCCCTAGAGGAATGTAGTCTCCAAGACACTTTATTACTAGACAGACACCTTTCATGACATTTCCCTCCTTTGGTTATAGATATCTGAGAGCACTATAGATATTACAAGAGACAGTGAAACTAGTACTGTAATTTTCCAATCACTTTTAAGCTATGCTGCTGTTGAAAGAACTGGTCATACTCTTCCCTTTTCTTCTCTGGCTTTGTGTTTCTGGCTCCATGGCTCTGTAGCTATTTGTGTCATCAACAAGAGCCCAGGAATTGCTTGGGGTCAAAACCATTGTGATTGCATGAGACACAATCTGTGTGCTGAGGAAAGAATGGTTTCTTTTTACAGAAGAAGTGCCAATTTCTGCCAGCTTAGTGATTGTGGAAGTATGGCATTACAGAGTCAGTGCTGCTTGAATCCTCATTCTAGGGTTATTTGATGTTTATATTCATTTATTCATTGTGCTCTGTCAGCCAAGGGGATAAAGAAAGAAAAGTCACTGGTTTTAAAGTCTCATTTTCTGTGTAGACTGCAAAGAGGCACTTCACTTTTTATCTTCCAGGCCTTCTAAACTTCTAAAGGACAGATTTTCATGAATGAAACGAGGTTTCTTATCTCATCTGGTCTCTTCTGATTTATTTCTACATAAAGGTGAGATAAACAACATACAGATTTTTCTCTAAACTGAAAGTAAAATGAAGTTGAACTTAGCATTTTATAAATGCTTCAGTTCTTTCCTAGGTCTCCACTATTGTTAAAAGGAAATACAATATTGAAATTAAAAAATATTAATGCAGCCTATTTACTTCATTTCAAGAGAAATGTGACTTTTGTTGACCTAGTGTCGTGCCCTTTCTCTACCATCTAAAGCTAATTTTATTAGCATGGCTTCATAGCAGCGATATCTGTTAATAGCTTTGCAAGGAGAAGAGTTTAATGTAGTTCTTCAAACAGTGACAGAACTCTGTTTTTAAACTCAATACTTTCTGGTTTATTGCTGGGCTGAGGCACTGCAAAAAGGTTGTCACTGTAAACCTTCACAAAGTTGCCATTCTGTCCACTTAACTCCATTTTGCTGCTAAAGTTTGTTGTAACTAACTAAAGTATGGATCAGTTCCAAAAATGGCATGCTTCTCTGCTTGTAACTGATGAACTGCAAAGCCATCAGGGAAAATTAGAGAATTCTTATTAGACCAGCGGTCTTGAAGCCATGAAGCAATATCTGCTACCAATTTCCCAGAAAGTTGGGCTCCTGCGAGTTCAATAGAAACCTGACATTTTTCAGGAGTGAGTCATTTGAGGAAATTTCTTGGCTGTTTTGGGAAGCACTAAGGCATAAGAAGTGTTTTGCTTTTCAGTAGAAGCTCTGTAGCAGAAGGGCCGGTGATGTAATCTCCAAGGGCTCTTGTGCACAGCTGGACCTTCATGCCCAGCAGATTTATAAAGCAGGTTGTTGCCAGTTTCTTTCTAAAAGAAGCTACTGTCTCCTTCCGTTCCAAACTTCCGATTTGCTAATAGAAAAATTCCCAATTTTCTAGGGATTTTGAAAATAAAATAAAATAAAATGGTAAATGTATGAACTGAACTTGCTAGATTCTCTTACATTCCAAAATTCAATACTTTCTCTGTTAAATGCTGAAAGAAAAGTAAAACTGATGTAGTAAGCTCTACATACCCAGTCTGCTTTGGTACTCTGGCATTCATAGTTTATGGGAAGAAAGTGAAACAGGAAAATCAGATAATGTATTAAATCCTTTTGGTTATTAAGAGCCACATTTTGCCAAACTTATGTGAAAATCTCTAGGAAAACATAATTTCACTCCAAATCTTTTAGCTTCTCTTATTTACTCCTGTATGTTATATTGGAGATTTCAAATAAAACCAGGTTGTCAGAAGTTGGTGACATTTCTCATCACACAAAAAGAAATGTAAGTTACAAAATGGCAGATTGGCATTTTTCCCATCTTCTGCCTGCTTTCTGGAAGAGGATCTGGCCAAGTGATCAATGCACCTGTCAGTTCCATATTAAATTACTATAGCTGAAAGAAGGCAGAAGCCATTGCACCAAACACTGCATCCCTGAGCAAAGGATGAGATTCTGATATGCAGATCACTCCACTAGGCTACAGTTGTTCTGTTCTCCACTCAAAACTAATATGCTCGTTCGTCAAGCTACGACTGGCTTAGGATGCAACCATATCAGTAGCCTTTCCCTCCCATACCCATTATAGGCCTTTGAGAAGACACATTTAAAAGGCTATTGTGACACATGGGTACTACAACTGAAGCAGTGGAATTGGGGTTTTTAATGTGTGTATTTTTGGGAGGGATACCGCTCAGAGAACATCTCAGATTCTGTGAAATACAGTGAGCAGACTACTTCACAAAATCCAGTCATGTTGCTGTCCAGGCTTTCTTCGCTTCAGTATTTGTGTAATGTGTTAGTTCAGTTCTTAATACAGATTCACAGAAAAACTTCATTAAAAAATAATTCCTATGAATGAAATTATTCTTCTGTGTGCTCAAGCTCTTAAATGGCTGAAATAATTCACTCAGCCTTGTTTGATACCACCCACCTAGAACAACATCACACATACACACAAGCGTGTATCTGAACTCATTGCATTCGAGTCTCTTCTGTTGCACAGGCAAATATGGGTATCTGATTTAGGACAGCTGGCTGAAACCAATTTTTCAGTGGTCAATATCACAAGAAATAACTAAGTTTTAGGGAGGATTTCCCCTGCTCTTGTATGTGCTTTGGAGGGACCACACATCTATTCAGGAGGCTCAGAAAGTATGGTAGCATGCAGGCTAACTTTTGCTCCAAAGCACCCTAACATACCTTCAGGAGGTACCTGCAGGAGCTCCATGGTGTCCTATGCCTGCCTGGCATCTGTCAGAGCGGGCAAAAAGCAGGACAAGCAGTCAGGGGGTATGAGGGCTGTCGTGGATGCTCTCGTGTGCTGCTCTGTATGGACTGGTGACAGTGCCAGGAGCTGCAGGGCCATGAGGATTTAGGTGTTCTCTGTGTATGTTGGGGGTGGGAGGCAGGAACCAAAGTTTAAAAACAGTATTATTTAAGTTTGCTTTAGAATTTTTCTCTCTTTGATTATGGGCTGCAATAACATGCCCAAATGGACAATCCAAATTTAAATCTAATTTACTTTCCAAATGTAAAGAGAAAACTCATTAGTAAACTGACAGACCTGTGCATATCTGTCTGATAATGTAATTTCAAATAATACAGTGATTTCTGACCTAATTTAAGTGAGCTTGATTTACACTAACTCACTACTGACATAAATTATCCAAGTTTTGAACCATTCTGTTCCCACATGCTCAATAATTAAAAACTGGATATTCTTTTTAAGTGGCACAACTTTATTTAAGCTGTTGGTTTAATCTGTTACCTTTACAACCAGTCACTCACATATAAAAATGCTTGGGTCTCTCCAGCTTACAGTGCAACAGGAGCTTAGATGAACTGTATAATAAGATAGAAATATATAGCCTCTGTGATGAAACGGGAAAAGGACTTCACTGAGAGGTTCAAATTGACAATTTATTTGGACTTCACTCACAGGTCCAATACGTCAC